>CM038709.1:38813655-39413655 GCA_021613375.1 Megaleporinus macrocephalus | reverse complement strand
CAACTCCATAGTTCACACAGCTGGCTGGGGGATTCCTCAGGCCACGGTGTGTGGTCACTTAGTTAGTCCAAAATAAATTCCCTCAGTTTGCAACCGTATGTCATATACCAGCCCAGGAAGCCTCAAAGGCCAGAAAGGCCTGGTCATTTTCATGCAGCTGAACACCACCAGTCCAGACAGCCTCATATCTGCAGCGTAGGGCTGCTAATGCACTGGACTGAGCTTTACCAGAGACGTTATAGAGGAGGAGAAGGGTCACTGGTTGAAATATAAACAGCAAAGCTCATATCGCTCAACATGATGACGAAAATGTCCCACCCTTCAATACAATAAGCCAATCGCATGGCTGTATGTGTGGGTAACGATATTAGATCAAGCTGTGGTTAGTATAGTGGAGTGGGTTACACTGCTGCCCTCCATGCTGTAAATGGGGGGTTTAAGGGGGCAACCACCTTACAGAATACCAATAAGACTTCTAACACCGCCTTCACTGTAATACTACCTTCACCTACCTGTGTACAGGTTAACTGTAACACTACCTTCACCTACCTGTGTACAGGTTAACTGTAACACTACCTTCACCTACCTGTGTACAGGTTAACTGTAACACTATCTTCACCCACCTGTGTACAGGTATGTTAATATGTCTGTTGGTTGGGGTTTTATTGGCCTCCTGATTTAAAGAGATTGTAATCTGGTCCAGTACGATTGGCAATAGCTGACCAGCCGTACTGCCAGGATGGCGTGAAGTGAACAGACTTTCCTATAATGGCTTTGGTTTTCCTGACTGTGCTGCTGCTTTGGAATCGACAGCAGCATGTTTTCTTCTCCGGTGATATAAGACAATGTTGTGCTTAAGCGCTCAGCTCAGCC
Organism: Megaleporinus macrocephalus; assembly: GCA_021613375.1. Taxonomy (NCBI): domain Eukaryota; kingdom Metazoa; phylum Chordata; class Actinopteri; order Characiformes; family Anostomidae; genus Megaleporinus; species Megaleporinus macrocephalus. Next base: position 39,412,782 of record CM038709.1, on the reverse strand, counting down.
AGACGGGTATATCGCTGCTGACGGAACAAAAACCTGTTATTCAGTTTGTTGGTATTATCTAAAAATGTCAGTCGCCCTTTATGTTGTGTGTAAATTTCATGACGAAGAGGAAATGACCCAAAAAAGTCTGGTTCCATTGACTTACATTGAAAGAACAGTATGTTCATCGTTTCGGGGATTCAAGTTTTGTTCTGTGAGCTGAACGTCACAACACATTTTAAGAAAATGCTCATCACTGCTCATCTACTCAGGCATGAACACATAACTGAATTGCTGCCCTCTTCAGGTGAAGTAGTTAACATGCTCTGGGTCAAACACAGTGTTCATGAATCCTGCTCACCTTGATCTAGCAAACCAACTGATTCTAGAGCTCTTTATTAGCTGGACCAGTCATGAAGGGTCTGCAGGAGCAGGCACGTAAGACTGATACAGGTAAATCGCCTCTGTATTAATTGGCTGCCTTGTACTGTACTTCATTCTAGAAACAGCCTGGGCTGAAGCACCGTCCAACATGACTACACTATATTGGCAAAAGTATTTAATCACCCATTCAAATCATTGAATAAAGGTGTTCCAGTCATGTCCGTAGCCACAAGTGTATAAAACCAAGCACCTAGTCATGCAGACTGTTTCTACACACATTAGTGAAAGAGTGGATTGCTCTCAGGAGCTCAGTGAACTCCAGATGTGAAATTTTCCCACTACTAAATATTCCACAGTGGACTGTCAGTGGTGTTATAACAAAGTGGAAGTGATTGGGAACGACAGCAACTCAGCCACGAAGTGTTAGCCATGTACAATGACCGAGTGGGGTTGGAGGATGCTGAGGAGCATAGTGCACAGAGGTCACCAACTTTCTGCAGAGTCAATCACTACAGACCTCCAAACTTCATTTGGCCTTCAGATCAGCTCAAGAACAGAGCGTAGAGAGCTTCATGGAATGGGTTTTCATGGCTGAGCAGCTGCATCCAAGCCTTTCATCACCAAGAACAATGCAAAGCGTCAGATGCAGTGGTGTAAAGCACGCCACCACTGGGCTCTGGAGACCTGTTCTCTGGAGTGACCAATTACGCTTCTCCTTCTGGCAATCCGATAAACAAGTCTAGGTTTGGCGGTTGCCAGGAGAACGATACTTGTCTGACTGCTTTGCGCCCAGTGTAAAGTTTGGTGGAGGGGGGATTATGGTGAGTGGTTGCTTTTCAGGAGTTGGGCTCGGACCCTTAGTTCAAGTGAGAGGAACTCTTATTGCTTCAGCAGACCAAGAGGTTCTGGAAAATTTCATGCTCCCAACTTTGTGGGGACAACTCAGGGACGGCCCCTTTCTGCTCCAACATGACTGCAGTGCACAAAACAAGCTCCATAAAGACCTGGAGGAGCGAGTTTGGTGTGGTAGAACTTGACTGGCTTGCACAGAGTCCCGACCTCAACCTGATAGAACATCTTTGGGATAAATTAGAGCGGAGACTACGAGGCAGGCCTTCTCGTCCAACATCAGTTTCTGACCTCACAAATGTGCTTCTGGAAGAGTTGTCGGTCAAAAATTCCCATAAACACACCCCTAAACCGTGTGGAGAGACTTCCCAGAAGAGTTGAAGCTGTTATAGCTGCAAAGGTTGGGCCAACATCATATTAAACCCTATGGATTAAGACTGGGATGTCACTCAAGTTCATATCCGTCTGAAGGCAGACGAGCAAATACTTTGGCCAGTATAGTGTGGGTGGATATACGTCAGAGCATTTGTTTCCATAAAATCACAGGACATGCAGTTTAGTTTCTATATATGGACCATATGGACTCGAGAATGAACAGTACGTTTTGAAATATTAACAAGGGAGAAAATTAATTTTCTGCTGATACAGACAGTCTCTGCAGCCTCTCTGTAATTACAGAAGCTACTTATTCTGACTGATTACATCATGGCGAAGAATATCCTCTCATTTCATTGTCAGTGACCACAGTAATATGGAAACCCTATTATCTCGCTCTTGATTCCAGCCTGCAGAAGATTTTTAGAGAGGTATGAAACAGAGGTGTCTCAACCATTCAAGCAACGAGAAAATCTAAATAACCAATTGAATAAATCAAATAATATAAATACTCTTCATGATTGTAACACATTCATAATTTTACCATCTTGCTCTGCATGGGTTTCTCAAACCAGCACACAATCAAGCACACCAACGTCAGGCTTACACAGAAGAAACATAGCCAGTTGTGTAATTTACTCGCAATAATACATTTGATGATGCTGATTTGGCAGTTGACACCTTAGATCAGGGGTGTCCAAAGTCCAGTCCGTTGGACTGTCCGCAGACAGATTTGTATTGGCCCCCGCCATCAACCCGTAAGAATACATTATTGGTGGCTCATCTGTACTTTGAAATTTTTCCTTTCACCTGAAGGGGGCAGCAGTATAGTACGCTTCACCGCAGTGTTAGCAATCAAAGTTATCTAAACCTAAGAGACATTATTTTTCTCAGAGGATCCTGAACTTACCGGACGGCATGGAGTGATGGCTACGTCAAAAAGTCGACAGTGAGAACCGGTCATTTCACGAGAGGTGGACATCAGAATATCTCTACGCTGCAAATGTGCGTGGCTCTTATACCGAGAGACTATTGCCGTAATGAAGGAGTTAATTATGAAGAGACATTATGAAGCAAAGCCTGGACATTATAGTAAATACTCAGGGGACAGAAGGACAGAGACACAGCAGCAACTGTTCTTCAGGGCACGTGGGGCGCAGGACAACATGACCACAGCGAGTTATGAGGAGGCTATGCTTAGGTGTTTAAACACTCCAGCAGCACTGCAGTGTCTGATTCACTCACACCAGCACAGCACACACTAACATGCCTCCACCACCACTGCAGAGAGAAATGTTTTCCATTCCATAACAGATTATGTGACCTAAGTTAACTTATAAGACTTGCTGTTATTGAGTTCCATAAGATTGGTGATGCAGTGACTGAGTGATCTACAGTCTACAGGAAAAACACTGAAGATACTCAATGCTGCTGCTGCAGTTACGGTACAAATCAATTAATTGGTTAAATAATTATTCATTGTTCTGTACATGAATGTTTTTTATACTTTAAATACAGGGTTTAATATAATTTATGAATAATAGTTTTGGAAAGAGAGATCGGCTCTTATTTATTTTGGTATTGTCCAATCTGACCCCCTTTGAAAAAAAGTTTAGGCACCCCTGCCTTAGATCCTCCAATTTTTAAGTACTACTGAACAATGTTTATGAAGCAATTTGTAAGATAAGCAACGCAAGCTGCTGAATTGAGAATCCAAACACCAACTTTTCACTCCATACCAGTCTGGAAGAAATGTTCTGCATCAAACTTCATCTCTTTAGTCTCCCAGAGCAACTCCAGCACCCGTGTTAACTCTGGTTATCACTCCGGTTCTTCAATTTCTAGCACTTCTTTTTTGCTGCTGAATGTGGTTTCTTGCCGAGAGTGGACGGCGGTGGTTATTCTATTTATATGCTATTCTTCATCCTCACATGCTGGACTGATATCAGTCCACACTACAGTATTACAAGACAGGATGGCATGGGACTACCTGGGAGAAGTAGTAAGCAGTTTGATCTGGAAAGTCGTAATAAACACTAACTAATTAACATTGTATATATAACATAAATGGTTATTTTTGCACTGTAGGCACTGTGACCCCCGGTACCTCTCACCACCATCTCTACTTTCTCTACCAAGCAAAAGAAAAACGGACAGACCTGCAGCGGGAACATCAGCAGCAGTAAACACATTTGAATGAACAAGCTGACCAAAAGCATGTGCTGCTAATAAGGAACAATCCAATCTATCCCTGTCCTCTGGAGGATGATGGTGTATTTCACTCCCAAAGCTGGACAAGTGTTTGGATTAAACTCTGTGGAAGACCACAAACTCTCAACTCTCAAAACTATCAACAGGAGGAATCATGCTGGCTCTAAGGAAAGCTAAACTTGAGCCCGAACACATGTGATATGATGTCTACCGTCTGAAGTAACAGAACTGTAATAAGATCAGTTTGCATGATCTTCAGAAAAACGCATCAGAAAGCTTAGCCCTGGTAAGGTGCGGCCTTCATCACGGCCTCCTCATCCACTACTTATTAAACCTACTGATTTAGCATCCAGGGAGTTTACAGAATCCTTGTTTGTCAATCGAATAGCTCAGAGAAAGAACATGCCTCACACACCACATTCTCACAACCTTCGTCCTATAAATACTGCTTAAATACCCCTTTTTCACCCCACCATCCTTTTATCCCAGCGCCCGATCTCTAATGAACACAAGGGTCAGCCTTCTTACAGAGGCCGCTCAGGACTCCAGACCAAGTTCTTTAAGAGTTCTCTCCATCTCATCACCGCTACTCAAGATGTGGTCTCCGTCCGCAAAGCTGACCTAAATATCTACCTGGGAAATATACTACCTGGGGAGTATTTCTTGAAGCAAGATTTCTGAGTTAGTCAGATAACTTAATCTGTGAAATACCTCCTCCTGGCATACAGAGGGTCCCATGCTAGCTGGCAGCCCACACACCATAGCAGCACTGATGCTTCAGTGGCAGCAAAGTGTGTGATCTAACAATTCTTCTTCTGGAAATGCTCCTGTAGTTTGGTAGGTCTTCCACACGTTAACTGAGATCTTAGTTTTCCTTGTCTGTCTTTGCCCAGTTTAGAATAGTAGCAGTTCACTCTTTACAACAGACTCTTGGAAAAACTAGGGAAATATCAATGGTCCTTCGTAGACTGTAGCAACTGTAACTACACACCTTTACGTACCTACATACCTTTAAACACTATATAATGAAACATTGCTCATATACATATACACCCACACACATATTTATGTATATACACCGGTCAGCCATAACATTAAAACCACCTCCTTGAATCTACACTCATCGTTCTACTTACAATACACTTTGTAGTTCTACACTTGCAGACTGTAACTTACTATAGACTTATTACCCTGTTCTTTACTGATTAGGACCCCCAAAGGACAACCCCAGAGCAAATATTATATGGGTGGTGAGTCATTCTCAGTGTGGTGTGTTATGCTAGTCCACTCACTGTCCACTCTATTAGACACTCCTACTACTTGCTTGTTCCCCGTGTAGATGTAAAGTGAAAGACGATAGCTCCTCTGTTACTGCCCAGTCTGTGTTCCTCTAGTCCTCAAACACACCCACAGCACTTCTGTGTCTGATCCACTCATGCCAGTGCAACGCACACTAACACACCACCACCAGGTCAGTTTCACTGCATTGCTAAGAATGATCCACCCGATTGCGAGTGAAGCAGCTATGAATGAGCTTATTGTCAGGGACCCCCAGAATTGTAATTTTAAGACACCACCCATAACCTCCTGTATTTCGCAACTGAAACCCAGAGTTGAGGATTCTTCAATAGGAGTGGTCCCTCAGCTGTTTTTCCATTAGATAGGCTTGAATCTGGCTTAACTGAAGAATCCTGCTTGACGGAAGGCCCCCCAGAGACTTCATCACTGTCCGTGTCTAGAACACCAAAACTTCACCACCAGCTGTCACTGCTAAGAAACAGCAGTGAAAGGCAAAACACTGGACACACTAATAGGCCACAGTTAGCCTCATTATGTGTTTAATATTAAATACCGGTTTTATTTTTTGGAGCACAAAGTCTGTGCTCAAACTTGTTTACCCAAACATACGTCCGGCAGGTAAAGCTTAGCTTAATCCTGAGAAACTACAGTGCCTATGAAAGCTTAGAACGGGGCAGTCGTGGGCTGGAGGTTAAAGAACCAGCCTTGTGATCCCATAGACCGACAGGACACGACTCAAGTGCCCTTGAGCCAGTCACCATACCCCCAACTGCTCCTCGGTTACTGTGGATAGGGCTGCCCACCACTCCAGGCAAGTGTGCTCACTGCCCCCTAGCATTCACTAGTATGTGGGTGTTTCACTGCCCCCTAGCGTTCACTAGTATGTGGGTGTTTCACTGCCCCCTAGTGTGTCTATTCACATATATGTGCACCCACATATAAGTTTATGTATGTGGGTGCTGCACTGCCCCCTAATGTGTGTGTACATGTGTGTTTTCACCAGTATGTTTATATATGTGGGTGTTTCACTGCCCCCTAGTGTGTCTGTTCACTAGTATGTTTATATATATGGTTATTTTACTGCCCCCTAGTTTGTGTATGTGTGTGTATGTGGGTGTGTTCACTATATGAAATTATATATATATATATATATATATATATATGGTTGTTTCACTGCCCCCTAGTTTGTGTATATGTGGGTGTTGCAATAACCCCTAGTGTGTGTTCACTATTATGTGTATATGTGGGTGTTTCACTGCCCCCTAGTTTGTGTATGTGTGTGTGTTCACTAGTATGTTTATACGTGGGTGTTCACTGTCCCCTATTGTGTGTTCACTATTGTTTATACATATACATATGGGTGTGTCACTGTCCCCTAGCGTGTATGTTCACTAGTCTGTGTGTGTGTATGTGTAGGGGTTTTACTGCATGGTTAAATCCGGAGGTCAATTCAAACAAATCATTCTTCATTCCAGCTTATAAGCAAAATCCATACGGCTCATCAACCTAGTGTGTCCAGCTGCTCAGTCATCTCAATCAGACTTTATTATGTGATATGTGACACTGTATGGCATTCTGGTATGTATAAACAAGACAACAGGCACATGGCATAGCTAAATTCAGACCTCACGTGGAGCAAACACGCTCCAGATAAGACCTGAGATAAAGTCTATAGGCTGATGAAGTGCAACCAGGTTAATTTCTCACCAGAGGATCTATGTGAACACCGTACCCTGAGATCAGCGGCCACGCCAGAGACCCCTAACCTGAGTGAAGTGAGGAATACGTTTAATAAGACAGATTATCCATCTTCTGGGCGGCTCAGAGGCGCGAGGGTCGTCCAGATGTCTGGCTTAATCAGCCGGTAATAATCTGGTCAACGACGCTGCAAAGGAGCCGCCGTAGAAGAAGACGGAGGCTCCCTTTGTAGAGGAGCGCTGCAGCCGCACGAATTCCCTCAGGCTCCGTGTGAAAACCCGGGGAAAAAAAAGATTCCTCTCTCCTTCACTAAATTGCTTTGACGCTATTAGGGAGGGGAGGGGCGAAGGATGGGAGGGAGGGAAGAAAACGGGGTGGGGGGGTGGGTGGAGAAAGAAAAATCTAGACGAACTGTAGGCCATTTTGCAGAGATGAGGTTGGAGGGAGGTTAATGTAGCAGACAAATGGGCCAATAAACGGGAAAATTGAGATGAATAGCACCCAGTAGAGCGTCAGATAGGGGCAGGGTGAAGAGTACAGGACCAGGCGCTCGGTTTAACAAACTCGACAGCCTGTTTTGTTGATGAATATGCTCTAATAGAGACGTGCAGACAGCAGCTCGCTGGAAGCAAGGATGGAGAGCAGCGGAAGCTCCCGGGCAGGTTGGAAACGTTTAACGGCACAGAGAAATGTCACCGAGGGAGAGGTACGTCATTTGGTGTAAACATTTATTGGTTTTCAAACTGAAATAAAAATGACTTGCACCAGTAAACATTGAACAGCCTTTCAGAATCCACACATTTTTCTTTGAGAAATAAAAGGAAAAAAATATATTTATATATATAGACTTGTATAAATGTGCAAACTGTGTTTTTTCCAGTGACCCAGTAGGCATATATATATATAATTTTTTTTCATTTTTAAAAGACTTTGAAAATCAAAAGATCTGACATGGTTTTCCATGTGGAAGGAGGGAAGAGAAATGGAGGAGGAAGGAGGGCGATTGTTCCAACTGAGGAGTATTAAAAAAATGTCAGGGTGGGAGAGGTGAGGATGGGGTTTTTTTTTGGCGACGTTTAAAAACGACAAAAAAAAGGAGAAAAAAAAAAGAAAATCTTGCTCTCACCTGTGCCTATTCCCAACTTTCACAGAGGGAAGGGAACCAGTTGAATTATTTAGCTACTGTATAAATTATTTACAAACCAAAAATGAGCGGGTCTTCGTATTTTTTTTATAGGAGACACTGAGGTGTCTTCGTTTTTCCTTTTTTCCAGAGAAAAGCGAAGCCAACCTCTGATCGAAGGCACGACATGAGACCCATCGTGTACCCCATGATTCCACCACACCTGGGGGACGGGGGGGAGGGAGGGGCGGGGAAGCAAATGGCTGCAATGGAGAGGGAGGACGTGTGTGCCTTGGACTGAATGAGGGGAAAGAAGTTGAGGGGAAAAAAAAAAAAAAATACAAATGAGTTGGGGGGGGGGTGGTTGGTTGATGATGGACAGGTTGCCCCCCTTTGATATGTTCCAGTCAATAATCATATGCATGTGAAACATCATGTCTCTAGTTTCAAGTTCATGTCTGTGTTTGTAACTTGGGAACTGGACGTGAGGAAACGTGTGCTCTGTTTTTGGCAGAGAGGAGCAGGAAGAGGAGAAAGATGGAAAAAGAGTGGTGAGGGAGGAAGAGGAGGGAGGGAGGGGTGCTGGTGCTGGGGCGCAGCAGGGTTGGGCGCATTTTGTTTCTGTTAAGGGGGGGGCAGGGGTATGGGCAGATAGAGTGTAGAGTCTCATTGGGAGCTGGCCCTCTCCAGGCTGGGCTGCTCGCAGTGTCTCTTGCTGGGGGCGAGTCTAAACGGGGCCGGGCCAAGGGCGAAGCTATGGTAGAGGAGGGCCCCCTGCGCCGCCTGCCTTGAAGGGAAGGTGGCCAAGGCGGTGTAGGAGGAGGCGGGGTCAGAGAGGAGCGGCTGGGAGCGGTCGCCTTCGGCCCGGCGCTCCGGGAGCCAGGTTACCACAGCGCCCGCCCGACCCAGATCCCCCAGCAGGAGCTCGGCCTCCGCCCGGCTGATGCCCACCGGCAGGTCTGTCACTTCTAGAATGTGTCCGCTCACTGGAAGACAGAGAGAGGGGGGAGAAGGTCATTTACCACATACTGTTACATAATAACCAGGAAAGCAATAACCTTAATAATAATAATACAATTTAAATAATATTAATAATAATATTTTAATATGTAGTGCTGATTTTAATCATACTTAAATCATATTATCACACAAATCACACAAATATATATAAATTAAAATAAATAATTTAATATTTAAGTTACTTTACAGTGTAAAGAGGCACATTAATGTATTTTGTGCATTTCTATAAGTAACTAAATGATTTCTTCCTTTAAAAATAAACTATTTGTACTTTACTGTTGTGGCTATTAACATTTTAAGATCTGCTTCTTGATAAATTATTAACATTAATAATAAATAATTAAAAATGCCCTATTAAATATAAACACAATGAGTTTAGTTAATTAGCTGACATGTTTCAGTTGTAAGCGTACTTGAAATCTCTTGAATATAAATATAAACATGTAATAATGACTCATGCATACATCATGTGTTATAACTACATTAATAACATGCTTACAAGCCACAGCTTGCAACTGAATTAAACCTGTTAGTCTGCAAACACAGCATATACATTCAGTTGCATCACACTAGTGATTTTATATTTACATTATTAGGGCATTATTAAGTAAAGTAATAGCAAAGAAACCCTTAAGAAGCATACCTGAAAATCAAGTATCACTATTATTATTATATTTCAAGTATTGTTTCTTATTCAAAGCTCAGGTATAGTATGAATATGCATAAACATGCAAACACAGATAATACAGTTACACTAGAAATACCAAATACTTAACATGCCTTATTACTAATTTAATCATCATTATTATTATTAATTTGAATACTTAAAAAAATCTAAAGGTTTAGTGAAACAGGCTGGACAGAGAGGCTCGTATTCAGGTCAGCGCCACTGCTCTAGCCCCCTGTCAGGAGTCTGTCTTGCTAAAGAGCGGCAGCGGCCCCCGCTACCATTACCTGCTTCACCTACACTGAGATCTGTAGACAGCGCTTTCCTGGGCGGCTTTCTGCCTCGACCGACGTGCCGTATCCCCACTGGGCCCTGGGCGATGGAGGAGAGAGAGAGGAGAGGAGAACATATAAAGACAGGCTCTCAGCGTCCGCCCTTGAAACTCTGCGCCCAATGTGGGCTGTAATCGTTTATACTGGTTAGAGGCGCAAGCAAGGACACGTAGAAGAAGGTTAGCTTGGTGGCTGCTTTACTGCTACTGCGCTTTAAAGTAACCTCGAAGCTACTTCGTGTTTAAAGTAGAGGCTGAGCTACAGGTCAGGATGATCTGATGGAAACTGGGTGAGAAGTTGCTTTAAAAGGCCTGAAACGGCCACTCAGTGAGGCTCACCTGGTGACTGGAGACCATAGGGGGCGCATGGAGCAAAGGAGGACGGACCTGGGGGCTGTACTGGAGAGGCTGACCGAGGAGAGGGTACCGTGCATCACCTGATAAAGACAGCAAAGATTAATGCATCTCATGTGATCGTCCAAAATAAAAAAAACAGTTTTCAACAATAGTCCAAACACTAGAAAAGCCTAAACGCCTGACTTTTTATTGATGTTTTTATCAAAACCTGCCTTTTTAAGGAAGATAGCTCACAAACAGGAACATACGGCACACATTAGATGTGCTAGTGTTAATCTAGTTAAATATAACAAGCGCTTAGCTTGAGAAACAAACAACACGCCATGTATTGTGTATTGAGTTTTACACACTGAAAGAAAACACAGTTGTACACAGAGAGCTGAGAATGATGCAACTGATAAAAGTATAGCCAACAGGCATGTGCGGTGCGGTTAACTCCGCTCGGGTAACTAGGAAGCCGTGACTATGCCGACGACGACAAAAGCAAGAAGCTAAAATATGATAAGATATATATATATATATATATATATATATATATATATATATATATATATATATATATATATATATATATATATATATATAAGCAGATACACATGCTTTAACGTGCACTCTTAAGGGTTAACGCTATAGCGGGAGAAATGAGAAGTAGGACTCACCTTGCCCAGGGACAAAGGATCTAGAGAACTGAGGCATAATGGGAACAGACGTGAGGCCGGGACGGACGTTCTTCATGTTGGTCAGGTGCGAGGGTGTGGGTGACTGCGCAGGAGAGGTGGAGGGGCTGCCCAGCTGGGGACTGCTCTGTGGGGCCGCAAGAGAGCGAGCTTAGCGTACTGGCACATGTTATCATATTACAAAGGCATTAATGACCACCTGAAGAAACATGTGCACGAAATGATACGTAAAAGTCAATGAATACCATCAGAACGAATACAATTAAACATTTATTGTAATCCAACAAGCAGCGGTTGCTGTTTCAGCACTAACGATATCCATAATACGCTTAGAATGCTTTTCTATTCTGTCATTCATTGTTAAACCAATAAAAAAATATTCATCTCCATTTTTGTTGATTTTGAGTTTTCCACATCATTTGAACCCAAACAGTGGTCGTTTACATTGTCTGAAAGTTTCATGATGAATGGACCAATAGAAATGCTCCAAAATAGCTTGGAAAACACTTACATTGACTTACATTGAAAGTAAAGCATGTTTTTGGTCCCTCCTGTAAAGTTGCAATTTTGGGGATACTTTTTTTTTTTTCCATTGGGCAGCGCCGATATTCTCCAATTTGGCCAATTCTATTATTCATTCATTTATTTTTAATAAATATAAAAAAGCAGATCGGTTGCAGTTTTATGGTGCAAACAACACAAGACATGTTTAAAGGCTGCTGCTACAGCTATACATGGCACAAGCTGCCAGTTGCCCCTCATATTATATGCAGCTCTTTATTTCATTAACATATTTAATTTGGCAACTGATTTTTTGGGGCGAGGGGGGGTTAAATGTCAGTTCGGCCCATTAAAGAGCGTTACTAACGTAGGTGGTCAAACATTCTCAAAATATACCCTCTTATAAAATATATAAATAAATATATATATATATATATATATATAAATATATAAAGCACTAAAAAAGTGGTGCTTTAAATTCATTTAAATTAACGACCCCTAAATTCCACACAGGTTGGTCCAGTACAAGGAGGCTTCTTTACCTGTGAGGTGTCCAGGCTGCAGAGCTCTGTGGACTTCTGGCTGCGTTGGTGGTCCAGACTGTGGTACTTGTTGTGTTTCCACTGCGGAGGTGAGTGTGGCCGTGGCTGCTGGGTTGGAGGTAATGTGAGCTGCATCATCACCATGCCGCCACCAGGGGGTGGGGGAGGCACGCCTGCGAACGAGAAACATGAACACACGCTGTGGGATGCTTGATTTAGAAAAGAGGAATGAAGGAAGGAAGGCAGGGGGGGGTGATTCAACCTTGTATTGCAAAGGGGACACTGACGGAGACAATGACGGCATTCAATATGCAAAAACGGCTACGATGAGAACGCGCGTCGGAACGATTCTATCAAATAAACCTTGTTTTGATGTATGGCAGCCAGCCGTCTGCTCCATTACGAGCGCCATAAACCGGGGGCCGCGATATTACTAGTCCATCATGGGGAATTAGGAACATGTAATGAGGACAAGCGAGTGCAAATCTATGGAGTTATTTTCTTTAACAAGGAATTACCGCCCACGCTGCGGGGACGGAATTGAATTCTGGAGTCGACGCCTTCGTCTCGCTGTCTTTTCCCGCGTGCCGTCTAACTTGTAACTCGCCTGGAATGTAGCGCCGCCTGCTTATTTCCCGTTAAGAGCATATGCTGCCCATGCCTGGACACATACAGTGCTCTGTTTTTTATTATTATTTTGTTTTTAAATCTGGGCTGAAATTCAGTCGGATGGCTTCGCGGGAGGCACCGGGAGAGCCCTATCTGGCCACTGGCGAGGTTGGGGACTTCTCCGAGCCAGGCCTCGACCTCATTTAAGAGAAGCTCTGAAGACTCTCTTCTCTGGGTAATTACTCTTTTTTGGAAAGTAACCTATTTAATATCCTCTTCAGGTTGAGATCAAAACAAGGTTAAGTCCCACTAATCCCATATTTGCTTCGGATGATTTTATTAACATCGCTATTAATTTCGGTCCAGGCGAGGACGGCCTGCCTTCCCCAGACCAAACTCTAAATCCAGTGCAAACAGTGTGCGGCTCGTTCTCCGGGAAGCCTCAGATAAAGACTCCTTCTTAAGCCATGCCATCTAAATTCAACTCTAATTACATGAAGAATACTTTCGCAGGGATAAACTAGAAGAACTGGGCGATGACCAGACAAGCTCATTACGGGTCTACATTCAAAAGGACCGCCGGCAGTATTAGATCAAGAAAGACTGGATGGTGGGGGGTGGGGAGAGAAAGGATGCTGAAATATTTAGGATTTGCCACAACAGGGGTTTAAAAGGGCACTTGTTAATCCTTCCATGAAATGAAACCACTGCGGCTACTAAATCGGGCGGTGGGAATCTAATTCTGGTGTTTGAAAAGAAGCCCCCTCCCCCCATCTCTACTTTTAATTAGTTATTAAGAGCAGGAGAAGAAGAGTGTGCGATGGAGGGACGGTTAGAGAACGTTCATGGGGGCTTGCAGCGAGAAAGCAATTCACGTTAACGGCACATAAAGCGGCACGCCAAATTAGAATTAGAGAGGCCCCACGAAGGCTCTCTCTCTCTCTCTCTCTTTCTCTTTTTTTCTCTCTCTTTTTTTTAAGACGGCCATAACTTGGAACAAAGCGGCGAAGGAATTACTTTTTAATTACCACTCCATATCTGTTCGATAATTGGATCGTTAGGGCTGGAGAATGTAATTTCAATTAGCACCTTTAAGCCTGATGCGGGATTGAAATGGGGGAGGAGGGTGGGTCGCCTTTCTTTCTTTCTTTCTTTCTTTTTTTTCTTCTCCTCTTCTTCCCCCACCGCAGAGGTCGACAAGCGTGGTTCTTTTTCACGCCGCCGGCCCGAGTACCTGTCTTTTGTTGCCGCGAAAATTATACGGCGATGGCCTCGCTTTGAGCCGAGCTCCCCACTGAACCGGCCGATTGGCGGGACGAGCCGAGCGGGGCTAGTCATTTCTCAAGGTGGCACCTTCCTTTTGTGGGAGCCCGGCGTTTAATTTCAGAGGTACGGAACGAGGAGCTCTTGGGTTTAGCAGGGCGGGCTGGAGGGTCGCGTTGTGTGCGCCGTGCCGTGAGACGAGGATTAGGATAAAGGGATAAAGAGGATATTGATTTGGAAAAGTTACGTGTGCGGAGAGGGTGTATTTTCTTTTTCCTCCCATGCCCACGAAGGCTTCGGCTATTGCAGATTATATTGTAGAATTTGGGATAAAGGTGTGATGAATCGTGGCTGGCAGACGACCTTGCAGTCGGAATTTCCACACTACGCGGCGAAAGAAAAGCCGTTAGGAGTCTATGTAAGTTTGCTCGTCCAGCGGTTCGCCAAATGATTTGAATTGGAAAGCAGGGACGGATACGGACTCTAAACGGCAGTAACCCCTTACAGATGGTGCTCCGTTAACACCGATTTAAAATGTAGATCTGGAGGCATCAAATATTCATTAGCTACAGTTACTAGAAATGCTGCTTGAACTAATTCTGAATAAAATGCATAAAAAAATAGAAAAAAAAAAAAAAAACGATGGCCGAGGCTGTTGACCGAGTGAGTTGTAGGTCATTCTGGTCTTAAGTACCTGAGCACTGCTGGGTAGGAATCTGTTGGGAGTTGCAGGGGGAGGAGGTGCGAGGAAACGACATCTGCTCCGTGCCTGGAGGGGGGAGGAATCCCACCGAGGAACTGCGGGTACACACACATACATACAGACGCTCAATGTGATGCACAGCCTTGCCCACCAACAAAATAAACCCCCCACACAATTGTGCCTACAGTTGACTTAATACAGCACAAATTCAGCTGATTGCTCGGAAATTGGAAGGAAATTACTAATATAGGGCGCTAAGTACACATGGGATTGACGCGGTGCAGCACGCTGGTGCTGGTTTAAATATACCCGCTCCAAAGCTGTGGGGATATGCCTCTCTACAAATAAGAAAGAAAAGGAAGAAAGAAGGGGGAACGAAAAAAAAAAAGAAAAAATTACTGCCAATGTAATTTTCGCGACGGTGGAATAAGACGCGCCACCGTAGGCATTCATCATCCGTCGCTGTGGCCAATTTTCCGAAGCGCAGTTACCCGTTTCCCCACCGCTCTCCTTCATACTTCCTCTGTACTGGACTAATAAGGATATAAGCAGCGCCGAGAGTGATGCGGCAGCCGAAGCGCAGAGGCAGCTGCTAGAGACACCACGCGCCCTGAGGAATAAGCCCTGTCCGCGGGCTGAGCCTTATGAAGGATGGTGGAGGTGATGGTGGTGTAGAGAGGAGGAGAGACAGAGAGCGAGCGCGAGAGTGTTCTCCTGGCGGGACCGGCTGTGTTATATTAAGACCGGATGGGTATCTTGCCCGTATATATCACTGCCGATGCGGCCTACTAAAGTCGAGGCCCCTCGAGAGAGAGAGAGAGCAGAGGAACAAGGAAAAAGTGACCTCCTCCTTCTAGCACGGTGAAGCTCAATCCCGCACCGCCTGGTGTGACCTCTTTACGCGCACTGTACTGCATCAAACCAAAATCCGTATCCCAGATCCAGAGAGAAACCTAACAATTAATTTCTTAATTAATCTAATGATTATTTTATTTAATTATTTTTTGATTGGTCGATTAATCTAACGACAAAATTTTTGATTACTCTAATATAAGTGTGTTGGGAATATATATATATATATATATATATATATATATATATATATATATATATATATATATATATATATATATATAATATATATATACACACATACACTACCGCTCAAAAGTTTGGGATCACAGTGAAATGTTCTTGTTTTCAATGGAGTATCTTCCTTCCTTAACACAACAATGGACTGACGGGTCTCTAAAGAAAGCTGTTTCTTTCTGGTCATTGTGAGTCGGTCAGCAAGCCATCAACTGCTGATGCTTCAGATACTAAACTAACCTAGAATGTTGTTCCCTTTTATACTCACTTATTAGTAGAATGTTTTTCAGCTGTGCATCCCAATTGATCAAGAGTGTCCTAACAACCAATTAGTCCAATAACATCCTTAACTTGGATTGGTGGCCGTACCAGGAGATTTAGACAGAGGACTGAGAATTGCTGATAATAGGACTATATACAAAATAAGCCTCTATACAAAAATAGGCTTTAATACAAACATTTTTATTCTTTAAAAATCATCTGATACACTTACATTAATTGTGAAATGGACAGTATTGTTTGTGAATTGCATGAAAATTGCATGAAATTAAAATCTAAAGTGATCCTAAACTTTTGAGCGGTAGTGTATATTAAAGACTCCATGCTTCGACAAGACTTTTAGAGGCACAAATGACACGTAGCCTACACGCGTTACACACAAGAAATAGGACAGTTTGTGGACTACATATTTGACAGAGAGTCGTTTGAGAAGCAGCTACGTGTGTTTTAAAGTTCCCGCGGTATCAAGAACAGTCTTAGGTTCTACACTGGACGATTAAGAAACAGTTAGCAATGAGACTTTTCAAGTCTCTACTGAAAGAAACATGTTACACGTGTTAATAATCTTAAAATAATCTGCTAAAATAAGATAAACAGGTAAACAGGTGCTGTCCTGCTGCTGTGTTGATGAAGCTCTATGGGATGTTTCAGCTTTAAGGTCTCGTGTATAGCAGTTATACTGTTGTGATCATCTCCACTGTGCAGAGCTGACAGAGCACCACACTGTTGTGTTTCTGTGTGAAACACTCCCACAACTCTAGATACATGCAAGAGATTGTTTGTAGCTGGATAAATCCATGCTTTAAGTGTAAAACAAAACTGGACCCTTAGCTTCATACGCTAGAGCTGTGCTGCTAACTTTCTACCAGTGCAGAGCTTTACGCACAGTATGCAGTAACTTTTAGCTTCTTTACAAAGAAACGACAACCAAAACTCAAAATGTGGGGTTTTCACATTCCTCTGCTGGAGTATGGAGTTTAGACATAAAAAAAAAAACCATGAGAATGTATAATCGTATGAGAAAAGCTAGAAAAGCTAACTAAGCTATTCGACTAATGAGTATACGAGTATTCAGATTCATTCACATGCCAACAGTTCAGTCATACCTCATGGTGTTCTGCTGACTGGGTGGTATAACACTGTAGTAGACCTGAATGCTGGATGCAGGCATGGGCCCATGGCTGGACTGGTTGGGGATAATGATTGGCTGCTGATATGTCTGCTGGGGCACGCCCTGGGATCCTTGAGGCATGGATACCTGGAAAGGGGTAGAGGAATCATTTCACGGCCGCGTCATGGACGACCCAAGTAGAAGGAAGTCTTAATGTCAGGACCGGCATGATGTCAAGGAAGCCTATATAGGTTCTCTTGACATCAATAAAGTAGGTATTTTCAATAAGAGTCTGATCTTAGAACAGCTGCTGCTGCAGTACTCTAGGTGACCGTGTGAGCCATTCATCAGCTAGACAGGGCGAGAGAAGTCTAGCCATTCACAGCAAACACCAAGGAAAACTAGCTAGTGACACTATTGGGTGCAAAACTGTTTAAACAGTCATATTTATTATTAATAGTAAATATCAAAAGAAATATACTGCAATAAGGCTATTAGTTGAGGTGAGGACTCACCTGATAAGATGGCATTGAAGGATACTGGACCATCATGCCTTGCATTTGATTTCCCATATTGCTATGTTGGCCGCTCACCAGGGTTTGACTCTGCGGCTGCTGGACCATGCTCTGGTAGCTCGGCTGTTGATTTGGCATCACAGTTTGGTAACCTGAGTAAACACAAAACCGAATGCAGGCGAAGCTTGTAAGAGGAAGCCGTTTAACCGGTCGCTTATTGTAACGGAATTAACCAAAAAACAGCCTTCTTATACATTTAAGCCACTTCATGACTTGCGTGTGCACTCCCGCCTCACACTCGCCATAATTCTGACAAAATATGGGCATCCACTGACAGCGGCGCCGGCGAGTAATCAACTTTGGATGGGACGCGTTTGGAAGGTAATTGGCATCCTTACCTGTAGCCGCCTGCCGAGAAACAAGACTAATAAATGTGCTAATATTACAGCCAGCCAGCGTAACGCAATAAAAATGACAGAGTAATAACAAATGTTTCAATTGTATGCGGAGTCACAGAATGCAACACGGAGACATTAAAGAACCCGAAAGACACAACGAGCGCAACCCGGAGGAGACTGCAATTATGCAAAAATAATGAGCCCGCGCTAGCATGAAACGCTCGGCGCCTAAACGACTGCACAACACTCAAAGGCTCAGAAAAGAGGCGAGGACTATCTGCTTAAATACTGCGCGTGGCCTCTCGTTTCTTTTAGCGCGACTTCACCGCAATGTTGCGCGCACCTCCCCCAACGAGCGATTCCGTCCCGGAGAATGTCAATTATACCAAAACCACCTAATTACACCCTTGTTAGCTGATGCCTTTATGATCACCAGGCGGAGGCACCTGCCGAGTTTTTCCCACCATTAAATTGCTTTTCATTACCTCTGAATAAGTGCACGGCCTACCTGTATTCAAACAGCCTTCATTACGGCCGCCTTTTTCCAAACCGCACAGCTTTGAGGGCTTCTAGATGACGGCACGCCATAAATAAATAAAGAAATAAATAAATACACGAAGAAAGAAATAAAGAAAGAAGACGCCCATCATTTGCGGCAGCGGGCCGCTGAGGTGCTGCGCTAATAGAGAAGGCAGCGCACGCGATAAAAGCAGGTAATGTGGGTTTTGTTCCAACACCTATTACAGGATGGGATCATTTCCATCGGTGTCAAGGTTATCTGGGGGGAGCTTATAACCTGGCAGCGCTATTGAAAAACTCTCACCAGAGGAGGCGCCCAGCGGGGAGACTCTGTGGGAGGCCTATGAGAAAGGAGTTGGGGGTGGGGGGCTGGTGGAGGGAGGGCAATTTTCAATTTCTCCTGGCTTTTGGCCAAAGAGACAGCAATCAATTTAGCCCAGATGAGAAAAGAAGTGGGACAAAAGGAATGGATGGCCCCCGGCGAGGAAGCCGACGAGGGCCGGCTATTTTTGGTTCAATTCTCTCACCTCCACTTAGGGAGCTAGCATGAAGGGAATATAATATTAAACACTCTCGGTTCAGGCTGACTGAGCAGGCAGGAGACGGCAAGGATAGAAGGAGAAGGTGAGGGGAGAAAAAAATAAAAATAAATTTAAAAATAAAAATGTATTCACGCAGCTCCTCTGGACCGAGTGCGCTTTCAAAGACGCTTGTGAAGACGCCGCTCGCAAGGTTGCTCGGTTTTATGGAAAGCTGTGCTGTCAGGAACTCGTGCGCTAACCTTGTTTGCCTTTTTCCCCTCTCCTTTCCAGCGCAGATGTTCTGTTTCTTCTTTCTGCTCTCGTATTTCTCATGCCCTGACGGTGGAGATCGTTCTCTTCATCCATCAACCCTGATCCGATCCCGATTTCTCGCGCGGGCGGCGAATGATGTTGCTGTATTTCTTTCAACTGCGGTGAGAGAAAGCGTGTTCTTCATCGAGGTTCTGCTCCCTCGCCCTCCAACTCCTCCACCCCCACCTTTTCCAAAAGGAAGTGAGCCAACTCGGAGATCGTTTCATAGCGTCACAGGTTGACACGAAGCTATGTCAAATCCATCGGAACGCCATCGGAAGCAACGAACAATTCACCGCGACCAATGAAAACAAAAGACAACAGTGAGATCCTGCTTCAAATCTTTTAATCAAACAAAGGTGTTCCAGACATTATTGATGGCTGAGGTTGTGCCAACGCCCCAAATGGATCAAATATCGAAAGGAAGGACGTTTGCTGTTGCGATCGACTTTAACGTGCTGGTGCTGTAAAATATATATGTGTATACAAAAAGGCTCAATGTTCACCAACCAAGATCAGCCTAGATATTCTTCTGAATGTGCTTCTGATGTTTTGAAGCTACTGAAGCTCAAAAACACGGACCCTCCACCAATTAATACTGAGCAAACTGCATGACTGACCACAATCATCTAAAAAGCAAACAGCATAGCTTAAAAATATAAATAAATAAATAAATAAATGCAATAGCATCTAAAAACCCTGAATTTTGTCTGTACACATTTATAGTACAATAACTTACGTTAAAATATTTCAAAATAACCAAATACTCTACATATCGTCGCTGTCCAATGAAAAACATTGCCGATTTTGAGTTTTCTACATCATTTGAACACGCCAATGGTTGTTTATATTGTGTAAAAATTTTATGACCAATGACCAATAGAAGTGCTCCAAAATCTTGGAAGTAAAGTATGTTTTTAGTCTATCCTATAATGTTGCAATTTTGGAAATACTTGTTTTTCATTGGACAGCAACAATGTATTACAGCCACACTTATGTGCTTTACAGATTCTCCAGTCTACTACTAGCTCGGCCATTTTACAACCAAACCAGAGTTTATTTACTCTGTACACTAAACAATACAGGTTTAATTGTTTATTGGAAGAAGCTGTAATTGGGAAACAACAGGCTCTTCCCAAAACCCACCATAACACAGTCTAACTTGGGCCATGTGCCTATAAATACTCTACAATACTACTAAATACTGTACTAAATATTATGGTCAAAAGAGCAATGACACCACTGATGATGTATTAATTTCATGTGCTATTTAGTACAGCACACAACAACCGGCCACTTGGAGTACACCTGCTTGTATCTACACTCATTATCCATTTTATCAGCACCACTAATCATATAGAAGTACTTTGTAGTTCTACAATTACAGACTGTAGTCCATCTGATTCTCTACACACTTTGTTGTCCTGTTCTTTAATGGTCAGGACCCCCACAGGACCACCACAGTATAGTTCTGTGTACTGACAAGAATGTGACGATGTGATACATATCATATACAATACAGTTTGATATACTGCGATACTGTAAGCAAGACTATCTTTCATAGTACTGAAGATGCACACCACCGTAGACACAGTTTTACTAACACTAACATTACACTACTAACGCTCCCCTATACTACTTGTCCATGCTGGAGTGGAAAAGGGCTATTGGTAAACACTGCTGTCTAGTGGTCGGGGGTTTAAATGCAACACAAAATGAACCACAATCTGCCACAAATATCTGATTGTATACTACTGATTAAAAATAGATACTGTGTTTTTGAGAATCGATGCAGTACCTCATCTCCACATGGTGGACCATTCTCAGCACCATTGTAAAACTGACGAGGTGGTGTAAGTGGATCAGACACAGCAGTGCTGCTGGAGTGTTTAAACACCTCAGTATCACGGTGGACAGTCCAGTGACCAAAACTATCCAGCCTGACAATTGAGGAACCACTAGAGAACACAAACTCTGCAACAGCAGATGAGCTAGTTTCTCTGACTACAGGAGTCCTCAGTGCTTCACTTGTACTAGTGCGACACACACCTCTACCACCACGTCAGCACCACTGCAGTGCTTAGAATGATTCTCCACCCAAATAATACCTGCCCTGTGGTGTTCCTGTGGGGTTGCTGACCACTGAAGAACAGGTAAGTATACAGAGAAGCATATGAACGATTGTCTACAATTATAGAAATACAAAGTTCTCCTATATGGTGAGTGAAGCTGATAAAATTGATGGAAATCATTCAGAGCAAGACTCACTGGACTTGACAGTTTGGGTTTTGAGCTCCACTGTCCGGCTGGTACTCCAGACTGGACGTTAAAACGTCTGGTTGACATTACCTTCCATACAGCATCGCTCAAAACAGAACTGGCTGCCCTAATCTATACATGCAGTTAGCACAGTGCTAATCTACTGCTGTAAGTGTTCCATAGTTCCACAGTTCCAGAAAGCAAAACTTCAGACTCTGGGTTGGTCAACTACCTAAGGTGGAGGTCAACAGCTGACCAGATGCATAAAAACAAAGTAAAGTCCTGGCAAGACCTCAAAGCCTTTGACGTGAGTTCGCTGGTAACGGTCTCTGGCCCTGAGGAGGAGTGAGGGGCTGGAAAAGAGACCGGTTCACTGTGAGAATCTTAGGGCCTCTCAGACAGTGCCCCGGCCCCGCATTCAGCCACTCTGAGTCAAAACCGATGACCACGTTGGATTATCTGAGAGGAACGAGCAGTGGCTGGAGCTTTCGTCACCGCCGCGTTGTTAACGGAGGTTTTCAATTCATTTACGGCCGCTCTTTACTTCCGAGCTCGGACCAAACCTTAACACCGTCTCTGCTCCTTCCCAGAAAAGGATAGCTCGAAGGTGCAGAGAGGCAATTAGTGCCTAAAAGAATCAGAAGGATCCAGTTTCATATCCTCGAAGCAGTAAAGGGCTGTTTTTTTCCCCCGTCCAACTCTTAATAGCAGAGAACTTTTACAGTTCAATCGAACAAAACATCTGTCAAAGCACACAGGGCAACGAGTAAGAGGTGGGCTACCGCGGTAGGGAGAAAAACATGGCTAATTTTACATTTGATTGGAAGTGCTTATTGTATCTGTTTAAAAAGGGCTATACAATGTGAGTACCCGGCGCGCTAAAGTGCTCGGCGGTGTAATTAGCTTTCGGCTCCGCTCCCCTGCCCCTGGGGCGCCTCCTCATTTCCACACATGCAATCTTTCGCCGTATTCGATGTAGCGATGAATAACCAAAGACAACAAAAGTACTGAGAGAGTGAGAGAGAGAGAGAGAGAGAGAGAGAGTGAGTGAGTGAGTGTGAGAGAGAAAGCAGAAAAAAACAAACAAATAAATAAAAAACACGATATTTCACATGGGAGCTCAACGTCCCCTCCCCTGTGGTACAGTATAAACAGAATCCAAAATAAACAATGAGCCATAAAGCACGGGTAGATAAATGGGCAAGCTCCTTGTTAAAAGATGAAAGGAACACATTTCATGAACGCGTGCAGAGCTTTCCAACACCATCTTGATTAAACGAATTCTTAAAAAACGAGCGGTTTATGTCGAGGCCTTCATTTCTTACTCCAACACTGATTAGCAGCGTTCGTTTGACTTTCATACTCGTGTTCAAGAGTTTAGTTTTAGGAAAAACAAGCACGACTCCAGGCTAGCTTCGAGTAGGAGGCAGCAGTTGGGCTAAATGGGTCTTTACCTGGCTGTTGAGCAGGTGGGGGAGGGGGCAGGGGCTGGCTCTGAGGGCTACTGTACTGCACCGTGCCAACCGACCGATACTGCTGGCTGGACAGAGGGTACTGGCCTGGTGCGCAGTAACACGCTGGCATCTGCGGATGGGAAAAGATCAACAGGACAGAAGTCATCAAAGCAATCCGCTACCACTCAGTGAACGCCTAGTAATAGCTTATCCAGCATATACCCTATTAGGGTCTCACAGCTATGGCTTACATTGGAAATATGTTCAACACATGACAAGTGACCACTAAAGCCTGGAATGTTCGTAGCCCAATAACAGTCAATCATCTAAACACAGCTGTCAGGCTCATCTCTTTTCTTTCTCTCTTTCTTTCTTTCTATAATCATTTGTGTATATTAATTGCCAAATCTTGATGGGAAATGTTCCCTTTTGAGATCCACACAAGGTTTGTTCCACTAGCTCTTATAAATTAAACTTCACTTAAGTAACCAATAACTAACTGTAACTAAACAGAGGTGTTAAGTACAAATACTTTGTTACCTTACTTAAGCAGAGATTTTGGTTATTTATACTTTACTGGAGTAATTAGTTTTCAGATGACTTTTTACTTCTACTCCTTACATTTACACTCCATTATCAGTACTTTCTACTCCTTACATTTACACTCCATTATCAGTACTTTCTACTCCTTACATTTACACTCCATTATCACTACTTTCTACTCCTTACATTTACACTCCATTATCAGTACTTTCTACTCCTTACATTTACACTCCATTATCACTACTTTCTACTCCTTACATTTACACTCCATTATCAGTACTTTCTACACCTTACATTTACACTCCATTATCAGTACTTTCTACTCCTTACATTTACACTCCATTATCTGTACTTTCTACTCCTTACATTTACATTCCATTATCAGTACTTTCTACTCCTTACATTTTAAAACTAGCCTCGTTACTCCTATTTCATTTCAGCTTGTTTTCATTCATGTACATTTACATTCCAGTAAAGATTATTGATAACATGCCTTTGATGTTTGACTTTTTGCACCATTACAATACTTACAGACAACTAGTCATCATATCTTCTGCTCCATGAAACTCATGTTAATGCTCAGTAGTAACAGATATGCTTCTTTAATATATTTACATTGTACTAAACTACATTCATTTTCAATGGGAGTATATGCGGCTGAAACAGGAAGCCTAGCGCATCCCAAATTTATCAACATTAACATTTATATATAACATTATAGTCATTATGGCTTTTAGAAGAATGGGGTTTTTGGGGGGAGGTGGGCTAGTTCACTTTGGACCCCTGTGGTGCAGCCTAAGCTTTTGTCCCTAATGGCATTTTTTTTCCTTACATTGCTTTTATTTTTATACTTTAAGTATATTTGAAAGCAGTACTTTTACACTTTTACTAGAGTAAAAAGCTTGAGTTGATACTTCAACTTCTACGGAAGTATTTTAAACCCTAGTGTCTATACTTCTACCTGAGTAATGAATATGAATACTTCTGACACCTTTGTTACTAAATGCATCAACCTGTTTAAAGCAACAGCTTTAAGAGCAGCAGACATTAAATTGTAATTCATCTTTTATAGATTCTGCAAATGCAGCTCAAAGTATTTTTGGTGTCCAAAGCTACTAAACAAATGACCAACCCACATGGCATAGTGACATTGAACAGCAACGATATATTACAGCCACACTTATGTGCTTTACAGATTCTCCAGTCTACTACTAGCTCTGCCATTTTACAACCCAAGCAGAGTTTATTTACTCTGTACACTAAACAATACAAGTTTAATTGTTTATTGGAAGAAGCTGTAATTGGGAAACAACAGGTTCTTCTCAAAACCCACCATAACACAGTCTAACTTGGGCCATGTGCCTATAAATACTCTACAATACTACTAAATACTGTACTAAATATTATGGTCAAAAGAGCAACGACACCACTGATGATGTATTAATTTCATGTGCTATTTAGTACAGCACACAACAACCGGCCACTTGGAGTACACCTGCTTGTATCTACACTCATTATCCATTTTATCAGCACCACTAATCATATAGAAGTACTTTGTAGTTCTACAATTACAGACTGTAGTCCATCTGATTCTCTACACACTTTGTTACCCTGTTCTTCAATAGTCAGGACCCCCACAGGACCACCACAGTGTAGTTCTATGTACTGGCAAGAATCTGATGATGTGATACATATCATATACAATACAGTTCGATATACTGCTCTGATTGGCCTACCTGCTGCATAGGCTGCTGCATGTAGCCCTGCTGCTGCATCACTGGCTGGTTGACGGGCGCCGGGCCTGGGTTGGAGTAGGGCGGGGCTGGGACGCTCTGGCCAGGGGAGGGCACCATATAGCCGGCCTGCTGCTGCTGCTGCGGAGGGGGCGGCGGAGGGGCTTGAAGCACCACGGAGGAAGGGTACATGGCAGTGTGGGCGTCGCGGCCCTCCCCCGACGGCTGCCGCACAAGGCTCATGTGGCTGAACTGGGCGCTCAGGTTGTCTTGCTGGCGGGTCAAACAGACAAGTCGCGTTAACAAATCGGCGGGCCTGTCGCGCTTCCTCACGCAAAAGCAGGCGACGTGACTGGTGATCGGGTAATGAGAGTCACGGCTTGTGTGGCTACGGGGGGGGAACGAGTTGCTCGAATGAAGCCTTAGGAGTTTAATCACCGATCCATACCAATTTGTTTGATTTTTCTTTTTCTCGTCTTATTAGAAATACACTGGGACTCGCTGCATTTCTATTCATAGAAGATTAACTTCAACATCTGCTGCTGGATTAATTATTCAAAAGCAGCCTTCCTCTCTTTTAATTGGTCATTAAGGGATGTTTACTGGTAGAGGGAGGTCAGGAAAGAGGTTAGCAGAACCCATGACGTGTGTTTACCAGTGAACGGCGAAAGGAGCTCAAGAATAAAAAGCCTGAAACGAGCGACTTTACTCAAAACCTTCCAAATCCACGTCCTGAATGGTGAGCAAGCCGTTTCGGGTGGCTGTGAGGTAAACAGTGCAGTGCGTTTTGGAGATCTATAACTAAAAAGTTCTGGAGATCATATTAATCTAAAGTAGGCGCAAGACCAATGGGCGCCATTACGGGAGGCAACATCCTGCGATCTGTTCTGCAGGAGAGCTTTTCTATTTTTTATTAAGCAGGAGCATCCATCACGGCGCTAGCTCTAAATGATGGCATAATATTCAAATTTGGGCCAAAAGAATTCATCAAACAGCAAGAGATGCCTGGCTGTACGGCTTTAATGGCTTTCTTTTCTCAAGCCTTCCTTTTTTCAAATTGATTTAACTGATATTTGTGGATCTCAAAGGAAAATAACATTCACGAGACTAATGAGCAAACATCGCCGTGCAAGTCAACGGTTCTGCATACCAACGACGCAAGCCTTAATTAAATTAGGAAGATCAAGACACTCTGCGAAACTAATAAAACGAGATTAGGGAAACGGCACGCTGTTATTGTTGTATGCATGTAGACGCAGTGAGATGTAGAAGTTAGGGACCACCCTTCATTTATTTAACTTGCAGAAAAGTAAGACTCCTAACAACCACTTGGAAGACCTGGCTGAGCATCACATTCGTCCCCATCAGATAAAAAGCACTTGAAGCTTTAATCTTTGAGCTGTAGGAGAACATCAAGCTCCACACTTGCTTCAAGTCTGAAAACATCCACAGGTGTTTCTGCCCCTGCTTGGAAAGCGTGTGGAGCTGTTATTGGAAGTAGACCAAAAAGGAGAAATGTAAGACTTCCAAATCTGAGGGTCACTGAATAGGGGTGTACAGAAATACTGATACATATGAAGAGCTTATTACTTTATGATTCCCAAAACACTGTATTGATGTTTATTAAAGCTTTCATTTAAAGATGTGTGTGAGACAGTCATGGCCTTCATCTACAAGGGTTCACCTCTAACATCAGCAGTGAACCTATGCGTGTGTTTTTATGTGACAAATTATAAAGTAAGCATTCAGGGGACGAGAGGACAGAGAGCCCTGGTCTCACAGCAGCAACTGTCCTTCAGGGCACGCTCTGGTCAGGAGAACATGACTAGAGAGAGTTATGAGGTGGCTATGCTAATCAGTAAGCAGTAACACTGAGGTGTTTAAACACTCCAGCAGCCCTGCTGTGTCTGATCCACTCACACCAGCACACCACACCCACTAAAACACCACGACCAGGTCAGTGTCACTGCAGAGAACATCACCATCCATTCCATAATAGATTATGTGACTTAAGAAATATAAGACTTGCTGTTATTGAGTTCCATAAGTTGTATTGGTGATGCAGTGACTGAGTGATATACAGTCTACAGGAGAAACACTGAAGATACTCGATGCTGAAATTGTTCAGAACATGTTTAGACTGAATGTGCTGTACATTGTAACATTGTTTACAGTGTTGATCTCCTGCTGCTGCAGTTACAGTAAAATTTAATTCATTAGTTAAATAATTATTCATTATTGTGTACATGTGTGGTTTTTTTATATGTTGAATACAGGGTTATATATAATTTATGAGTAATACTTTTGGAAAGAGGGACCGGCCCTTAGGTGTTTTGATATTGTCCAATCTGGCCCCCTTTGAAAAAAAAGTTTGGGCACCCCTGCGCTAAAGCCAACTTCTGAGAACTGAACTTTGGAGGCGTGTAAACATATTCCTGCTGATTCATTCAACTCATAGCAAATCATGGAAAACTAAATGTTGAAGCATTTAATGTTACATTTAGCTGGTGATGGTCCAGTGTGTAGAGTCCTGTTAAAAATATGTTTTTTTTTAAATGACACTAAAAATCTTAAAGGCCTATTTTAAGAGAAAGTCAATAAATGGAGTGTGGTCTCTGACTTTCGCACAGTACTGGCTGATCACTGTTAGAACCAGTTTTCCTAAATTCCGCCAGCAGCACAGCTCATTTAGTTTAACAAAAGATTGATTAGATAAACTAGGACCTGCTGCTCCTTCCCCCTCTTCAGTTCCTACCAGCCTTGTGGAAACCATTGGTGGTTTCCATTGGTGGAAAGCAGCGCCAGTGCTAACTTTGTTTGCCTAAAGTAGTAGTTATGATGACCACTCGCCAAGAGTTTCAACCAATGCTGCGTTTACTCTTTCTTTCATTGGCTGCCTCGCGACTGATTAGACGTTAGAATACGCCATTGGGGCAGATGTTGGACTGATTTCACCCCACACTATAGTGACTCACTACCACCCCTAGAGGTAGATCAGAGTTTGAGATAGTTGGTTAGCATGTCATTTTAGTAGATATCTCTGCAACATCACACATGGACATCTTCATACCATCAAAATGGTCATTTCTTTAAATTGGAATGTTTTTGGACTAAAAATATCATATATTGGTCCTTCAAGCTACCACCAAAACTGTGTAGCATCGTTTGCCCAGAGAAACGGCTTCACAGATCACGAGGCCTGACTTTTGCACAGTACTGTATATATAGATGACTGAACGCACTGAATGGCCAAAAGGAGACAGACACATAGAAAAGAAAACAACAACAAAAAGACAAGAGAAAAGAGAGAAGAAGAGAGTGGTACCACAGTGTACTGTTGGTTAGGGGAGACGGAGAGGAGCTGTGGTGGGTAAGACACCGCCGAGTACTGGACAGGCTGAGCAGAGGGCTGGACAGGCCAGAGGGGCTGAGGAAGCAACAGACGAAGGAGAAGACGGGGGGCGGGGAGGAGAGAGGAAAATGGGTTTAGTCAAAGATGGAAAGATGGAGAATCTAAAAGGAGAATAAGAAACAGGCATTCAGAATATTTGAGAGGATTTCACCCAGGAGGGCGTTTAAGGTCAGTAGCCCAGTATGAAAAAAAAGGAACGTGTATATATAATAAATAATTAAACGCCACGTGATGAAGTTAATTGAGGCATCTGGGTGGCTTGGCGCGATGACGATGGTAAACGTACAGTGACGGGGTTAATAAGAAGCAGTCAAACTGTGCGACGCATCAACTCAGGACCTGCAGATACATTTAATATTTGGGCCTCATCAAAAGTGACTGCACTCTGGAGAGGATGGCCATATTGGGCTGGGATGTCAGGGCTTCGATTGGAAAACGGGCAAGCTGCTTTCCCGTTGTCGGACCCGGGTGCCCGCTCCACGAGGGGTCAAATTAATTCTGCATCCTAGCATTTCATTAATGAGCCTCGAGTCCCCCTCATCCCCTCATCTCTGGGTCGTCACAGCAGCGCTCGGCGGGTACAACCAGCAGCGAACAGATTGTAATTTCTGACTGTGATGGCCTGAAATGACTCCCATTTGGAAACTCAAGTGCACCTTGCTCTTTATCCCGAGCACATATTTGCCTGCGAATCATTCGCTGTGACAAGGCTGGCACCTCTTGCCCGCCCCCCCACCACAACGGCAGCACGGCTACAGGTTTAATTTTTCCTTAATGGCAAGCGAAATACCTAGGCCAAGCAATTAATGACCCATCAGACTCAATAAGCAGCCCGCAGGACAGCGTTATCAGCAGATTCCCCGCCTCCATCTATCATATCTAATTGACTTAGCAAAAACGCAGTCGATACATTATGCTTAAGAGATACGACGCGGTACTAATCTGCAGAACAACCAAATATTATGCATGGACTGAGCGACGCACTTTCAATATTTACTTAGCTAAAACTCCTAATCAGGACTTGAGCGTGGGGCGGGGTAGAGAAGAAGTGCCGGTGATGACTGGGATGTGCCTACCTGAGGGATGACGTGATTGTTGGACTGATGCTGGTGGGGCCCAGGAGGAGGAGGTGGAGGAGGTGGAGGAGGAGGTGGTGGTGGTAAAGGCTGCTGTGGCCTGGAAGCCTGAGGAGCGACGGTGGGGTTGTAGACCACAGCACTGCCGTCCGGGTTCACAAAAGGCTGACCTGTAGGCGGAGAAGGGACGCTTGCAAATCCAGCCAACATCACCGGTACACAGCAGACAAAAACAACATGGACGTTCAACTGATAAAGCCAAATGATCTGAGCGCCATTACGCTAAGACAGTAAAGCATGTCATTCATTTCCCCCTTGAGCTAATAGGTGGTAGCTTTTCTGCTGTTCCTAATTAATACAGACAATTTATTACAGTTAAAGTTACAGGTACAACGAGAAGAGGCATCTTTAAGTATTCTGAAAGTTTAAAAAGGTTTAAATCTGGAATTAAATCTGATGCCCGTGTCGTTATTTTAAAAGACTAATAAACCGATAAGAACAAGGCTGTGTAGTTGAAAAAAACCTAAAAACTTTAAACCTTAAAATACAACAGACTATCTATTAACAGTGTTAACACTGTGAACAACAATATCTACAGCTTGTCGATTCTGTGGCCTCAAGAGATCTTTTGGGTTTTTAATAAAAGAAATTCTTAGAACATGAGAGAAATTCTTGGCTATTGCATTCAGACTGTCAGCACTTTCATATGTATGATGGGGGCAGACTTGGTCGAGCCCAGGATAAGTGAGGGCAGTTTGAGGGACAAAGTTGTATGAAGATATACATTCTGATATAATACACAACTCTGAATTGTACAATATGTAATTCTGAAAACTCTCTCTCATTATATATATATATATATATATATATATATATATATATATATATATATATATATATATATATATATATATATATATATGAGACCCCGACGTTGTCCGATGTGTACCCAAACTGATATACTATTTAGAAGAATTTAATTTAGACAGTGTTTATTTTAAGCGGCAGAACTTTTCTTAACTTTACGATATACAGGCTTTGCAGCCGGTAAACTCACAGACCAATCACGTGTATTGTAGCCAATCAGATCTGTGCAGATTGGGGAGTGTGGCACAGACGGGGTACGAAGCGAGAGGCAGCAGTCAGAGAATAAAGTGCGTCGGACAAAGAATAACATGCTCTAAAAAAGAAAAGTTGACTGAGTGTTTTACACAGGAATGGAGACGTATATGTTTATTCTTCTCACAGGCGGCTCCAAACCAACAGATCCAGATGTGAAACTGAGTTAACAAGAAGACGCAGGTTTTATTTACTTTCACTATAAAAAAGCACTGTTTCAAAAGCATTGTGTTTTTAATGTAGCTCCATTTTATTGAAGTAAGTAAAAAACATTTATTTGAATTTTTATAAATAATTCATTCCGTTCAGCATGTAAACAGTAAATATACTGAAATATACTGAACGGTATGTGTGATGTGTTGGTGTTTCAATAACTGTTGGTATAAGATGCTGATACTAGGCTACTTCAGTAAACAGGATACACCACTGAATCAGAACACAAGTTAGAAATGATGACGGTCCAGACCTTGTCCTGAGGAGATCTCCTCTAACTGGACCTTACTGAACTCTAGTTAAACACCACTGTTATAGACCTCCAAAAACACAAAGGTGTATGCAAAAGTCTGAACACTGAAGTGATTTCTTAAAATAAAAAGGTTTGCGACAGTAGCCGCCACTGCTTGACGCCTTTAGAATTGAGAACCATCATGTTATTTACCGGCTACAGGCTAGACTACAGCTAGACTGCAACTATTGACCTATAAGTGGTTTAACAGCTGAGTGGACAACTGCTGAAGTTGATACCTGTTCAGGCGAGCACGACCCAAATAGCCACGTTCCATCTTCTACAATTCTGTTACGTAGAGACAGCCTTACTTAACGTAGTCTTAGGCTTTAAAGAACTACCTTTCAGCTGATGCCATACATGGAGGCTGTGACACTCACTGTAAACTGAAAGGCCTGAACACTCGGGTCCAGCTCCACATGCTTATCCATTCAGAAAAACATAGTTTTGTTGCTGAGAAAGCAAAACAGCCCAAAGGCAGGAACAGTTCACACTGAGCTTTAGCGCGTAACGACTTGCATTCATCAGCGGCTGTGACATTCCCCCTGCGGCCGAGTGTCTCGCTCAAGGGCACAACGGCAGCAGCCGTCAGCTGGAATTTAACCCGAGACCTCCAACTTAGTTTCGGAGTTGACAGGCAAATCACTGGGACTTCTGAATCCACTTCTGAGTTCCAAGCCATGAAAGTGCATCATCCCGAATGGTTCCGGCTTCTTCTGGAGCGCTTCTTAAATGCGACTGAACGCTTGAGAACTGCGATAAGACGAGTACGAGGAAGAGCTTCTACCTCCACCTGGCCGTCGGACGACCTTGAAAATAAGCCTCCTTGAAGTTCCGACGCCGGCTTTTGGACGCGAATTCCTCGGGCCTTCGCAGTAGGGAAATTTTTCCCCCCCATTTGCCGGCTACTTAAAAAAGGTCAATAAGCAATTACACACCCGGCTCCTTCTGGAAAATATATTAGCGGCGGCAATATAGCACCTTATCAGCCCCATGCATATTTAAAGACGAGACACGGGCGAAGAAAATAAATAGGAATATTTTATACATTAGAGGCAGCGCTACACGTTTGTCGCCCCCCCCAACCACCCCCCACCCACGTCCCTCTGTTCAATGGCAATACAGCTTCATTACACGTTTCTCTGAGACGCTTTTGGGAATTTGTCTGGAACGAAGAAGGATTTATTGATCGTTGGCGACGGACGCCCATTTTCAAAGACCTGGCGCGAAGGGGAAAGATTTAAACGCCGCATGAGCCGCTTCATTAGACGAGATATCCGGGGACGCGTTCCATCAACCTTGTGTTTATTTTTTTAGGAACATCTTCTAATTGTCAGCAGCGAGGGGTCTCTTGAGATTGCGAGAGACGGGGATCGATTAAAAACACAAAACTTGCCGTTTACTTAACCAGAATCCCACCCACTCCCCCCCACCTACTTCTGTTTAGGCGGCATCCCTTTGAGTAGCGCGAGGAAGGCGGGAGACGGCTGAGGCAGTATGTGAGTAGGGTTAGTTGAGGATTTAGTATAAATGTAAACAGCAGAAGAACAAAAGCAGCCCCCTCCCCACATCCCATCTCAACCCCCCCACCCAGGGCTAAAACTGACACTGGGTCACGCTAATACCAGCACGAAGACAAGAACCGGTGAACCTGCACGAGTACCAACCTGTGTGCGGGTTGACCAGGATACTCCCAGGCGGTATCCCCGCCGCTTCCAGGGGAAGCAAATAGTAGCTAGCGTTAGCTGTGGTAGCCGGGGGGCCGCTCCTGCCACCCTCGTAGGACACACTGCTACTAGTGCTGACGGCAGGGTAGGCCAAGGGCGGCGCGGCGTGGGCCGGCTGGGTTAGGGCCGGGGCAGGAGGAGGGGGAGGCTGGGAGCGAGAGAGCGAGCCCGTGGATGAACCTACACTACTAGAAGAGTCAGAACCTAGGGAAGGAGGGGGGGAGCAACGAGAGGAGCCTTAACCCACAGATACAGCAAGAACATCATGCAGATCATGCTAGAAGGTGGAAAGGAGTGTGTGGGGGGGTGTGTGTGAGTGTACAGTGTTAATGAGCTCTGGAGTTAGCGTGCACTGCTTTTGAGGCATCAGAAAGCTGTTAGAATTCATTGGGGACTTGGATTTGGAGTGGTGTTGATATTTCCTCTACAAGATCTGCGTCCAGACTGAGCACGGAGAGCGCAGGATCGGGTACTGCGCTACTTTAGCGAGGCTAGACGAACGCGCGCAGCACATTTTCTCTTTTCTAATTACCTCGGGGACCAAAGCAATGAAAAAAAGATAATGATTTTATTAGAATTGAATGACAAGTTAATTAATTCCTTGATTAATGTCTTGGTTAATTTAGCAATTCATTTTGTTATTTTTCTTGCTTTTTTCCCCACCATGCTTGCGTTTAATGTGTTACAGACGGCGACATGCTTCGTGCAAGTCTTTAACTGGTATGTACAACCTTTACACACACTAAATCAAGACCACCCAATGAATTCTCACGAGTGACTACTAACCAGTTTAAGAAAGACGTTAGTGAAGAAGAAGGAAAAGCATGCACAACTTTCAACAGTGTTTAAGATGTTGTATCTACAAGAGGAAAGCTGATAAGATAAGGAAGGTGATGGACAGCGCCTGGTATTGCCCAGTGACAAAGCAATGTAACATCAAAGATAAAAATTTCTGGGCTCTCTCTTTCCTCGAGTGCTGCCTGTCTGACTGGCCTGCGCTGGACGGATGGACGGATGGATGGATGGATGGATGGGTTGGGGGACCAAACACTCACCCGTCTTGGAGAGGCGGCCCACGCTCTTGCTGCTGCTGGAGCTGTCCCCGCGGATCAGCACCGATATGCCGCTGAAGCTGCTGGCCTTGGTCATGGCAGGCTTGAGGTTGCGGTTGGAGCTGTCCGAGTCAGTGCTGCTCCAGGGCCGCGGCTCCGAATACTTGGGCTCGTTCTCGGAGCTGCTTTGGCGGCTATTCCCTGATCGGCCGTCTTTCAACCTGACCGGTTGCAGAAGAATATAGAGAAATAAAAAAAAAAAACAAAAAAAAAACACAGGGTTGGAATTACAGACTGGACGGTCAGCATATAAAGGTTGTTATGCTCCCAAAAAAAGAAAACAGATACCTAAAAATCTGCCGCCTCTGCTGTGTGCTGTTACAAGCGTCGTCCTCCTGGATCCTACAAAACATCAGAAGGGCAGACTTAATTTCCCCAGAGCTCTGGACATATTACACCAGCAGCTGAAGTAAGCGTGGAGAGTAGTGGATATTTTCAACTGCGGTGATCTCTTGCTGGGGCACTTTATTTTTGTATCCCCCCAACCATCCCCTCCACTTCCCACCCCAACCATCCCCTCCACTTCCCACCCCAACCATCCCCTCCACTTCCCACCCAAACCCACAACTGTTCACCCCGTTTTCTTCTCAATTTAATGCCTACTCACATCACAAGCTTAAAACTGCTGTCGTTTTGAAAGTGGACAGCGAGACGAAGACTGACTCGACAGTAGTAGCAATAATAAAAGCAGGGCTGAAGCGATTCCTTGAGGAACTCGAGTAATTCGATTACAAAAAATCATTGAAGCAAATTCTTCGCCTTGAAAATTCGTTTAGTCCATACAATAATATACGGACGACTTTTACTGTTGCACAGCGCGCGCTTACGGTGTTGCCAGGTTACGTGAAGAAGACGTGATTTGATGGAGCGGATTGCAAAATAGAGAAAGAGAGATAGAATAAGGAGAGACGAACAGAAGAGATGGACCAGAGAAAACCATACACAGTGTCCAAATGTCTAATGTAAACCGAACTAGCCGAGGAGCCGTTATTGAGCGCCAACCTGAAGAAAGACTTGAAGAAAGACCTGAAGAAAGACTGGAATGTAACTTCTATATCATTTAAGATGGAAAGGGGAATTCATATAAGAAGCTAACTTCAGAAAGAAAGCAACTGAGCTTTCCCAGCAAACTGATAGCGAGTCTGAGTTTTACGGTAACCACTAGCCGAGCACATCAGTGTTTCAGCATCTGAGCAGAAACAGTCCGTCTATACGTCCAGTCCACAGAGCAGAGCGACACACAGTAACCATAACATTTAGCTTAAGTCAGTGTGATGGTGAGTTGAGATAAAGGCTAGTAAAGCGTGTGTGTTAGTTATGGTTATATGTAATGACTAGTTAAGAAAGTAAGTCAGTGTGATGGTGAGTTGAGATGTAGGCTAGTAAAGCGTGTGTGTTAGTTATGGTTATATGTAATGACTAGTTAAGAAAGTAAGTCAGTGTGATGGTGAGTTGAGATGTAGGCTAGTAAAGCGTGTATGTTAGTTATGGTTATATGTAATGACTAGTTAAGAAAGTAAGTCAGTGTGGTGGTGAGTTGAGATGAAGGCTAGTAAAGCGTGTATGTTAGTTATGGTTATATGTAATGACTAGTTAAGAAAGTAAGTCAGTGTGATGATGAGTTGAGATGAAGGCTAGTAAAGCGTGTATGTTAGTTATGGTTATATGTAATGACTAGTTAAGAAAGTAAGTCAGTGTGATGGTGAGTTGAGATGAAGGCTAGTAAAGTGTGTATGTTAGTTATGGTTATATGTAATGACTAGTTAAGAAAGTAAGTCAGTGTGATGGTGAGTTGAGATGAAGGCTAGTAAAGCGTGTATCTTAGTTATGGTTAAATGTAATGACTAGTTAAGAAAGTAAGTCAGTGTGATGATGAGTTGAGATGAAGGCTAGTAAAGCATGTATGTTAGTTATGGTTATATGTAATGACTAGTTAAGAAAGTAAGTCAGTGTGATGATGAGTTGAGATGAAGGCTAGTAAAGCGTGTATGTTAGTTATGGTTATATGTCATGACTAGTTAAGAAAGTAAGTCAGTGTGTTGGTGAGTTGAGATGAAGGCTAGTAAAGCGTGTATGTTAGTTATGGTTATATGTAATGACTAGTTAAGAAAGTAAGTCAGTGTGATGGTGAGTTGAGATGTAGGCTAGTAAAGCGTGTATGTTAGTTATGGTTATATGTAATGACTAGTTAAGAAAGTAAGTCAGTGTGATGGTGAGTTGAGATAAAGGCTAGTAAAGCGTGTATGTTAGTTATGGTTATATGTAATGACTAGTTAAGAAAGTAAGTCAGTGTGATGGTGAGTTGAGATGTAGGCTAGTAAAGCGTGTATGTTAGTTATGGTTATATGTAATGACTAGTTAAGAAAGTAAGTCAGTGTGATGATGAGTTGAGATGAAGGCTAGTAAAGCATGTATGTTAGTTATGGTTATATGTAATGACTAGTTAAGAAAGTAAGTCAGTGTGATGATGAGTTGAGATGAAGGCTAGTAAAGTGTGTATGTTAGTTATGGTTATATGTCATGACTAGTTAAGAAAGTAAGTCAGTGTGATGGTGAGTTGAGATGAAGGCTAGTAAAGCGTGTATGTTAGTTATGGTTATATGTAATGACTAGTTAAGAAAGTAAGTCAGTGTGATGTTGAGTTGAGATGAAGGCTAGTAAAGCGTGTATGTTAGTTATGGTTATATGTAATGACTAGTTAAGAAAGTAAGTCAGTGTGATGTTGAGTTGAGATGTAGGCTAGTAAAGCGTGTATGTTAGTTATGGTTATATGTAATGACTAGTTAAGAAAGTAAGTCAGTGTGATGATGAGTTGAGATGAAGGCTAGTAAAGCGTGTATGTTAGTTATGGTTATATGTAATGGCTAGTTAAGAAAGTAAGTCTGTGTGAAGAAAATAAGTCAGTGTGATGGTGAGTTAAGATGAAGGCTAGTAAAGTGTGTATGTTAGTTATGGTTATATGTAATGACTAGTTAAGAAAGTAAGTCAGTGTGATGGTGAGTTGAGATGAAGGCTAGTAAAGCGTGTATGTTAGTTATAGTTATATGTAATGACTAGTTAAGAAAGTAAGTCAGTGTGATGGTGAGTTGAGATGAAGACTAGTAAAGTGTGTATGTTAGTTATGGTTATATGTAATGACTAGTTAAGAAAGTAAGTCAGTGTGATGGTGAGTTGAGATGAAGGCTAGTAAAGCGTGTATGTTAGTTATGGTTATATGTAATGACTAGTTAAGAAAGTAAGTCAGTGTGATGGTGAGTTAAGAAGAAGTTAGTAAAGTGTGTATGTTAGTTATGGTTATATGTAATGACTAGTTAAGAAAGTAAGTCAGTGTGATGGTGAGTTGAGATGAAGGCTAGTAAAGCGTGTATGTTAGTTATGGTTATATGTAATGACTAGTTAAGAAAGTAAGTCAGTGTGATGGTGAGTTGAGATGAAGGCTAGTAAAGCGTGTATGTTAGTTATGGTTATATGTAATGGCTAGTTAAGAACGTGAGTGTGGTGGCGAGTTATGTCCGTAAATAAGCTCTATTTACATTATCGTTTTGATCATAGTTACAAACACACACTCACAACAACATACACCCCTCACACACCCTCTTCTCTCAAAATGATGCATAAAATACACAGTAATCTAAATATCAGGTGGTGTTTGTAGCAATTTGGAGCCTAAAACGCACCGAATCTAATACAGCAAGAATATTCAGCTTAGTTTGTTTGCAGTAAGTGGGTCAGCAAGTGTAGGACAGGCTTCTGCATAGAGTGTACAGCAGCCAGTCTTGTGAACTTATAGTATGATACATAGGTCTAGTAATAAATTGTAATAAGAGTAAATATTAAAATGTTTTCTTTCAAACTGTACTAAATGCAATTTAAGCAATAAAATGTTATATATTATTTTATTTATTTTTTTTTCATCTTATATATTTACTATTGCTCTTAAATTAAAAAAATATATATTTTATCCGATTACTCGATGGAATAATCGACCGAATACTCGATTACTAAAATTATCGATAGCTGCAGCCCAAAATACATGTACCACTTTTCTTTTAAACACTGCAAACAAATGGCGGACCCTTATTTAGCAGTTGCGTACTGTCTAATCTGAGCAAACACTAATTTCACCGTGAGCTTTGCTGTTCATCGGTTTCAGCTTTAGCGTATCTGTGCAGTCAGACTCACGTATGGTAAAAATACATTGGAGCGTATGAGAAACTAAGACTGCCTGATTTGAACTAGCTGAAACTATTGACCTATATTACTAATAATAAGAATAATACTAGAAATGAATGCTAATGCAAACAAGTTGTGCTCTGGCTGAACTTAATTTTTATACTAATATAAAAAAAAAATGCTGCAGCTCTTCTGTGCTTTAGTTTGTATTCTACGCCCACAGCTGTTGTCGTACTCTGCAGTAACACAGCGTTTTAATATGTTGGTTTAGGAACAATCACGCAATCCCAGCTTTTTGCCTTCTTTAAATAAACTAATAAACTTTTGTTTGTTTTCCATTTTATTGTTGTCGGTCGTCATAATGTTAGCTGTGTAAGGTTTGGTCAGTAGGCCGAGCAGTGTGAACTGTGGCATGATGGGACTAGGACAGGGCTAGATATATATAAAAAAAAAACAGGGCTGCAGTCAGTCACAGTGCTGTTCCAGACTTTCAGCTATATTTCATCATATTATTTCTTATGCACGTATTTCCATATCCAGTGTGTTGCTTTGTATATAGGATTTGTGCTCCATCACAAAGTTTGTTTGGATTGCAACAATGATGACAGAGCTCTGACTGGTCAGCCTGTTTTGTTTGTGTTTTTTTGCTTTTTCAACACTGAATACTGATTCAGTTCAGACTTTAGACTTGATATATGGCATTAATATGCATACGTAGTAGAGGACTGCTCACTGCTCACACTGTCGGCAAAAATCACCACCGTTTGTCACGCTCCCGTCTGCAACATGAAAGTTTCAGCTTGTTCCCGCCCGGAGTCCCGTACGAGGGTAAATGTCATTCAGCTCTATTTACAAATAAACGACTTTCTCTTGAAATGATAAGCCGCATGTCAGACGTGCCATTAGTGGGCTTAAGAGTGACCTACTGTCCTCTAGGCAGATCTTGAAGTTTAGATCAGTGTAAACTGTGTGAGGAGGACTCTGGTTATCATACAGCTCTACCAAGCTGGGCGGCGTATGACGCTTCACTGCTTTTCCCCCGAAATGAATCTAATAGAACATCACAGACTAGAGTAGAACCACTACACATCAACTAGGACCGGGACTAGGACTAGAAAAGAGAGAGAGAGAGAGAGAGAGAGAGAGAGAGAGAGAGAGAGAGAGAGAGAGTGAACGAGAAAGAAAGAGAAAGAAAGTTAGAGAGAGATAAAGAGTGACCGAAAGAGAAAAAGAAAAAGAGAAAGATGACCAAGTGAACGAGAGAAACAGAGAAAAGAGAGAGAAAAGAAAGATGGACAAAGAGAAAGAGACAAAGAAGGAAAGACAGAGTGAACGAAAGAGAAAGAAAGTGAAAGAGAGACAAAGAAGGGAAGTGAACTAGAGAAAAAAGAGAGAGTGAACGAGAGAAAGAGAGAGCAAAGAAAGATGGACAAAGAGAAAGAGCGAAAGAGCGAAAGACAAACAAGGAAAGACAGAATGAACGAGAGCAGGAAAGAGAGAGAAAAAAGAGAGATAGAGAGAGAGAGAGTGAATGAGAGGAGGAAAGAAAGAGAGAAGAGAGAGACAGAAAGAGAAAGAGAGAGCAAGGGGAAGAGAAAGAGAGAGAGAAACAAGAAAAAAGAGAAAGACAGAGAGACAGACAGAGAGGGGAAGAGGAAGAAAGAGAGAGAGAGAAACAAGAAGAAAGAAAGAGAGAGCGAGGGAAAGAGAGAGAAAAAGAAAGAGACAGAGTCAAAGAGAGTAAAAGAGAGAGAGAGAGGGGAAGAGAGAGTAAGAGACAAAGGGGATGAGAGAAATAGAGACTGAGACAAAGAGAGAGAGAGAGAGAGAGAGAGAGGGGAAGAGAGAGTAAGAGAAAGAGACAGAGACAAATTGAGTAAAAGAGAGAGAGAGAGAGAGAAACAAGAAAAAAGAGAAAGACAGAGACAGACAGTGAGGGGAAGAGGGAGAAAGAGAGAGAGAAACAAGAAGAAAGAAAGAGAGCGAGGGAAAGAGAGAGAAAAAGAAAGAGACAGTCAAAGAGAGTAAAAGAGAGAGAAAGAGAGAGAGGGGAAGAGAGAGTAAGAGAAAGAGAGACAGAGACAAAGAGAGTAAGAGAAAGAGAGAGAGGGGAAGAGAGCGTAAGAGAGAAAGGGGATGAGAGAAATAGAGAGAGAGAGAGAGAGAGAGCTCATCACTGAGAATAAAATTTTACACTACGGTTATGCAGCTTGGAAGCCCCCCCCTTCAAATCCAGCCCACCCTGAAGTTCTGTCTAATTGCCCTCTACAGGTTCAGTATTTAACAGTGTTCCCGAGTTTCTCCACTCACCTTTTATCGAGCGGGAAAGCGTCCAGACCCTGCAACAGAAACCGGAGACCCTTATTACAGATCGAGGAGGTGAAACAGGCTTCTGTACTAAAACAGCTCGTCCAGCACGTGTTCTTCAGTCGCCTCTTAAAACATAACATGTTTACAAAACTCACATCAGCGAATATCCTCTCTCGCGCCCGCTGATACTCCTCCTCCCGCTCCTCTATTGATTTGCTCCTCCTGTCTTCTTTCAAGCGCATTCGCATCTGAAACACAAGCGCCCGCTTTCAGAGCCCGCATAAGAAGCTGCCAGTCCTCACAAACACCATAATCAGCCGCGTGCCACCGTTTATTGAATTTCCGCTCATGGATAGGAGCCATTCTTTCCCAATCACTCTCCATCACCCAAGACAATGCCGTGTTTCTCCGAGCCGGAGCGCTTCTGAGCGTCATTAACAGCTCTGAGCGTGCCACCTACCATGTTGTCGTCTTTGTCTATGCTGGAGTTGTCCCTTTTTAAGATGTAGCGCTTCTGGAAATCGTCCGTCTTGTCATCTTTGATGTGTTCGGAAAACTTCTGATCTGGTCTGCGCACCCGAGGAGGAAGAGCAAAAGCACGGGCGGTTATTAAGACGGATCTGCGCGCCGCCTCGCTCCCGCTACATGAATGCGATTGCCTGAGGCCAGCAATACTGAGAGCGCATATAATTACATTTCCTCCACCCAAACCCATTTCCAATAGAAACAAAAATCTCGTTTTGCTCTGGAAGATTCCTGCCAACAGTTATTGGGGGCCGCGCGACTCTACTCCAAACCCCTGGCTGTCGGATTACTTACATTCTGGTGTTGGTGGTTTTGTTGATGATCACGCACTTCCCGGTTTGGTCCACGTTGTGGTCCAAGCCGAAGTAGGCAGCTACTCTGTGCAGGAGCATCCTGTGGTAGGAGGTCATGGGGGGGAACTTTCTCCTCTGGCTCCTGGAAGAAGGGAAACAAAGCCAAGAGACGATCAATAATTCAGACGTTCGTTCGGAGCGCCGTCCAATGTAGCTTCCAGTTACATTTGTTGGAACGGGTCCCTGAGCGATGAGAAAAAAAGAAAATAAAATAAATAAATAAATAAAAAAATCGCTGGAAAATGATACACGAGTTTAAGTGCTTGATGCAGGAGGGGGCTATTTAACTCACTCGTTGTTACTGATGAAGTCCAGAATGTCCTGTTCCAGCTTCAGCAGCATCATCCTGTCCCTGGATTAGATGACAGCGCAAGGATATAAGAATTTCATCTCGAGTAAGTAGTTTGGAAAATACTGGGCGAAGGCTTATTTGCTTATTGGGTGAGTATGAGGAGAAACAAGTGGCAGAAGATTTCGAGTTGAAAGGAACGTCTACAAACCTGGGGTTGTTTTTCAACGTGTTTACCAAGAACTCATGGAGATCAATGCCAGTGGAGTCTGTGTATTCTTGACTGGAATCTTTAAAGAGGAATAAAGGGCTTATATATATACCAGCGTGTCTTGCTCTTGCTCTACTAAATAAATAATATCGCACACAAAAGCAAAAGCTGAAGCAAGACGGAAAGCAAAGCTCACCTCTTGACAACATCTTGCGGGGCATTTTCTCCAGTTTCTCCAACTTTTCGCCGCTTCGGTCTCGGTCGTCCTCGTTTTTACTGGCGGGAGCGTCCTCCTTGTCGAAGGACTGCGAGAGCTTGATCTGAATCTCATCCTGCGGAGGAAAAACAAAGACGTCAATGGCAGGAATCTGATGGTCAAGCACAACAACATCTCATGACAGTTTTGTTCACGACCCATCCATGAAGTGGTACTGGGTTTCTAAATAGCTGGTTTCTAAAATGTTGAGACAATCTTGAGCGATTAAAAGTTTCTACTTTGTGAGGTCTCTTTCCATGTGGATGAAATAAAACCGAAGACAATCATTTAAAAGAGCAAATAAGCTTCAGCAGCAACATTTAAAAAAAAAAAAAAGAAAAGTTATGTGGCACAAGGACACTGTTCAGGTATCAAAATATATCATTCACTTATAACTATACACTGTTCATATACAGGAATTAGCTGTTTCTATTTCATGGTATATGTGCTGACCCACTCAGGCTAGAGCAGTTTGGTACCACCCACTCATGTTGAGCT
The DNA here is from genome assembly GCA_021613375.1 of Megaleporinus macrocephalus. Classification (NCBI taxonomy): domain Eukaryota; kingdom Metazoa; phylum Chordata; class Actinopteri; order Characiformes; family Anostomidae; genus Megaleporinus; species Megaleporinus macrocephalus. Next base: position 39,369,895 of record CM038709.1, on the reverse strand, counting down.
TATAAGGATTGTTTCAGCACTGCACAGCTTTCTGAATGAGTGTATCTAAAACGTTTGACTGGTAGTGTACTAAAACGTTTGACTGGTAGTGTACTAAAACGTTTGACCGGTAGTGTATCTAAAACGTTTGACCGGTAGTGTATCTAAAACGTTTGACCGGTAGTGTATCTAAAACGTTTGACTGGTAGTATATCTAAAACGTTTGGCTGGTAGTGTATCTAAAACGTTTGACTGGTAGTGTATCTAAAACGTTTGTCTGGTAGTGTACTAAAACGTTTGGCTGGTAGTGTATCTAAAACGTTTGGCTGGTAGTGTATCTAAAACGTTTGACTGGTAGTGTATCTAAAACGTTTGGCTGGTAGTGTATCTAAAACGTTTGACTGGTAGTGTACTAAAACGTTTGGCTGGTAGTGTATCTAAAACGTTTGGCTGGTAGTGTATCTAAAACGTTTGACTGGTAGTGTATCTAAAACGTTTATCTGGTAGTGTACTAAAACGTTTGGCTGGTAGTGTATCTAAAACGTTTGGCTGGTAGTGTATCTAAAACGTTTGACTGGTAGTGTATCTAAAACGTTTGACTGGTAGTGTATCTAAAACGTTTGACCGGTAGTATATCTAAAACGTTTGACTGGTAGTGTATCTAAAACGTTTGACCGGTAGTATATCTAAAACGTTTGACCGGTAGTGTATCTAAAACGTTTGACCGGTAGTGTACTAAAACGTTTGGCTGGTAGTGTATCTAAAACGTTTGACCGGTAGTGTATCTAAAACGTTTGACCGGTAGTGTTCTAAAACGTTTGACCGGTAGTGTTCTAAAACGTTTATCTGGTAGTGTACTAAAACGTTTGACCGGTAGTGTATCTAAAACGTTTGACCGGTAGTGTTCTAAAACGTTTATCTGGTAGTGTACTAAAACGTTTGACCGGTAGTGTATCTAAAACGTTTGACCGGTAGTGATCTAAAACGTTTGGCTGGTAGTGTACTAAAACGTTTGTCTGGTAGTGTATCTAAAGCGTCTGACTGGTAGTGTACTAAAACGTTTGGGTGGTAGTGTATCCAAAACGTTTGACCGGTAGTGTATCTAAAACGTTTGACTGGTAGTGTATCTAAAACGTTTGTCTGGTAGTGTATCTAAAGCGTTTGACTGGTAGTGTATCTAAAACGTTTGACTGGTAGTGATCTAAAACGCTTGGCTGGTAGTGTACTAAAACGTTTGGCTAGTAGTGTATCTAAAACGTTTGGCTGGTAGTGTATCTAAAACGTTTGGCTGGTAGTGTATCTAAAACGTTTGACTGGTAGTGTATCTAAAACGTTTATCTGGTAGTGTACTAAAACGTTTGGCTGGTAGTGTATCTAAAACGTTTGACTGGTAGTGATCTAAAACGTTTGACTGGTAGTGTATCTAAAACGTTTGGCTGGTAGTGTATCTAAAACGTTTGACTGGTAGTGTATCTAAAACGTTTATCTGGTAGTGTATCTAAAACGTTTGGCTGGTAGTGTATCTAAAACGTTTGACTGGTAGTGATCTAAAACGTTTGACTGGTAGTGTATCTAAATCGTTTGACTGGTAGTGTATCTAAAACGTTTGTCTGGTAGTGTATCTAAAACGTTTGTCTGGTAGTGTATCTAAAGCGTTTGACTGGTAGTGTATCTAAAACGTTTGGCTGGTAGTGTATCTAAAACGTTTGGCTGGTAGTGTATCTAAAACGTTTGACTGGTAGTGTATCTAAAACGTTTGACTGGTAGTATATCTAAAACGTTTGACTGGTAGTGTATCTAAAACGTTTGACCGGTAGTGTATCTAAAACGTTTGACCGATAGTGTATCTAAAACGTTTGACCGGTAGTGTTCTAAAACGTTTATCTGGTAGTGTACTAAAACGTTTGTCTGGTAGTGTATCTAAAACGTTTGACCGGTAGTGTATCTAAAACGTTTGACCGGTAGTGTATCTAAAACGTTTGTCTGGTAGTGTATCTAAAACGTTTGGTTGGTAGTGTATCTAAAACGTTTGGCTGGTAGTGTATCTAAAACGTTTGACTGGTAGTATATCTAAAACGTTTGACTGGTAGTATATCTAAAACGTTTGACTGGTAGTGTATCTAAAACGTTTGACTGGTAGTATATCTAAAACGTTTGACTGGTAGTATATCTAAAACGTTTGTCTGGTAGTGTATCTAAAACGTTTGACTGGTAGTGTATCTAAAACGTTTGACTGGTAGTATATCTAAAACGTTTGTCTGGTAGTGTATCTAAAACGTTTGTCTGGTAGTGTATCTAAAACGTTTGACTGGTAGTGTATCTAAAACGTTTGACTGGTAGTGATCTAAAACGCTTGGCTGGCTAGTACACCACCCCCACCAGTAGTATCAGCATCATCACCAGGTGAACCGCAGAGAGACATTCGTGAAGGGATATTTGTGCGGACTAGCCTTAAACACTGCCTGCTCAAAGGCGCTGCGCCAAAATTCAAGCCTTTGGTTCGGCGTCTCCGGCGGCAGATTATATTTTATGCTGTGGGCTTTGAGGACCCCTGCCACTCGCAATGTGGCAAAGCCCGGGCTCCCTGATGAGAGGCTTTTGGTTTAAGTCTTTTCTTTTTTCCTCCCGGCTCAACGGCGTCCTTGTGCCTTCGCCCCCCTCCGGAGTCTCCGAGACCAAGCCGCTTCTCTCCCCTCCCCGTTTTCCTTTGATTAACAACGTGGCGAAGAAAGGAGTCCGTTTCACTTTTCAAAACCGGCACAAAAGTAAAACAAAGTAAAGCGGGCGCGCGACATGACGCTGAGGGAACCGCCGAGCGTTCCTCAAAGAAGCTTTTTTATCGCGGGGGCAAGTGTAATGTTTACGCTGAGAATAGGGGGATCTGTGCTCTGCCCTTGTGAGGTATTTATTTAAAAAAAAATTTTAAAAAGCAGCCGGCGGGAGGTGTGGCTAACTAACGTGATGTGAAGGCTCCACAGAGTTGTTTGGGAGGGGGGTGGTTTAGGAGTCAGAGTCACTGATTAATTATCAAATGTTAATCTGATACATACATACATACGAGCACCTACTGTTTCTAACAACAGCCTTTAATACACGTAAGCTTGACTGGTTAAAACAATGACTTTGGAAAGTCATGAAATCCTTTTTTTTACTGAATTCAAAAGAAGGAAAGCAAAGAGAAGCCACATTCAGTAGTACTTAATCCTCCTGTTATGTTAGGGGTCAATTTAACACGTTTCACTTTTGAGCTGTCTAAATAATTATGGTTGACCATCTCTGAAGTACAGAGAGGCTGATTTTTCTCTTAGAAGTCAAAGTTCCATCAGAACGAGTCTGTAGCTGCTATTTTAGGACACAATCGTTACATAATGTTGCGTTATGACTAGAACCTCCTCTTCTGATGATGCATCTTTAAGGTGGAATGCTAGCGAGCACCATCAGTCTTATATCAGAGGCAAGAGAGCCAGGAATCGTTGAGCACTGTATGGGTTCCCATCGCTTGAGAAGTATTTACACAATGCGTGGTGGAGAACATGAAACCAAATCAAAATGATGTATTCTATCAAGGATACATACTAAAAAAGGAAAACAAAGAGAAGCCAAATTCAGGACTATTTAACCCACCCATCATGTTATGGGCCAATTTGACACGATTCACTTGTTGTCTAAATAATTATGGTTATCCATAATACTGCTGTCTGTACTGGATTACGGTGACGTGCTCTACAGACATGCATCTGCAGCCACACTGAAACCATTAGACTCTATAATACGCCATTAAGATTCATTACTGGTGACCCCTACAGCACACACCACTGTTTATTGTATGAAAAGATGGCTAGTTGGTTGGTTTCTTTTTTATTTTTAAAAGCACTTTCTGGCCGTATGCCATTGTACATCACAACCATGTTCACTGAGAATAGTACTAATTACGGAACTGGCTCCAGTGATTGGATCACCCTTCAGGTTCCTTGAGCTTTTCCTGAACTGGGAAAATCTGCTTTTAGCTACGGTGCACCAGTGCAGGAAACACTAAAGTTAAGCTCGCTGGTGTCACTGAGTCATTTTAAACTCTAAATTTCTAACCACCTCCGCACGACCTGCCAATGTTTTATTTCATTTTAGTTAACAGTGTTATGATTTTGATATTTTGATTGATAGATAACATTATAAATATACTTGTTTTCTATGCGGGTTAAGACACGTTTGATGTTTGTTTTATGCTCTCGATGCAATTCTTACGATTTTCAGTTTGAAAGGTTGCATAAGCAGCAGACAAGATATGACTATAAGATCACACTCTCAATGCCAATAGTCTAAATAGCCAATTGGCAAGGACGGACGCTCTGCTGTCAGATTTCCATTGTTTTTCCCGTCAGCTGTGAAACTGTCTCGCCAACGAGTAAAGCCAAGAGATTTACTCCTGTCTGTTCTCTTCTCTTGCTCGCCCTCTCTCTCTTTCACCTTCTTCTTCCAAGCCTTTGCCATGATATCCATACTAGGAATACCAAGCAGACTTCTTTATACAGCTAGCTAAATACTCATAGTTACGCAGTTCTCGCGAGACGTCCTTAAAATTAAGTTATAGCACGGGGTGGTAATGACAGAGATGCTGTTTTTATTTTATGTTATAAGTCAAAGTTCTATCAGAATGAGTCTGTAGCTGCTATTTTCTAGAACCTCTCTTTCTGATGATGCATCTTTAACGTGGAAAGAAAAGCTAGCTAGCGCCATCTGCCTCTAGATCAGTGGCAAAGCCATCCAGAAATCGTTGAGCACTGTTGGGTTTCCCATTGATTGTAAAATTTGTTTGCACAATGTGTGGTGGAGAACACGAACACTTAAATTGTCCTATCAAAACATACAAAAAGTAAGCCCTTCGAAATTGAGGTTCCCGTTCCAAGAAACACAGAGTGGACATTAACAGTTCTACGCAAGCATGAAACACAGTGACTGAACTCTGCTCAGTGATTGCAAGTCTGAGAGACTTGGGCAATCACGATGCAGGCCTACGAAAACAAATCCCTCACACGCAGGTTTCAGGAACAGAACAACAGGCGCGAGTAATTCGAAAGACAACGTGCATTCAGTGAGATGAGCCTGTGAGTGTTAGCAAGTGACCTGGAATGTGGCACTTGTAGGCGGCCCTGAGAAGAGCTTTACCTGATGTTCTGGAAGCAGTTCGGAGGAAATTGGGGGAGGAGAGGGTTCTTCGCAAATGGCCAGGCTCCGAACTAACTTTAACTTTGCGTTAGACTGGGGGAGAGTAGTGAGGGTTAAAGAGAGAGATCAGGATGTACACAGAAACCACTGCAGGCTGAGTTGCATTTACACACACACGACACAAGTGCATGAACTTCAAGGCGAGCTGGGGAAACGGATGGGAACGAAGGGAAAGAAATAGAACACAATCAAAACTCTCCCATGCAAGCATCACAAACATGGGGTTTCAAACCAAAAAGGGATGAGTCTAGATTTTCAGAGCTCAAGGATGTGGCAAGGATTAAGCCCATTACTAAACAGAAGTCAGTCGGGTTAGGGGCCCACAAAACGTGGCCCTTGAGCGCTTGAAAACCATGCAGGGAAACAAAGGCATGAGACATTTTGCAATATGCTCTTCGTCACACACAGGCACGTCCTTCATGAAAACGAAGGAGTTGCTATTAAAGACAATGAGCGGTGATCAGTTTCATGGCGCGTAACATGGGTAAAAAAATAAAAATAAACTAATAAATAAAGAAACTAACAAACAAACAAAGCACGAATGAATCTCGGCTGGCAGAACACACCAGAACATGCCTCTTGCCACTGTACCTTGGGCCTTTTTGCGCTTTGTCCAGGTATTTGCCGCTGTACGGTAGGCAATGAGACAAAACGGGGCACATGGATTACGGTACTGAACCACCTACCGAGTCGCAAGAACAACAAAGTGCAGGAGCGCAGCTCAGAATGAGATGCTTTACGGAGAGGTGCAAAAAGACAAAGCAGAGGGTTCATGATCATCTGCCCTGAACCATCCATTACAAAAATATAGACACATCATCTACATTTTCAGGACTAATGGATGGTTTAAAGGGGAGTCGATACATGAATCTTTGTTTTCATCCCAGACAATTGAAGACCGGCTCACTACACAAACACAAACGGCTAACCCTTTCTTTCTTTTACCTGCTGCCCCGTCAGAGACGGGTACGAGGGGTCAAATCTTGGTCACATGATATTGTGCGAAACCCACATTCCGTTATTATGCTTTCTGAGCACATCATTATGACAACAACCATAATAACAATAAAATATGGCCATACAGTCCACCCCTACCCAACACACTATGGATGTATAGTTTATTCTATAACAGACCACAATATATACTTTAAAACTTATATTAAAATTAGAGATGGACCAATCAGCGTTTTTGAGGCTGATTCCGATCGCCGATCACCTTCAGTGCAATCGGCCGATAGCAGATACTGTTAGAGGGCGGGGCTATATGCCACGGCAGGGCTACATGTAGATTTTAGCGTAAAAACATGGTCTAAACTGGTTTATAACCATTTTTAACGAGCTCATATGAAACAGCATAATATTTTTAACTAAATTAACAGTAAATAAACAAAGTAAATCAAACAAGTATCCCCAATACTGCAATTATTACATTTAGACCCTTAATTTAAAACTAAAAAAGATAATTAAATAAATGCAGTAAAAACTGCAGTCATTAAATGCAGACTCTGAGATATTTCAAACAACAATCTGCAGTCATTAAATGTAGAATATTGAATTGTTGCTGCTGTTCTGTTCGTACCGGTCAGATCTGGTCTGTATGGTGTTCTGGGTTGTTTGTTTTGTGCTAGCTGTGCGTGCTAGCTCTGCTGTTTGCTGATACTCACTGTATTCAGCCGTGTGGTCGTGTGGTATCAGATTAGTAGTGTTAAATGTCTTGGTTCCCCCACGAGACACAGTGATTTTACTAATTTTCAAAATGCCCTGAATGAGTCTGTATCACATACGGTAAAACACTGCCAGACGGACGATGTTTTCTATCAGCGCATGCGGTGACCGCTGTAAACTGTTCTCACGAGGCCGCTGCTTTAGTCAGTGTGTGGAAAACGAAAGGGTATGTGTTTCCACCTAGTGGTTCAGACAGGAATTGCAGGGAGCTGGCCGGAGGGGGTTTCTAGGAGGTCTCCTCTTCCTGGATGAAACGCTAGCTGTAAATACACAAATTAGGCTCACTGGTTTAACGCCATCGGTCGGCTCTCGGGATCGGCTATATTGGAGAAATATCGGCCGATCACCGATACAATACATAGCTGATCAATCTCTAATTAAATTATATTGTGCTCTGTCTTGACTTAAAGTCAAAGGTATCTCAAGTATGTCTTTATTCTACAGCAATAAATAAAGTCTTTAGTGAAAATCAGATCAGAGTCTGATGTTTCTGTTGGAAATTTGTATCTCAAAAAAAAAAGCATTTATTTAATTAGTTTCTGGACTTCTATTCTGTTGGAATCCTTGTATGCAAGACTCCCTTGCCCTAAACAGCCGGCTCCCCCTCACTTCATGTGTTAATTTACCCAACAGGCTAATAAAATCTGGCCATCAGCTGTAAGGATGGTAATCTTAACTGATTAATCACTGGAAGTTCATGACTGCTGCATTCTTAATACCACAGTATCGGGTATTACTGAATATCCCAAGGGTGTCCTACTGATATGATACCATTATATTTAACACTACATGACAAGAATAGTCAGCATCCAGTAGCATTCCTGACTAGCAAACTTGTTTTTTCTTTTTCCCACCAGCAGTCCCATAACCCATCACTCCTGACAACTGACAAAATTAGAGTGGAGACAGACCATCTGAATCCTGTGCCATCACTGGTTTTAAACGAAACAGCTGTGTTCACAGCAGCTGTCATCACTCTTGTTCCTAGTATGTCATCTCCACTTGGATGTGACGGACACGGTAATGAACGTTGAGGGACCGTGGGTTTTGTTTTTTGTTTTTTTTTTCGTCAATTTTGGGAGCAACGAATGCAAACCGAAGACAAAAAAAATATATGTCCAAAGAAACAGCAGTGTTGATTTTTCTACATCGTTTGAACACAACAACTATCAAAATTTCTAAATAAATGGACCAATAGAAATGCTCCAAATTAGCTAGTAAAAAATTCAGATTCCATTGACTTGCATTGGAAGTAAAGACTGTTCTTGTCCTCTCTTGTAAAGTTGGCATTTTTGGAGATAAGACATATAAAAATGGTTGTTAAATGCACGGCCATGCGATGAAGCCACTACATTCTACATGCGAAGGCTCGATTTGCGACTCCCACACCCTGAAATAGGTAGGAGCGCTATGCAAATCGCCGGCGTCCTCCCAGGTGAAGCCACGGAATCTAACAAAAGGAGACGGCGTCAAAGGGTCAGCCTACACGGCTGTCATTGGCCATTCGTCTTCTCCTCCGTTCTCCGGCTCCTGCGGTCCTGCGCTCCCCTCAGGCTCGAGCGGACACCAGTGGGCCGTGGTTAATGAGCAACACAGTAGCCTTACGAAATTATGATGGATGCTTATTCACCCTTAATTGGGTATTGAGCATCTCCGAGTCCCCGAGTGCCTGGAATTGGCGCCGGGCCACGCGCAAATCGCTGCCGACGACTGCAGCGCTCGGCGGACTCGCCGCGGGGACGAGGAGAAAGGATTCGGAAATGTGTGTGCACTGCGGAGAGCCGAACGGAGGAGAAGCAGGTAGCGGCGCATTGTGTGCAGCCGAAGATCTGCGAAAAAGCCTTTTTGGGGTGGGGGCGGGGAAGGTGGTGGTTGTGTGGTGGGGGCCGCAGAGCCAGATGGCCACAAAGCCACTTGCTGTGCTTACCCTCCCCACCCCCCCAGGGCGACACAGAGGAAGTTTGAGGATAAGCTCAGATTGCCAGCCGCACGGCTGCCCGCGCCGTCCTCCTCACTTTCGCCGTCCCGCTTCTTTCTCGCTTAAACGTCTCTTGGAGGGAGCGGGGAGGGGAAAGGCAATTTGTGGAACAAAATGAAAGGAAAGGGAGAAAGGGAGGACTGGAGCGGTTAAAAGGGAGGGGGGGTTGGGGGAAGATGGCACCGGGAAAATGTCACCGCGTCAAAAAGAAGTGCTGCTCGCCAAAGTGTCTGTCAAATAACCGGGAAAAAAAAAGAAAACCACGCCGAAATAAAGATGCACTGCCATAACCTTCAAAAGCTTAACCTTCACAGGCTGGAGTGGGTCGAGGTGTATCCATTTCAGCTGGTTCTCATAACACAATTACCTGACAATTGATTGGCTGTGCTTGGCTGGCGACACCCCCCTCCCTTTCCACCCTGGGCCTGGCGTGTCTGGGCTGTATCGGAACAATCGTTTTACTGATTTGTTTTCCTGACCTCTCTCCTTCAGGAGATACATTCCATACAAACCTAAAGGCGCAATCCCTTTTCTTTTATCTTTTTTTTTTTTTTTTGAGGGATAGCGATAATTATGATGGTCAATATTACTATCGATCGCAGGCGGACGCGCAGAAAAATATTGCGCCTCTTGTGCACCAGAAAATTAAAATGACTGAGTGCCAGACCAGCACTTGACAATTATTCAATAAGATGTCTTAATTATCAGAGAGAGAGAGAGAGAGAGAGAGAGAGAGTACACTTTTCTTGAGGCTGTGTCTAACGTGGAGGTCTGCATACCTGTAATAACCAATGCCAACATTTATTTTTCCTAAACGATGCAAACACAACGTTGTTGTCCAAAGAAAAACAAGATACCGCAGGTTTACAGGAGAGGCCAAAAACACCCTGTACTTTTAATGCAAGTCAATGGAACCAGAATTACTTTAGAGTTATTTTGGAGCATTTCTGTTGGTCCGTTTGTCAAGAAACTTGCACACAACATGAATGGTGACTGTCGTGTTCAAATGATGTAAAAAAATAAAAATCGATACAGCACCAGCCACTGGGTTGGGAAAATACTTGTTCTGTAGTGGTGGGATAAATAACGAACTACCACAAACTACTACAGCAGGGACAATGACATGTTTATGACATGTGATGACGCATGAATGTCAAAGCATCTGCTCATCTTTAAGACATATTTAAGTCCTATGACGCAGTGCAGTATTGAAACTAGCCTATAGGAGGCTTCGGTGACAACTCCAAAGTCTCAAAGTCACGTTCGTTAAACTCTGCAAATGTTAATTCTCCTTAAATCTTTGAGTTCACGCTCCTGTGACGCAGTGCAATAATAAATCTAGCCTACAGATGGCTTAGGGGACAACTCTCTGAATAGCTTTCACGTCAAAGTCTCCAAAAAATAAGAAAAGGTGAATGGACCAATAGAAACGCTCCATTCTGCTTCCATTCACTTACTTAGAAAGGGGCCTTCTTGCTTTTTATGGAGGTCCATGCAACGCACGATCTCTAGCTAGAACAGTTCGGCCTGCTGTAAGAGTTTACCTGTGTTTCGCTCTTGTCGTCGCAGCAGTTCTCATCCGCGTCGGGCTCTATCTGCTCCGGGCTCTCGGACTTGGTAAGGCTGTTGCCCCCAGGCGTTGAGTTGCTGTCCTCTACCTCCAGACCTCTCATGGTTTCGCTCGTCTCCTTTACATTGACAGTATCAGACATCCTCATTAGAGAAGGCTACTTGGAGCGTCTACCAGGAGCTTGGGACCTGGAGGAGATGGCGATTGTTTATTATTATTATAATAATGCAGGGCTTGCTTACTCAACTGCATGCAAAGGGGTCAACTTGAGGACCACCTTTGGAAGGATGGGCGCTTCATGTCAAACCTGTGCATTTCACTACTGAGAATCTCATCTTACGGTGTCCTTGAAGACAACAACTAATCCTTGTACCATGGGATACAAGCACATACTTATAAAGTAAGTACAGGTTAGTATCAGACTACAGCGCTCAGTTACTTTTAATGACTTTCCCCTTTAAATCCTGTCCACTAAACTTCAGGGAGGCAACAAAATAAATAAATAAATATTAAAAAACCCCAACACGCTAATTAGTATTCTGCCAATCTAAGAGTTCCATTAACACGTTAGAAGTGTGCGAGATATCAGGCATGTGATGCTCCGAATCCCACTGAGAGTCTTGGAGCGCTGACAGAACATCCAGATGGTTCAGGAAGCTATGAATGCATGCCGTCTTTCATCAGGCTTTTTGAGCCGTCTTTCGTTTCAAAACTACCTCTGCTTCTGTCTCTGCTACCCACACGGGGCTCTTTATCTTGGCTTCACATAGCCTGTGTTCCCCTTCCAAACAGGCGCCCCTCCTCCTTTCTCTCTCTCTCTCTCTCTTTTTTTTTCTCTCACTCTTACCCAAAGTTCTGTTGCGTGCTGGGCCTGTGGTGGTGCCGCCCCGGCGAGAAGGGTGAACCCCGCGTCCCTTTCAGTGGCGCTGTGGACCAGGTCGTCGCTTGTGTTGAGCGTGCTGGAAGCCCTGAGATAGAGGCCCATGTCCCTGTCACCAGCACTGGCTCCAGATCAGAACAGCGCTGGCGGCCGACAAGGCGCTCATGCCCCTCAGGAACCTGGAGATGAGATCGCAACCACACACACACGTACACATAAACACACACACAAAAGAAAAAGAAAAACCTGTTTAGAGCACGGACGCCAAGCTCGGCTGCGTTACTCAGACGCGAGGAGATCTCTGAAGATCTCATTTGGATTGCTTTCCTGTCCGGCCGAAGCGGCATCTTTCGCAATGCGGCCGAGTTTATAGTCAACGAGGGGCTCATTACACGGACAACCCTGCCAAGACGTGCCTTAGTGGTGCAAATTCTCTGACTCGAAGGAAAAAGAAAAAAAAAGAGAAAGGACGATGTCTAATGGTGTATCACAGAAGCTGCAACATCCTTACCAATTACCGAGACTATGAAGACCACCCTCTGTGAGCGCAATCAACCGGAAAGACAGCGCAAAGACACAAAGCGGTTTCAGCCCCCAGACTGCAACGGCGGCGGAGAGGCAAGGTGCGCTGCCCCATTCTTTCAGAAAGCCAGTAAGCTGCGGCTCTGCTCGCTTAAGTGGACGAGGAGGACCTTCGGCTGCGAGACGCATATCTGCTGCTGCTTTGCTGCGACTACAGGGGGAGGAAGAAGAAGAAGTAGAAGAAGAAGAAGAAGAAGAAGAAGAAGAAGTAGTCCAGTGGGTGGACTGAGCAACAAACGGCCGACAGCGCAGATCAGTTGAGCCAGCCATCGTGACGTTGTGTCTCGATACAAGGTGACCAGCGCCCTTCCTCGTCGTTCTTTCCCGTCCTTTGCCGAGGCCAGAGATCAAAGGGACGTGTTTGGAATTGGAGGGCACAGCTAAGCAAACACTTGGCAGGGCTGAGCGCTGACAATGTAGCGCATTTATCACGCTAATGTAGCCAAGGCGGCCGCTGCTGCATTATTTAAGCAGCTGATGGCCCGGCCTGATTGGGATTCATGAGATCTGGAGCCTGAGGGTGAGTGAGAGTGTGTGTACCGGGAGGGAGGGGGTTGGAGGGGGGGGGGGTGGGGTCCTGTCATTGGAAAGGACAGGTGCAAAAGAGCACGGCCACCCACCCACAGGCGTGTACTCTGCCTCCGTGCTAACCCTCGGAGAATCATGCGGTGCAAGGTAGCTGTCAAACTCTACTGCTCTGCCAAAGCTCTAGCTCTCTCTCTCTCTCTCTCTCTCTCTCTCTCTCTCTCTCTCGCTCTCTCTCTCGCTCTCTCTCTGAGGCTGTGCCGTCTGGGCACCAAGTGTAAGAGTGACAGCTTGCTCAGCCCTGCGCATCCTTAAAATAAATAAATAAATAAATAAATGAATAAATGAATTCCGCAAAACCTCCAGCACGCCGGGGTCAGGGCCAAAGAAGCCTCTGACAATCGGCCGGCAAGCCACTCTGCATATTTTTCGCTCTCCGGCTCTCTAAACGCGCCACTCCAAGGCAATTTGGATCCGAATGTGGAACGGAGAAGGGCTGTTCTGCCATCGGAGAGTGCAGAAGGTTCGCCGCTGTCCGCTCTCCACTCATTTCCCCTCTCTCCGGCCCTTCGCGGGAGACCAAGTACTCCGAAACGCCAAAATAGCCCACGCTGGCCTGACCCTTCGCTCCCAACACCCCCGCATCGGACTTGCTAGCATCTAAAGTAGAGAACGCGGGAGGCTGGGAGGGCAGATGGTGCCAAGGGCTTGCTGGAGCTACCATAAGGCTACTGCGCTGCATGAGCAGTGGCAGAAAAAGGAGGAATCAGGAGCTCTTGTTTTGGCGCATCTACTCGAAATACAAATAAACGCATGATTCAAGACTATAAAAGTGGCCAACGAACGGCATTCCCACGCAGCGAAGCCACTCGGAGGGCCGATTTGAATGAAACGATGAAAAACTGACTTTGACGCAAAATGCCGCAGACCTTAAGGTGTGGTCCGCCAAGTCGGTTGATGTGCCCAAGGTCCATTCATAGGAAATGAGCTGACCAATCAAAGACCACCAGGTCATTTAATCAGTGAAAACAAACCAAACCCCACTAAAACAACACTAAATCGAAAAACCAAGCTAGTTCACATCCTGGCTCCCTTCTTTCTTAGGGGGCTTCTCATCTCTCTCCGAGAAAAGGAAGCGTTTCCTGGGGTCTGGAAAGCAGCTGCAAGGAGCCGTGTCCACATTTAGAGCTAATTGGCCGGCGTGTGCCCGCCAAACCGAGACGGCAGCGGCTTTTGAAACAGACTTGTAGCTATTTAGTGCGTCACTGCCAACAGCCCTGGGAACTGCTGACAAGAGAAATAGAGAGAAATGAAGCGGGGTTGATGGAGGGGAGGGGGGGTGAGAAAAAGAAAGAAAGAAGGAGCGTGCAGTTTTGAGTGTTTGGGAATGGCGTAATCAATCTGAACTCCTGCCTGCGACCGACTGAGTATGAATCGCGTGAACGCGTGCACGGAGAAAGGAATGCGTGTCCAGGAATGAACCTCCGGAGATACAAACGAGATCGGCGGCGGTGTCAGCGTCGTGTGGCACGTGTATTGATTTCGCCGGCGCACACAAATAAGCTGTTTGCGTTGCCCGCCGCTCGTGAAATGGGACGAGTGTCGGGGCCCGTTATTGCGCCACTGACTGCACTCATTACGCGCTGGTTTCGCACGAGCGTCGGCGCTGCTGTCAATTTGGCCATTCCGCTCCAATGTCGAGAACAAATGGAGGAAAATGAAGGACAAGGAGAGTCAGGGCAGAGGCAATTGAGCCTATTTCTTGAAAGAAAAGAAAAGAGAAGAAAGAAGAGGAAAAAACGAGAATAGAGCTTGAAGAACGAGACTCCCTGAAAAGAAGAGAAGAGTGGAAAAAACAATTTTAATGCAAAATTTAGAAGAAAGTACATTCCTTTTCATCTGCAAGCGCAGAGCACCGGCTGCACGCCCCATCACACCAGCGCCGTACCTACTAAGATTTTCGGCACTCGTTCCTCTTTCACAGACGCTCGCGCTTGCGAAGGCAGCGGCCTTATTAATATAATCCCCATCAGTGCTGTTGGACTATTATTATTTCACAGCCAATTATATCGGGATGATTGGCAGTGGCTGCTACTGGGGTGGAATACCAATTGTGGTTGGAGAACAGGTGCAAAACAAAAAAAAATTTAAAAAAAAAGAGAGAGAGAGAGAGTGAGAGAGAAAGGAAACAGAAGGGTTCAACTCATTTTTGCACAAGTGTTAAAATTAGTTCCGGTAAATCAGGTCAGCAAGTTTTAAGCCAGTACTTTATTAACGAATACGACTTTACACTGCTTTGTGATTCGAGTTCTGAGTCAAATTAGAGCGTTCGCGTCCACACACCCAAAGTGGATGGGCTGCTCACTGGGTCTGGGCTACATCCCCCTACAGCTCGGGCGAAACAGAGAGGAAACAGTCACTTGGATGCCGTTCTGATGAAGCTTTGCGCGGCTGCCGCCACCATCTGTCTCCTGATTTACCAATAAACAGCCCCACAAAGGCTGGATTGGAAATTTAATAACAGCGATAGGAATATTCGATTTATAAATCAGTAACAGCACCAAGACGTACGCCTGCAGCGACATTAAGTACGACATTAAGAGTTGCATGCAGCTCAAACATGACACATTACGTTCTGGACAGGACGCCCTTGATAAAGCCCTGATACTGCCTTCCACCCAAGAAGAAGATGAAACATTGGTGCGATAAAGAGAAAACATTTAAACAGGCAATGTATGTGGCCGTTTATGTATGCACACTGGCCCCAATGAAATTGAGAAACAAGTACATTTAAAAAAAGGCATGTGCTGACACTGAGTAACAGACAGAAGAACATGAGTAGGGACTTGCAAGCAGTATAAATAATAAAACCAATAAAATAAAAGAATACGACGTCCTAACCTCACCTGTGTGGAAGGAAATCAGAGCGCTGTCTGAGGTCCACACCCCATTAACTCCCACTCTCTCTCAGAGAACCCCGTCATTCTACGAAAAGCACCAGTTCAGCAAACTGGCCTCGTTCTCATATCTACATACATACACATCTTGCGGCAGCGGGAACAGCTCCGTCCTAGCTTGGCACGGAGGAGGAGGATTTCGGGACTCGCGGAACAGCTCGGCCAAAAGGGAGCCATTCAGGGGACATGAAAAGAGCTCGGTGGGGGAGAACGCGGGCTACTTTTTAACCCCTCTTTGAAACCGCGAGCGGTGTGGGAAACGTTAATGCCTCCTTAGAGAAGAGCACAAAGGACGAGGTCTGGAACACAACGCAGCTGAAGGACAAACGGCTAGAACTCTTCAACACGTGAACGGAGGAAGCTGCTCATCGCTCAAGCCAGCGAGTTAAGAGCTCAAACCTAAACGCGGTTCTACACGCTAGTGCTAGACGAAACGCCGTGCTTGCTTTTTCACCGCGTCCCAGCGTACCTGTACGTACCGTCCGCGCACACTCACCTGCCACATCGTAGCCTCCATTATTTCCATTGGTCAGAGGTTTAGTTTCCATAGTACCAGTGGCTGCATTGGCTGTGGTAGTTGCTGCGTTGAGCAAAGCTCCCAAAAGCAGCCCCCCTTCTCCCGCTCTCTGTCTTTCTTTCTCTCGCTCTCTCTCTCTCTCTCTCTCTCTCGCACTTTCTCTCTCTCTCGCTCTCTCTCCCTTTCTCTTTCTGCAGCGCTAGCTCCGTCTGTGCCTAAGTGCCAGAGCCCATGGCTGAGACTCTCGCCTTCGGAGCCTCGGAGACAGCGGCAAATCAACGGCTGGGCTGCGTGATGTCAGCGACTTCCTCAGCCAGTCAGAGCGCGCGGCTCGGCTCGCGGCGCGTCACTGGCTAAATTGAGCTCTTCATTAGCGAAACAGCCCCAACCCTAGGGCGTCAGGAGGAGCGGTGGGTGGTTTACCTTCCCACCCCCCCCCCCACCCCCACCCCTCTCGGCTCCCCCTCCCCTGAAAAGCAACCTGCAGAACCGTATCCTAACTTGGGGTGTGCGTCTGTGTGAGAGAGAGTGTATGTTGGAAGGGAAAGTATAGTGGAGGCCGGGGCACACATGATCACACTGCGTCCTTAGGCAGGGGCCTGGAGAGGGGGGGGGGGACCAACTGACTCCGGGCGCCAGAGACAGAGAGAGAGAGAAAGAGAAAGAAAGAGAGAGCGGTGCTCCTGAGCTTTGCCTCTAATTCACTTCAAATCAATTAATTCCGAAAAATCCTTTTAATCTTAACATTGATCGCCCAGGACGTCAGACAGAAGCCTGAACTGTCTGTCTCTCCTCAGCTGCGGGATCTCCCTTTGTGATCTGAATGAAGCCGGCGCTAGAGAGGGACGCAGTCGCTCATAAAACAAGTGATCTCAAAGGACAGCACTAAACGATCGGCAGGATCTTAGGCTGCATCACGAGCTCGCCTTACATTTGTCCGAGCCCTAAAAGCAAAAACGAGACTCAAAAGTTTAACAAAGCCTTTGGATATTTGCCTATTTTTTTTATTATTTTTTTATTTTAGAGACAGGCATTCTAATAGACGAGGTGCTAAAAGCATCAACAGTGTGCAAGAATCCTGACGCAAGCGATGCTCCTGTCTTCATCCCAGGCCCCGTAATGATGAGCTCGATCTGAGGTAGGAAAGCCTCGCGCCTTTCCTCGGCGGCTTAGGCTATTTCTATTCCGTCTCCCGTAACTGGCGAGGAGGAAGGGGTTGGAGCCTCCTGCCTTTGATCGGTCTGCGTTTTGACGCGGGGGGTCAGGAGGGCAGGAGCACATCAGCCGTCCGTAAGACAATTACGGGAGCCGTGGCGGCAAATGAATGCACCTCCACTGATGACATCCGTTTGCAATAAAGCGCTGCGGAGCCTTGACGTCGGGAGGCACGGGCGGGCAGAGCGGCGCGTTCATTAAATTTGTTTACATTATTCCGAGACGCCGCTCGAAATCGAGGATGCGGAGGGATCACGTCTGGCAATAACACAGATGCGAATATCCTGATAATAAGGAGATGATGAGAAAGTTCTAAGACTCTTACTTGAATGGCTGGGAAAGGGGTTTGGTGGTGTGTGTGTGTGTGTGTGTGTGGGGGGGGGGGGTTGTATTTGTTCTCCCTTCCTGCCGCCAAAGCTTCCCAAGCCATTTTATTGCTGAATTAGTGCAGGCAGGCTCGAGTCTTAGATTAAATCCCACCTCTGATAATTACGGCAAATACCTGGAAATGCAAGACACTCGCCACGCAAGCGCCACGCGGCCGTAACAACGCCACGCTCCGAACATGCTGGAGGTAGTCACTCTGACACTTAATAATAATAAAAAAAACATAACTGGGCCAGACCTTGCATTCCTAATTGTTTAAAAAGTAGCAGCAGCAGTCAAACTGACATGGGCTGTTGTCGAAAGCCCCCTCAGAGGATTATTGCTCAAGCTTGGATGGTGCGAGCAGATTGACAGGCAGAGGTGCGAACGACGCAAGAGCAAGCACGAGGCGTCAACGTATCGGGGCGCATGAGCAAAGCTGCTGCCGACAACTGTGGCACGACCTTCCCCGAAAAAAAAAGAGTGGGAGGGGGGCAGAAAAAGAAAAAGCATGCTAAATTTGTCAGCACATTATCACGGTTACAGCGTGAGCACCTTCTGGGCTGCTAAAAAGACTGAAACCCTCTGAAACAAGGTACATCTAAAACATCAGCCTACGGGATTAACCACTCTGAATGCGACTGAAGATACCTGGTTAAAGCCACTTAAAGACAGGAGGTAATGGGCACCTGGACAGGCAGGCCAGGGAAGCTCTCCAGCTGGCATGAGTACCAGGAGTTGATGACACAGTATCCCTCCACTGCTCCGCTGACAGCTAACTCAGAACAACACAACTTCCCGTTACTTGACCTTGCCTGCTTCCCAAAGGGAAACGATTCTCACGGCTATTCAATTAGAAAGAACATATGTCAGCGCCGGCCCTGCATGCGCTAAATTATAACAGAGTATTGATCGTTAATCAGGGTAGGTTGTCGTTGAACAGACAATTATGGACGCCACAGTTAGAGGCCAACGTGCTGCAACAGCTCTACGACAAAATAACCAACGGTAAGACGTTGCATCCTCTAGGAGGCACTATTGAAAAAGTGGCAACAACTGGCGAAGGATACACAACTGCAGGAGACGGCACCAAGTACCACGTTTAAAACCATAATGTAAGATATCAATGACGAAATCACTGCCATATGCAGGTAGACTGAGGAGCATCAGTGCCATCATCAGCCAAAGCTTCTGCACTGTATCATTTGGGAGAAATTCAGTTGCTGACTCGGAAGAACGGGGCCGTACAACATGATTAACTGATGATAATATAATACAACACCCTTTTATGATCACATATATGGTCCATACTTACAGACCACCAACCATCTACATTTGTCATTATAAAGACAGCCATGTTAATCCAACTTATGTGGATTTAGTACAGCACAGTATGTACAAATATTGAATAAAAACCTTTAAAATGCAGCACACCTGCTTCTTTTTACTCAACTCCAACTGATAAGATATCTAAAAACATTACATTGTGTCCTATATATTGAGCAAATTCACTGAAGCATTGGAATATTATACGTTTGGCCATATTGCCCAACTCTAGTTCAGCTTAAACTCAAGTTTTCCAGCTTGCTTGCTAATACTGGTTGCATATAGGTTTCACAGAGACACCCTCTGACATGGTGACTCCCAACACTGTCAAAAGATCAGTGATGCACCAATCTGGACTGGTACAGAGACTAGCCTTACTAAATGGATCAGGTATCAGTCAATCAGTCAGAAGTGACCAGTCACAATGGATCCAGCTTCTAAGCTGTGATCACTACAAACAGTTGTGGTGCAACTTTGAACACCTTTCACAACTATATAGTTCATACAAACCTACAACAGAATGTACACCTAGACCGCGCCATTACTGTACATGGGCCTACACTGTATTCTACAACTACAACAGCACTGACATAAGATCGAGACACAAGATATCAGCAGGCGTCCAGTAGGGGTGGGCGATATGGCCCTACAATAATATCACAATATTTCATGGTATTTTTGCCATAATGATACTCTTGGCGATATGACAAAACATTGAATAAAAAGTAATAGTATTTCAAGAATACACTACTGCAACAAAATGAAAATTAAACGTTATTATTGCACACGATATGATATGGCACACCCCTAACTGAGATATTAAAAAATACAAGAATTTTCATCAGATTGTAACAGAAGTCAATGATCCAGAATGTCACGATAATAAATAATGCACTCCAAGTATCTCCATATATCCAGGACTGAAGTAAAATGAATGATACTGGACAGATAAAATCTGTCTCTAGTAGATATATAACAGGAAATGAGAAAAGTGTGAATTTTTCTTTTGCTAAAAACAGTAAAAAGTAGTACCTGATGTGATAATTAGAGATGGGTGATATGGCACGATATTTTCAGGTTATAATGTCATTCACGATATTCAAAAATGTTGGCGATATTATTGTGTACAATACGATATGGCACACCCCTAGCGTCCAGAACTCGGATATAGAAACGCACATGAGGGCTGAAAAAGTCCGACCTTTCCCACCCAAATGCTACAGCTCACCTGTATTCCCAAGTGCCTAAAGCCTGAGCAACACCTTGATTACTTCCTGTTACCAAAGAGACGTGAACCCTTCAAAACGCTATATTTATTTCTGCCATTGTCATTTCAATGGGAACATGGAGACCAGAGATAACATTCTTCACATGCAGTGAACGTATCCAACTAAACAAGGTCTACCCAGACATTCGAATGCCATTAAAATTCCACTTGAAAGTTCTGAGCATACAATGATATATAAAGATATAGTCATGCTTAATCTCCCTTTGAGTTTAATGAAAAAAAGCCCACATCAACCACAGGTGAGGCACCCGTCGCCACCGCTGGGGTAAAACTGCAGCTCCACACAAAAGACCAGATCTCTAAATCATTAATCATTCTCTAGAAAAGAGAGAGAGAGAGAGAGAGAGAGGGAGAGAGAGAGAGCACCAAACAAAGATGGAATTATCACCTTTTTTGGCCTCAGGCGTTTCCAGGTAATAATCCCTTCCTAGTGTTCCACAACACCAGCTAGTAGCGATGGGGGTGTGTGGGTTGGGGGGGTGGGGTATGGGACTGATGAGGCAGGTGGAGAGGATTAGGAACCCACATCTCACCTCATATAACTGCCATGACCTGTTAACCCACTGCTAAGACAAGGGAGGGAGGGGTGGGGGGCTTTTTCGATATTAATCAGCTGCTAACACCCTTAAGAGCTGCGCCCACCCAAATCTGGGCCTTAGGACAAATCCACGCTCCGCCGGAACTTCTTCGCCTATCGCCCTAGGACACTACCCGAGGAATGGTGGAGGAGATGCCTGAACATGTGAATGATAGGCAGAGCAGCCGCACACTCGATAGCGGCTTCGTTCCGGGGAGGGGGGGGGGATCATCAGCCACTTTCTCTGCTGAGCTGCAACAAAGGAAATCAAAGTGGCCCTGTCACTCATGTCTCTCCAGCACTAAAGCTGCAGATTGGAGGGGAGGAGGGGAAGCGGAGAAAAAAATCTGTCAAATAATTATAGCTTGTCCTGCGATTTCACAGTACAGTTGTCTTTTTCTTTAGCATCAAGACGAAAAGAAGAGGGGGGGGGCTAGGAGGAGAAAAAAAAAATGTCCGCTCCCAGCATTCAGTCAGGAAACACCTGGCACAAAGCTTGGGAGACAACACTTCCAAGTGCTCGACCGATTCATTTACATAATAAAGAAAGCGTAATGCCAGTGCTTACTAATTAAGCCTCGCAATGCAATTTTTCTTCTTCGAGGAAGAGGGGGAAATAAAGCAAAGTTGGGGAGGGAGGAGGGGGGGTTGAGGGAGAGTGGGGTGTGAGGAGGACGATGGGGGTGTAAGTGACAAATGCGTTTATTTACATTTTCCCCTAAGGATGTCCCGATTCCTACACAGACACTGGTAAAAAAAAAAAAAAATCCTAATGAGGTCCCTTGGGGGAAAGAAAGAGAGGAGCCTTCTTCACTCTTCGGTGAGGAACGTGACAGAGCTCCTGTGGACACTGTTCCATCCTCATTAGAGCAGAGAGGGGGGGGGGGGATACTGCTCTGCAGAGCCAGCGCTGGTTCAGGATGTGTCACCGCGCGGCGACACCGTTACTCTTCATCGTGACACACTCCTGCGGTGGCAAAGGACAGGCGGGGTGCGGGAGGAGGGACACGAAACTGCTGGCAATACGGCCAAGTTAATGCAAGCCTCGCCGCCGCGGCTTTGCAAGGATTTCGGCCCCTTCAACACCGTCTGGTCCCGGTAAATTACGGACTACAGCGTCCCGGCTAAGTAGCTTGTATTTGGTGTATTTGGGTTTGTTCATCTTCGCTTTTCTTTCATTACTTCTACGGCGACGGCACGCAAATGTTGCTCCCAGGCCCCTGTTCCAGAAGCACATCTGAATTAGATGAGTCAGTTAGATAATCAAAGGAAGGAGAGAGAGCAAGAGAGAGAGAGATGACAACTGTGCATGTGGACCAGCAGAAGAGCAATTAAAAGGCGCGCAGACGCCCCCCCCCCCCCCCCCACCCCCAAATCCCAGAAAGCTGTGAACTCCCTTATTCCAGTTACAATCTATTACCTAGCAAAAGATCTGAAGAGGCCTGAACAACCCGCTTAATGATAATTACCTTGTTTTTGTTTCGCAAAATCACTGAGCATTAGTAACAAGAGATGCAATTACAGTGAGTGAGAAAGCTGTCATTAGATACAAGGCAGTTAATTGTCAGAATCAATTGCGAGCAATCTGACGACAGGAACGACGTGACATTCTCCGTATCGAGCGACACTGGGACGTCCAGAGGGCCCGAGCACCGTTAGGCAGCACGAATCCTCCAGAATGTACGTGGCGAGGCCTCCTAATAGGCTACAGCTTCCAAATGACCAAGCGTCTCTTGGGTGGTGGTGGGGGGGGAGCAGTACGACTGCCTCTCAGCGGAGACCCGAGCACCAAAAAAACTAAGCTTATTATGTGCTTCTTAGCAATGGCTGCCTTCGCCGAGCCTTCTCTTCCCTCCACCTGGCTCGAAAATAAATAGGGAGCTCAGCATCCGCCGGCTTCACAAACAAACACGGCGAATGAGGAGTCAAGTCACTGCTCATCATTAGGGATTGGAGACTGCATGCTCGATACCGAGACTGCTACTTTAGACTAAAGCCTAATACAGTGCCTCTATCTCACAATCGTTTTCTTAGGTGAACCGAGAGAGAGAGAGAGAAAGAGAGAGAGAGTTCGGCATGTAAAAAAATAAATAAAAGTGATTGACATTTCTTTGCAAGGACATGAAAAGCTCAACCATCTCACGAACTCGAGGCGAGAAAGGGCAACAGTGCCTTAAGTGTGTTATTGAACCACCGGGTTTCATTCACCTCGGTATGCAAATCTTCGTAGGCAAAGACAATGAGCGTCTGCCAAGGCGAGAAGTGGAATGGGGGGAATCATTACAATCGCTTTAGAGAGATCTCTTGCAATTAAAAGAGAGGAAGAGGAAGGAGATATCTCATCGTCTGCAAACCAATATCTGCAAGGCTGGCTCGGAGGACCTGGATCTGTGTCAGGGTGAGATCTCGCCGCAACTGGGGCGCTCGCCACCGCGCGCCGTGTAACGTATGCAAATGAAGGGCGGGCGCTTCCACTTCGGGGAGCGGGCGCGGGGGAAAACGGATCGGAGACGCTGCCAGCGCGTATTCTAATTAGGTCAGTCCTCGTCCTAGGCGTCGACCTCTACCTTGATTTGACAGGATCTGGCGGACCCCCCGCCTGGCTCGCAAAGTACGCGGGGACGCAGGAGGGGAGGGTGCGCCACGCCGCGAGCGGAATGTGGGCACGCGCGAGGGCCGGGATTAGTTTACCCAGGGTCCCCGCTCGCCCGCCAAGTTTCAGTGCTAATTTTGCATTTTCATCGAGCAATTTCATCCAACGAAGTTTCGCTCCAGTCCTAAGTCCACAAAACTGCGAGAGACTCTTTCGCCCCCCGCTCGCAAACCTCAGAGGCAGAGCCGTAATGTATGGGAAATCTGATTGACGCCGTGACCCGTTCTGGTGACGGATGGCTCTGGATGCTGCGGACGTTCCGAAGGCACGAAAGACTGATGGGGGTGAACCGGTAATGGTTTTAAACCCGCCGTACGGTCAGAGCATCCGTGGACGGATAAAGCCACCCCCTGTGTCAAAAGAGGAGCTTGACAAATCTCAAGTGTCAGATGTTTCATAGAGATGGGGAAGGGAGTCGTTCTAATGGATGGAAGAGGAAAGTGTGTGGTGGGTGGCGGGGGGATCTAGGATACAGTGCCTCTAGAAATCATTGAGCATCTGTCTTATCACAGTCCCGTCTCCATAGCAGTAAAGGCATGGACACAAGCAAGACGGAAGAGTTATGGTAGAAGCTATTCAAGGACTATAAAGGAGGGAAAGTTTATTGTTTGCAAACCACAAAGAAAAATTTAAACAGTGCCTGGATTTCTTGCCCAAATCCAAGACAGATGCATGATTCCCAACAATTCCAAGCTGACAAGCAAAGCTGGAAACATCAACAATGCAACTTCAGCCACTGCAATCATGTGTGTAGTCAATATAGGCCAAAGGCTGCTTTCGCTTATGACATAATACAATTCCGGTCAAGCTACGCTTCCCCCAGTGGTCCTGCATGTTCAACATCACACGTCCAAAGCTCGGCATTGAATGTGATTAAAAGCCAACACGGTGTTCATACCGAGAGGTGGTTCGAGACTAAAATTAGCCAGTATGTAACTGGAAACAGGTGGCGTGGTGTTTTAACAAAAGGCCTCCCGAGGCTTGTTACTCTCAGGTGAGTACATCCAAGGGGGTGATGTACACCTACACTTGCTCACTCTTCACCAGAGCTCATACATCACCCCAGCGCTATTAATATTCCCCGCTGACAGATACAGGCCAGAGAACAGAGGAGATTGCAGAACAATATTGCGGATAAGATCAGTTATAATGCGATTAGATGGCTTGACAGACCTGGCAAGGATAAAACTACAGACAAGCAGGCACAGTGGTGTGGTTAAATAGGTTATTTTTCTCTCCCCCCACCACCCACCCAGTGTAAGATAATGATATTTTCTTTCTTTTCTTTTTTTTCCCGCTGGAAAGATAAGACTTTGCTGAGACCGCACACATGGTTGTTTAGTCCTGCTTCGTTTGCAACCAACAGGACGATGACTGCACTTGTTTTAACACCTTGTGCTGGTAGAGTGCTCCGCAAATTGGCTTAAAGCCCTTGAGTAGATGGGTGTCGCAATGCATTAGTGTACGCTTCCTTAGCGCGGGAGGCGAAAGGCGGTAATGTAGCGGTTCAACTACACAAACTCGTGTCGCCATTAAGGGGACCTGACAGCAACAGCAGCTCAGTAGCTTAGAGCTATCAAAGAGGCTTAATCCTAAACGCGTGGTAGTAAGAACTTTATTTCCTTAAAGGCAGCGCCGAACGGAAATCACACGCATTGTCCCACCGCGGTGTGCGAAACTACAGTGTCGAGAGTGTACAGTGTACAGTGTACTGTGTCTTGATGTTAAGTTTGTGTAGCTAACAACTTGGTTAAAACTAAATTTTCCCCTCATATTTGGTTCTATTTTGTTCTGTGATTTATAGATATTTACCAAAATGTAGAGAAATTCTTTATTTTGGGTTATTTTATTGAGACTGCTGTAATAACTGTATAATGTATGTATAATATGTATAATAACTGACTATTAGCACTCAAGCAGTGTGCATGAGTATAATTAAAGCACAAGAAAACCAATAGGAACTAACACCAGCAGGACACTTAAGATTGGCTGAAGGAAAGCAAAGAAAGCACCAGTGGTGACTATCAATTAGGGCTGTGTATTGGCAAGAACCTGATGATACAACACGTATCGTGATACAGCGGTCACGATTCAATATATCGTGATATACTGCGATATTGCAAGCAAAGTGATATATTGTAATTTTTCAAATCCTAATATTAAAACACACCACTGTATTAAAGTTTACAATAGCATTGCACCCTTGCGCTGCTTGTTAATGTTGGATTGGAGCTGTAAATGGACTACAACACTGCCATCTAGTGGTCAGAGGTTTAAACACAACAGACAATGATCCACTGTCTGCCAGGAAACTGTGTATCGATACTGTGTAACGAACAAAATGCTTCCCAGTTCGGTCCACACATCCATGTCTACATCTACATCTACGTTTGTTTGTCTTAAATCTGCAATTCCATGCATAGCCTACGTGCTACGGAACACACAAAATAAAAAAAAAGGTAATTTTACGCAAGGAAAATTATATAAATGTTTAGTAAACCCGTGTGTTACATCACATACCTTACAAAGCTTGAGCAATAAATATTACGTATATATAATAAAACACGGCCTAAAACCTGCTGATCAGTTCTGTCTGAGAACTGTGTGGGCGTGGCTAATGTTGAGCTTGACTGATAGCTTTCCATCCAACACGTATAGCCTGTTGCACCACTCATACACATCTAACATCATTATCCGGCTTTTATGTGACGCTAGAAAATACGTAGAGGATGAAGAAACAGATGGACGCAGCTACACGTGAATGCATAATCGGTGAAGGTACAATGACGGTGTATGTATTAAAGAATTAACGAGTGAAGGAACAGTGTTGGTGATGGAAAAACAAATCAACCGACGACAGCAGCTACAGACAGGAGGTTTAACTTGTTATCCTCTGGTAATGCTGGTTAGCTCTACCTTAAGTAAGTAAGTTTCTTGGACTCTGAAACAGGTTTGTGTGGGTGGGGCCAGAGAGACTTGTGATTGGTTAGAAAATGCTGACGAAAGCGCCCAGTGTACATGGAGAGGAGAGAAATATGGTGAAACAGTGTTGTATCTGTCTAGTAATGTATCCATATAAGCAAACCAGTCATTAGTAATCCTCTCTCACAGGTTAACAAGGTTAATAGTTGAGCAGTTAGGATAAAAGCCCAGCTAAGAGTGGGTGATTCAGCAAAAAATAGATATTTATATACCAATAGATAATAGATACAAGACACCAGAATTTCTAGTGCCATAAATAAGAAAACTAATTATAATAAATCTATAGCTATATATCTATAACTTTTATACAATGTTTTTAAATGCAATTAAACAGGTTTACTTTGTAATGAAAACTGCCTTTAGTCAGTGTACTTATCGTCCCAACAATATCTACAAATGGCATACGCAGGGCTACCACGATTAGTTACACTGACCAATGATGTCAATGCTGAAAACACATAAATATTTAAAACTAGAGATGGAAGGAACAATCGGCTATGTATCGGTATCTGCCGATTTTTAATCGAAATATGTGATCAGTCAATATTTCCCCAATTTAGCCGATCCCGAGAGCCGACCGATAACCACGTTTCGGCCATGTTTCATGACTTGCTTGCGCTAATAATTGCATGTAGCCCTGCCCTGGCATATAGTCCCACCCTCGATTGGTATTGGCTATCGACTGATCACGCTGAAAGGTAAACGGTGATCGGAATCAGCCTCAAAAACTGCTGATCCTTCCACCTCTATTTCAAACTCAACACTTTTTAAAAATTGTTTTTAGCAATTGTTTTTAGCAATAGTTTTTAAAACCCCTCCTGTTTCTATTACTCCTTAACTGCTACGTGCGCGACGTGAACTGGTTTCGGCTGGAGTAACTGATCAGCTCTGTTTAACTGTATTGTCTTTAAAAATATGGTGGCTGTAGCAGAGTGTGCTTGGGAAAGAGCTTTCTAGGGAAAGAGCTTTTCTAGGACTTTCCAAAGGCCCGAGTATTGAGTACGAAGTATGAAGTATCTCAAATTAGCACAAAACAAAAAGGTGGCCTGTACATTGTTAAAGTTTCAATGGCGTACACAGCAGCTCTAGCACGGTGTACAAGCACCTAAACACACACCGGCACTGTTGTGGAAGATGAACCGCCAGAAGAGGCAAAAACCAGAAGTGTGATCTATTCATGTTTATTAAAGTGCCACTAGCAGTGAGGGCTTTTAAAACCTGTTGTCCTATTTTCCATTCAATTCTCAAGTGTTTGAGAATACGTTTAGGCTACTGTCTGGTGCCTGTGTGTACGCGTTTGTGCGTGTGCATTGGGCTTCGAGAGACATTGTTCTAATTATCTAATTATATTATTTCTGCCATTATACTAAAATTTATTTTGTTGTGTAAGGAAAACCATAAATATGTAGTTTATGTATTTCAGTTTTTTAAAAAAAGCAAGAAGAATGTTCATGCTGTAATGTTCTACATTCGTTTAGATGATGGCTGATTTTAAAGGGCCCCCAATACTGGTGGGGTGGTGGAGTTTGGCTTAGCTTAAGAACTAGTGGCTGGGCTTTTAACTAAGTTGGATCTTAGCTGCATCGCAACTGTGTACTATACATGAATACTACAAAATATAATAGGGCTGTGTATTGGCAAGAACCTGGCGATACAGTACACATCGTGATACAGTACATATCGTGATACAGCGGCCACAATTTAATATTTCGCAAAGTGATATACTGTTATTTTTAAAATCCTGCTATTAAATCACACCACTATATGAACTCATTTGCCACTTACGATAGCATTGCACCCTTGTGCTGCTTGTTAATCAGTGTTAATTGTGACAACAAATTTTTATTTAGTTTTAGTCGTCACTTAGTTTTAGTCATAATTTAGTCATCTGAATTGTTTTTAGTTTTAGTCTAGCTTACTAATTAACCTAAGAGTATAGTCTAGACTAAATCTACAGTCAATTCAGTCGACTAAAATATAAAAGGTGTAAAATGTAAATGCTTTTTCTTCAGTTTCAATTATTTATACAATATAAACTTATAACCCTACAATATAAATCTTTACAGTATGGATTAGAGGGACATTAACATGCTACATTTCTTTCTAACAGTAAGTGAAGGACCATTGCTAGGACAATGCATATCATACCAAGTTGGGCTGGAAAGATTTTCTTACAAAACACTAACAAATAAATGCATTTTAAAATATAATACATGGATTTTTAAAGCCTGGTACATTTTGACACACATTTATACACCATTTGTGATCCTGCCACCACGTCAGCTGCTGCTGCTGCTGCATCGGCGTCCGCCAATTATTCTAAATTTACCAGAAGTGAGAGAGCTCCTCCCTCTTCGTTTGCCGTTCGCACAACAGTGACAATCGTTTGCTGTTCGCACAACAGTGACAATCATGGGCATTCTCAAAAATTGACTGCAGGTATGTACTGTGGATTTTTGTATTTAACTCTCATACTCGTAACTAGAGATGGAAAGGTTGAACGGCTATGTATCGTATCGGACGACTTGTAATCAAAATATGCGATCGGCCAATATTTCTCCAATTTAGCCGATCCCGAGAGCCGATCGATGGCGTTAAACAAATGAGCCTAATTTCTGTATTTACAGCTAGCGTTTCGTTGAAACACCCTCCGTGAACCCCCCTTCGGACAGCTCCCTGCAATATTTATCTGAACCGCTAGGTGGAGATACATACCATTTGATTTTTGACAGACTGATTGAAGCAGCGGCCTCACAAGAACAAGTTACGGCGTTCACGGCATGTGCTGACAGAAAAGATGTCGTCTGTCTGGCAGTTTGTTACCGTATGTGATACAGACTCATCCAGGCGTTTTGTAAAATTTGTAAAATCAACCTGTCTCGTTGGGGAAGCAAGATAAAGACATTTAACACTGCTAATCTGATACGGCATATAAGAGTACACCACACGACTGAATACAGTGAGTATCAGCAAACAACCGAGCTAGCACAAAACAAATAACCCATAACAACGTACAGACCAGATCTGACCGGTACAAACAGAACAGCAGCAACAATTCAATATCTACATTTAATGATTGCAGTATTGGCGATATTTGTTTGATTTACTTATTTTTGTTATATAATATAAAAATATTATGCTAATTATGAGCTCATTAAAAATGGTAATGAATCAGTATAGACCATGTTTCATGACTTGTTTGCGCTAATAACTACATGTAGCCCTGCCGTGGCATATAGCCCCGCGCTCAATTGGTATCAGCTATCGGCCGATCGGCGATCGGAATCGGTCTCAAAAACAAGTTACATACTGAAAAAACAAGTTAGTATTTTTTAGTATTAAGTGGGCAGATGGGACAACCCCATTACGGCTAAGGAGTGGGTGTTTTTCTAGCTCTATCTAAGAGAGGCTGCTTTTTCGTGGCTGTTTTGGAACTAAAAAATAATAGCTTCAGTCAAGGACCAGACCAGCAATTCTGTGGAGTTTATTAAAGAGATCCCTTACGCTACAATACCAATACTCGATTCGATTTTTTTGGCTCAAAATATGTATTTAGATGACCTGACTAATCAATACAATAGTCTATAGATCAATAGAAAAACAGTCACTAGCAGTAGCCCTAACCCACTGTGACATAATTTA
Source organism: Megaleporinus macrocephalus (assembly GCA_021613375.1). Classification (NCBI taxonomy): domain Eukaryota; kingdom Metazoa; phylum Chordata; class Actinopteri; order Characiformes; family Anostomidae; genus Megaleporinus; species Megaleporinus macrocephalus. Next base: position 39,339,910 of record CM038709.1, on the reverse strand, counting down.
CCATGACGATATTTATCATACTGCCCACCACTAATCAGAACAGTCCAGCAGTAACACACTTATCATGTATGAAAAAGAATAACAAGTAGGCGTACAGTGCAGCTTAACTGTGGGAGAGAAAATTCTGTATATTTTGTATATCACTGAGATGTAAACGCAGTCATATGGAGTGGCTTAATAAGATTGACTGTACAGATTCTTTACATTGACAGATTTGGAACTAATTAGGAACTTACATGTCTGCACTGCAAAGAAAGTCAGAGGTTCCAAGTTCCCAGTAGAAAATTTCAACTAGAATACCCTCACAATTAGGAGAGCCTCCCCACCCTGGCCTCCAAATTCAAGAAGGCTCACCATGCATGAAAGCTGTAGTATTATACAGATTATTAGCAAACACAGTCCTAGGCCTGTCACGACCAGGACAATTCATTATAATATAAATAGCCCAGATTAACAATTTAATTGTTGTATTGAAGTACAACCCAGACGTGACCAAATTAGCTGATTAGCTATCTTGCTTGCTGCCTATGTTTGACACTTTGAATAGTAATACATTACACTACACAGCTAATACACTAACACTACTCTGCGCTGCCCTCTAGACACGACAGCATCGTCTCAATGATACATTTTACTGTTTTCTTTTATAGCAGTTTATACACTCAGCACACCGACTCACAGTTACTATAGTAATAGGTAACTGCAATCATCCCAAGTTATTGCAATTAAGCGATTATGTAATGTGTGTCACCAATTACTTGTGGTCGTGACACGAGATCTCGCGAGACTAATACGTGACGATATTTCTTGTCAAGCTTGAACCTGTCTTGCAGGGGAAAAAAAACAGTTCAGTATTCTGAACAATATATTGTCTGAAACAATAAACGGTATTAGAGCGACAAACAAGAACCATAAGCACTGTAAGAAAATCATGGTGTACACCACGGCTAGTACAAGTACTATGCAAAAACACTTCCAGCGCCACCACAGTTTACGCCTGTAAAGAAAATGCCGAAAGGACATACAACACTTACAAACTAAAGATGGACAGATCAGCGTTTTTGAGACCTTTCAGTGAGATCGGCCGATACAGATAGAGGGCGGGGTATACGCTACGGCAGGGCGTAGTTATTTTAGCACAAGCAAGTCATGAAACATGGTCGAGCTTAACAGTAAATAAACATTAAATCAAACAAATATCCCCAATCCTGCTATCATTAAATGTAGACCCTTCATTTAAAACGAAAAAAAGCTAATTAAATAAATGCAGTCAAAACTGCAGTCATTAAATGCAGACTCTGTTATTTTAAACGACTATTTACAGTCATTAAATGTAGATCTTGAATTGTTGCTGCTGTTCTGTTCGTACCGGTCAGATCTGGTCTGTATGGTGTTCTGGGTTGTTTGTTTTGTGCTAGCTGTGCGTGCTAGCTCTGCTGTTTGCTGATACCACTGTATTCAGCCGTGTGATGTACTCTTAAAAGCCGTATCAGATTAGTAGTGTTAAATGTCTTTGTCTTGGTTCCCCAACGAGACACGAAGATTTTACACATTTTAAAAATGTCCTGGATGGGTCTGTCTCACATACGGTAAAACACTGCCAGACGGACGACACGCTTTCTATAAGTGCATGCTTTTCTCGCGACGCCTTTGCTTTAGTCAGTCTGTGGAAAATGAAAGGGTATGTATTTCCACCTAGTGGTACAGATAGGAATTGCAGGGAGCTGACCGGAGGGGTTCTCCTCTTCCTGGATGAAACTACAGAATGGATAGTTGGATGGAAATACAGAAATTAGGCTTGTTTGTTTAACGTCACTGATCGGCATTTGGGATCGGCTAAATTGGAAAAATATCGGCCGATCACATATTTTGGTTTAGGAGACTCCTCCACACTTCGGAACCACAATACACCAACACGCTCGCATAGCTACGATTAAACAGACTCTAAAGCGACAGAAAGCATCGCCATAACAACCAATGTTTGGACGTCTAGCGCTATACCACAATTACGAAACAAATTAGTTTCAAGAGCCTCATAAAGGAGAGAAGCCAGTCTGTTGAGTCTCATTGTCATGAACCAAATATCGTGTCTCGCCTGACATCGTGAGATGAGTGTCTCGTCACACCTCTACCAATTACTGTCCAACCTCTGTTTGTGGACATGTTGCTACAGTGTTTGCATTTGCAGAATACTACGTAATGCATTACAACCAACAGGTGTGGCTAAAACTGACCAGTGGCTAACCTGGCTAGTGAGGACCTGTATTCAGAAAGAGCAACGCAGCTTTTCTTGGAGGTCCCTTTTTGGCTTTTTTTGTGGAACACAGTAAATTTTTGAGTGACATCATTCCCAGTGCTGATGTCTGAGCTAAATGGAACGCACCAATAGCCATTTTACTTACTTTCCCAAACCACCAGTGAACCTACACGTATCTTATGAGAGTTACGTTTCGCTGTTGTCCAGAGAAAAATATCTCCAAAATGGCAATGGAGACGGAAAAGGCCAAAAAAAGACTTTACTGTCAATACGTCAATATGTGTCAATGGAACCAGATCCCCCCCCCATCCTCAAGTTATTTTGGAGTATTTCTATTGGTCCATTCATGAAGAAGTTTTAAGTGTGTATTCAAATGATGTCGAAAATTTGACAAAAATGTATATACATGTTTTTCTTTGGACGGCAACGATATGTAATGTTCATAATCCTAAAACAGGCTATTACAGCAAAATTACTGCATGTGCCTCTATGACACAAACATCTATTACAACATACAGGGGTTGGACAATGAAACTGAAACACCTAGTTTTAGACCAAAATAATTTATTAGTACGGTGTAGGGCCTTCTTTTGCGGCCAATACAGTATCAATTCATCTTGGGAATGACATATACAAGTCCTGCACAGTGGTCAGAGGGATTTTAAGCCATTCTTCTTGCAGGATAGTGGCCAGGTCACTACGTGATGCTGGTGGAGGAAAGCGCCCCTCCAAAACACCCCAAAGTGGCTCAATAATATTTAGATCTGGTGACTGTGCAGGACATGGGAGATGTTCAACTTCACTTTCATGTTCATCAAACCAATCTTTCTCCAGTCTTGCTGTGTGTATTGGTGCATTGTCATCCTGATACACGGCACCACTTTCAGGAAACAATGTTTGAACCATTGGATGCACATGGTCCTCCAGAATGGTTCGGTAGTCCTTGGCAGTGACGCGCCCATCTAGCACAAGTATTGGGCCATAGGAACGCCATGATATGGCAGCCCAAACCATCACTGATCCACCTCCAAATACATTGCATAAAAAGGGGTTATTGTTACAAGCTTGACAACAGCAAGAACCCATTCCGGTGGTGGTTCTACGCAGAACTATATACGTTCTCCATCAACCTGGAAGACCATATACTTTAGTAATGAGCCTCCTTTATGAAGTGTGTACACTAACACGAATCAAATTATTACTAGATATTTAACAGAGTTTTATTATTAGTCTGCGAGTTATGTGGATTTTGTAAACCTGACTCTAGAAGTGTCTACACAACATGCTAGTCGTCCTCATATAAACACGGAGCCCTAGCTAACAGTTAGCTAACGTTAGACTAGAACTAACTTCAAAATACGCTATTAAAGTTGGCAAATGGTCTCACTAATTGGGGAAAACGCTTTTAGACACTCTCGTTTTAACCACCAGCACGGGTAAACAGTCAGGCCTGAGACTGAAGTTGGCTTGTTGTTGGGATTGTGTTGTTCCACCTTAAACGGTGCAGCAGTTACATTGAGGCGACCGAGTACCTGCTGCACCGTTTAAGGTGGAACGACACAATCCCAACAACACGCTGACAAGCCTCGTCAATCAGGCCCCGAAAACAAACAATAATCAGAGACTAGCGACCACAAATCCAGTGACTGTATCACCGTTTAGTCCTTACAGCCGGTTCACGAATTCCGTGTGCAGATAGTGTGCCTTTTAAACACACACTAACTCCCTTTAGCTCAGGCCTGTGTAGCCAAACAGAGAGCAGCCGGTAAACTGAGCTAACCGGCTATCCGGCTAAGCTAGGCTAAACCGAAAGGTAGCTTCCACAACAGAAGAGCTACTTTTTAAAAAGGCGTGTCTACATCATTAATTCTCTGGTCACCATAAAATCAGACACCGTCCAGTTCTGCTCGCTGGAGAGTTCGCGCTAACCAGGCCTCGCTTGTATTTCACAGCAGACTGCTCATACGTTAGCTTAGCATTAGCATGTTTGCTATAGCAGCGGTGGCCGCAGCCGAGTTCTCGGTTAGTACAGTGTTCCACACCAGCGAGGAGACATTTAATGAAAGGATCACCGAGGACGCGTTCTTACCGGTTCTGTTAAATCTCTGTTTGCTCTTATGTGTCGTTTGTGGACCCACGGGAGACCGTGTTCATTGGTGTAGCCGGACTGGGTAACCCGAGGGCGGAGGCGGAGGGAGCTCAGCCCGGAGAGAGGCGCTCACTCAGCGGGAACCCAATGAGCGGAGGGCCGGGTACAGCACTCAGCCGTGCATTGCAGATCAACTGTGGGTCACCTGGAGGATGGGGAGGGGGGAGGCGGGGGGGTTAAAAAAACTTAAAAACTACATACTTTGGGGAGGTGAAAAAAATAAAAGGAAGAAAGGTACATACGTGAAATACTTATATTAGTACATTTAGAATATATATATATATATATATCACTAATGTACTTACTGTACTCTTTAAGTACAGTCTATACATCTACATCTATACAATGCAATTTACTTAATAAAACACAAGCTGTACTCAAGTTTTGCTTCCTAAATACATTATTGAGTTATTCAGTGCTTATGTTTGTGTTATGTATACACACACACACATACCTCCACAATTATTGGCACCCCTCATTATGATGTGTTAAATGGCATCAAATAAATCAATTTTTACTGCAGAAACATAATCTCACGCTGAAAATTGTAGACAAATGTAACCTTGAATTAAAAAAAATCCCTGACTAAGAAATCATTCCACAATTATTGGCACCCCTAACAAACACACTAAGTGGGTCTGCCATAACACAAACGATGAGTATGCGGAAAAGCACCTCATGTCCACTGTGAAGTATGAGTGAGGATCGGTGATGTTGTTGGCTTGTTTCTCTTCCAAAGGCCCCGGGAACCTTGCTAGGGTGCATGGCATCATGAATTCTTTGAAATACCAGGACATATTAAATCAAAATCTTAGCCCAAAAGCTGAAGACGGGTTGTCACTGGGTCTTTCAGCAAGATAATGACCCTAAACATGTGGCCAAATCTACACAGAAATAGGTCACCAGACACAAAATCAAGCTCCTCCCGTGGTCATCTTAGCCCCCAGTCCCAACTTTTACTCTCTTGGGCACAGAGTTCATTAGAGCTTTACAGGTTCCCACTGGAATCCTCTTCCACTCCTACACGACGACATCACGGAGCTGGTGGATGTTAGAGACCTAACACTCCTCCACCTTCCATTTGAAGATGCCCCACAGATGCTCAATAGGGTTTAGGTCTGGAGGCATGCTTGGCCAGTCCAGCACCTTTACCCTCAGCTTACCCTCAGCTTGGAGGTGTGTTTGGGGTCATTATCATGTTGGAATACTGGCATGCAGCCCAGTTTCTGAAAGGAGGGCATCAGTATTTCACAGTACATGTTGGCATTCATGGTCCCCTAATGAACTGTAGCTCCCCACAGCCAGCAGCTCTCATGCAGCCCCAAACCATGATACTCCCACCACCATGCTTGACTGTAGTCTTTGTGCTCCTCAGCTGGTTGCCGCCTCACACACTTGACACCATCTGAACCAAATAAGTTTATCTTCGTCGCATCAGACCACAGGACATGGTTCCAGTAATCCCTGTCCTTAGTCTGCTTGTCTTTAGGAAACTGTTTGCTGGCTTTCTTCTGCATCACCTTCAGAAGAGGCTTCCTTCTGGGACGACAGCCATGCAGACCAATTAGATACAGTGTGTGGTGTATAGTCTGAGCACTGACAGGCTGACCCCCTACCCCTTTAACCTCTGCAGCAATGCTGGCAGCACTCATACAACTATTTTCAAAAGCCAACCTCTGGATATGATTCTGAGCACGTGCACTCAACGTCTTTGGTCATCTTTACAAGATGATCAGTGTAAGTTGATGGAACCAGAGTTTGGACACAGAGGTTTATGGTAAACTAAGATGTTGGAGCTGTTGTTCCACCACTTCACGCGATCACACAGGTTTGTTGACGGTGGAGTCGGGGGATCCCAGTGTCTCTCATTCTATGTTACCTTCTGGTTCTCTCCTTTTAGTTTAGGCTGTTGTAGTTAGATCTGCCGGAGTCACAAGCCACACTCTAAAATTCTGAATATTCATATTCTCCACAGTCTTACTCCCGAGCCCAACTAACTCTCTCTCTCTTTACTCTTCCTTAGGTAATGACTGTCCTAACGTTTGTTGAACGCTGTTGAAGAGGTAGGATGGGACTGTTTCAGCTCATGCCCACTTTACATAAAGACTCAGTCAGAGACTGCCTCAGTCAGAGACTGCCTCAGTCAGAGACTGCCTCTATCTGTGCAGCTTCTAAAGCTTTGCTATCCAGATTTCAAACAGAGACTCTTTTCTTTGGAGTTTATTTTATTAAACTGTAAATACTGTTTGACCAGAGGAGGATGGGTCTCCCCTTGTGAGTCTTGATTCCTCCCAAGGTTTCTTCCTCCAGTCTGAGGGAGGTGTTCTTGCCACTGTTGCCTCTGGCTTGCTCACTGTGTTCTAGAAAAAGAATTGTTTATAACAGTGGTGATAGAACCAGACATCCATCCCTAAAACCCCCTCCCGAAAACGTATTACATCAAATGCTTATGAATAGGCTGCCTGATGTTTGAAACGCTGTACTATCACAGTTTTGGCTTTACGTGTATTTCAATGCACTTTTTAAAATCCAGCCATGGTGGAGGGATACATCCAGGGTGCTGTGAGGCAATAAAGTCCCCAATGGAGATGTATTGTTTCAGATTCATGACTCCTTTATCTTCATCAACATTCCATATAATAACTCAGAAGACTTGTGTAGGTTCACTGGTGGCTTTAAATCAAATGGCTATATTGGTGTTGTAGACATGGTGACCCCTGGTTCCCATCACCACCACTGAGTCTCTACAATCAAGCCTTTCACAGTAAACCCACTCTGTTTACAGCTCAGATCACTGATTTACTTCAGAATTGGTGGAATTCTTTTGTAACCCCAGCTTTAAATGAGAACAGCTGGTGTAAAACACTTGTGTCAGATAAATATATAAGGACGTTGAGAGTCAGATACACTTCAAAGTAGGAACGTAACAGATATTGATGATTATAAATGCTTACTGCTGAATTCATATAGAACAATAATAACAAAAAAAAAAGAGTTTTGTTTTGAGCAGTAGTGCGAAGATGCTGACACTCTGTTGTTTTCTAATTTAGGGGCTGTGGAGTGTGTATGTTCTCCCCGTGCTTGAGTGGGTTTCCTCCGGGTACTCCGGTTTCCTCCCACAGTCCAAACACATGCATGTTAGGTTAATCAGTTACTCTAAACTGCCCGTAGGTGAGAGTGTGTATGTGAGGTGTGATTGACTGGCGACCTGTCCATGGTGGGACCTGTCCTGCCTTCGTAAATGACACTGGGATTGGCTCCAGCCGCCCCCTCCCCGGCAACCTATCCATGGTGTACCGTACCTTTGACTGATGATGCTGGGATTGGCTAGAGCCTCCCCCGTTCCCATTCCACCTTAAAAGCTGCTGCAGTTATATTCTAGCACCTGCGGCTGTAACTGTCATTGCTGCACCAAGTTTGAACAAGAAGCTGAGCCACCAGATTGTAACTGCTGCACCATTTAAGGTGGAACGGAAAAGTCTGAACAAGAAGCTAAGACACCAGAACATAACTGCTGCACATTTAAGGTGGAACGCAAAAGTTTGAACAAGAAGCTGAGGCACCAGAATGTAACTGCTGTATTATTTAAGGTGGAACGCAAAAGTTCGAACAAGAAGCTGAGGCACCAGAATGTAACTGCTGTATTATTTAAGGTGGAACGCAAAAGTTCAAACAAGAAGCTGAGGCACCAGAATGTTACTGCTGCACATTTAAGGTGGAATGGGAAAGTTAAAACAAAAACCCAAGACACCAGAATTTAACTGCTGTACTATTTAAGGTGGAACGGAAAAGTCTGAACAAGAAGCTGAGACACCATAACATAACTGCTGCACATTTAAGGTGGAACGGGAAAGTTAGAACAAAAATCTAAGGCACCAAAATGTATCTGCTGCACCATTTAAGGTGGAACGGAAAAGTTTGAACAAGAAGCTGAGGTACCAGAATGTACCTGCTGCACCATTTAAGGTGGAACGGAGAAGTTTGAACAAGAAACTGAGGCACCAGAATGTAACTGCTACACCGTTTAAGGTGGAATGGAAAAGTTCAATCAAGAACCTGAAGAACCAGAATGTAACTGCTGCACCATTTAAGGTGGAACGGGAAAGTCTGAACAAGAATCAGAGGCACCGGAATGTAACTGCTGCTCCATTTAAGGTGGAACAGGAAAGTTTGAACAAAAAATCTGAGGCACCAGAATGTAACTGCTGCTGCATTTAAGGTGGAACAGGAAAGTTCTAACAAAAACCTAAGGCACCAGATTGTAACTGATGCACCATTTAAGGTGGAACGGAAAAGTTCAGTTAAGAAGCTGAGGCACCAGAATGTAACTGATGCACCATTTAAGGTGGAATCTGAAAGTTCGAACAAAAAGCTGAGGCACCAGAATATCACCGCTGCTTCATTTAAGGTGGAACGGGAATGTCTGAACAAGAATTCAAGGCACTGGAATGTAAATGGTGGATCATTTAAGGTGGAACGTGAGCAAGAAGCTGGTAAACATGAAGCGAATTACTAACTTACTACTTAACCCTTTAAAGCCTTATATAAACACAATGCAGTTTACTTACTAAGACGTCCGCTCGCAGTTACTGTCACGAACTGTCCTTAAGTTTTGCTCCCTAAATACATTATTCAGTGCTCACGCTGGTGTTTTGTCCCTACGTAGGCAGCCTTCAAATGAAGTGTGACTGAGCTCATTTGTCTCAGTGGGGCACGTTATGAATGCCGGCCCTAATCCGCACCTGTGAACCGATTTTAGCGTTTTTATTTTGGGGGCCATTAAGTGAAAAACATGAGCTCCAGTGTGGATGGGATTCCAGGAACTAAAGCCAGCGTGCTTTCAGTACAGAACAACATTTATCTCACGTTCTTCTCCAAACACGTCCTATTGTGAGAGATATTTTAAGGCGTGCTGTTTATTTCCATACTGTATAATAGTATTTGTACTTATGCTGAGCTTCAGGATGCGTACCTGCCTGTGAGGCTCACCTGGCAGGCTGTCAGATCTGATTTCCCCCGCACGTCTGAAACGTATCTGATCTTTTCTTTTGTCCAAATAGTAGAAAAAAAATATACAAAATCACACGCAAGCGAAACGTTTCACCCCCGATCGGAGCTACTACAGAGGCATTTCCACACATGATGGTACGCCTAGTGCACGGATCTGACGCGGGCGTTGCAGTTTGATGTCTAAATATAGCCTGTTTGGATCATGCTTGTGGTATGATATGTATAAATTAGCCCATATGCTTCGATTGAGTCCAATTTTATGTGTGTAGGATGAAGGATGATTTATAGCTGACATTTTCCCAAAGCAGCTTTCCAGAAATCCGGGCTCAAACTCCTAATGAGCGTCATCGAGGGAGGCAGTGTCAGGAAAGAACTCCCTAATAGCATGAGAAGAAGCCAAGATGCAGAAAGAAAAACTCTGTGAGAAAGGAATCCCATCCTTCTCTGTCCTCCGACAGCACAGTCAGGACACAAGTGGGACAATTTTACAAGGACGCTTAAAGGGGAATGCCATCAACTTTTCACAAACTCTGCATAATTAAGTTGTCGGGATCTGAATACAGCCGTTGCGAGTGGTTTGGTGGGAAACGCTCCGCTCTAGAGAAGCGTGCCGAGCCTGAATCGTTCACAGTGGTGGTGATGGGAACCAGACGTTCCACCTCTAAAAGCTCAGTTTCTTAGAAAGTTGTTAAATGAAATGATTATGATTGTACAGCTTCATCCTTGCCACGGTGGAGGGGTACGTGTAGGTTGTTGTGAGGCAAAATAGTGCCTAAAGAAGGTTTATTATTTAAGTTATCGTTTTATTTGTACCATTATTAATATTACATATTAATATTATTCATTCATTTTCTATGCCACTTATCCTTTAGGTCACGGAGGGGGACTGGAGCTTATCCCATCCCTTATAGGGCAGAAGGCAGGAAACACCCCAGACAGACCGCCAGCCCATTATAGGGTGGGCGGACATACACACCCACACACACACACACACCTAGGGGCAGTTTAGCATCTCCAAATCACCAGAGTGTATATATTTGAAGTGTGGGAGGAAACCCATACAGACACGGGAGGATCATGCATGCTGCACACGGGGGGGTGGATGTTGGTCCCGGACACCTCCCACACCCCGTCTGGGAATCGGACCCAGGCCCTTTGCTGCTGTGGGACCTTTCTATACTGTATAATTGTGTATCTGCCTGTGAGGCTCGCCTGGTAGGCTGTCAGATCTGATTTCCCTCACACGTCTGAAACATATCTGATCTTTTCCCTTGTCCAAATAGGAACTACGCTACCCATCGTGCCATGTGTCGGCTCATAAAATTTGAGAATTTCAGTAATTTTAATATAAAATAAGTCTACTAGATGAAAAAAACATGTCACCGTGTTTTTTTTTTTCAAAAACATTTTCAATTATTTTTTATAAAATGTCCTTTTTAGTGGACATCTGGACTCTTGATGTCATATTTCTTGTTTCCTGTCCTGCATCAGACCAAAAAACCCTTCTGCAACATCAACACCAACTCAACCGTAGAAACCAACATTGTTTACCTTTTTTATACCATTTTAATATTTCAAATGTTTATATGAACATAAACACGAACAAATAATAACCCATTCCAAAAGTTAACATTACTTTGATAAAAATATATAAAAATTCTAGGTTTAAATAGTTTTAGGCAAACTACCTAAACCTGTGTTAATTACTCCAAACCTTCAGCCAAAGTTTTACACTTTCCACACGTAGTACCCAACTTCTCTTATAGTCCATTTCATTTTAATGTGCTATTTTTAAAATGTACAATTATGTAACATTTTCTAATAAATTAGGAATAAATTAAATGAGTTATTATTAATTAAAAATGAATTTGTAATGAATTTACATGTTTACAGAGCTTAATGTTGCAAAATCTTCTCTGCCTCAGTCAAATTCCTGTCACCATTAATTTAATATAAAACCAGATTTAGTAAGTCCCAATGTCCACTATGAAGGACATCAAACAAAGTATGCTGTTAGGTAGTTAAACATTTGTGCATATCAATAAAAAGTGCTTTGAGAACTAGCTACAACAGTTTTCTACCTAAAATATATCAATTATAGTCTTTAGAAACATAATAAATGTATATTATTTATACTGTATACTGTACTTATGTATACTTATTTAGTTTTTGAAATATCTTTTGGAGACTCATGTCCCCTCCAGAGGACAAAAATGAATTACTAGGTCTTACGAGGATATTAAGATGACAAAATCTATATTACGTATTAAAAACATGCATGGGGTCAGTGGTCATTTAGAATAGTTAGTAGTAATAATAAAATAGCTACATTTGTGTTGTCAGTGTGGTGACCCCTGGTTACAATCACCACCACTGTAAAGAAATCCGAATCGGTATGTTTCTCTACAATAAACCATTTCCAATCAAATCACTTCTTTTCATCCATTAACAATCAGTGGAATTCCTCTTTCAACAGAAACACTGGGATGTTCTTGAGCAGGGCAGCACAAAGCAGGGCAGCACAAAGCATGGCCCGCAAGCCAAACTTTTCATTTGGTCTGCCAAACCTTCTCCTCACTCGATGAAGCTGCATATTATCGCTGGCTAAAGAAAAATATGTATCTCCATTTTTGTCGATTTCTATTTTTCTACATCAATTAAATGCAGCAGCTGTTGTTCACATTGTGGGACAATCTGTGGGGAAATGCTCCAAAATAGCATAGAAAAAATAGGTTCCATTGACTTAAAAAATTACGATTTTTTTGCCATTTTAAAGATACTTGTTTTTCATTGGACAGCGAGGATATATTTGAAGGCTGTATATGACATATTAACTTCAACTAATGTTGTGTTCCAGTAACAGAACATAGTACCATGTTATAATACACATTTTCAAAACCTGCCTGCTTTTTTCCTTTTCTTTTATTATTTATTTATTTATTTATTTTATTTTATTTTGTATATTATGATGTCTTTTTGGCCCTCGGCTCACCACAAACATGCTGCCACCCAGGACAAAAAGTTTGGGCACTCCTGATCTACAGTAAGGATCCAGAAGGTAAGGCAGTGGCTGTTGTTAGGAAGTGAGAAAACTCTGCAACACGCTTCTGCACCACAACATAACAGATATGCCATGAACATGTCATAACAGACATCCTGCTGTCATGACATATAACATCCAGTGAGATAACAGTATAGCATGTTTACAGCCTTGTAATGTCAGTGTAATCTAGCAGGGTGTATGTAAAAGTGTTCTCAGGAAAAACGACTGAATGTGCTTAAAGGTGACTATCTCTGCCGGACTAGACTCACTCAGAGCAGTTTGCTGTGTTCCATATAGATTTACCCGACACAGTTATTTCCATAAACTGTGCTCATGTAAACTTGTGATTAAAGAGGAATTCCACAGATATTTAATCATGGTTCAGATATTTTCTCTCTTCACAGTGGTGGTGATGGGAACCAGACATCGATAATGATTCAATTCTTTGGGGACTATTTTATCCTATGTGTATATACACTACTGGGCAAGAGTCTTGTTTTTAAAGCCTTTATCTTAGGCCTAAGTGTATGTTTACCACTAAGAACACCAGATATGATTAGAACAGATGTAAATATATACAATACAAAGTAACATGAATATCTTATTGTGAAAAAAGTAGATCATATCGTATCAAAGTGTAGTTCCAGATTTCTCCTGGACGCCCCAGACATTGTATGAATGTATTCAGTTGCTTCAGCAGTAATCTTGATTTAGCTTAATGAAGTACTGAGCAGTCAAAGCAGGTACTAGATGAGAACTGTAAATAATACTGGGTTGTTTCCACAAGGAGAAGCTTGGAAAGGGTTAAATAAACACACTGACGTATTACTGTATTAATACTGTTTGATTATTTTAATATTAAAGTCTGAATTATATATATATAGAAAACATGTCGTCCGTCTAGCAGTTTGTTACTGTATGTGATGCAAACTCATCCAGGACATTTTGTAATATCTGTAAAATCAATGTGTCTCGTGAGGAACCAAGACAAAGACATTTAACACTACTAATCTGATACCGCTGCACCACACAGCTGAATACAGTGAGTATCAGCAAACAGCAGAGCTAGCACACACAGCTAGCACAAAACTAATAACCCAGAACACCATACAGACCAGATCTGACCGGTACGAACAGAACAGCAGCAGTAACAGCCAGAGAGCTAAAGAACCACAGCCAGAGTGACTGAGTTTATAGTTCTAGATAACCACGTTTTAGCCAAGTTTCATGACTTGCTTGCGCTAATAACTACATGTAGCCCTGCCGTAGCATATATATATTGACCTTATAAAACATAGTAATATAATAGTTTTATACCAAACTATCGTGTCAGCATGTCTGAGGTGTCCTGCAATGTATTTGTGACCATTTTATGTAAGAGCTTTCTGTGAGGGAGCTTTTAGAGGCATTAAATGCTTTGGATGTCTGGTTCCTATCGCCACCACTGTTGTGGATAATTGTGACTCTAGAATGAAGTATTTCACATTACAGCCACTCTGGATGACTTAATTATGCTGAAATGCTGAAATCCCTCTTTAAACCGAACCCCTTTATTACCCCTCATGTGAGGCAAATGCAGGTTACAAAAAAAATACCTCACACCTGATGCCAGAAATGGCTATAACCAGTTTATATCACCCAACCGGGACCTAATCGTTTCTCCTCCGGGAGTTTCATTTGTTGCCGACTTTGGAATATCTTAAATGGGCCTGAGTGCGTTGGGGTTGGCTTAGCGCTCCGACTTTATCGTATCGATTATCTCTATAAACACTCGCCGCACTGATAAAACCATCCTCGGGGGTTCAGGGAGAACCCCTAAATCGATACCACAGGACGCAGCAATTGCTGCCCTACCGAGACAGGGTCAGCTGGTCAGAGGAGAAGAGGAGCTGAAAGAGCGGCGGCGACATGGACCCGGGCGACCAAGGACGCTGAGATCGCCCAATCGGATGTCAGTGTCGATTAAGCCCGGCGGAATCTCTACAAAAGCTATTGATCTGAGAAGTCAGACAGATACCGGAGCAAACTGTGTCTTTTTAGTTAACCGCCTGCCCGGCATTCAGGATCTTTTCATTTTCCCTTCAAAGGCGCATTGGCGCAGCTTCCGATCTCCGGGCCTCTGAAAAGCATGCAACGGCGCCGGTGACCTTGATTTCAGGACGGGCTTTCAGAGCCAAGCAATCACCGGTAACCCATCTCACCTCGTCTTAACACAATTCCATTAGCCTTTCACAGCTCGGAAGCGGCCAGGAGCCGGCCCGAACCCGGCGGATGTCGGTTTCCGCAAAACACCATTTTTTGGTGGGGTGATGCCCCCTACCAAACCAGCACCACCGCCCTCTGGCTCTCGGTCCCCCCTTTGCCCCCTCCATTCCCCTTCACTTATCTTCCCCGTGGCTATTGCTTTCGGCACCCTGGCTGCAAAATAGGCCAAGACAAAGCCGCGGTTCACTCGAGGCCAGGCTTTTCTTCCTTCCGCTCCCGTCTCTCCCCTAAATTGATTGATACCTTTGAGAAGTCACTCGCTGACGCGCTCGCGCTCCGTGAAGAGAGACGGGCTGATCCGCTGCCCTGCTAGTTTTATATAACGGCTGTGTGGGAGGCCGGTGACAATCGAGAAGGGGGCCGCAGCCCATCCAAGCAGATACGGCTCCCCGTTCGGAGCTGCCGAGATGTGTGGGCAGCCGCTTTTAACAAATGGATGCTGGCTCACACTCAGGCTTATGGGGGAGTGCTGAAATGAAATTATGTAAATACCCTTCAGAGTAGTGACACACACACCGGATACGGGTGCTGCGCTCAAAGAGAAGCGGCTATTGATCGTAAAATATCACAGAGATCCTTGTGTGGGCCTGCCCTCAAATTTGGAATTTCGGATTCTCGAAAGAAAAAAAACAAAAAAACAAAAAAACACTTGCTCGTTTCGTAAAACAGCCTATATGTGTTAAGTGAAAGCTCATTTCCAGTGGCTGCTGTCAACCCATCGGTAGTTGACCCAGATGTAAGCAATCAAGATATGGGGTCCAAGTTTGGCCTCTTTAGCACTAGAAGTGTAAGAAAATATCAAAAATATCAAATATCGGGATATTGTTTTTGGTGATACTCTATCGATTCTCAAAAACACAGTATCAATACACAGATTCCTGGCAGACAGTGAATCATTGCTTGTTGTGTTTAAACCTCTGACCACTGGATGGCAGTGTTGCAATCCATTTTCAGCTCCACTCCAACATTAACAAGCAGCACAAGGACGCAATGCTATTGTAAGCTTTAGCAAACCTGTTCATATAGTGGTGTGTTTTAATAGTAGATTTGAGAAATCGCGATATATATATCACTTTGCTTGCAGTATTTCAATATATCGCGATATATTGAATCGTGACCGCTGTATCATGATATGTGTTGTATCGCCAAGTTCTTGCCAATACACAGCCCTATTTAGCACTGGAGCTAAACACTGCAGATCAACTAGACATCAATAGTCACCCAAATCTTAAGTACATCACCAAAACGCATCTAGGTTCGTCATTAAACTTCACCAAAGAGATCAACAAACATGGTACAAATGACTGACCATTGGGCAACAACAGGTAACAGCACTCAACATTCAACTGCATGAGCCCAAGGGTGTAGAAGCTGGTTTGGCATGGGGGGGGACACATTTGCTAATATGAATCAAAGCCCACCCTATCCCCTAAATATTACCTATAAGCTGATTCCACTTTAGGTAAGGTAGTAAATCACTGTATGTATAGTGACGTAGAACAACAATAGTGGAGTTACAGTAAATTACAAATTAATAAAGAAAATACAACATTATCTGTATGTCTGTTTATTATTAGATAAATCCAATTAAAGACCACTTTACAAACTAAACTAGATGCTCCACATGACATGCTACTGCTGTTAGAATACTTTTATATTATACATGTGGTGTCTGGATTATATACACATATAACTATAAATATATTATTTTTTTTGGTGGCATATTTTTGAAATGAAATGACAAAACAATGTATGTTGAGGTTTCCTGAATAGACAAGACTAACATTAATGTTAGACAGTAAGGCTGTGTCCCAAACAGCACCCTCTGGAACATTACATACTGCACTACTGACAGCACTTCTAATGATGGTGTCCTTTTATTTATTTGTTCGTTTATTTATGTAATTTATTTTATTTTATTATTTTACGTATTTAGTGTAGTAGCAGTCTGCAGTTTGGGGCGTGGCCAGAGAGTAAAGTAACTTTACGTTTGCTTTCTGACTAAAGTTAATATAAACGTTAGCTAACCCAAACCCTCCTTGTCTGTTACCATGACAACATATTATTATTCAAAATATCATCACTGACCTCGCGTTTAAAAGTGGCGCGAGCTACAACGAGGCGTGAGCTCGACTCAAAGTAGCTGCTGGCTGCAGGATATTTCTCAACAGGCATCTCAACACAAGCCTTAACCGAGTGAAAGACCCAGACTACCTAACAACCAGAGCCAGTTGCTAACAACAAACACAGTGTGTGAATTGCGAACGCTGCCAAAACGAGCTTTTAAAATAAAGTGTTTTTAAACAGTTTCTGCTTTTTCTGTGGTTTAATTTTTGGGTGGGCTCAAATCTACCTGTTTCTGATATTGGGTGGGACACGTCCCCCCCATCCCCCCTGGTTCCTACGCCATTTTACACAACCAACATCTGTGCAGAAACATGTTGTTATAAAAAAAGATAAAAGTTCAATTAATAGATTAATAATAGTTCAATATCCTTAACCCCGCCTCCCTCTTTTTCACTGGGACGAGCTCCTCCTAGCACTCTTGCACGGCGTCTTTAAAACCTTTTAAACGAGTGAGCAGTTAGTGGGCACATAGTTTACATGATAAGCAGCAGTCTTTTGATTCAACACTAAACTGAGACCCATTGAGGGCGCATATCAGGCCGCGTCGGCGCGGCACAGAATGTGCACTGAGTTTTAATTATTCTAAGAGGAATTCCATCGATTCTTTCAAAGTTCTGCATAATTCAAGGGATAAGATATAAACAGAGTCATTCAGAGTGGTTCGGTGTATAATTCTTCATTCTAGAATACAGGCAGGGCTGTTCACAGTGGTGGTGAACGGAACCAGACGTCCACCTTGAAAAGCCCCCTCACAGAATGTGATTACATGAAGTGGTTAAGGATGTGCTGCACTGATGCATGTGATAAAAACCAAATGATTGTTTTTAGTTCTGTTCAGAGAGGATAGGGCAAAATAGTCCCCAGCAATAATTACATTTTTACTATTTTACTGTCGTCGCCGTCATGTATTTTTATTTTTCCACTCCATTTGAATAAACTAGCTTCCAGTTATATCGTGTTAAAATTTCATGATGAATGAACCAATAGGAATGTCCTAAAACAACAATTCTGGTTCCATTGACTTTTTATTGAAACTAATCAAAGTTTTTGTCCCACTACACCACCACTACACCACTACCACTACACCACCGTACTAACCACTACACCACCGTACTAACCACTACACCACCGTACTAACCACTACACCACCATACTAACCACTACTCCACCATACTAACCACTACACCACCATACTAACCACTACACCACCGTACTAACCACTACACCACCGTACTAACCACTACACCACCATACTAACCACTACACCACCATACTAACCACTACACCACCATACTAACCACTACACCACCGTACTAACCACTACACCACCTTACTAACCACTACACCACCATACTAACCACTACACCACCATACTAACCACTACACCACCATACTAACCACTACTCCACCATGTCATTCAGAGTGGTTCGGTGTATAATTCTTCATTCTACACCACCATACTAACCACTACTCCACCATACTAACCACTACACCACCGTACTAACCACTACACCACCATACTAACCACTACACCACCGTACTAACCACTACACCACCTTACTAACCACTACACCACCATACTAACCACTACACCACCGTACTAACCACTACACCACCATACTAACCACTACACCACCCTACTAACTACTACACCACCGTACTAACCACTACACCACCATACTAACCACTACACCACCCTACTAACTACTACACCACCGTACTAACCACTACACCTCCGTGCTTACAACTACACCACCGTGCCGCCCATTTTCCTTTATTTCCTTCTCTTTTTCCTTCTAACTTGTGTAGGTTCGCTGATCATTTTGGATAGTGAATTAATTGGCTATATTTGTGCTGTAGTCATGGTGACACCTGGTTCCCATCCCCACCACTGTAAAGAAATCTGAAGCATTTCATACCAAACCTACTGTGAATGACTCCCAACCACTGGAATACACATTTACAGCTTATTCAGAAACTTGTTAAGTGTAGTTCATGACCCACCTCTGCATATTTTAACAAGGGGTCTTATTTTAGTATTAGGCCTGAGGGTACTGCAGTGCGATCTCGGTTCACTCAGGTCACCATTGCTGTGTACACCGAGTGTAGTCTAGACGGCGGGTGCTGGGGGGATACAGCTGTGTATCTGTCTGCTGACACAGGCCTGCTGGAGCACACACCTATAAAACAATACAAAGCCGGCAGAATGGATGGCAGGAGAACGGCACTTCACAGCGTATGCTGAATGAAGATTGCAGTCTGGACTGTATTATAAACGCAGAAGACCGTTAAAGACATTGGCCCTCGCTATGCTCTCTAAGTAACGCCGCCAGTTCAGTTCAATTCAATTCAGTTTTATTTCTATAGTGCTTTTCACAATAGCCACTGTCTCGAAGCAGCTTTACACAGATCCGGGCGCAAACCCCAGACGAACAAGCCAAGGACGACGCCTGGCAGGGTAAATACTCCCTGGGATGGCAAGAGGAAGAAACCTTGACTGGAGCCAAGCCTCAAAGGGTGCAGTGGGGGGGACTGTCTCTGAGGCTTTAACCCTTTGATTTCCATTGAAACTAACAATTTACCGAAGTAGACATGAATTCAAGTCCTCTATTACGGCTGTAGGTACTGAATATGGTGATATACAAAGCAGTGCCATTGTCAGAGACCACCATTCAGCCATTAAGCAATACAGTTTTCAGCATCAGTGTCCACTGTTTACCTTTACCTTGCAGATTCCATTCTTTCTGGTTCCTCAAAGTTCAGTCGTAGAAGCTGGTTTAGCATTGTCTGCTTGTTACCATCCAAAGTGGTGCACAGTAGGTAAGGAAACCAGCCTTGTGACCGTTGTTGAAGGCAAGGGTGTAGGAGCGGGTTTGACGTTGGGGAGGGCACTAATATGAATCAAAACCCACCCTATCCCCTAAATATTACCTATAAGCTGATTTCACTGTAGGTAAGGTAGTAAATCACTGTATGTATAGTCACGTAGAACAATACTTGTGTAATTACAGTACATTACAAAATTAATAAACAAAATAAACATTATCTGTACGTCTGATTATTATCAGATGAATCCAATTAAAGCTCACTTTACAAACTAAACTAGATACTCCACATTACATGGTACTGTCATTAAAAAACTTTTAAATTATACATGCAATGTCTAGATTATATACACATATAACTAAAAAATATATTATTTTCTTCGGAGCATAATGTTGAAATGAATTGAGAAAATAATTCATTTTATTTATTATATTTAATTTGTTTACGTATTTAGTGAAGTAGCAGTCTGCAGTGGCCAGAGAGTTATGTAACTTTACGTTTGACTAAAGTTAATATAAATGTTAGCTAACCCAAACCCTCCTAGTCTGTTACCATAACAACACATTATACTAAAGCTGTTTTATTACAGTATATATGGTCATCGTCGCTATTCATTGCTCTCATCACTGACCTCACAATTAAAGCTGACGCAAACTGCCCAACGCTCCAGTGAGGCAATGTCTAGAAGCTCACTGACTACGAGACTACTGCTGACTACGAGATATTTCTGAACAGGCATCTCAACTGAAAGACCACCTAACAACTAGAGCCCATTGCTAACAACTTTTCTGTGGTTTAATTTTTGGGTGGGACAAATCTACCTGTTTCTGATATTGGGTGGGACACGTCCCCCCCCCATCCCCCCCGGTTCCTACGCCAATGTTTAAAGGTCTTTGGCCCTTGGAATTTAGAGTTTCAGAACTTCGAAAACACAGCTAAAGACCATTTGCAGTGGTTGTTGTTGACCTCTCAGCTCTTACATAAATGGTAGTACTGTATTGTACTGTACTGTACTGGCTATTGTATAATCCCAAACACACTCAGCTAAAGTCTGGACCGTTGAAGTGTGGTCAGTCTATTGTTCTGAGAACACCAGCAGCTTCATGTTTGTTGTGTCTGTATCTTCTTTTCTCAGTGAGGAGCTTCTTAAACAGCTACTCGTCCTTTCAGACCCATAGCACTGAGTTGTCTTCTCACAGTGGAAGGATGGAAAAAAACACCTGTGGATGTTTTCAGATTTTAAGCAAAAGTGGAGCTTGATGTTCTCCTAGATCTCAATGTTGAAATGCTGTTTATCTGATGGGCTAAATCTTGGTGGTCTACCAGATCTTCCAGCTGGTTATTAGGAGTCAAGCTTTGTCTGCATTTTTAAACTCATATATTAGTTATTTTATTATCCTTTGACTTTCCATATACCTTATATCTAATATTAGAAATACCTCCTGGACGACCCAACTGAAAGAATCTTTAGGAAACCAAGGTCAGTTCTTCTATTCAAGAAGAACAAAACAGTGCAGAATTCACAGGAACCACTGTACGTAAAGAACCTGGCATTGATTATATAGGCTTTAGAATGATTTGCTGCATACAGAAGACTGGCATTGCATAAATCTATGTATATAAACACTCTAAAAAGAAAATGTGCCAAGAAGGGTTCTCTGGAGCCAAGCCATGGCTTCCTGATGAACCTGGTTATGTTGATTACTTTGGTGCATTTATAAAGTGCAAGCTGTATGATGATCTGCTAAAGATAAAAAAAAATCTGGCATGGATTATATGGATTTAAGACCATACAGGCTTTCTGGTAATCCATTTCTTATACATTTTGGATTATATAAGGATTTATAATGATCCATCGCATATAAAAGAACCTGGCATTGCTAATGTGAAATATTCTACTGCATTAGTTCAATCCATAGACCTACAACACAAAATGACTATTTAAAACAATGAAGTATTGAGAGCTTAGATATTTAAAAGGATTATGTTAGGGGCTGATTTAAACTCATGACACTAACAGAAACATTAATAAGCTAAGATACAAAATCATCATTTAAATGGTATATCCTGTTGTCTCACTAAACCCTAACCTCTACATTTACACTAAACCCTAACCCCTACATTTACACTAAACCCCAACATTTCCATTTACACTAAACCCTAACATCTACATTTACACTAAACACTAACCCCTACATTTACACTAAACCCCAACATCTACATTTACACTAAACCCTAACACCTCCATTTACACTAAACCCTAACATCTACATTTACACTAAACACTAACCCCTACATTTACACTAAACCCTAACATCTACATTTACACTAAACACTAACCCCTACATTTACATTAAACCCTAACCCCTACATTTAAACTAAACCCTAAACCGTACATTTACACGAAACCCTAACCCCTACATTTACACTAAACGCTAACCCCTACATTTACACTAAACCCCAACACCTCCATTTACACTAAACCCTAACATCTACATTTACACTAAACACTAACCCCTACATTTACACTAAACCCCAACATCTACATTTACACTAAACCCTAACACCTCCATTTACACTAAACCCTAACATCTACATTTACACTAAACACTAACCCCTACATTTACACTAAACCCTAACATCTACATTTACACTAAACACTAACCCCTACATTTACATTAAACCCTAACCCCTACATTTACACTAAACCCTAACATCTACATTTACACTAAACACTAACCCCTACATTTACACTAAACCCTAACCCCTACATTTACACTAAACGCTAACCCCTACATTTACAGTAAACCCTAACCTCTACAATTACACTAAACACTAACCCCTACATTTACACTAAACCCTAACTCCTACATTTACACTAAACACTAACCCCTAGATTTACACAAAACCCTAACATCTACATTTACATTAAACCCTAACACCTTCATTTACACTAAACCCTAACATCTACATTTACACTAAACACTAACATCTACATTTACACTAAACACTAACCCCTACATTTAAACTAAACCCTAACTCCTATATTTACACTAAACACTAACATCTACATTTAAACTAAACCCTAACATCTACATTTACACTAAACCCTAACACCTTCATTTACACTAAACCCTAACATCTACATTTACACTAAACACTAACCCCTACATTTACACTAAACCCTAACCCCTACATTTACACTAAACACTAACCCCTACATTTACACTAAACCCCAACATCTACATTTAAACTAAACCCTAACACCTACATTTAGACTAAACACTAACATCTACATTTACACTAAACACTAACCCCTACATTTAAACTAAACCCTAACTCCTACATTTACACTAAACCCTAACCCCTACATTTACACTAAACCCTAAACCTTACATTTACACTAAACCCTAACCCCTACATTTACGCTAAACACTAACCCGTACATTTACACTAAACACTAACCCCTACATTTACACTAAACCCTAACATCTACATGTACACTAAACCCTAACACCTCCATTTACACTAAACCCTAACATCTACATTTACACTAAACCCTAAACCTTACATTTACACTAAACCCTAACCCCTACATTTACACTAAACCCTAACATCTACATTTACACTAAACCCTAACACCTCCATTTACACTAAACCCTAACATCTACATTTACACTAAACACTAACCCCTACATTTACACTAAACCCTAACCCCTACATTTACACTAAACGCTAACCCCTACATTTACAGTAAACCCTAACCTCTACAGTTACACTAAACACTAACCCCTACATATACACTAAACCCTAACTCCTACATTTACACTAAACACTAACCCCTAGATTTACACAAAACCCTAACATCTACATTTACATTAAACCCTAACACCTTCATTTACACTAAACCTAACATCTACATTTACACTAAACCCTAACATCAACATTTACACTAAACACTAACCCCTACATTTACACTAAACCCTAACTCCTACATTTACACTAAACACTAACCCCTACATTTACACTAAACCATAACTACTACATTTACACTAAACACTAACCCTTACATTTACACTAAACCCTAACATCTACATTTAAACTAAACCCTAACATCTACATTTACACTAAACCCTAACACCTTCATTTACACTAAACCCTAACATCTACATTTACACTAAACACTAAACCCTACATTTACACTAAACCCTAACCCCTACGTTTACACTAAGCACTAAACCCTACATTTACTCTAAACCCCAACATCTACATTTAAACTAAACCCTAACACCTACATTTACACTAAACACTAACATCTACATTTACACTAAACACTAACCCCTACATTTAAACTAAACCCTAACTACTATATTTACACTAAACCCTAACCCCTACATTTACACTAAACCCTAAACCTTACATTTACACTAAACCCTAACCCCTACATTTACGCTAAACACTAACCCGTACATTTACACTAAACCCTAAACCCTATATTTACACTAAACACTAACCCCTACATTTACACTAAACCCTAACCCCTACATTTACACTAAACCCTAACATCTACATGTACACTAAACCCTAAACCTTACATTTACACTAAACCCTAACCCCTACATTTACACTAAACCCTAACATCTACATTTACACTAAACACTAACCCCTACATTTAGAGTAAACCCTGACCCCTACATTTACACTAAACGCTAACCCCTACATTTACACTAAACCCTAACGCCTACATTTACACTAAACCCTATCATCTACATTTACACTAAACACTAACCCCTACATTTACACTAAACCCTAACCCCTACATTTACACTAAACGCTAACCCCTACATTTACAGTAAACCCTAACCTCTACAGTTACACTAAACACTAACCCCTACATTTACACTAAACCCTAACTCCTACATTTACACTAAACACTAACCCCTAGATTTACACAAAACCCTAACATCTACATTTACATTAAACCCTAACACCTTCATTTACACTAAACCCTAACATCTACATTTACACTAAACCCTAACATCAACATTTACACTAAACACTAACCCCTACATTTACACTAAACCCTAACTCCTACATTTACACTAAACACTAACCCCTACATTTACACTAAACCATAACTACTACATTTACACTAAACACTAACCCTTACATTTACACTAAACCCTAACATCTACATTTAAACTAAACCCTAACATCTACATTTACACTAAACCCTAACACCTTCATTTACACTAAACCCTAACATCTACATTTACACTAAACACTAAACCCTACATTTACACTAAACCCTAACCCCTACGTTTACACTAAGCACTAACCCCTACATTTACACTAAACCCCAACATCTACATTTAAACTAAACCCTAACACCTACATTTACACTAAACACTAACATCTACATTTACACTAAACACTAACCCCTACATTTAAACTAAACCCTAACTACTATATTTACACTAAACCCTAACCCCTACATTTACACTAAACCCTAAACCTTACATTTACACTAAACCCTAACCCTACATTTACGCTAAACACTAACCCGTACATTTACACTAAACCCTAAACCCTATATTTACACTAAACACTAACCCCTACATTTACACTAAACCCTAACCCCTACATTTACACTAAACCCTAACATCTACATTTACACTAAACCCTAACAACTCCATTTACACTAAACCCTAACATCTACATTTACACTAAACACTAACCCCTACATTTACACTAAACACTAACCCCTACATTTACACTAAACCTTAACCCCTACACTTACACTAAACCCTAACATCTACAATTACACTAAACACTAACCCCTACATTTACACTAAACCCTAACATCTACAATTACACTAAACACTAACCCCTACATTTACACTAAACCCTAACTCCTACATTTACACTAAACCCTAACTCCTACATTTACACTAAACCCTAACCCCTACATTTACACTAAACCCCAACATCTACATTTACACTAAACCCTAACCCCCACATTTACACTAAACACTAACCCCTACATTTACACTAAACACTAAACCCTACATTTACACTAAACCCTAACATCTACATTTACACAACACCCTAACACCTTCATTTACACTAAACCCTAACATCTACATTTACACTAAACCCTAACTCCTACATTTACACTAAACCCTAACCCCTACATTTACACTAAACACTAACCCCTACATTTACACTAAACCCTAACCCCTACATTTACACTAAACCCTAACATCTACATTTAAACTAAACCCTAACACCTTCATTTACACTAAACTCTAACATCTACATTTACACTAAACACTAACCCCTACATTTAAACTAAACCCTAACTCCTACATTTACGCTAAACCCTAACCCCTACATTTACACTAAACCCTAAACCTTACATTTACACTAAACCCTAACCCCTACAATTACACTAAACACTAACCCCTACATTTACACTAAACTCTAAACCCTACATTTACACTAAACCCTAACCCCTACATTTACACTAAACCCTAACCCCTACATTTACACTAAACCCTAACTACTACATTTACACTAAACACTAACCCTTACATTTACACTAAACCCTAACATCTACATTTAAACTAAACCCTAACATCTACATTTACACTAAACCCTAACACCTTCATTTACACTAAACCCTAACGTCTACATTTACACTAAACACTAACCCCTACATTTACACTAAACACTAACCCCTACATTTACACTAAACACTAACCCCTACATTTACACTAAACCCCAACATCTACATTTAAACTAAACCCTAACCCCTACATTTACACTAAACACTAACATCTACATTTACACTAAACACTAACACCTACATTTAAACTAAACCCTAACTCCTACATTTAAACTAAACCCTAACCCCTACATTTACACTAAACCCTAAACCTTACATTTACACTAAACCCTAACCCCTACGTTTACGCTAAACACTAACCCGTACATTTACACTAAACCCTAACCCCTATATTTACACTAAACACTAACCCCTACATTTACACTAAACCCTAACCCCTACATTTACACTAAACCCTAACATCTACATGTACACTAAACCCTAACACCTCCATTTACACTAAACCCTAACATCTACATTTACACTAAACCCTAAACCTTACATTTACACTAAACCCTAACCCCTACATTTACACTAAACCCTAACATCTACATTTACACTAAACCCTAACACCTCCATTTACACTAAACCCTAACATCTACATTTACACTAAACACTAACCCCTACATTTACACTAAACCCTAAACCTTACATTTACACGAAACCCTAACCCCTACATTTACACTAAACCCTAACATCTACATTTACACTAAACACTAACCCCTACATTTAGAGTAAACCCTGACCCCTACATTTACACTAAACGCTAACCCCTACATTTACACTAAACCCTAACCCCTACATTTACACTAAACCCTAAAATCTACATTTACACTAAACACTAACCCCTACTTTTACACTAAACCCTAACCCCTACATTTACACTAAACGCTAACCCCTACATTTACAGTAAACCCTAACCTCTACAGTTACACTAAACACTAACCCCTACATTTACACTAAACCCTAACATCTACATTTACACTAAACACTAACCCCTACATTTAAACTAAACCCTAACTCCTACATTTACGCTAAACGCTAACCCCTACATTTACACTAAACCCTAAACCTTACATTTACACTAAACCCTAACCCCTACATTTACGCTAAACACTAACCCCTACAATTACTTTAAACACTAACCCCTACATTTACACTAAACCTTAACTCCTACATTTACACTAAACCCTAACCCCTACATTTACACTAAACCCTAAACCTTACATTTACACTAAACCCCTACATTTACACTAAACCCTAACACCTCCACTTACACTAAACCCTAACACCTCCATTTACACTAAACACTAACATCTACATTTACACTAAACACTAACCCCTACATTTACACTAAACCCTAACCCCTACATTTACACTAAACCCTAAACCTTACATTTACACTAAACCCTAACCCCTACATTTACACTAAACACCAACCCCTACATTTACACTAAATCCTAACCCCTACATTTACACTTAACCCTAAACCTTACATTTACACTAAACCCTAACCTCTACATTTACACTAAACACTAATCCCTACATTTACACTAAACCCTAACCCCTACATTTACACTAAACCCTAACCTCTACATTTACACTTAACCCTTAAACCAAAACATTAACAGAATGAATGCAGTTAGGCAAACATTTTGTATTATTCTGAATGTTTTGGTAGTGAAAGAATGGGAAGTCCATCAGTGAAATGAAAAATTAAGGTATGGTGTCTCTCGAAGCAAAAGAATTTTAGTCTGGGTCTACAATGGGTTCTGTTTTCTGAATTTGAACCAATTGTTCGGCGTGATCCATATACATTGAGGCTTAATAATGATCCGCTGCATATAAAGAACCTGGCCTTGCTCATATACATTCCAGGCCATACAATATAATGATCCAGTGTGAAAGAACCTGGCATAGCATACATGGGTTTCAGATTATACAAGGCTTTTGAGTGATCCAATGCTTATAGAGACACTACCATTGCTCATACAATTCAGACCATACGGGCTTTATAATGATCCGCGGTATATAAAAAAGCTGGCATTGCTTAGGCCTGTGCATGTACGTTACAGACCACACAAGCTGTATAATGATCCACTGCATATAAAGGAGCAGGAGTTGCTTTAATTTCTCCTTTAGTGAGCGGAGCCGGGATCAGAATCATAATTCAGGTATTGTTTCACGGTGTGTTGATGTAAGGTCGTTGCGGCTTGAACCTGAGCCATTCAAGGAGCCATCCCTTTTGCCCAGAACAATACAGCCATCAACGGGACTTGACAGCTCTTGGCTTATCTCTCCGGGCCATGTTGGTCAGCCGGCCAGCTTTACCGCCTCAGTCCAATAGACTGCAAACCGCACACGCCATTATTTCCCCTGATCCTCAAATGACAGTGCAAATCCTCGCCCGGGCTACAGCTCCTCTCAGGCGCCCACCACATAACGAGATCCAGCAGATTTCAGACTTTCCATCCTGATATATGATCGTCTCCTGGGGGGCTGGACGGTATGAGTGTGTGGGTATGTGTATCTCCCTTGTTTTTTTATATATATATTTTTTACAACACGGCGTGTCCAGACATTTGGCCCAGTGGGCCGCTCTCCAGACCGGTTATTTATCTGTAAATTGGTCACCGCGTCTTTCCAGGGGGGGGTGGCCGCCACTCGTCTCCTGGTGAAATTGGCGGGGCAGGTTTTAGCCCTCTCCCATTCGCCATGGCTTTAGTGGTGTATAATGGAGCAATCTGCCTCCCTCCGGAATCCTAAAAAAATCACCCTCACCCACCGCCCCCCGCCACCAAAACCACCTCATAGCCCCAGATGGCTTTCGTGGTATTATTATTCACTCCTTCAAAAATTTTCCTCCCTCATTCGTCCCCCGCAGCCACTTTTTACTGGGCAGTTGACCCTCATCGTTCATATTCATCCAAGTGGCGGCAGCCACCCATCGCATCAAATACCGCCCGCGGGAGTTTGTCTGTTTTCCGCAGTGACCCCGGCGCTCGTGTCGTATTGCTACGCTCGCAGCAAGAAGCCATTTCATTTGGAAGCGTCGCTCGTATGAACTCCAGCGCAGTGAAAGAACAGGAGGCTAATTTATTTCTGGCTTGCTAGCGTCTGCTAACAAAGCATTAGCCTGCATTAGGCCCAGCATTGCTTACACACTGAAACTCTCTTAAGTTTTGTTGAATTAGTTGTTACTCATAGCTCATTAAAAACTTTCTATGTGAGTTCTATATTTCCAAACTATACCATGTTAAGGATTTGGGTCAAATCAAGCTCCAATTAGCTGTTAGCCTTGGAGAATGGAGCTGTTTCTGCATTTCTGACAATCTCGGAGTGAGTAATCAGGGGTCTTTTGGGCCACTTACTGTGAGCTAATGAGTAAACATATACATAAAACTACAAAGATGCTTAAAAAAACTATGAATGTTACATCCAAGTGTGTATATACAGTCGAGTCACATTATTATGACCACTAGCTAATATCCAGAGTAACCGCCTTGTGCAGAGCAGACAGCAGCTAGACGACTGGGAGACTCATTAAGGTCCTGGTAGGTGGTCACAGGTATCTGGAGCCATGCGGACTGCGGTGCATCCCACAGCTGCTGGATTGCATGCGGAGGAGTATCCATAGGGCCAAGGCCACCATCCAGGTGGACGCGCAGACGTTCAGTTGGGTTCAAGTCTGGGGAATTAGGGGTCCAGGGTAGTACTTGGAAGTCTTGGTCAGCTCTTCCAACCAATGTGGGACATTTTCAGCTGTGTGACGTGTAGCATTGTCTTGTTGGAAGATCCCGTCCGCCCCAGAGAAGACAATCAGCATGTATGGTGTACTGGATCTGCAAGAATGGATTCGGACCCAAATCGGTTGAGAGGGTCTTCCACATGGATGAGTGGCTCCAGAGAATGTCACGAAAACATTCCCCAGACCATAACGCTGCCCCCTACATGCTAGTAGTATGTGGTCATAATAATGTGACTCGACTGTGTGTATAGTAATGTAGAAGTTAAACCAGCACTGTGGAAATTAAATAAAGCTTTTTTCACCTATTTTCCATTTCACCTTAAATAATATCCCATTAACATTCAGTCCCCTGTTTGGGCAACTGCTGCACTATGTTTAAGGTATGGAATGATGCTGGGTAACAAATCGATCACTTCTCCACTGAGTTTATTACCTCGCTGTTATTTACAACTTCCATACGTGACTTTTGAGAAGATGGACAGCAGCGGCAGAAAGCTGCAGAAATCGTAGGTATAAAGAAGCTAGTTATAGAGGAAGTGGAGATATCTGAGCAGGTGGGCTGTGACAAATGTTGACAGGACGTTAATTTAAGTAACTTGTAGCATATTGACTGTCATGATTGACGGTTTTCATTTCATTACTATCTAGCCACCTTGTTTATCCCAGCGCAGCATAGAAATCAGTCTCGTTAAGAGAAAAGTATGAGAAACGAAGAAGATGAAAAGATTTTCGAGGAACTCATGCTGCAATGCTGTGAATGTGGATGGCAAGAGAAATAAGGGTAGGGTGGGGTGGTCTCCTCCATAACTCCCGGTCCGAAAACAAGTCCCACTCCGGCCCTGATTATTGATAAGTTCGAGGAGGTCTATCCTAGATAGTGAGCATATATCAGTCCACTGATGTGAGAAGGTCAGCACCCCCACGGATGCTAGAATATGCTTCACAATATATACTACATGAATATTAGAAACAAATAAGAGAACTGATACGAAGTGATATAGTTGAATATGTTGTTGCTGATGTGGAAAATGATGTACTAAGGATACAATAAAGAACTAAAGGAAAAATCTGGATATTGGACAGCGATGGGATATGGTTGCAAAACAAGACATTCCGGACTTTGGAATATTATAAAATGTAGAAGCAACACTGACCATGACCTCAACGCAAAATCTAAACCTTGTCCTAAGCCTAACACCATTGAGCTGCTTTCAACTAGAACTCTTCACTCAGAACTCTTTTCATCTAGGAAAAAGTGTCCATCAACTGGAACAATCCTTGGAATATCTGGGCGGTGTTTTCAGCTCTGGCCTTGTTCAGACTGCCAGACCAAATCTGATTTTGGGTCCAGATTGCATTTAAATCGACACCTGTAAAATCTAATTTCGGACACAAACCACATTTGGACTTGGGTTTAAACAAGATTCTACTCAATTTACTGATGCGTCTCAGTCTAGTACACGTGCCGCTCCGAAGCCCAGAAGATTGATGTTTATGCCAGATAACTTCTACTCATACCCAAGATGGTACAGCTCTATCTCTCCTGCGTACATGTCTGCTCTTTAACCATTGGCGGTTGCCCAGAAAACGATGGCTAAAACACTAGTGGAACGCCATCTTTGCCACCACTGTGGGCACACTGGTCTCTTGCTATCAGGGATTACAAGTTTGATGACTAATAGAAGGTAATTCGCTCTGAAATTGTTACACAGCAGACTCGTACAGCAGATCTTGTTGATAATCCCTCAATTTTCAGCACCTCACCAGATAAAACTAATCCAGCTCAAATAAGGCTTCAGTTATAACACTGCATTCAAACTAACCCTGCATTGTGGAAGCTGCACCTTAGCTTATGTAGCTCTCACTGTGAGTCGTTTACATGCTACAGCTGCCACGACATGACTTAGACTATCACAAGGACCCCCGTTCTGATGTGGCTGCTGGGCTGGTCATTCATTGATATGGTTCTGTTGGCCTACACTGTTACTGAAACAAACAATATTCTTCATAACTACGTAGAAGCGGCTCGTCTACCAACAGAGGCTGCCACCGCCATGTTTCTATAGTAGCACTGGACAAAATATACACTGGCTCTAGAGTGTGTCTGTTACCGGCTGTTGAAATGTTCTACCATAGTGCCGGTAGTAGTATTACTTC
This sequence comes from Megaleporinus macrocephalus, assembly GCA_021613375.1. Classification (NCBI taxonomy): domain Eukaryota; kingdom Metazoa; phylum Chordata; class Actinopteri; order Characiformes; family Anostomidae; genus Megaleporinus; species Megaleporinus macrocephalus. The sequence continues at coordinate 39,307,661 of CM038709.1, read as the reverse complement.
TTATCAAACATACTACCAGCATTAAACTACAAGCCTTGATCTTATTTGCCAGCATCTTTTTAAAAATGTTTCACTTCCACCTTAAATAGGGCAGAAGTTATTAAAACTTATCAGAATTTTAACACTTCACCATTTAAGGTGGAACGGAAAGAAGTCCTCAGTAGAAAATGTTCTCAGCATTAAAAGAATAAGTAGGACGTTCTATTGGTCTAAATCAGATCACCCTTAAACATTAAGAACACTAATTAAGAGTTACTGCGCCATACTAATGATATGCGCATGCTAGGCTGAACCGTTTGTTAGGTGGGATACATAGCTAGAACATGGTGCTGGAGAAGCATTTTGGGTGGTGAGAAGTTTGTGAACCCAAGTTGTGAATAATGGAGAGTTGAACTTATTATTTTGTGGCAGAAGAACACAAGAAAATGTAAAGGAGAGTGAATCCTTCTTGGGAACGAACTGAAAACATGTAGAATCTAAATAAAATCAGGACCGAGGCAGCGGTAGAGAACCAGATGGTCATGGCGTGGGTAGTGGTTATAATGCAGAGTTGAAAACAGGTACACAACCTCATTGCTAGAACTCATTGCTGACCCCTTAACGTATAGGTCGAAAAATAAAACCTGTGCAAGTTATGGCACATGTTCAGTGTTTTTTTCTTATTTCTAGCAAATTAATATTAATTGTGCATTAACATTAGCATATTTAAGTCCTCTTCTCTGTAGAGGACGTGAACATCAGAGTATAAATAACTCAAACAGAGTATAAATAAGTTAAACAACACACTAAATGGACAGTTGAATCACATGATTATGACCACTTCCTACTTTTGATGGCAGCAGTGCATGGTTGGCAGTGTTACGGTCTGGGGAATGTTTTCATGACATTCTCTGGACCCACTCTCAACAGATTTGGGTCTGAATCCATCCTTGTAGATCACATAGACCATACATGGGATCTTCCAGCAAGACAATGCTACATGACACACGGCTAGAAATGTCCCACACTGGTTGCAAGAGCTCACCAAGACTTCCAAGTACTACCCTGGACCCCTAATTGAACCCAATTGAGCATCTGTGGCACCACCTTAATCTTGGTGGTCGCTCAATGGATCCTCCTCTACGCTCCCTCCAGCAGCTGTGGGATGCACCACAGTCAGCATGACTCCAGATACCTGTGATCACCTACCAGGACCTTACCGAGTCCCCCAGCCTGTCTGATAATAATGACTTGACTGTGTAAATGTACCTTTATGGATTAATACATGACTGAAATCAAAGGAAGCAGGAATAGCTGTGTGTGGTATTAGTTTAGGAATGGAGTGATAGGAAGTAAATGAAAGGAAAGGCACATGAAAGTAAAAGAAAGCAATGAACTGATGAAAAACATAGCACATATAAAACAGCGGGTCACTGGCATGCCAAACGGACCTCGTTAAGCACTGCTATTAAGCTATATGAGGAAATGCATGGCACTAACATACATCACATTTTGAAGAGAGGAGAAAAGTCACTGTATCCAAGAGGACATGACCGGGAAGTGAGGACAACGTAAGAGGACGCGGACCGGGCCGGACCGCCTACGCTTGAAAGGTGTAACAATGCCGCCGTTGTGTGACGCAAGCCATAAGAGCATCATCCGAGTGTTATGGAAGGTTGAGAATGAAAGCATACGCTGTATGTATGTATTTTTATTCCTCCGTTAGTCTTCGGTATGTTATGTGGGGTTGGGGGGAGGGGTGGTGGTGGTGGTGGTGTTGGTTTGCTGGGAGAGTTAGGTGTGTGGGAGGGAGAGGGAGCGGGAGGCTTTACACACCGAGCCCTGCACTGACTCACCCCGGTGGGCGAAAATCCACGGAACAGCGGGACACCCACGCCCCGGGCCCACTCCGAACCACTACAGCCCCGGAAAGAAACCACACAGAGCGGGAGAGAAAGAGAGAGGAAGGAGATAAAACACAATCACTCCCTTAGCTGGGTATAAATAGTTCACTGCTGGTAAAACTGTTTCAGATAGCAGGATATCTCAGATGCTCCGTTCCAGGCGCTGTGATCTGCCGTATCGATCGCTTGCTGGAGTTGCGCAGGGCAAAGTAGTTTCGCAGCAATTCCTAGGTTAGGATTCAAGGCGGATTGAGCCGAATGCAACTTTCCTTGTTCAGATCTCACTCCCTGCCACGGTACTGTGTCAATAATGGTGAGATTTAGAACCCGATTGCGGCGGGTCAATATTAGCGAGAAGCGATGGGATGCGCTAGCCCTGCAGGAGATACGGTGGCTTTAGAGCTTCTTCTATTTCCGTGCAACAAGGTAACACGCAATTCAGAGGTCGATTTCCACACGGACTCTCAAAATAAAGGTACCCAAAGGGCAGCTTTTGAGGAGGAGACAGAATAAACAAATCAATCGCTTCTTCTCTCAACGCAACATTTGTTGAACAAAATGACAAACCGGTTCCTTCCACACAGGCTGTTTGGAGGCCTCCCTTAGTATTCAATGGGTCTCATGGCTGATTTAGTGTTGACTGGCTGCAAACTCATTCGCATTTGCGATGCTGATGCTAACTTCAAAAGCAACAACAACAAGAACTCTTCTATTGGAAAGGTTTGTTTCAATATGACCAACAATACTAAATAACACTAACACACTTGGGAATTACAAAAGTGCTAGAGTTTTTCTGGGCTATCCCAGGCATGCTCACAATGCATAAACCCATTGTGTTACAGTGCGACCCAGAGGCAAACCAGTGCTGCTATCTGTAGTTAGCTACCGAGCTAAACTGGTCGATGTTGATCTTTAAATAAGCTTAGCTTAGCTTCCTCATAGCCAGCCTTTTGATCAAATGTTCCACTCCACCTCAAGTGCTACAGGTCGCACCAGTGCCAGAATATAACTGCGCTACCAGATGAGATGAAGCTTCCACATCTTTAACAAGATCCCAAAAAACTTTAATTCAAAGTTGTTTGTTTGATCCTCACATTTTACTCGTTTCTCAAACCTTGGACAATATTGAGGTTTCATGCAGAGAAGAGAAGAGGAGCAATTCCACCTTAACTACTGTCACAAGCCCAACAGTGACCTGTAAGTAGCAGTCATGCTGTGTGAGTGTATCACTGTGTGCTGGTTGAAGCAGATCATCTTAAACTGGAAGTTTCAAAGTAAGAACTTTAATCTACTTTGGATTGATGTCGAGATTGAATGTGAGTAGCTGGTGTAGGTAACATTTAGATACTAGCAGCTCCAAGTAACTAACATAGCTAACTATAAGTATAAGGGCAGAGTTTATTTACACAGAGGTTAATTTCATTTTGTCTAATTCGACATGTTGCGTCTACGTGATCATCACAGTGTTTCGCTGTAAACGATCTCCAAAGTTCAGTGTTTTCTGCTTCTCACCATCCAAATAACCCCAAACACATACAGTGATGTTGAGGTTCTGGATTCTGGGGTGGTCTGAGAACACCAGCAGCTTCTTTGCTTGATGTATTTGTATCTCCTTTCCTCAATGAGGAGCTTCTTGAACAGATACACATCCTTTCAGACCCAAAGCACTGAGGCATATTCTCGCCTCACTTCTCTTAAGATCTGAGAGTAGAGAGTGGAGCTTGATGTTCTTCAAGATCTTAAAGATAAAAGAGCTGTTTATCTGACAGGGACAGGTTTACCAGGTTTTCCAGGTCTTCTCTTGTTAGGAGTCAGACTTTCTTTGTAGCTATCTCCTCAGACATATCTGAATACGTTATGATGGACTGGACTAAACTGAATTAATGGCGGGTTGCTTTTACATAACAGTGGATTTGCCATATACAGTAAACCTTGTAAAATGATACACTGAACAAACTCTTGGGGGAGTTTGGGAGTAAGACCTAAATGATAAGGTAGTGAGATACATGAAATGAAACAGTAATGTCAGAGTTTTTGAAACAAGCATTTCTGTTTAGGAACAGTTAAAGATAGCTATGTTATTTGTTGTGTTAGCAGAAAATACAGTTCACTTCTAAATCCGGTTTGGAGGCCTGCTTTGGAGCAGTGCTATAAGACAAGCACCTAAATTAAATTGCTAATTTAATTTTAGCCACAAAAGAAATATATAATTATTCAAATTTAAATGAATAATTATTGGTAGTTTGGTAGTTTGAGCTGTTTTGACATTGAGCATGTTCAGCTGGGTGAAAATGTTTTAGATGTTGCTCTAAACGTTGGTGTGATCCCAACATTGAATTATAATTTTCAACAAAAATTCAACATCTAGACATCTAATAAGCAAGACCTTTCTAAATAAAGACGTAGTCTGGATGGCAGCATATGTTGTTCCAAAACCCGTATATATAGTTCAGCTTTAACGGAGCTTTAAAGATGTGCAAGCCACCCATGCCATGTACACTAATGCCCTGTCATACCATCACAGATGCTGGCTTTTGAGCTGTGCTCTGATAACCAGCCAGATGGTCCCTCTCTTCTCTAGACTGAATGATGTGGCTTGTGATTGTTTGGAGCACAGGGCGCTTTTTCACTTCACCCATCTTAAATAAGCTAAAGCCCAAAGAATGTGGCGTTGTTTCTAGATCCATTCATATCTGGTTTCATATTTGCATGGTTGAGTTTTAACTGCCCACGCAGTCTTTTACCTAGTGGTGACCCTTCTTTATCTTTACTTCTGTAAGACTCCGCCTCTCTGGGACGCTCTTTTATACTCACTCGTGTTACTGACCTGTTACCAATTAACTCAATTAGTTGTGAAATGTTCCACCAGGTGTTTTTCAGCTTCATGCAACTTGACTAGTTTTTTTTGTTGCTGTTGTCCCGACCTTTTTTGAAACATTTCCTGGCATCAAATACAAAATGTGCTAATATGTAAAAAAAACAGTCCAACTTTATGTTGTCCATTTTTATTGTCGTACTAACCACTACACCACCGTACTAACTACTACACCACCGTACTAACTACTACACCACCATACTAACTACTACACCACCGTACTAACCACTACACCACCGTACTAACCACTACACCACCATACTAACCACTACACCACCATACTAACCACTACACCACCGTACTAACCACTACACCACCATACTAACCACTACACCACCATACTAACTACTACACCACCTTACTAACCACTACACCACCATACTAACCACTACACCACCGTACTAACCACTACACCACCATACTAACCACTACACCACCATACTAACCACTACACCACCGTACTAACCACTACACCACCATACTAACCACTACACCACCGTACTAACTACTACACCACCGTACTAACTACTACACCACCATACTAACCACTACACCACCGTACTAACCACTACACCACCATACTAACTACCACACCTCCGTACTAACCACTACACCACCGTACTAACCACTACACCACCATACTAACCACTACACCACCATACTAACCACTACACCACTATACTAACCACTACACCACCATACTAACCACTACACCACCGTACCAACCACTACACCACCGTACCAACCACTACACCACTGTATTAACCACTACACCACCGTACTGACCACTACACCACCGTACTAACCACTACACCACAGTGCTAACCACTACACCACCGAACTGACCACTACACCACCGTACTAACCACTACACCACCGTACTAACCACTACACCACCGTACTAACCACTACACCTCTGTACTAACCACTACACCGCCGTACTAACCACTACACCACAGTGCTAACCACTACACCACCATATTGACCACTACACCACTGTACTAACCACTACACCACCGTACTAACCACTACACCTCTGTACTAACCACTACACCTCTGTACTAACCACTACACCTCTGTACTAACCACTACACCACCGTACTAACCACTACACCACAGTGCTAACCACTACACCACCGTACTAAGCACTACACCACCGTACTAACCACTACACCACCGTACTAACCACTACACCACCGTACTAACCACTTCACCAACGTACTAACCACTACACCACCGTACTAACCACTACACCACCGTACTAACCACTACACCACCATACTAACCACTACATCACCGTACTAACCACTACACCACCGTACTAACCACTTTACCAACGTAGTAACCACTACACCACCGTACCAACCACTACACCACCATACTAACCACTCCACCACCGCACTAACAACTACACCACCGTACTAACCACTACACCACAGTGCTAACCACTACACAACCATACTAACCACTCCACCACCGTACTAACAACTACACCACCGTACTAACCACTACACCACAGTGCTAACCACTACACAACCATACTAACCACTACACCACCATACTAACCACTACACCACCGTACTAACCACTACACCACCGTACTAACCACTACACCACCGTACTAACCACTACACCACCGTACTAACCACTACACCACCATACTAACCACCACACCACCATACTAACAACTACACCACCGTACTAACAACTACACCACCGTACTAACCACTACACCACAGTGCTAACCACTACACAACCATACTAACCACTACACCACCATACTAACCACTACACCACCATACTAACCACTACACCACCGTACTAACCACTCCACCACCGCACTAACAACTACACCACCGTACTAACCACTACACCACAGTGCTAACCACTACACAACCATACTAACCACTACACCACCATACTAACCACTACACCACCATACTAACCACTACACCACCGTACTAACCACTCCACCACCGCACTAACAACTACACCACCGTACTAACCACTACACCACAGTGCTAACCACTACACCACCGTACTAACCACTACACCACCATGCTAACCACTACACCACCGTACTAACCACTACACCACCGTACTAACCACTACACCACCATGCCTGCTAATCATAAACATTTCTACACTCATGTTATGAACAATGTGTAATAAGAAATGAAGCTGCAATAATTATCAAGCTATCCACGTGTAATTACATGGGGCCAAAATAAACTGATACATTACATGCACTGCTTCTATCTTGTAGCTTCTTTGTTGCTGCATTTGCACTTAATATAAAGTGGGACCCACAAAAATTGCCATTTATTACATTTCTTATGTTGTATTTACACTATTTTTATTAAAATATGGGGATGAAAAGATTTGCCTATTATTACATTCTGTTATGTTTATGTAAGTTTGCATAATTTTTTGGAAACGGGCTTATAGATAAGAAGAGAAAATCCCGTCTGAAGGAACAAAGCGAAAACCGATGGCTAAAATCTTTCATCTTTCCTGCAACCAGCGGAAAAAATAAAAACGCTCAGAACGTGGCATCTTCCAGCCTCTTTCTTGGCACTGGCACCAGTGAACTGATAATAAACTGGTTCGGTGACAGAGGGGAGGTTGGGAAGGTGGGGGTGTGGTGGTGGTGGGGGGCGGGGGTGCATGCAGCTGCATTCAGAGGCAAAAAGCAAAGCAAACACTAAAGTGACAGCGCATTTGTGGAAGCCAAGCAAGGCAGAAACCGAACTACACGGTAGCAATTACAAAGAGCCGCGCCAGACTCCGGCTAAGCGCTCCAGCAGGTGATGGAGGGGAAAAACAGGACAGCAAATACAAACGGACTCGCGCTTTCAGGCTGACGGAAGGGCCCGGATTAGTGGCAACGCGACCGGGTCTCATCCTGGAGGGTCTGCAGTGATTTAGGGAGATAATTACCCCCACGTCTCGAGCTAGCCATTAGCGTAGCGCCGCTGGCCGTCTTCGTTACGGGACTAATGGATTGTAACAGTTCACGTTAAGATGTCAAAATGAGTTCATAATGGTATCTGGCAGAAACTAGCCCGTGTCAAATTGTTTGTTTATCTTGCGCCGCCGTCCAAGCGCTGTCAGATGCGTTCGCGCTTTGGCACCTGATGCTCTGTAAAAAAGAAAAAAACAGTGGCGCGGTGAGGAATCGGGATCAGCCGCAGACGTGTACTGGACTGGACGCCACTTTTCATTTAACAGGATCGCTGTTCTGGTGGGATACACGGTTTGGCATCTGAAATAAGACGGTTTCGCTCGTATCTACTGGTTCAGTGGCAGTTCCACTAGGGGGATGGTGACTGTTGCACTGGGGGCTGATGACGCAGGCGACCCTCATGTAGATAATAACAAACTTGTGCACTGCACTGTACAGAACTAATTATGTCTCTTAACTCTTCCAGAGGTAACGACTGCCCTCCAGTCCGGCTCAATGCTGGTGGAAGAGTGACCATCAAGACCTCCTCCTCACCTGACACCAACCAGTTCTCCTCTTCATTCATGCCATTAGTGCCATCTCTCTGGGATGCTCTTTTATACTCTTTCATAATAGAGTTTCAACTGCCCACCACGTCTTTCACCTAGCGGTGACCCCTCCCCGTCTTTACTTCTGTAAGACTCCGCCTCTCTGGGATTCTCTTTTATACTCACTCATGTTACTGACCTGTTACCAATTAACTCAATTAGTTGTGAAATGTTTCACCAGGTGTTTTTCAGTTTCATGCAACTTGACTAGTCTTTTGTTGCTCCTGTCCTGACGTTTTGCTGACATCAAATTCAAAATCAGCATATATATAAAAAACTGTCCCACTTTATATTAAGTGTCTGTAATAACTGTGTAGTTACACATTAACATCGCATGCAACCACAATGCAACTACTAGTGATGTAGCCCCTGTCCTGCTGAATGCTGGTGGAAGAGTGACCATCAGGGTCTCCTCCTCACCTGACACCAACCAGTTCTCCTCTTCATTCGTGCCCTCTGCTACACCCTAGACGTAGCAGCAACTCTTGGTAGTTTTAACTGTTTTGCCTTTGCTAGTTTCTTACGTTTGATTGTGTTAAGGGATGTAAAAAATGTTTCACAGGCGGTGTTTCTAGATCAGTTCATATCTGGTTTCATCTTTGCATGGTAGAGTTTTAACTGCCCACAACGTCTTTCATCTAGCGGTGACCCCTCCCCATCCCATCTTTAGTTCTGTAAGACTCCGCCTCTCTGGGATGCTCTTTTATACTCACTCGTGTTACTGACCTGTTACCAATTAACTCAATTAGTTGTGAAATGTTCCACCAGGTGTTTTTCAGTTTCATGCAACTTGACTAGTCTTTTGTTGCTCCTGTCCTGACTTTTTTGAAACGTTTTGCTGACATCAAATTCAAAATCAGCAAATATATAAAAAACTGTCCCACTTTATGAAAAGTGTCTGTAATAACTGTTTAAGTACACATGATATCATCCCATGCAACCACAATGTAACTACTAGTGATGTAGCCACTGTTACAGAGGGATTACAGCAGTACAGCTTATGTAATTACTCATGTTGCAATTTCTCATTTTGCTTCATGTTATTACATAAGAGTATCCTGATAGTAACAATATGTTCATGTAATTACACACTGGTTATAACAGGAGTGTAACTGTGTTTGTTGTTAGCAGATGTTTGTCCAGAATTATAAAAACTGTACACTGTACTGAACTAATTATGTTTCTTAACTCTTCCTGAGACAGTCCTCCTGTCCTGCTGAATGCTGGTGGAAGAGTGATCATGAGTACCTTCACCTTCACCTTCAACTGCACCACTGTGTCATTCATCTGGCTTTGAGATATGATGGGGCTGTTTCAGTTCACTCCCACTTTCCCCAGAGAAAGACTCAGCCTCAGTCAGAGACTGCCTCTACTTTCTAAAGCCTCTACCATCCAGACTTTCTCCGACATTCTCTCAGTTTTTATTCTGAACTGAGCTTAATAAACTGTAAACACTGTTTGACCAGAGGAGGACGGGTCTCCCTGTGTGAGTCTTGGTTCCTCCCAAGGTTTCTTCCTCCAGTCTTGAAAGTGTTTTTCTTGCCACTGCCGCCTCTGACTTCCTCACCGGGGGTTACATGTTGTAACTGTACGTCTTCAAACTTCTGTAAAGCATCTGTAAATGACAATAAAGGCATTTTATCTTATTAAACTGTCTTTTGCGTTTAGGCATCTGGCCATACTTAGCATAACCCATCCACCAACACTATAATAAAAATATGAGGTCAGTTAGGTCAGTGCCCTGTGGCTACATTTCACACAGCTGTGCTAACTTTAGCTAGGCTAACAGTGTTATCAGATATGATATACTTTGGGTGAACAGTACGCAAAAGCAGTGCGCGAGAGTGACTAGGGTGTCCGAATACGCGAAAAAAGTTCCCGGATGACGTACTGCACCGGCAGACATTTTTAAGTATGCAGCCCCTGCAAACTGTCCTATCCCAGGATTCCATTCCGCGGAGGAATACGTCAGCTGTGTGTACGTAGCTACGGCTAGTGAACTGCCGCTACATGAGTTAGCACTACTTCTGAGGTAAACAATGATTCAATTCCTTTTCATCTTCTCTGAGCTACAGCTAGACACAGTGTGAGTACATATTTAGACTAACACGAGGAACAGTGTCACAAACTGTACTTAAACCCATCAGTAAACAAAGTTTTTAAATGAATAGTGATGATGATCTGACATCTTGCGTCACAGGTTGTTGGTAGGATGGCGGACGTAGTGCGTCCGAGGTTGCGTGGATACTAAACACTCGCACACTGAAAGAGCGCACTGCTGTAACAGACAGGCAGAGCACTCTAGCTTCAACTGAGTACATACTGTTCAAGTACACGATTTAGGAGCAGCTTTTGAGTATCCTAGTCTACCCAACTGGAAGATCACGCATGGTAAATGTATTGTGTCTCTAAGCGACATCTTAGCTGGAACAGCTGCTTACGGAACAGAGCTAACAGGCTATGCTAGCTTAAAAATAGACCATTCTGTTGCAGATGGAGAGGAATGAGGTTGATTCCAGGGTCGGTCAGTGTCTGCTTGGTTTGAATTGGATTCTGGCTTCTGGTGCCTCAAACATTTATGACTTTGCAATCAAAGGAAGCTGCTCGAGCGTCTGTTTTTTCTATTCGCGAAATATAAAATATTTCTCGCCCACAGTTTTTGAGCTAGAATCACGAAATCCAGCCGGATCTCAGGTCCTATAGCGGCGATTTTCTAATCGATCTATCACAAATTCGCTTTTTGCCATCATAATGTAGAGGGAGATATGATGGGGCTGTTTCAGTTCACTCCCACTTTCCACAAAGAAAGACTCAGAGACTGCCTCTACTTGTACCATTTCTAAAGCCTCTACCATCCAGACTTTCTCCGACATTCTCTCAGTTTTTATTCTGAACTGAGCTTAATAAACTGTAAACACTGTTTGACCAGAGGAGGACGGGTCTCCCTGTGTGAGTCTTGGTTCCTCCCAAGGTTTCTTCCTCCAGTCTTGAAGGTGTTTTTCTTGCCACCGCCGCCTCTGACTTCCTCACCGAGGGTTACATGTTGTAACTGTACGTCTTCAAACTTCTGTTTTTCTGTAAATGACAATAAAGGCATTTTATCTTATTAAATGTTTTTGGACGCAGCCTTTGAGTATCCTAGTCTACCCGACTGGAAGATCACGCATGGTAAATGTATTGTGTCTCTAAGCGACATCTTAGCTGGAACAGCTGCTTACGGAACAGAGCTAACAGGCTATGCTAGCTAAAAAATAGACCATTCTGTTGCAGATTACAACTATCGCAACTTCGCTTTTTGTCATCATAATGTAGAGGGAGACCAGTTCAGAGTTTAAGCTTTTTATTTGCGGTACCGACGTTTCTCTGAGCTCTCATACCTTGGTCTGCCCTGGTCCCAAAGATGTCTGCGCTGCATGGTCTTTTATGGGGCTGCCTTTCTGCTTTTTTCCGTCTCACCAGTACACCTGGTCAGTCGTTATTCTTTTGAGTGACCAGTGGTTCCCAAAAAGAAATTCCCAAGATAACCTTGCAGGGTATATGGCCCTATATGGCGGGGGTCCTAAAAAGCTGTGACCTTCCCCAAGCTCTGCAGCCTTCTTGGGCCACCTATCTCTCCTTTACTGCTATAGCGGTAAAATCCAACAGATCCGACTTACGGTTTTCCAGAAAACGGCGTTCAAACAGGGAATTTTTTTATCCATAAGAATGAATGGCGGAATGTTGAGAGAATTCAAATTTAACTGCCAGGAGTGATGTCACAATGCACATCTCTCTCATAGACACTCATTAAACCGTATACACAAACTCACACACACAGCAATAACAGCAGGACAAGTGCTTTTAAAGTGGTATTGTAAAAATTGTAGAAATTTAAGCTGGAATTCTAGACATTTAAGGTGGAATTGTAGAAATTCAAGCTGGAATTCTAGACATTTAAAGTGGAACTGTAGAAATTTAAGCTGGAATTCTAGACATTTAAAGTGGAACTGTAGAAATTTAAGATGGAATTCAAGACATTTAAAGTGGAATTGTAGAAATTTAAGGTGGAATTCTAGAAATATAAGGCAAAACCTTAGAAATTTAAGGTGGAATTTTAGAAATTTTACATGTAATTCTAGACATTTAAAGAGGAATTCTAGGAATGTAGTGGAATTCTAGAAATATAAGTTGGAAATTGAGAAAAAGGTGGAGTTCTAGGAATTTAAGGTGAAATTCTAGACATTTTAGGTGGAATTGAAGAAATCTAAGGTGGAGTTCTAGAAATTCACAGTACTCACACAGAAACAGCAGGGATAGTGCTAGAAATGTAGGGTGGAATTCTAGAAATTTAAGGTGTAACCACCTAGCAACAGCATAGCAACCACCTAGCAACACCATAGCCACCATCTAAATTTTCATTATTATCAGTGGGCTATTTCAAGCCAACTTTCCCCTTCTAGTTATAATAATAAGTATTTATCATTCAAATTTGGCTGCTTGGTTAATAACACACTTGCTGTGGCCCACAACACATACTTAACTACTGCTTTCAAGGTTATTTCCACAAATTCTTCTACTTTCATTATTAAGGTGTGAATACGTGCTTTGTTGTGTTTACGCTGATGGTGACAGTAACTGGAAGATGCTTCTAAAAGCTCACTCAAAGGAACATAAAATGCTTATGAATATGCTGCCTGATGCCTCATTGAGAAAAAAGAGATCATACAAAGAAGCTGCTGCTGTGCTCGGAACAATGGACCAACCACCCGAGGGTCCAGGCTTGAACATCACTGAATTACTGTACATCACTGTGATGTTCACTGTAGTGGATGGGGGGTTTACACTGAGGCCTGTGTCCTATTTACACCACTGTATTACTTCAGCTCCTTCAAAGCCATCATCAGCTGGAGAATCCTTGGCGGACGGCGGCCGCTATCGAGCCATGCCGCGACTGATCTGACCACTCCGTACTCTTGTACCCGTGCGTGTTTGACGGGTAGGAACGCCGCGAGGAGCGCCCCCGGTGAATAAATAAGGAAATTACGCCTCTCGCTTATGAGTTTCTGCCCTCAGGAGGAGAGGCTAGATTATCAGGTTTAGCGGGCTAGGCCGGCTCCACCAGAAAGGACCTTCTCCTCCTGTCAGGTGGCTGGTGTGTCGGAGAGATAACATTTGGAAGTCCTGCATGCTGTTGTCAGGCAACCTCGACCCCACATCCCGGCTGTCTCGGCGGCTCCCGCAGACAGAGATGATTAATGCTTGGGGAGTCGGCCCCGCACCAGCCTCAGCCTCAGTCTCAGCCTCAGCCATTGTGCTCGCGCGGACCGACGGGGAAAAGGGAATCTGAGCAATTAAAAAGGGACACCGCTGGCAAGGATCACATTACTCAAAGCCTTCAGCACAGAGGAGTTGTGGGGAGGGGGAGGGGGTTGTGGTGGTGGAGGAAGGGTAGGTGGGGGGACGAAGAAGAAGAAGATGGAAAAAAAAAACGTCTGCTGCCGTAACAGGGGATCAAAAGGTTGTTTTTTATCATCGCGGCAGCGCCAAGTCCTGTTGTCGCGGTGCCTTCGGAAGGCACAAATAAAGCGGCGCCTCGGTAAGATTAGAATGAAAATGGCCAAGGTTATAACCCAGGCAACGGAAGCCAATAAAACCTTCAGCTTTGATTTGCGCGGCCCTGCCAGACACATAATTGCAGAGCAGTAGGACGAGGAGCTGGCAGAGGGAGAAGCAGCGTTGACGCTACACATCCACAGCTGTCAAGTTTTGGAGGAACTTTGTCACGCTCGGAGTTCGCTCCTGACTGAGAGGAGACTTCGGACATCGCAGGTTCACTCCCGTGATAGATGTCAGGCAATGAGCTACCTTATTCCAAAGGGATTGCACAAAAATGCAGAGATGTGTTGTCCCTACTTCCGTCTACTCTTAATTTGCTTGACATGGGTGGAGTGGTAGTGGGACCTCTACCCAGTAGAAGGATACGCTATGCTTGGATATCATCTCCATCCATAGCAAAAAAAACATTTTTCTATATTATCTGAACGCCACACCTGCTGTTTATATCCTCTGAAAGTTTGATGATGAATGGACCAATAGAAAAACTCTTTATATTAACCTACACTGAAAGTGAAGAACGTTTTTGGCGTCACTTGTAAAGTTAAGTTTTATAGATACTTGTTTTTCTTTGGACAGTGACGATAGACTTACAGGTAGCTTCTCTTTGAGTATCAAATTTCTAATTCCAATACAAAATACGTCAAGTCAAGTCAAGTCAAGTGGGTTTTATTGTCATTTCAACTACATACAGAGTACACAGTGAAACGAAACAACGTTCCTCCAGGACCATGGTGCAACATAGACAGTGCATACAAGACACAAGTGCAACACAAACAAACAAGTGCGGACAGACAACACAACACAGTACAGACAGAGAATAATAAATAATTGCTGGTAGTGTGCAAATTGTGCAATGTGTAATAAATAGTCCAGTTAGGTAGTAAAGTTATTAGTGCAATGCTTTGTGCAAAAAATGCTTCCCCTTTTTTTCTGGGGTAAATGGTTGGAGAGAGAGAGAGAGAGGGGGAGAGAGAGAGTGTACATGTACCAGAAGATATAAGTTTACCTCTTTTATGAATCCACGCACGTCAGCCGTTTGTTTAGTTTAACCAAATCTTCATCAGTACCACATAGCTCGGCACACCGGAGAGTGATTTGGCACAGCTTGTGATACCCGCAGTCCGGATAGGTTCCCACTGCTCTGGCTCACCAGCCAGCATGGTGTATTTATTACTGATAGTCAGTGACAGTGTCCTAGCTGGTTAGTTGTGAGCTGTAGAAAAAAATCCACT
Source organism: Megaleporinus macrocephalus (assembly GCA_021613375.1). Lineage (NCBI taxonomy): Eukaryota > Metazoa > Chordata > Actinopteri > Characiformes > Anostomidae > Megaleporinus > Megaleporinus macrocephalus. The sequence continues at coordinate 39,292,524 of CM038709.1, read as the reverse complement.
CTTGCATTAAAGAAACTCCACCATTCACACACACGCACACACACACACACACACACACACACACACACACACACACACACATATATATATATATATATATATATATATATACGACAGCAGCATGGTAGTGTAGTGGTTAGCACTTCCTCATCACAGCAAGATAATGCGGCCTGGACTGACTCTCCCTGTGCTTGAGTGGGTTTCCTCTTGGTATTTTGGTTTCCTCCCACAGTCCAAACACATGCATGTTATTCTATTGCTACTCTAGGTGTGCCCATAGGTGTGAGTGTAGGTTGGACTGGCGACCTGTACATGGTGTACTTTGCCTTTGTATATATATATATATATATATATATATATATATATATATATATATATATATATATATATATATATATATATATATATATATAAATGCAAGGTACATGTATATATATATGAATGGAACAAGATGTCCACCTCTACAAGCTTCCTCACTGAAAGTTTTATAATAATAAATATGCAACCTGATTTTTGAAAATTCATGGTGGAAGAATACATGCAGGGTGTTGTGAGGCAAAGTGGTCCCCAAATAAAATTTATTTTTTCAAGTTTATCGCTATTTTACCTTCACCAGCTTATAAAACCTCAGAAGACATGAGTAGGTTCACTGGTGGTTTAATATGAAATGGCTGTATTTGTGCTGTAAACATAGTGACATAGTAGTTTCTATCATGACCACCGTAAAGAAATCATAATAAAAGTTTATTTACTCACAGTGAATCTCTCAACCCCGCGAAATGTTGTTGGAATATTTCTTTAAGGCTACCTGGGTTTAAAGTGCTGGTATAAAGTGATTATAAGAAGCTTTAAACCATATACACCTATTTACACATATTACAGTAATCTTTTTTTTTTATCACTGTATAGTTCTTTATCCCATTCAAATGCATTAAAATACAAAATAAATAAATGAGAGAAATAATAAAAAAAATCAAAAATAGTTTTGCTAATATTTCATATTAATTAATTCTGTATTTACAGTGCTTTATAAATGCATGTACAATAACTATAGGCAGACTTTGGTAGGAGAAAAATGTCATGACCAATATTTGAGGGCACACTTTTACATCAACCATAGAGTGTTTATTAGTATATTAGATTATTTTGATTCATCTCCCAGCAGCTACCTCTCAAAGTCAATGTTTAGGAGTACTTGCATTTGATTGGTTGATGGGGAGTGGCATCAGAAAGCTCACATCATTATGTGCAAATATCGTAGTGCCAGATACGGAGGAGCTAGAGCTGTCAGTGTGCTGGTGCTATGACATCAGGGCTCCTAGTTCTCATTAGTGATGCACAAATCCTGATTATCTGGACCTGAGTTGGGTATTTTAACCAAGGCAGCCTCATAGCCAACTATAGAAGAATACAGCAGAGACTAATTTATCTTAAACATTACACACTTTTTGTGTAGCTACAGATTTTACAGTGATGTGACGAAGTTTCAGCACTGAGATAATCATTACTGTAGTCAGGATAGTTACAAAAGCAACAACGTTTGAATTCTTTTTCAATTGTTTATAAAAAAGTTGGATGTAATCTTGTTTTTCTTGTTAAGACACTGAAGCTGACTTTATATTCACTAGATTTCTTTCCGGTCCATCTTAAGTGATGCAGCCGCTACCTTAATGGTGCGCCAATGCCAGAATGCAACTGTAGCACCATTTAAAGTGGAACGGAACTCTAAAAAAGGAACTGCAAATCTCAGCTTCCTCATCTTTTCCATAACATTCTATGGAATACATTGTTTTCTATACACTTTCCGTGAGCAGAGGTGCTGGTGAGCTGCACTGACTTCGTTTATAGCTGGTAATTGAATTCTTGCTCCTCAAACTCAGACCCTTTCCTGCTTTATGCTCTCCTCAGTCAGAACGTCCCTCAAGCTGATTACGATAAAAGAAATAAAGGCATCGAAGCTTTGACTCCCTGCATTTTGGGGTCACTGATCAAGAGTCAACCCTGACTCCCAGACATGCTGGAGTCAAAGAATCACCTCTTCTGGAATCAACTTCAATCCACGTACCTCAAGCACTTATTCAATTTCCTGCACTGCACAGCACATATATAATTTCACACCAACACTTTTGTACTTTGGAGATGTTGTGATGGATGCTTGGTGGGGTGAATGCTCCTGGGGGGGAGAGATGCTACTGGGTGGTTAGGTACTTGCCCTGTCCTCCAGAGGGAACACAGGAAACAGCAGGTGCGGTGCAATGGAGACCATTTATTGGGCTGGGGAGCACCCACACTCTATATCATCACAATCTAGGATAACATCAGTAGGCAGGACGTACAGGCTACAACCTAGAGCTAACCACCATACATACATACCTGTCGGCATCTCTACTTTCTCTCGAGTCCGAGCAATAAACACTGTAGTGCGCATGAGCTTAGTCTTGGGCACTTAAAGTGACCATCACATAGTCATGGGACCAGAAAAGAGAAGGACATCAGGAGCTTTTCACCACCCAGAGTGTGAGTAACCAGTCAATAGGCACAGATATTTAAAATTAAAACCTGCTATTGAAGATCAGTGGCTGTTCCACTGTAAATATAATGTCAACCATGTTAGCTAGCATTAACTAACCCTGACTTAAATAATCTGTAGACCACCAATCAGATTTGTGTGAACTTTTCTTACATACCAAGCCCATCTGGTAAAGTGAGCCTGTTCAGACACAGATGGCCGTCACACCAAATGCTCCAGAGGTTAGGAGAAGTTCATGGTTCCGCAAATGCCATCATTTTACAGCAGGAACCTCCCAAGGAACCTGCCCCAAAACCAGGAGATAATGAGCTGGACAGACAGGTCACACAGGCCAGGTGAAACCTGGAGGCAGGACTATAAGACAGTTGTGCAGTTGCACAGTTGCGCAGTTGCCCAGTCCAAGGTAGAGCTTTCCTAAAGCATATCTGTGTTACAGTACTAGGAATTACAACTGATTTGGAATTATAGAGAGACATCAGCATAAAAGTCAGTCTTAGGATGTTCAGCAAATGTTTCCACTGAGAGTTCATATACTTTGATTTGACTTTTTTTTCAACATCAGAAGTAATTGGATTGAGAAAATCACATTCACTGAAATTTTAAATCTGCCCACAAAAATAACTGGACGTATTAATAATTAATCTTATGTTTGTTTGAATCTTATTTAACAAAAGTTGAATGTTGGGTTCCTACCAATGTTGAGACCAATCGTACGCCCTTAAAAACTTATGACTGGACCTTAAAGACTAATGGTTGGTATAGTTGTTTATAGGTAGTTATAATTAGATGCATAAAACTTTGCAAAGAGAATGTGGTTTTAATAGTAGGTTCAATAACAGAAACATCTGTATGGTAGAGCACTTCAGTAGTGTTCTGGGACCCATCGCAACAGCAGATATCAACTTAGCTCAAACAAAGCAGCTACTGAACATGTTTTTTTACATGTAGTGTGAGTTTGAGTACTTTATGTTTAGATAACTGCTAACTGAATGGATATTATAGTGTGATATAAGGTCTAATGTTATAAAGTCATATACTTGGGCTTTATAAAGTGTTATACATGTAATTAGAACTATAAGCAAGTATATACACTCATTCCCAGCATGAGAAAGTATTATGTATGCTATATAATGTGAAACAGTGGAATCGCAAAAATTTTATTATTTGCACTATTATTCACTGTTTGCTCAGATTAAAAATAATATTGCCGCTGTCCAATGAAAAACAAGTATACACAAAATGGAACAAAAAATGTCTTTACTTTCAACGTAAACTGTCAAAAATCGAGATACATGTTTTTCATTGGACAGCAACAATATACATCACAATATCTCAATTATGCCATGTTTATAATTAGTTACTGTGTTTGTGTTCTGATTAAAAATGACTACATTCATAATAAATACTGCTTTATTGAATAACACAACATATTGTATATGCAGTGACTACACAATGAAATTCTCAGCTTGTTTATATCTAAATGCTGCAGACAATCTACTTAGAAAGAGACACACATACATGATATATAGTATCATATAGATATTACATCATTAGATGATTGTATATGTCATCGTAGTTCAAAGGGTTTGGTTTTGATCTCCAAAACAGGACAAAAATTGTGCTTTACTTTCTATGTAGGTTAATCTAAAGAGGATTGATTCTAAAGAATTTTGGAAGATTTCTATTGGTCCGTTTATCAGTTCATCATGAAATTTTCACAGGATATAAAGGGCAGCTGTTGTATTCTGTTATGCAATGTATGACAAAATCAACAGTTTTGCAAAAAAACTTGTCCCCTTTTATAAATTATGAATAATCAATAAATTGCTGTGCTAATATTGACTGATACACAATACAACATGACAACATACATATTTTACATATTTATATATTCCATTTCGAGCACTGGGTATAAGGAATAATTACCAATTAATGCAGCTTCTGTAGAGAAAACACTTTAATGTAAGCCTATGGAACCAGAAATTTTACAAGCTATTTTGGAGCATTTCTATTGGTCAGTTCATTATAAAATTTGCACACAGTGTAAACAGTTGTATTCAAATAATGTAAAAATCAGCAAAACTGAAGATACATGGTTTTCTTTGTACAGTGATGATATACACATAATGGATGATGAAATCAACAGTTTTGCAAATACTTGTCCCTGTTTATAAATCAATGTATGTCGTGAATGTTATCGGTATCTCCTAAAATCTTTTTTACACTGTAGAGATGAATAATCAATGACTTGCTGATATTGACGATTCACATGACATGACAACATACATATTGTTATATATATTCCATTTCAAGCACTGGGTGAAACATATCTTCAGTTTTTCTATAGATCATTTAAATGTTCAAGATATTACCTAAGAAAATAATTGCCAATGAACACAGTTTCTGTAGAGAAAACACTTAAATATGACATTTTTGGTTATTTGCCATTTTGCTTTGCCCAAACTTTTGCATACCGTCGCTGTCCAAAGAAAAACACTTCACTGTCAATGTAAGTCTATAGAACCAGAAAATTTTCCAAGCTATTTTGAAGCATTTCTTTTAGTCCATTCACTATAGAATCTACAAAAACTTAGCTGCATGGGTTTATTTTCACACTAGAAATGAATAATCAGGATGCTTTATTCTATTTTAGAGCATTTCTATTGGTCTAGTCTTTTCACAATGTAAACAATGTAAGCTGTATTCAAATGATGACATGGTTTTCTTTGGCCTGGACGATATGCCTGTATTTAACGTGGATAAGAAACCCCCCATCAGTGGTTTCTTAGCATCTACAGCGGAAAGGAGGCCTAAGCAGTGACAGTGATAGTATGAGATGAATCCTGGAAGGTTCTTTTCTTTCCTTCCTCACCGAAGTGCCTCGTATCATCCCTGTAAATTTAACCAGCTGTAAAACCCACCATCCTGCCTCTCCCTCGTTCCTCCCTCTGCGAGACAAGCTGAGGCAAAAACCTGCTAAATCTTTCTCCGGCACTCCGCTTCAGTCCTCGGCTGTAACAGCAGTAGATGGTCCTGAAGCAGGCAGCTAGCTGTCAGAAGCTAATCAGGGCTCATCCGCACCCGCCCTCCCCACTTCTTTGTCCTGCTGTTGTTTATGTTTGATTAATTGCGGAGGCGTTCAAACAGGGAGGGGAAGAAGAAGAAAAAAAAAGAGAAAGCGAGGCCTAGCGTCCATAAAACAGCATTCGCTAATGCGGCTCTGCGAAAGCTGTTCGCTATCCAAACTGATTAATCACGCAGCACTTGGAGGAGTATTTCTTTCCTCCTGTGATTAAGTTAAATCATTCATTAATGTTCGCCCGCCGCTGCCGCATGATTTTCATGAAGGTGGACGTGTCTGGCTGTCGCAACCTTCCACTTCGATTAGCGCGCCACAACCGCGGACAAGAACTCCGGCTAATAACGCGAGCGCACTGCAGCCCATCATCTCCTGCTTTTAAGTGGAGAGAAACCTCTCCAGTGGTTCCGTGTGTTCTTGTGGGTGGTTCAGGTATTTGCCTATTAATCTCACTTTTTTCTCAATTGGAGAATATTTTTCTTTTGTCTGGGGTGGGGTGGCTTCTTCAGAGATTTATTCACAATCATAATTCTTTCCACTTTTTAGGGACTATGAAAAAGGAGAGCAAATATGAGAAATGTGTCCCTCTTAAAACATCAGAGGAGAATTGTAGTAACTTCTTCCTTACTGTCAAAATGAAGAGGGAGACCAGTTCAGAGTATAAGCTTTATTTTTGAATGTACTGTGTTACAGACATGCTCTTCTGCCCTAGACTGATCAACTACACAGTCTTATATGCCTGCTTCCATGTTTCATCTGGCCCATATAACCCAGTTGGCCGTCTTTATCTCCTGGGTGTGGGGCAGATGTCCTTGGGAGGTTCCCCCAGTAAAATGATGGGAATTACTGAACCATAAACTTCTGTAGCATTTGGTGTGATGACCACATGTCTTTCACTTTCACAGAAGGCATAATATGCAAGAAATATTTACAACAGACTCTATTATTAGAAATGGAATTAACTGTACAAAACTAAGTTTCATTAATGTATAATTATCTGTAATTACAATCACTGTGTTTTCATTAGTCTGAAATGAGCCCTTCATATGTATATAGGAGCGTCTTGTCCTCCCACAGAGGCTGCCACCGCCATGTTTCTACTGTAGCCCAGAACAGACAACCCACACATCCAGAGAGATTGTTTTTACGTTACATTCATAATACCAAGGGTGAAGATGTGGTCGCAACATTGGTAGGGATACAACAACCACCCTCATCTTAAAAAACCTGAAGAACGTTTTATGTTGGCTTTTGCAGACTGACTGACTGCTGGCCGATATATATGACAGAAGGTAGGATTGTTTTATTAGTTAGCACTAGTTAACATGGTTGACTGACATCAGTTGACCTTATTTTTCACAGTGGAAAGACGTTCGGTAGCAGGTTTTCATTCACAGAACGAGCTTTGGTCCACCTTAAAATGTTCTCAAAATAATAGACCTTTAAAAGTAGTATATTCTGTTTTAAGGAACATGTATGAGACCCTGCCCCCCAACTTTAGGCCTGTCCACAGCCAATGTAATGCTCAACCCCTGAAACCACTGTATTTTTGTTCTTTAAAAGTCAATAAAAAAAGATAATTACAAAAAAAAGTAGTATATTCAAAAAATGATTGTCTTATTATTGTCTACTGGCTGGGTAGTTGACTATCTATGACTTACGGCCTGGAAGGTGTCGCTGATGTTGCTTTTCTTTATTGGTGGGATGTTATCAACAAAGCATCAGCCGTGTTGCTATGACATGAAAACACAATATGAAAGGAGAGTAAATCATCTGAAAGACTACATGTTCACTGGTGCTTGAGTTCTGTGGACTGAGACGCTTGATAACTTACTGCTAACTCACTGATCTCTCCCTTTCAGCCAATCAAATGCGAGCATGATTAAACCTCTTCTAGAAGATATTCTAGACACATTCAATCGGAATTGATCGCTCCAAATATAATGCAAACAAGTTTACACAAACATTGGTAGTTCTTTAGTTCTTTAAACCCAAAATATCGGTAGGGACATGTTTCTACCATCCATATGTCAACCTACGCCTTTGCCGTACATAAGACTTCAGTTACGATAGTTAGAGATCTTAAACCCCCACATCAAAAAATACCACCTGCATTGAAACTATGTGGCGAAACTCAGCTTCTTATTCACCAGCTTACTTTTCAGACTTTCCACCTTAAATGGTATAGCAATTGTTATAATGCCTGAGGTGCCAGGATGGATCCACAAGTGGATCCATCCTCATTTAAGGTGCACTGAAACATTTAAGGTGCACTGAAACAATTTGAAGAAGAATCTGGTGAATGTCTTTATCAAAAAATGTTTCCAGCAAGAATAAATAGGATGGTTTGATAGTCTCAGTCAGCATTTCAGGGGGAAAGTAGTGATTAGTGAGTAGTGAATTAAAATTAAAACCATAATAACATTTTTACAAACTTATTAAGTTGGCATATGCTAAATAGGACAGCTTGATAAGTAGAACAAATAGGCAGCCATCATTGCCCCGCAGTCAGATGCCCTTGACTCTTTGTACTAAGCTTCCATTCTTGTAAACTGTAAGTGCTATAAGTAGCCTGTGTAGAAGCCTCAACAGGAGCAGCTTAGCTGTGAACTGGGTGACCACACAGATCGGTGTGAACTGTTTCTGGTTATGATCACATGTCCAGCTTGGAAACACAAATCAGTGTTACCTTAGACCTTACAAGAGCATGTACATTGTCAAGTCACATTTCAATGGCGGCAGCGTTATGGTTTGGGGAATGTTTTCGTGGAAGACACTCTCAACTGATGTGGATATGAATCAACCCTTGCAGATCATGTACACCATACATGCTGATTGTCTTCTCTGAGGTGGATGGGATAGAAATGTCTCACAATAGTTGAAAGAGCTGACCAAGTCATCCAAATACTACCCTGGACTTCTAATTCCCCAGACTCGAACATCAATTGAGCATCTTTGGGACAATCTTGATGGTGGTGTTCACTCTATGGATTAAAGAGACTTGCTTTCGGTTCCTTACCTCCAAAGTTCAGTATTCAAAGCTCTTCACAATCCACATGATTACAATCGCAAATTTAGATCCTATAAAGTCCATAAAAAGCTTACTCTGGATCTCACACGTCCAGTTTTGGTAGTTTAGTGTAGATATTCTTTCATTGTTTTTTTATATTTCCTTTTTTGTAAGACAGCTACACGTCCTTTCAGACCCATAACACCTACCAGGTCTTTTGTATGGTTATTTATTCACTTTGTTAGTTTGAACTCCAGTTTTGTAAATCCCTGTGTTTTTACACGTATTTTCCACTGACTCCTCTTTTTTCCTTTCTTCTTCCTCTAATCACCTTACAAAACACCTCCTTTTAGATGTACAAGAGAAGACTGGTTGGTATTAAGGTTGGAAAGCCGGAGGAGTTCAAGCGGCAGTAGATCAGTCAGACACCCGACGGAGCTTTTCGTGTCGTTTTCCGTCGCATATATTTCTGCCACTCCAAAAACCTGGGGCTACCGCAGCCACCCTGGCTACCCCCCACCTTCCTGCATCCCTGCCTGTTACGCTAGCACAAAAGCCAATTAACCAACATTCCTCTTGGGAGCTGGAAAATAAAAGGATGACTTAATTTTTTATTTATTCCTTTTTTCTCTCCCCTTGTGCTAACGGTGTGTGTTTTTAAAAGAGAAACTCTTAGTTAAGTCTCGGCAGCGAGGCGACGGAACACCGCAGGCCTCCGCTTCCGAGCGGCGGAGTTCAACTTTTTGATGTTTGTTTTAAACAGAGACGAAGAACAAGTGTTTTTCATTAATGAGTAGCTGAAATGTCGAGGACGCAGACAGAGGGTACGCGAGCAAGGTGACATTTATTCTCCGCGGTTTGGATTTCGAGAGCTCCGTGACAGAGCCGCTCTTGACATGGACTCTCTCTCTCCCTGTCATTTAATTAACCTTGGTGCGGATTAAAATGTTATCCGTCGTTATCTGAAAGCGAGGGAGGAGGGCACCGGAGCGCTCCCCCCCCACCCTCCCCGGGTTTGTTAAGGTGTCGGAAAGTGAGATGTTCCCCGCTATCCCGGTACATTAGGATAATGTGCTTTGATATTTGAAGGAGTTATTATGAACCATGAAGAGGGAGCAAACAGGTTGTCTTTTCCCTCCCGTAGCGCTGAGGTCTGACTCCCCGCTAAGGTTAATCCTCGGGATTCAATTAAAAATGAAAAATACCGAAGCTGCCGATTCTCCAGACGCTCGCTAGCGCTTCCGCGCGCCGGGTCAAGTGCCGCGCTTTTGGCATGTTAAATAAACGGATGCGCGTGCGACTGCAGATAATGGAACTCAAGCTGTCTGCGATGAAAAAAGAAAAAGTTCAGTATTCAGATGTCCAAGACTGCTAAGCAGCTTGATAAACAGCAAGAGAAAAGGCCAAAGAATCACATTTTGGCAGTATAAACACAGATACAGTGTTTCCTCCAAACTGTCTGCTTTCTTTAATATGTTTAGCTCAAAAATCAGGTTCACATCCATGCGCTCTCCATAGACATAGACCGTAGCAGTGGAATGGGTCATACTAACAAGCTCCTACCACATGGTACTGTTAAGACTTTTTTTCGGCAAGTCAGTTCATCAAATTCCTGCCCTGCTAGAGCTGCCCTGGACAACTGTAAGTGCTATAAGTAGCCTGTGTAGAAGCCTATAGGAGTAGCTTAGCTGTGAACTAGGTGACCACACAGATTGATATGAACTGTTTCTGCTTATGCTCACATGTCCAGCTTGGAAAAAAAATTAGTGTTACCTTAGACCTCATACAAGAGCATGCACATAGTCACATTTTAATGGCGGCAGCGAGTGGGTGGCTGCGTTATGGTTTGGGGAATGGTTTTGTCGTGTTCTTTGGAGCCACTCATCCACGTGGAAGACACTCTCAACTAATTTGGGTATGAATCAACCCTTGCAGATCATGTCCACCATGCATGCTGATGGTCCTCCCTGGGGTGGATGGGATAGAAATGTTCCACATTAGTTGGAAGAGCTGACCAAGTCATTCAAGTACTAACCCTGGACTTCTAAGTCCCCAGACTTGAACATCAACTGAGCGTCTGTGGGACCACCTTGATGGTGGTGTTGACTCTATGGATCCTCCTCCATGCTTCCTCCAGCAGCTGTGGGATGCACTGCAGTCAGCATGGCTCCAGATAGCTGTGGCAACCTCCCAGGACCTTACTAAGTCTCCCAACCTGTCTAGCTGCTGTCACATGGTTACTCTGGGTATTAGCTGGTGGTCATAATAATGTGACTCAACTGTGTAGAACCACGGTCACCTTTATCATTACTCTGATGAAACAAATCTTCTATCGTAGTGCCTTCAACACTTTTTTCAACACAGTCTTCCACACAGCATTCACCAGTTACCCTGGGGGCCCATCCTAACGGGCTAAAGAGGGACAAAGGCGTTGGATCTGATCTCAAACCCGTACCAAACGTAGGCCCAACTACGTAAGCGTGCTGATTAAATAATGCTGAATAATTCCTCACACCAACTTCATAACCTGGCCCAGCCGTGTAACTTTTTGTTGTGTCTCAGGGTGGCACCCCCTCCTTCCACCTGCCCCGCATCTCCGACGGTCTCTATTATTAAGCTCAAGTCCTGGGTGCATTGTCTTGTGCAGGATGGAGGCTACAACATCTGCTGACCGCAGGCGCAGCGTGGGAGGACTGCACCTGGAGGCACTCGCTCTGTGCTCCGAATAGAGACAGCGAGGCTGCTGCGTAAGCGAGAACGCGACATCTATTTTATCCGGGCCTGAAAGGAAAAGGCGGGCATTTGGGAACCGAGCGAAAAGCCAGTGCAAAGTCAGACACTCCGCTCTCTGAACGCGAGGGCCAGATCCACTTCGGCTTCATGCGACTCCAATTAGGGCCAACCTTAGATGACCTTGGAAACAGGTCGAGGCAGGCTCAGCACGGGTGCATGTTGCAAATAGCGAGTATGAGCGGACCTGCGTGGCACATATAGCACATGCATCCAGGACTGTAACCAGGATCAAACGCTTAATGAGGCCCATGTTGCAGAGTGTGACCTTCTTCACGCAGTTATTAAACCAAGCTATGTGTGAACACATGTCCTACACCGGTTTCTGATCTCTGTTATGTTTTCCACAACTTTTTTTTTTTTTTAACCCGTATGCAGTGCTGCGTAAAAGTCCTGAGCACCTGAGAAGACTAGATTGTCAGAAGTATTACACTACTATTACGTATATTCATCAAATGATCATCTACGCTGCTTATTCTCCTGGGTTTGGGGGGTTGTGCTGAAGTCTATCCTGGAAACAACCCCAGACAGGCTGCCAGTCCATCACAGGGCAAGCGCACAGGCATACACAGTCACATATACACACTCACACCTAATGGGGCAATTTAGGATCTTCAGATCACCTGATTTGCAGGTCTTTGGACTGTATAGGAAAACCAGAGCACTTGCAGGAAGCCCACTCAGATGGGAAAAAAACATGCAAACTCCACACAGACAAGGATCTGGTTCCTGGCCAGGGAACTAACCCCGGGACCTATTAATACTACAATAAAATATCAGGCACAACAAACAAATATTGATACAAGAAAATAGATTTTAAATATAGTGGTTTGTGCAATCTTCTCTTAATTATATATGAATTATATTGATCATCCAGTTCATGGTTTACTCAATCAGTACTCTAGTCAGTTTACAATTCAGAGAGTTTATGCATGTTAGAGAAGCGATCCATCCATTATCTTTAGCTTTATCCCGCTAGTCGGGGTCACGGATTGGGTTCTCTGGAGCCAATGCCAGTGTCATAGGGAGAAGGTGGGGTACACCATGGACAGTTCGCCAGTCCATCGCATGACCAACATTCACTCACAGCTACGGGCAATTTAGAGAGACCAATTAACCTAACATGCATGTGTTTGGACTGTGGGAGGAAACCGGAGCACCCGGAGGAAACCCACTCAAGCACGGGAGGAACATGCAAACTCCACACAGAACCCGGACCAACTTATTGCGAGGCGACAGTACTAACCACTACCTGTTAGCAATCCAAGTTATCTAAACTTAAGAAACATTTTTTTTGATGGGATGTCATGAATGAACAAAGTCGTCAGTGAGAACCAGCGATATCACGAGAGATAGAGTGTCTTTTATGCCAAGAGACTATTGCGGTAATGAATGAGTTAAATATGAAGAGACATTATGAAACAAAGCCTGGACATTATAGTAAGTTTGATATTGTCCAATCACCCTTTGAAAAAAGGGGTGTCTTTCCTGTGATTGGGCGTGGTTTCGGCACCCACAGCGGACACACCCCCAGCATCTCAGAGCAGGTTTCTGTGGTGACAAAATCAGAACACTCATTTATTACTGCATTCCACGGACTTTAAATCATTTGAGCTGGTAGGATAGCTGGGAACGTCCAGCAGAAATCAGAAGCCAAACTTTCTTCAGCCATCTTATCTTATCTTATGTTACTGTATTTATGTTTATTTGCATAGTATCAGATTATATTAATGAGCAAAAACATGCTTAACAGCTAGTTAAAGGTGCTTGGATGCCTAAGTTCTTTGCCATTACAATATATAATGTGGGTTATTTAGGTTTATTTCCATAGTTTAAGAAATGATTTATTCCTTAAACTACATTGAATCCAGTTAAACTCCTTAAAGTTTTGTGATAATTGTGGCAATTTCTCTTCTACTGATGCCCTTTAATGATGCTTCAGTTTCAATTTAATGATGCTTCAAGTTCTCATCGAAACTACCACCAAAATGTGGAGTTACATGATGATTTAACAAGTAGTGTAGAAGTTGTGGGTTTTGCATTAAGCTCTCACATGTACATGTAATGTTCCTAAATATATCGTCACTGTCCAATGAAAAACGTATATCTCCATTTTTGTCGATTTAAAGTTTTCTACATCATTTGAACACAGCAATGGTCCTTCACTTTATATGAAAACTTTATGACTAATGGACCTATAGAAATGCTCCAAAATAGCTAGGGGAAAATTCTGGTTCCATAGACTTACATTGAAAATAAAGTATGTTTATGGTCTCTCCTGTAAAGTTGCAATTTTGGAGATACTTGTTTCTCATTGGACAGCAACGATATGCTCCCATGTGTACCATAGCTCTAGCCTGTAGTATACCTGGTTTGTGAGGCATCTAGTGCTGAGCTAAACATAGCAGCCAATAAGTCCATGGGTTACTCTGTGGTAATATCGCAAGCTTTTGTATAGTTGGCGACACTCCACCAATGCATTTCCTGGACTGCACTGTTTTCGCATTAAATTTCATAATTAATGATGGTGTGTAATGATACAGACTGCATATATTTCTGTACACATTTAGCACACATAACATACGAGGACAGCATGTTACTGTGCACATGCGGTATGTACAACTATGAATAGTTTTATAACACATTTAAGCATACATGTATGGCCTATATAATCATGCATGTATAGTATTTTTGACTGTACACATGTAACACATACAACCCCGCATACAAAGCACATTACCATGCACATATCTTTATACATTTATAAAGACATACATATACATTTAGCACGTACAGTGTAAATTATGCATGTATATCACATATAAGTGTACATATAAAAGATGTATTACTGTGCATGTATAGTATACTTAACCATATACACAAGCATATATGACCATAAATATATATCTCATATATAAATGTATATACAGGACATATAACCATTCACATATATACACTACCACTCAAAAGTTTGGGATCACAGTGAAATGTTCTTGTTTTCAATGGAGTATCTTCTTCCTTAACACAACAATGAACTGACGGGTCTCTAAAGAAAGTTGTTTCTTTCTGGTCATTTTGAGTCGGTCAGCAAGCCATCAACTGCTGATGCTTCAGATACTAAACTAACCTAGAATGTTGTTCTCCCTTTTATACTCACTTATTAGTAGAATGTTTTTCAGCTGTGCATCACAATTGATCAAGAGTGTCCTAACAACCAATTAGCCCAATAACATCCTTAACTTGGATTGGCGGCCGTACCAGGAGATTCAGACAGAGGACTGAGAATTGCTGATAATAGGACTATATGCAAAATAAGCCTCTATACAAAAACAGACTTTAATACAAACATTTTTATTCTTTAAAAATCATCTGATACATTAATTGGACAATAATGTTTGTGAATTGCATGAAAATTGCATGAAATTTAATTTGAAAGTGATCCTAAACTTTTGAGCGGTAGTGTATATATATATATATATATATATAAACTTCTTACCATACAAAATCTCACTATTTCGTAACTGCTATGAAGCCAGTATGTAAATTCTGGGGTTTAAGGCTGATTATAATATGCGGGAACTGGATCCTCATATAAGTCCTGGCTTTATAGCAGATAGAGTTAAATAAGCAAAATAAAAGCAGTTTAGACTTTAAAAGCAGATTAAGTTGCAGTTATGATCAGCAATAAAAGCGTAATTTGACATGACAAGCTGTCAAATGTAAACTGAATGTAAATGCAATTCACTACATAACTATGTAACTAATTATAATATGTAATGCTATTATAATATTATGATACAATATTGTATTGCAAAGTAAAAAAAAACTCTACTTTTGGCTTCTAATTCAGGGTAACTGCCGTAAATGATCTGAGCTGTAAATGTTCTGAGCTGTAAATGTTCAGCAAAGTTGGAAGATCTTTGTGGTTTTATAGACTGGAAGCGCAGAAATGCGCCAAGCAGCATTTCATTTAATTACAGTTTCTAATATTCCAGGATCTGACTACTTTTTCATCACCGTTTCTCATAATGTGGCCTCTTCTGCCCTGCAGGGAGAGGAATATTATGGCGTGATTAATTATTCAAACCCGTATTCGCGCGCGCTCGTCCCTCGGCACCTCCGCCGACAATGAAAACATCCGCGAATAGCCGTCCAGGTAAATGTTTTCTTTTCCTTTTTTGCGGAGCGGCGCACGCACACCAGTCACCCTGAACCTTCCCATCAGCGCCGAGGTACGAGCTGGTGTCGGATATTAAAGCGGACGCCTCGGCCTCTTATGTACCTCATCATCTCCTCCCCACCCCCGCGGCCTCCATCACCAATAATCTTCCCCCCGTCAGGAGACAAACATGGCAGTGGCGGGCGGTGGAGTCGGGGAAGGAAAAAAACTGCTGACACGCGAGCGTATGAAAGATTGATGCGCCGCGTCCCCTGGCCCGGCCGCCTTTTTTCCCGGGCTGTTTGCCTGTTGGAGAGCGCGAAGGTACAGTCCCCCCGGTGCGTTAGCCGCCACTCGCTGAATGTTTTATGACTCTGGAGCACCGGGGGACCGAGGTGTGGCGCCGTTTGGTTTTTCTCCGAGAAATTGGCCCCCGGTGGCCCTCTTGGGACACAAGGAGGGAGATGGTGCCTCCTGAAAGAGGAGGAAGTCCTGGGGTTGGTGGGATGAACGTGAACATTTCTGCCACTCCTGATTTCATCTCGTTCCAGCGTCGGTGACAGGAGAGCTGTCTGGGAAGCAAGACTGTTAGCTAGTCGGACATGTGTTCTTTACGCTAAATTGTGGAAGACAGTGTGCTGAAGTGCTCCATAACCATCTCTTCTAAGTAGCCTCCCCGTCAAATGTTTAGGGACACCAAGCTTTAGAACTGCCAACCTAGGATTATGCTATGGTCACCCACAGTCATTACTGCAACGGCGCTCTCCTGCAGCTCACAGCTGCTCCAGGTTTACTTCAGCTTCAAATTATGAGCCTTTCGTTAAAGGAGATCCATCAGCCTGATAGCGGAGAACGAAGCGCTAACCACAGGCTTAATGCAACGTTTAACAGAAAGAGGCAAAACAACTTGTAACTGCTGGCTAGCTTGTACTTTCGTGAGTGTGCTAACTAGCGCACTAGCTGCTATAGCTGAGATTTGTCAGCTATGCTATCTGAAGTTTTAATGATTAACAGATCACAATACTTTTAGTGAGTAACAGATCACAATACTTTTTAATATTTTTCAGTTGACTGACGTTTAGCTGGAACTGCTGGCTAGCTAGTACTTTCATTAGTATATTAACTAGCGCACTAGCTGCTATAGCTGAAGGTTGTCAGCTATGCTATCTAAAGTTTTAGTGAGTAACAGATCACAATACTTTTTAATACTTTTTCATATGATTGACATTTTGCTGGAACTGCTTTTGAGCTTTTGAGCGTATGCTAACTAGCGCACTAGCTGCTTGCGGAGGTTTGTCAGCAATGCTATCTAAAGTTTTTGTGAGTAACAGATCACAATACTTTTAGTGAGTAACAGATCACAATACTTTTTAATACTTTTTCATATGATTGACTTTTAGCTGGAACTGCTGGCTAGCTAGTACTTTCATTAGTATATTAACTAGCGCACTAGCTGTTATAGCTGAAGGTTGTCAGCTATGCTATCTTAAGTTTTAGTGAGTAACAGATCACAATACTTTTTAATTTTTTTTCATATGATTGACTTTTAGCTGGAACTGCTGGCTAGCTAGTACTTTTAAGAGTGTGCTAACTAGTGCACTAGCTGCTATAGCTGAAGATTATCACCTATTCTATCTGAAGTTTTAGTGGGTAACAGATCACAATACTTTTTAAATACGTTTTTTTTTAATTGACATTTAGCTATAACTACTGGCTCTAGCTAGTACTTTTGTGAATCTGCTAACTAGCGCACTAGCTGCTATAGCTGAGTTTTGTCAGTTATGCTTTCTGAAGTTTTTGTGAGTAACAGATCAAAACTTCTTAATACTTTTTCATTTGACTATCATTTAGCTGGAACTGCTGGCTAACTGGTACTATCGAGAGTGTGCTAAATAGCGCATTACCTTTTCTAGCTGAAGTCTATCAGCTATTCTATCTAAAGTTTTATTGAGTTCTAGATAACAACAGTTGTTCAATCTGACTAGTTTCAGCTGGGTGTGGTGAAAGTTTTACATACGACTGCTTTTTTTATTGTAGTTGTTTTGTTGGTTTAAAAAAAACATTGCAAGTTCATTGTGTGTGGTACTGTAAGAATTCTGGCTGGTTTTGACCTGTGAAAATATTTTGTGATCTAAATTGTAGCATTTCCAAAATCCCGCTCTCTGCAGGGATTAGAAGACCATGTGGCATCTATGACCACGCTCCACAGGGGTCGGGCAATCATTTTGCGCCACAAACTTTGCAGGGGGCCCGGAGATCAGGGGAGTACCGCATGCTGAGTGCATGGTCAAAATGTGATTCCACTAAAGCAGGTCATGGATTGCACAGACTTTGTTTTTTTTTTTAATGGGGAACTGTCATCGATTAAATGAGAGTGAGCTGATATGCGTTCAAAGTTCTCCTGCTGGGGAGATACTCTGCAGATTCAAATTACATTCTTCTTTCTACATTACATATTACAAATGCTTCATCGACATGGAGTAGGTATAAAGCTATGTGTTATTAAAAATCCAGCCAAGTCAAACGTTTTAAGTTGTTTTGCCTCAGTTCTGTTCTTCAGGTAAATCCAATACTCTCTATGCTGTAGGCTGGGGTTTGATTTCCTCCCCTGGGCAACCAGCCTATACTATACCAATAAAAGTCCTTGGGTAAGACTCCTAAAACTACCTTCATCTACCTTTATACATGTAAACTGTGACGCTTCCTTCACCTACCTGTGTACAGGTAAACTGTAACACTACCTTCACCTACCTGTGTACAGATAAACTATAACACTACCTTCACCTACCTGTGTACATGTAAACTGTAACATTACCTTCACCTACCTGTGTACAGATAAACTATAACACTTCCTTCACCTACCTGTGTACAGGTAAACTGTAAAACTACCTACACCTACCTGTGTACAGGTAAACTGTAACACTATCTTCACCTACCTGTGTACATGTAAACTGTATCTCTTCCTTCACTTACCTGTGTACAGGTAAACTGTAACACTACCTTCACCTACCTGTGTACAGGTAAACTATAACACTACCTTCACCTACCTGTGTACAGGTAAACTGTTACACTACCTTCACCTACCTGTGTACAGGTAAACTATAACACTACCTTCACCTACCTGTGTACAGATAAACTATAACACTACCTTCACCTACCTGTGTACAGGTAAACTGTAACACTATCTTCACCTACCTGTGTACAGGTAAACTGTTACACTACCTTCACCTACCTGTGTACAGGTAAACTGTAACACTACCTTTACCTACCTGTGTACAGGTAAACTGTAGGTCACTCTGGATAAGAGCATCTGCCAAATGCCCTAGATGTAATTGTATTATTAACTGATTATATTGAACAAAGCAGGAAGATTCAAGTCACAGTGCTTTGTTGTAACGAAGGCCTCAATCAGGCTTTTATTAAAAGTTTTAGATCTGCAGAAATCACCGGTGTAGACTGTACAGGTATTCAGGCCCTGAGTTCACATGAACACATGGACTCATATGATAAACTCAACCCATAGCTGTTAAAGATGCTCAGCAGGAGTAACACAATGCCTAACAGCCTATTTCTATGTTTTGTGCCTGGCCGGTGTGAATGGCTACATTAATATATGAGCCTATTGAACGCAACACGGTGCAGCACATCATGCGGCGTGGATACCGCTTCTGGTGTGAAATGGATTTAGAATTTCACTGTGAATAAAATTTCACTTTGTAAGTAAAATGTAATTTATTCAATCAACTCACTGAACCAACAGCATTTAGTCTGTTTTAGTCAGGTTTTTGTGTCATCTTTCACATAAATTTGACATAACAAGATATTTCTAAATAAATAGATAAATAACATAACAAGATATTTCTAAATAAATAGATAAATAATAGATAAATCTATTAAAATATGTCAATTGTACAACATATTTTCTTATAATAATGAGATCCTTTCTTATAATTATGATATTTTATGCCATTTTTACTGAATTTTTTCTTGTAATTATGAGATACTTAAAAATTTGTCATTTTTACAACATATTTTCTTAATAATACGAGATACGCACTTATAATTATGACATATTAGGTCATTTTCAAAACATATTTTCTCATTACATGAGATACCTTTTTATAATTAATTTTTTAACATATAATCTCATTAATACAGGACACTAACTCATAATTAAGAAATACTACATCATTTTCGCAAAATATTATACATAATAATGAGATACATTGTAATAATTCTGACATTTTATGCCATTTTTACTGAATATTATGAGATAATTACAAGAAAATACTTTTACATTTGTTCTCAATAATACAAGATATGTACTTATAATTATGACATATTATGTCATTTGTTCAACATATTGTCTCACTAATACAGGACACTAACTCATAATTAAAAAATACTATGTTTGAAAAATATTATCCATTATTAAGATATACTCTCTCATAATTATAACCTATTATGTCATTTGTACAACATATTTTCTAATTCCCAATATCAATATAATTTATGCAATTTACATATTATGTCGTTTTTATAACATATTTTATATAAATATATTTTCTAAATAAATATATTTGATCAAAAATATGTTATAAAAAATATATTCTGTATATATATATATATATATATATATATATATATATATATATATATAACATATTTTCATATTGTCATAATTTCTCTTAATTATGACATATTATATCATTTTTACAAAGTATATTCTCATAACGTTGAGATACTTATTCTGCTTGGCTGAAACTCACCCTTTCTCTACAATTAAAGGCTTTTTATTTGTATTCGTGTTAAACCTGAAGGTTTTTTAGGGTTAACGTTTGTAAAACAAACACCACTAATACCACTAACTTTTACATCACCACAAACACTTAAACAACCACTAACGCTTAAACACTGTTAACATTTAAATCAACACTAACACTAAAACACTGCAAACACTAAAACACCTCTAATACCACTAACTTTTACATCACCACTAACACTTAAACAGCCACTAACACTTAAACACCATTAACATTTAAATCAACACTAACACTAAAACACTGCTAACACTAAAACACCTCTAATACCACTAACTTTTACATCACCACTAACACTTAAACAGCCACTAACACTTAAACATCATTGACATTTAAATCGACACTAACACAAACACTGCTAACATTAAAACACCACTAACTTTTACATCACCACTAACACTTAAACAACCACTAACACTTAAACATCATTAACATTTAAATCAACACTAACACTTAAACACGGCTAACACTAAAACACCACTAACTTTTACATCACCACTAACACTTAAACAAACACTAACCCTTAAACACCATTAACATTTAAATCAACACTAACACTTAAACACTGCTAACACTAAAACACCACTAACTTTTACATCACCACTAACACTTAAACCACTAACATTTAAATTAACACTAACACTTAAAGACTGCTAACACTAAAACACCTCTAACTTTTACATCACCACTAACGCTTAAACACCATTAACATTTAAATCACAACTAACACTTAAACACCATTAACATTTAAACAAAAACTAACAATTAAATCACGACTAACACTTAAACAGCAGTAATACTTAAATAACCACTAACTGTTAAATTACTACTAGCACACCATTAACACTTAAACATCATTACCACCTAAACACCACTATAGTTTAAATCACCGCAAGCATCAGTAATAGCACTAGTACCACTAACATGTACATCACCACTAACACCTACATTAACCATTTAAATCACCACTAACACTTAAACACTTAAATCATTATATTTTAATAACCACTTAAATCACCACTATATATATATATATATATATATATATATATATATATATATATATATATATATATATATATATATATATATATATATATAACATATTTTCATATTGTCATAATTTCTCTTAATTATGACATATTATATCATTTTTACAAAGTATATTCTCATAACGTTGAGATACTTATTCTGCTTGGCTGAAACTCACCCTTTCTCTACAATTAAAGGCTTATTATTTGTATTCGTGTTAAACCTGAAGGTTTTTTAGGGTTAACGTTTGTAAAACAAACACCACTAATACCACTAACTTTTACATCACCACAAACACTTAAACAACCACTAACACTTAAACACCGTTAACATTTAAATTAACACTAACACTAAAACACTGCTAACACTAAAACACCACTAACTTTTACATCACCACTAACACTTAAACAACCACTAACACTTAAACATCATTAACATTTAAATCAACACTAACACTAAAACACTGCTAACACTAAAACACCACTAACTTTTACATCACCACTAACACTTAAACAACCACTAACATTTAAACATCATTAACATTTAAATCAACACTAACACTTAAACACGGCTAACACTAAAACACCTCTAACTTTTACATCACCACTAACACTTAAACAACCACTAACACTTAAACATCATTAACATTTAAATCAACATTAACACAAACACTGCTAACACTAAAACACCACTAACTTTTACATCACCACTAACACTTAAACAACCACTAACATTTAAATTAACACTAACACTTAAAGACTGCTAACACTAAAACACCACTAACTTTTACATCACCACTAACAAACACCATTAACATTTAAACAAAAACTAACAATTAAATCATGACTAACACTTAAACAGCAGTAATACTTAAATAATCACTAACTGTTAAATTACTACTAGCACACCATTAACACTTAAACATCATTACCACCTAAACACCACTATAGTTTAAATCACTGCAAGCATCAGTAATAGCACTAGTACCACTAACATGTACATCACCACTAACACCTACATTAACCATTTAAATCACCACTAACACTTAAACACTTAAATCATTATATTTTAATAACCACTTAAATCACCACTAACTCCTACATTAATCACTACTATCTCTTAAACACCAATAACATGTAAACACAGCTAACACTTAAATCTACACCAACATTAAACTAACACTTAGTTTAGCAGTTTAGAGGGCTTTTATAAATAAGGTGCAACAAAGTTGACCAATCAGAGCAGAGCTGGTGTACTATATATCAGTCTTAAAGGCACAGTAACTGATAAACTGTGAGGGACAAAGAGAGGCTGGAAAAGTGAATGAAAATGAACTGCGACTGTTTTTCCTTCATAAAACACACACAAGTGTCTTCACAGAGGAAAAGTCAAACAAAGCCCAGGATTAACTGAACCTGAAGAGCGAGAGGAGGCGACACTTTTAACATTACAGAGGTTCGCCGGAACGGGAGCGTCACAGATAAGACATGAAACATTTCCCCAAAGTGCCTGCACTCATCGTTCCTCCGAGATGAATTAGTTGGAGACACTTGCTTCTAAAGAAAGAAATCTCACAAACTAATGAGTTCTTGTTGTTATTGCGGGGGGAAAGAAAAAAAGCTCTCTCTCGCTGAGAGTTTCAGCGGCAGGCTAAGTTGACCTGTCTGTCGCTACCATGGTAACGTCGGAGCAGATCTCTGATGTTGCCTGCCAAGCGCTGATATTTATAACAATCCTGAGCTTTATGTTAAATTGTTAACCTCTTCCTGGAACAGGGACCGCATTCCTATTCCTATAGAGCAGCACAGCCTTCGCCATCTCCTCCATGAAAGTTTGTGAAGGTTATCTGGAGGGAAAGCACTTCTGATGCTCGGCAAAACCCACATGACACGCGGGGCGACGTACAGGAAGACTTGGAAACAGTACGTCCCGCAACATTCACACAAGCCCAACCGCGAGATCTGACATGCCGTCAAAGACGAATTTATTTGTTCTGCCAAATTAACTCACTCTGGATTTCCAGCAGAAACACTTACATCACCACTAACACTTACATCACCACTAACACATCACCACTAACACTTATAAAATCGCTAACACTTACATCAACACTAACACTTCCATCACCACTAACACTTAAACAATCACTAACACTTACATCAACACTAACACTTCCATCAACACTTCCATCAACACTTACACTTCCATCAACACTTACACTTACATTACCACTAACACTTAAAAATCACTAACACTCACATCAACACTAACACTTAAACAATCACTAACACTTACATCACCACTAACACTTACATCAACACTAACGCTTACATCAACACTTCCATCAACACTTACACTTCCATCAACACTTACACTTACATTACCACTAACACTTAAAAATCACTAACACTCACATCAACACTAACACTTAAACAATCACTAACACTTACATCACCACTAACACTTACATCAACACTAACGCTTACATCAACACTTCCATCAACACTTACACTTCCATCAACACTTACACTTACATTACCACTAACACTTAAAAATCACAAACACTTACATCAACACTTACACTTACATCAGCACTAACACTTACATCAACACTTACACTTACATCAACCCTTACACTTACATCAACACTTACACTTACATCACCACTTACACTTAAAAATCACTAACACTTAAACAATCCTCTACACTCACATCACCACTTACATCACAATTAACACTTAAACAACCATAAACATTTACGTCAGCGCTAACACTTACACAATCACGGACATTCACATCACCACAAACACTTACATCAACACACAATCACTAACACTCACATCACTACTAACACATCACCACTAACACACAATCACTGACACTCACATCAGCACTTACCCTTCCAACACCATTAACACTTAAACAAACACTAACACTCACACCACCACTAATACTTAAACAACCATAATACTTGAGCCACTAACACTCACATCATCATTAACACTTAAACAATTGTAACATTTAAACCACCAGTAATATTTAAATCACCACTAAAACGTAACCCCCCTGCGGCTTCCAGTATCGGGGACTATACTCCTACTCCATGCGGGGCGACGTACGGGAAGACTTGGAAACAGTACGTCCTGCAACATTTGCTCAATTGCGGCGGCGAACACATCCGCGACGGGAGCGAGATCAGACGTGCCGTTAAGGCGAGTTTATTTGTTCTGCTGAATTAATTCTCTGAGGATTTCCAGCGCGCCGAGAGCAGGTTATGTCGCATAATTGGACCTTGCTCCCAAATGTCACCGCTTTATTGGAAGACCGTTCTCGGCTCTCGCAATTTCAGCCACAGGTGGCGAAACGGGGCTTTGATTTTTTTTTCCTCTCTTCCCTCACGCCTTCGCTTAATGACTTCGGTCACGTCCCGCCAATAATTGGAGCCACCTGAGAGCAAATTAGTAAATAAGTTGATTTGAAATAAATTTACATGCCAGCCAATGATGAGTTTGCTCATTAAACGAATTCGGGAAGAGAAAAAAACTGGCTTTCTGGGCCCGAAAGAGGCAGGAGCCCTAATTGAGTGCCTTTCTATTCAAGTCTATTCTATTTAATCCACTCCGAGTCAGAAGTCGTTCCTCGCCTTAGGTTGTTTGTCTCGTCGCTTCCTTTTACATATTGCTCAACCGCTATATGATTCTCATTAACGGTGCATATTGCAAAGCTTCAATTACACGTGCACTGTGTAGAAGT
Organism: Megaleporinus macrocephalus; assembly: GCA_021613375.1. NCBI lineage: Eukaryota > Metazoa > Chordata > Actinopteri > Characiformes > Anostomidae > Megaleporinus > Megaleporinus macrocephalus. The sequence goes on along the minus strand of CM038709.1, from coordinate 39,267,351 downwards.
ACACAGCTAATTAGAAAGTATAATGACGCACGAGGCCCATAAATAATCAGAAGGTGGGCGGACCAGGAGCCGGTGTTGGCAGTCATGTTATCATGTACATATTAAAATCTTTTCATGCTTTCCGCCCGGTTTCATGAAGCATCAAAAGAGAGCGCCGAGTCCAACGCCTTCCCTGGCTCCACCTGGGCTGAAGCTGCGGAGGGTCTTCGTTTCGGCCACTTCCGTTCCCGCTAAGTCGGGCGGTTGCGGAGGAGGAGGTCAGCCCTGATAAATTGTTTGCCATGACATTTGGGGGCCGAAGCAATCTATGGCTCATTTCAGCTCTGTGGGATTATGCGGAAAGACCACCGCTCCAATAGATCAATAGAGCAGAGACATAGAAGATCATAGAACCGAAGCTCCTTTGAATTGAGACACTCCAATTAAAGGTGCCATAGAATGTATTTATTCAGTATTTTAAATAGTTCTCTGATGTTCTACACAGAAGGTAGGTGACTTTGGTCATCCCAGTGTGGATGTACATGCCCATTTACGCCACACCTGTGGTTTGGTCCTAAAATAAAATGAGCCACTAGGTTGGTGAGTTCATAACTAACTTATATCGCTCTGCTTTGATTGGCTGATCACACAGAAGCATCTCCAAGATATCAACTTTACAGGAGAGACCAGAAACGTTGATTACCTTCAGTGTAAGTTAATGTAAAGAGGTTTTTATTCCAAGAGATTGTGGAGCATTTTCATTGGTGCCTTCATCATAAAGCTATCACAGGATATAAAGAACAACTGTTGTGTTCAAATTGTTACGACCTGGTCTAGGGGCAGGCCGTAACAGAAATTAAGAGTGGGTTCTCTCCCCTGACCTCTGCCAGACCAAACACCGGACACTGTTTATATTAGAAAACTGCAAGTTCATTGTCAACAAATGAGTGAAAGATGGGACAGTGGCTTCAGGGACGAGTTAATGCTAAAATAACAAACAAAACAACTAAAGCTAGAAATCTAAGCCTGAAAACAAAGCAAACCAAAATACCCCAAACTACCCCAAACTCCCCTAACTTCCCCCGAACTCCCTACCACAAAACAGGAGAAAAGGGTAGATAAACAAAAGGCACCCGTCCCCTACATCCCACAGAGATGGAGTGTAAATGTAATGAGTAGAAAGTACTGATAATGGAGTTTTAATGTAAGGAGTAGAAAGTACTGATAATGGAGTGTAAATGTAAGGAGTAGAAAGTACTGATAATGGAGTTTTAATGTAAGGAGTAGAAAGTACTGATAATGGAGTGTAAATGTAAGGAGCAGAAAGTACTGATAATGGAGTGTAAATGTAAGGAGTAGAAAGTACAGATAATGGGGTGTAAATGTAAGGAGTAGAAAGTACTGATAATGGAGTGTAAATGTAAGGAGTAGAAAGTACTGATAATGGAGTGTAAATGTAAGGAGTAGAACGTACTGATAATGGAGTGTAAATGTAAGGAGTAGAAAGTACAGATAATGGAGTGTAAATGTAAGGAGTAGAAAGTACTGATAATGTAGTGTAAATGTAAGGAGTAGAAAGTACTGATAATGGAGTGTAAATGTAAGGAGTAGAAAGTACAGATAATGGAGTGTAAATGTAAGGAGTAGAAAGTACAGATAATGGAGTGTAAATGTAAGAGTAGAAAGTACAGATAATGGAGTGTAAATGTAAGGAGTAGAAAGTACTGATAATGGAGTGTAAATGTAAGGAGTAGAAAGTACTGATAATGGAGTGTAAATGTAAGGAGTAGAAAGTACAGATAATGGAGTGTAAATGTAAGGAGTAGAAAGTACAGATAATGGAGTGTAAATTTAAGGAGTAGAAAGTACTGATAATGGAGTGTAAATGTAAGGAGTAGAAAGTACTGATAATGTAGTGTAAATGTAAGGAGTAGAAAGTACTGATAATGGAGTGTAAATGTAAGGAGTAGAAAGTACAGATAATGGAGTGTAAATGTAAGAGTAAAAAGTACTGATAATGGAGTGTAAATGTAAGGAGTAGAAAGTACTGATAATGGAGTGTAAATGTAAGGAGTAGAAAGTACAGATAATGGAGTGTAAATGTAAGGAGTAATAAGTCAGCTGAAAAATAATTACTCCAGTAAATTATAAATAACCAAAATCTCTACTTAAGTAAGGTAACAAAGTATTTTTACTTTGTTACTCGACACCTCTTTTTACCAAATCAGATTTATTTACAGTGGTGGTGATGGGAACCAGGGGTCACCATGTCTACAACACAGATATAGTCATTTAATTGATATCCAAAACCACCACTGAACAGTTTAAATATCATTGCTGTCCAAAATAGATGCTTTACAGGAGAGGCCAAAAATGTTCTTTACCTTTAATGTAAGTTCATGTAAAGAGGTTTTATTGCAAGTGATTTTGAAGCATTTTTATTGGTCCATTCATCATGAAACTGTTGGGTTCAAATGATATGGACAAATAAAAATCCACCAAAATGGTGGTAAAATTGTGGAAAATCTGAAAGAATTCAATGACTATTTGGCTGTACAACACCCTGTATGTATTCATCCACTCTAAGCGTATTAAAATAAATGACTAAAATAAAAATATTAAAGTATTTTAGGCCTCATTTTAAGAGGCGTCAGGCAACATATTCATCTTACATTTCATGCAATAACTTTCTAAATGGGAGCTTTTAAAGATTGGACGTCTGGTTCCATTCACCACCACTGTGAACAGTTCTGACTTGGTAACTAGAATGAAGTGCTTCGCAGACATTGGGTGACAGTCGTGATCTTGGTTTCATTCCAAAGGTAAAGAAGGGTCTTCTCAATGGTCAGAATCACTGTATGAACTACTGACCCAGAGTAACAGAAGCTGGAATGGAGGCGCTTATTTCCACCTGAGCGCTCTTACCTGATCTCCGATTCTTGCTGCGTTATGAAGACCACATGACTGGCTTCGAAGGTGAAGACCCACAGATTTGCTTGTGCTTTTCATTTGGTGCTTATGTAACAAATGAGATGATCATAACTGCGGCGAGGAACGAATCTTAGAATGGTTCTATGGGATTCCAGTCCTGAGGTTTTACACTTAGCATCATGATATTGCCGGACAATTTGATTTGATGCATAAAAACGAAGGAATGATTGGTTTAACCAATCAGAAGGCTCTCGGCAAACATCGATTAGCATATAATTCTCAGAGCATATTATACACATTACCCAGCCATTTAAACACTCTCATGTTCTTATGAACTTTGCCTCTTCATGTCGTCTCGCAGGAATTCCTGATCGTGAGAGCTGTTTCATTACTCCATTAGCTCGAGTTCACTTCAGCTAATAAAGTAATAGGACGTTCACCAAAATGAACCAGTGAGTGGACTCGCCTGGAATTCATTGCGATCTGAAGCAAACAAATGGCAGACAAAGCTGCTAATGAGCTACAGCCATAAAATATTTAATATTTCAAAATGACATCAGGCTACTCGCTGTGTTGAAAGTAGGGTTTATATAGCACTACAGCTACGGCTCCATGACTGCTGGTTCACCTTCAGTACAGATCTCTGAAAGCTAAATGCTACACAACTGGCACAAATGCTACACAACTGGCACAACAACAAAAAAGCAGGTTTATCCTGCTAGGGGTCACAAAGGGGCTGAATCCCAGAGATAACGGAGCAAAGGCAGTGCATGCCATGGACAGGTTGCCAATCCATTGCATGGCCAACACACACTCACACCTACGAGCAGTTTAGAGTGAGCGATCAACCTAACAAGCATGTGTTTGGACTGTGGGGAGAAACCGGAGTACCTGAATGAAACCCACTCAAGTACGGGGAGAACATTCACACTCCACACAGAACAACCCGGACCGGGAATCCAACCCGGATCGTCTTGCTGTGAGGCGACAGTACTAACCACTACACCACCGTGCTGGATGTTGGAGTGTTTAATGTGTTCTTTCTTTCCCTTTATTACAGCTTCAATTCTCAAAGAGTCACATCTCCAAAGTTCAGTCTCAGAAGTTGGTTTAACATTTTCTTCTTCTCTCTATCCAAGTAACACATGTAGTGGTGTTGAGGTTCTGGACTCTGGGGTGGTCAGTCCATTGTTTCTTTGTTTGCTGTGCAAATGGTCTTCTTGAATTTTTAAAAAATGTTGGGATCAGAGCAGGCGGCACGGTGGTGTAGTGGTTAGCACTGTCGCCTTACAGCAAGACGATCCAGGTTGGATTCCCAGTCCGGGCCATTCTGTGTGTAGTTTGCATGTCTCCCCGTAGATAAGACTACACCTATTGCCCACAGGTGTGTGTTAGCCTTCACTCCATGACCCTGACTAATAGAATAAAGTGGAAGATAGTGGATGGATGGATGAATGAACTTGAGCAACAAAGGTTGGTAAAGTTGTGTAAAGCTTAAAAACCACTTTATGGAACATCTCACAAGTATTTGGATGAATTGGGAGTATAAAAGTAAAGAGGGGGAGGAGTCACCACTCTGTGAAAGACTGTGTGGGCACTCAACATAAAATAGTAAAGAACTGTATCATCTACGCTACATAATAATGTTTAAAGGTTCTGAGAATCCAGAGAAATCTTAAACCAGTACTGGATGGTGGTGATCTTCAGGCCCTCAGATGGCGCTGCATTAAAACTAGACCTAATTCTGTAGTAAAATCATTGCATGAATACAGTTCATCACTGCTCCACAAACACAAGTTAAAATTCTACCAGATATAAACAGATTCAGAAGCGCCGCCGACTTCTCTGGGCCTGAGCTTATTTATGATAGACTAAGCAAAGTGGAAACGTGTCCTGAGGTCAAAATTTTGAATTCTTTTGGAAATCGCATCCTCTAGACCAGGGATATTTAATTAGAATCAGAGGCAATTTCCTTAGGCCAAGGTCCGGACTGTGTTTGTGTTATGACCATAACTTATGTTATGATCCAGTGCCATATAATGTATTGAAGTAGCCTAGTAGTTCTATTAGCATTTTATGTCGTCAGCAACTGAAAGATAAACCAAATTACAAATACCGTTCAGTATATTTCAATTATATTTATTGTTTTAAATAAGGAACTGAATCAATTATTTATAGAACCTCAAATAAAAAGGTCTACATTAAAAAAAGTGAATGCTTTTGAAAAAAAGTGAACCTTAAAGTGTTTATTCATAGAAAAAGTACATAAAACATGGGGCGGCATGGTGGTGTAGTGATTAGCACTGAGGGCCATGCGATGGACTGGCGAACTGTCCATGGTGTACCCCGTCTTTGTCCAAGGACGCTGGGATTGGCTCCAGCCCCCCCATGACCCCGACTAGTGGGATTAAGCGACAGATAATGGATGAATGAATGGAAAACTAAAACGTGTAGCTTCTTGTTAACTCTGTTTCACATCTTGACCTGTTGGTTTGGAGCTGTCTGTGGGAGGAAAAAACATATGTCTCTCCATTACTGGTTAAAAAAACGGTTTTCGCCATCGACTTTTCTTTTTTCTGGCATTATTCTCCAACCGCTGTTTCTCGCTTCGTACCTCACCTGTGTGCACGCTGCACTCCCGAATATGCACAGATCTGATTGGCTGAGGAACTTACAACGCACACGATCGGTTTGTGAGTTACGCCGCAAAGCCTGTATACCGTACAGACAAGAAAACCTCCGCCACTTAAAATAAACATTGTCAACATTAAGCCCCAATTAAGTAGTTCTTAATAGTTTATTGGTTTGGGTCCTTACTGAAAGACGCCATGGTCCAGACTAAACAGGAGAGTAGCTTGTGTCCGGCTTGTTATCAGTGCACAGTATGAAACAGGGCCAGCAGTGTAAGTTACAGTGAGCAACTAAGTTGTTAAATAATATTAACTAATTTCTTCTGATCAAAAAGCAAATTAAGAGAAACAACTATGACAACCAGGGCTCGATGGGACGTCATACGTTATATAAGTTGAAGTGAGCACTGGGTGTATTAGCTGTTGGTTGTGCGATGGGGATGCTGATGCTTAGCCCCACCTATCAAACACACGTTCCGAGGTCCATGGGGCCAGAATTAAGAAGCCGGGGCCTCGGATGAGAGCAATCAGGCGTCTCTGAAAATGCACGTGGGCAGCACAAAAGCGGCCCTGGCGGTAATTGCTGGTTATTAAAGCCCGTAATCACTCCCAGCGCGCAATGAGGTATAATGAACTTCACTGATGGAGCCGTCTCGGAGGATACGAACGTCTTGTACATGCAGAATAGAAAGAACCGACGGAGAGAGAGAGAGAGAGAGAGAGAGAGAGAGAGAGAGAGAGAGAGACTGTGCGGAGAGTGGGTGAGGGAATGGGAAGATGGTGGTGTGGGGCGGGGGGCTTGGGGGGGTGTTAATTTGGGAGCACAGCGGCGAAGGATTGAAAGTGATCCCTCTTTGTGTTTGTCTGTCGACGTCCTTAAGGGAAGTAATCAGCTGTAACCCCAGAAGTGTGTTCCCCCCATTGCCCCCCCGATTGGCACTCGAAAAGAGAAATCAGAACGCCGTCAACTCGAGATGTTCCGTCACCGCTGCCCACACACTCGCCCGCACACGTCCACCCACCACCAATTCCCAAACCCGCAAAATGGCTCCCCAGGCCCCCATTCGCTTGCGATGAGTCGAGCGGCTGTATCGCTGTAGAAGGAGAATAACGAAGGAAGACTGAGGCCTAATGACCGCCTGCAGTGAAGAGTTTAACTCTTAAAGCCCTGCGCTGACAACGGCTTCCAATGTTTCACAAAGCGTATTCCACAATACAATATAGGTTCCATCAGTTTATCATCAAATCAGCCCCACTTTCTAAAATAACACAGCCAATCACTGTGAGTTCTACACTGAGCTGTACAGCATTATTGGATATAACAGCAACTGAGAGGAAGAACGAATAACCCTTATAATCAAAACACTCGTCCACACTTTATTTAGTTTGCCACCAATAGATTATCTTTAGTTGTTTAACCTATTTACAAACCAGCTGTTCTAATTAAATAGTGCTGGAGTTCGAGTTAGCACTAACACCAAGGTTAGGTTTTGAACCAGGTTGAGGTCAGGGTTAAGCCAGGCATAGAGTTTGGTAACAGTAGGATGACTTGAATAAATATTGAGGTAAAATGAATTACTGTCTAAAGAGAATCATGGATTTTCATTTTCTTCATTTGTATTTTTGCATAATTTGAGCATGAGGACTGGATTGGACCAACAGATATACTCAAGAATACTTGGAATAATCTCTCATTACATTGACTTGAAAGTTGAAAGTAAAGTATGGCTTTGCTCTCTAAAGCTCATTGAAAGCTCCTTATTGAAAACATTACCAGCATTAAAACTACGAGGCTGAAGTCAACTTGTTATTAAAATATCACTGTTCCATCTTACATAGTGTAGCAGTTATTACATCATTCCAAGGGCCAGAATGGATTCACAGCACAATTTAAGGTGGAACAGGGTAATTAGAATAAGAGGCAGATGTCCTTATTAAAACATGTTTCCAGCATTAAAAAAATAATTACGATGTTTTGATAGATTTTATCATCTTATCAGGATGACAGCAGTGAGTTTCGACTGAATTACCATTAAAAACACACTAAAACATTTGAAAGTTATTATGCCGTATTATTGATATGATCATGCTATGTAGAACTGCTTAATGAGAACAATAAATAGCTAGAACTCCACTGCTGGAGGACAATTTAGTGTCAGGAGAACCTGTTGTAATTTATTTTCTCGTCATCAAAATGGCAACAAACTGACCCATGTGACCCATCTGGCCAGGTTCTTATCCTCTGGGGTTGGGGAAGATTTCCTTGGGAGGTTCCTGCTGTAAAACAAAATGTTCTGCTGAGTTCTTAACTTCATCTGTCTAAAAGAGCTTTAGCTGACAGGTATGCTATGTAAGAAATATTTACAACAAACTTATTATTTAGCACAAAAAAAACAAAGTAAAGGAGGCTGAATCCTCACTGTCACAGAAGAGAAAACATGAAGAAGCTAAACAAAAACCAGACCACAATAACAGAAAGGGCTTCAACAGAAAGGCTGATGACCACTGTAGGTTCTCAGGAAGGGAGGGTTGAGTTTGGGGTGTTTGGTAGGTTGCAATAAGCACCACTGGGGGGCGTGTAAGGTTTAGATGTCCAGAGCAAATTAGCTAATTAATTGTTTTTAAAAACAGATTAACATCCCACATTCTGAGTAACATGTTTGTCCAAACATAATATCGCCTGTTTGATGTGCGTTGAATCTTCATACTTGTTGAATGACACTGTTGGATTACCATTCGGCATACCAACATGTCTGATTGGCATTCAGCCAATTGCATAATGTTGGTGCAAAAGGTGAGCAGAGTGAGCATATGTGTCAGTTACATCTGTACATTGACGTATCTCCTTAAAATAAGACAAAATATTCAATGTAAAGTATTTTTTTTATTTAATAAATAATACAATTGTGCATGGGTGGTGTAATGGTTAGCACTGTCGCCTCACAGCAAGACGATCTGGGTTGGATTCCCGGTCCGGGCCATTTTGTGTGGAGTGTGTATGTTCTCCCCGTGCTTGGGTTTCCTCCCACAGTCCAAATACATGCATGTTAGGCTGGTTGGTCACTCTAAATTGCCCGTAGGTGTGAGTGTGTGAGTTAGTGTTGGCCATGCGATGGACTGGCGAACTGTCCATGGTGTACCCCGCCCTTGCCTGCTGTCGCTGTGATTGGCTCTAGGCCCGCCATGACTCCGACTAAGCAGCAGATAATAGATAGATGGATAATTTCGTTTGATGCGGTTATGTTTTGATGGGAATTAGCTTATTGGTTGGAATTATACACCACTAGTTTCCTGTAGGACCCCTTTAGCCCACCATCAAATGCATCTTTGATTTAGGAGGAGTGTTTTAGGATACCAATTTTAAGGCTTGGATTAGATCAAGACTTGTGCTTTGTTAATCTCTACAGTACTACATTCTAGGCTATATTATACAATAAAGATCTAGAACAGCTTTAAAATGATTTGAGGTAATTGATCTGAGCTAAAGACAAAAGAAAAAGCCAATTCAAGAGATGTTTAATAATAATAATAATAATAATAATAATAATAATAATAATAATAATAATAATAATAGAACACTTTTCATACTAGTGGCAGCTCAAAGTGCTTTACAGACAGTTTTCATCAGTAATAGCAGAAAGTGAGTTGTAACGAGCCAAAGACAAAATTCAAACGTAGAGTTTTAATCAAACACAGAGTTTAGGAGATACATTTCTCACAGTTTATTAAAAGTGAGCCTGACTGTCTAATAAAAGCTGGACTGAGGGCAGAATAACTGAAATAGTCTCTCCACGTTGTTCTGTATTTTATGGACGGTGTTTGCAGAAGGTCTGGTTCTGCTGAACTAAGGTGTCGAGTTGAAACATAAACAGAGATAGTCTGTGATGTAAGCTGGTGCTATATTATTTACAGCTTTATAGACGAGTACAGAACTTTAAAGGCTAAAAAGATATGGGAGTCAGTGTTACAGTATACATCACAGTGACCACCCTTTCATTGTTTAATTTCCTCTCAAAACGGCCACAACGTTATTCGTTGTTCAGAATAATGAACAAAAGCATGAAATATTTCACAGAAATGAACCAAAAGCCTCAATAACTGAATGTAATATAATATAATATCCACTTTTTACCTCACTCTCAGTTTCTCAGACACATTGCCCACAAACTTCCATGCACTGATGTTAGGCAATGTATCCACTAGACGGCAGTTCAGAAATAGGTGGTGGTGTAAATGGCGGTGGGTGGTGAGACCATGAAATACATTGCAAGCACGTGATTGAACAATTATTTTCCCCCTTATTACAAATTAGACAATCTGGCAACAAACATTATTTACAGTCATGTTTATATGACAGTGGTCTACGCTACCCCCATGGTTTTCAGTGGTGCTGCTCCATTCCGTTCGTATCCAAAACGTGCACAAATATGGATGAAATGAATGCAGATTTTAAATTTTTAATAATTTTGCTGTACGTACAGCTTGACATTCAGGACCCCCAACTCAAAACACCCCCCATGTCCCTGTCACATACCTTGTTTGTCGATATTGAAATGTTGGCATGTTATCCCTGCTGAAAAAATACCATTAGCACCGTCAGAATGGAAGCCCAAAGGTTTTCGTTTGATGCATATATGTTTTGATGGGAATCGGCTTATTGGTTGGAATTATACACCACCAGTTTCCTGTAGGACCCCTTTAGCCCACCATCAAATGCATCTTTGATTTATCCCAGAACAACTATTAAACCATTGGAGTCCTTAACACTGTGATAGCAGCAGGAGGCAGCAGGTAAGATGGTACTAGCTAAGTCAGCAAGAAGGGTGTTAGGAAACCAATTTTAAAGCTTGGATTAGATCAAGACTAGATTTTTGTGCCTTGGTAATCTCTACCGTACTACATTCTTGGTTATATAATACAATAAAGATCTAGAACAGCTTTAATTTATGTCAGGTAAAAACCATAAATGCAGTTTGGTTTTCTTTGCAGATGTAAAACCTGCTGTCAGTAACCACTTCTGAGCTAAAGACAAAAGGAAAAGCAAACAAGGACCCAATTCAAGAGACATTTTAATAATAATAATAATAATAATAATAATAATAATAATAATAATAATAATAATAATAATAGAGGACATTTCATACCAGAGGCAGCTCAAAGTGCTTTACAGACAATTTCCATCAGTAATAACAGAGAGTCGTAATAAGCCAAAGACAAAATTCAAATTACATAGAGTTTTAATAAAAGCTGGATAACTGAAATCGTCTCTTCATATTGTTCTGTATTTTATGGAAGGTGTTTGCAGAAGGTCTGTTTCTGCTGAACTAAGGTGTCAAGTTGGAAAATAAACAGAGACGTTCTGTGATATAAGCTGGTGCTATATTATTTACAGCTTTATAGATGAGAACTTTAAAGGCTAAAAAGATACAGGTAGTCAGTGCAGATACAGTGTATATAAAGATACAGGTAGTCAGTGTAGATACAGTGTATATAAAGATACAGGTAGTCAGTGCAGATACAGTGTATATAAAGATACAGGTAGTCAGTGTAGATACAGTGTATATAAAGATACAGGTAGTCAGTGCAGATACAGTGTATATAAAGATACAGGTAGTCAGTGTAGATACAGTGTATATAAAGATACAGGTAGTCAGTGCAGATACAGTGTATATAAAAGATACGGGTAGTCAGTGTAGATACAGTGTATATAAAGATACAGGTAGTCAGTGTAGATACAGTGTATATAAAAGATACAGGTAGTCAGTGCAGATACAGTGTATATAAAAGATACAGGTAGTCAGTGTAGATACAGTGTATATAAAGATACAGGTAGTCAGTGCAGATACAGTGTATATAAAGATACAGGTAGTCAGTGCAGATACAGTGTATATAAAAGATACAGGTTGTCAGTGCAGATACAGTGTATATAAAGATACAGGTAGTCAGTGTAGATACAGTGTATATAAAAGATACGGGTAGTCAGTGCAGATACAGTGTATATAAAGATACAGGTAGTCAGTGCAGATACAGTGTATATAAAGATACAGGTAGTCAGTGCAGATACAGTGTATATAAAGATACGGGTAGTCAGTGCAGATACAGTGTATATAAAGATACAGGTAGTCAGTGCAGATACAGTGTATATAAAGATACAGGTAGTCAGTGTAGATACAGTGTATATAAAAGATACGGGTAGTCAGTGCAGATAGAGTGTATATAAAAGATACAGGTAGTCAGTGTAGATACAGTGTATATAAAAGATACAGGTAGTCAGTGCAGATACAGTGTATATAAAAGATACAGGTAGTCAGTGTAGATACAGTGTATATAAAGATACAGGTAGTCAGTGCAGATACAGTGTATATAAAAGATATGGGTAGTCAGTGTAGATACAGTGTATATAAAAGATACGGGTAGTCAGTGTAGATACAGTGTATATAAAAGATACGGGTAGTCAGTGCAGATACAGTGTATATAAAGATACGGGTAGTCAGTGCAGATACAGTGTATATAAAGATACGGGTAGTCAGTGCAGATACAGTGTATATAAAAGATACAGGTAGTCAGTGCAGATACAGTGTATATAAAAGATACAGGTAGTCAGTGCAGATACAGTGTATATAAAAGATACAGGTAGTCAGTGCAGATACAGTGTATATAAAAGATACAGGTAGTCAGTGCAGATACAGTGTATATAAAAGATACAGGTAGTCAGTGCAGATACAGTGTATATAAAAGATACAGGTAGTCAGTGTAGATACAGTGTATATAAAAGATACAGGTAGTCAGTGCAGATACAGTGTATATAAAGATACAGGTAGTCAGTGCAGATACAGTGTATATAAAAGATACAAGTAGTCAGTGCAGATACAGTGTATATAAAGATACAGGTAGTCAGTGCAGATACAGTGTATATAAAAGATACAGGTAGTCAGTGTAGATACAGTGTATATAAAGATACGGGTAGTCAGTGTAGATACAGTGTATATAAAAGATACAGGTAGTCAGTGTAGATACAGTGTATATAAAAGATACGGGTAGTCAGTGTAGATACAGTGTATATAAAGATACAGGTAGTCAGTGCAGATACAGTGTATATAAAGATACAGGTAGTCAGTGTAGATACAGTGTATATAAAGATACAGGTAGTCAGTGCAGATACAGTGTATATAAAAGATACGGGTAGTCAGTGTAGATACAGTGTATATAAAAGATACGGGTAGTCAGTGTAGATACAGTGTATATAAAGATACAGGTAGTCAGTGTAGATACAGTGTATATAAAAGATACGGGTAGTCAGTGCAGATACAGTGTATATAAAGATACAGGTAGTCAGTGCAGATACAGTGTATATAAAAGATACAGGTAGTCAGTGCAGATACAGTGTATATAAAAGATACAGGTAGTCAGTGCAGATACAGTGTATATAAAGATACAGGTAGTCAGTGTAGATACAGTGTATATAAAAGATACGGGTAGTCAGTGCAGATACAGTGTATATAAAAGATACGGGTAGTCAGTGCAGATACAGTGTATATAAAAGATACGGGTAGTCAGTGTAGATACAGTGTATATAAAGATACAGGTAGTCAGTGCAGATACAGTGTATATAAAGATACAGGTAGTCAGTGTAGATACAGTGTATATAAAAGATACAGGTAGTCAGTGCAGATACAGTGTATATAAAGATACAGGTAGTCAGTGCACATACAGTGTATATAAAGATACAGGTAGTCAGTGCAGATACAGTGTATATAAAAGATACAAGTAGTCAGTGCAGATACAGTGTATATAAAGATACAGGTAGTCAGTGCAGATACAGTGTATATAAAGATACAGGTAGTCAGTGCAGATACAGTGTATATAAAAGATACAAGTAGTCAGTGCAGATACAGTGTATATAAAGATACAGGTAGTCAGTGTAGATACAGTGTATATAAAGATACAGGTAGTCAGTGCAGATACAGTGTATATAAAAGATACAGGTAGTCAGTGTAGATACAGTGTATATAAAGATACAGGTAGTCAGTGCAGATACAGTGTATATAAAGATACAGGTAGTCAGTGTAGATACAGTGTATATAAAGATACAGGTAGTCAGTGTAGATACAGTGTATGTAAAGATACAGGTAGTCAGTGCAGATACAGTGTATATAAAAGATACAGGTAGTCAGTGCAGATACAGTGTATATAAAGATACAGGTAGTCAGTGCAGATACAGTGTATATAAAAGATACGGGTAGTCAGTGCACATACAGTGTATATAAAAGATACGGGTAGTCAGTGTAGATACAGTGTATATAAAGATACAGGTAGTCAGTGCAGATACAGTGTATATAAAGATACAGGTAGTCAGTGTAGATACAGTGTATATAAAGATACAGGTAGTCAGTGCAGATACAGTGTATATAAAAGATACGGGTAGTCAGTGTAGATACAGTGTATATAAAAGATACGGGTAGTCAGTTCAGATACAGTGTATATAAAGATACAGGTAGTCAGTGCAGATACAGGGTATATAAAAGATACAGGTAGTCAGTGCAGATACAGTGTATATAAAAGATACAGGTAGTCAGTGTAGATACAGTGTATATAAAGATACAGGTAGTCAGTGCAGATACAGTGTATATAAAAGATACGGGTAGTCAGTGTAGATACAGTGTATATAAAAGATACGGGTAGTCAGTGCAGATACAGTGTATATAAAGATACGGGTAGTCAGTGCAGATACAGTGTATATAAAAGATACGGGTAGTCAGTGCAGATACAGTGTATATAAAAGATACAGGTAGTCAGTGCAGATACAGTGTATATAAAAGATACAGGTAGTCAGTGCAGATACAGTGTATATAAAAGATACAGGTAGTCAGTGCAGATACAGTGTATATAAAGATACAGGTAGTCAGTGCAGATACAGTGTATATAAAAGATACAAGTAGTCAGTGCAGATACAGTGTATATAAAGATACAGGTAGTCAGTGCAGATACAGTGTATATAAAGATACAGGTAGTCAGTGCAGATACAGTGTATATAAAAGATACAGGTTGTCAGTGCAGATACAGTGTATATAAAAGATACAGGTACTCAGTGTAGATACAGTGTATATAAAGATACAGGTAGTCAGTGCAGATACAGTGTATATAAAAGATGCAGGTAGTCAGTGTAGATACAGTGTATATAAAAGATACAGGTAGTCAGTGCAGATACAGTGTATATAAAAGATACAGGTAGTCCGTGCAGATACAGTGTGTATTTCCAAAAACCTGACAAGCCTCAAAAAATATGAAGAAAACTAACTAAGAGAAATAAACTTTTAATGTTTCCTCTGATTTTCACTAGTTGTTAAATCAGGCCTGAACACCAGCACCACACCAGGCAGCAGGTGAAATATTTTTCCATAAAATTACACGGTAATTCGATAAAGAAAATGGCCCACATTAACGAACTGCTGCTTAATGGTTAGCCCCATAAAAGCATCTTTCTCATTCAAAAAAAAAAAAACTAAGAAGAAACAATGCCTGGAGAGAATTACGCACCGCACTGGGACCTTTGCTCTGGTGGGGTTTGACGTATTATTGCGATTTGTTATACTTTTTCGAATAGAGCTGCTTATTTACATAACTAATTACACATCTGCATAATTTTTCACATTTGATTTACATTCCGTATTAATATTAGAACTATGACAAAGTGTTGAAGGCAGTGGAACTTGCTGTGTGTTCACTATCAGGAACAAAGAGTCTGGTAATAGTTCGAAGAAAGCAGATGTCAAAACCGTTCCTGCGTTCCAGCAGACTGATCATGCGATCAGCCACCCCCACCCCCCGAACCCCCTTGAGGAACAAGTCGCACTGTCCTAACAGTCTGGGTCACCCGGCTGACACCTCCCACCCACACTGTATTAATGAACCTGATTCGTCATTCCCAATTTAATTGGGGGCATCTTTATTCATCAGCGTTTTTTTCTCTTTTTCTTTCTTTCATTCTGTTTTTTTTTTCCAGAGAATTAAAAGCCTCATGAGGGATCAGGCCACTTTAATTGCGAGCTGATCCGGCCACACAACAGCAGCTCGGAGGCCTGCCGAGTCTGTTTTGCACAAGCGTCAGCGTTTTCCTCTTTATTTGTATTAACCAACGTTCATAAAAGCAAACGAGGAGAATTTTGTGTAGTCGCTGACTGCACTCAGTATTGTAGGTTCGTGTATGTTTCCGGTGAAGAAAGAAGCTATTCTTCTCTTTATGGCACAGCGACGACTCCTAAAGGCAACATTTCAAATCCATACAGTTTTCCCATTGATCAGTATGTAACATACACTACATTAGCAAAAGTATTCACTCGTCTTCTTTCACACGCATATAAACTTGAGTGACCCATTCTTAATCCATAGGTTTTTATACACTACATCTATAACAGCTTCAGCTATTTTGGAAAGTCTCTCCACACAGTTTAGGAGGGTATTTATATTTGGCCACAGTTCTTCCAGAAGTGCTTGTATGAGGTCAGACAATGATGTTGGATGTGAAGGCCTGGCTCTCAGTCTCCGCTCTAATTCATCCCAAAGGTGTTCTATCAGGTTGAGGTCAGGACTCAGACCAGTCAAGTTCTTCCACACCAAATTCGCTCCTTCATGTCTTAATAGAGGTTGTTTTGTGCACTGGTGACTGCAGTCATGTTGGAGCAGGAAGGGGCCGTCGGGGGCATGAAATTGTTCAGAATCTCTTGGTCTCCTGAAGTATTAAGAGTTTCTTTCACTGGAACTAAGGGGCCGAGCCCAACTCCTGAAAAACAACCCCACACCATAATCCCCCCTCCACCAAACTTTACACTTGACACAGTGCAGTCAGACACGTACCGTTCTCCTGGCAACCGCCAAACCCTGACTCATCCATCCGATTGCCAGATGGAGAAGCGTGATTCATCACTCCAGAGAATATATCTCCACTGCTTTAGAGTCCAGTGGCAGCATGCTTTACACCACTGCTTCCGATGCTTTGCATTGCGCTTGGTGATGCAGCTTCTCGGCCATGGAAACCCATTCCATGAAGTTCTCTACAAAGTGTTCTTGAGCTGATCTAAAGGCCACATGAATTTGTAGGTCTGTAGTGATTGACTCTGCAGAAAGTTAGTGACCTCTGTGCACTATGAGCTTTTACTGACCCCACTCTATCATTTTACATGGTTACCATTTTTTTGAGTTGATGTCGTTCCCAATTACTTCCACTTTGTTATAACACCACTGACAGTCGACTGTGGAATATTTAGTAGTGAGGAAATTTCATGACTGGACTGACAGGCAGCATCCTATCACGGTACCAGACTGAGCTCCTGAGAGAGACCCACTCTTTCACTAATGTGTGTAGAAGCAGTCTGCATGACTAGGTGCTTGATTTTATACACCAGTGGCCATGAAAGTGACTGGAACACCGGAATTCCGTGGTTTAGCAATATAATATATCAGTGGTGTTTGGTGTTCAGCTCCTCAACTTTTTACACTAAGGTTGTGAGACTAACGTGGCTAAAAGAATCAGCATTGTAACTGCAGTTTGTACAGTTGGTGTGTTGCAGTTTAGTCTTCACGATGACTGCTACTGATTTTTAACTGTGCAACAAGCTTCCTTCATAGGTAAGAGTATGTCATGTAGTGTTGGAAACCTCGTAAGCAAGTCTATTAGAGGTTACTTAAGTACTTAACATGGTTTGGGGCGATGCGTGATGATATGGTCATGTAGTTAGCACAGCACCGATGAACAATCAGCTAATCATTTATGAGCTACATTAGCTCTCCAGGGCACAGTGACACCAAATATATCTGCAATACTATATTTACTGCGCATATTGATGCTGTCAAATGAAAAACAAGTATCTCTAAAATGGTAATTTTACAGGAGAGGACAAAGTCTTTACTTAAATGTAAGTCAATAAAATCAGAGTTTCTTACAGGGGATTTTGGAACATTTCTATTCGTCCCGTCATCTTAAAATGTATACACAATGTGAAATGCAACTTGTGCATTTAAATGATGTATTATAATGTCTGATAATCCATAATCCATAATCCATCCATCCATTATCTGTCGCTTAATCCTTCTAGTCAGGGGTGCTAACTACTACACCACCGTGCTGACCATTACACCACAGTACTAACCACTACACCACCATACTAACCACTACACCACCATACTTACCACTACACCACCATACTAACCACTACACCACCGTACTAACCACTACACCACCGTGCTAACCACTACACAACCATACTATCCACTACACCACCGTACTAACCACTACACCACCATACTAACCACTACACCACCGTACTAACCACTACACCACCGTACTAACCACTACACCACTATACTAACCACTACACCACCATACTAACCACTACACCACCATACTAACCACTACACCGCTATACTAACCACTACACCACCGTACTAACCACTACACCACCATACTAACCACTACACCACCATACTAACCACTACACCACTATACTAACCACTGCACCACCGTACTAACCACTACACCACTGTACTAACCACTACACCACCGTACTAACCACTACACCACCATACTAACCACTACACCACTATACTAACCACTGCACCACTGTACTAACCACTACACCACTGTACTAACCAATACTATTGTCTAATATTATTGTCTAATCTCTAAAATCATTTTTATAATAATAATAATAATAATAATAATAATAAAGCTTACATGGCTGTGAACATCCTGAACCTTATACTTTGTCAACCCACAAACACATTTTCCATTGTTTTTAGGTCTGGGCTGTGGCTTGGCTATTGCTTTGTTGTTATGGGCCATTGTCAATCTGAGCGTCTGAAGATTTTGCGTTACAGTCGACCAGCATTTCCCAAGAATCCTCACCTTGATTAAAGCCCCAGTTCCAGCTAAAGCAAAGCTGCCCCAAAACACTGTGCTGCCACCACCATGCTTCCCTCTGGGTAGGATGCTTTGTAGTAGCTTGGTCAATATGTACACCTCAAACGGAATAAACTAGTCTGATTGATGCTATTGTGAATATAATTTTTGTTATGTAAATAATCTGTTAAATAGAAGAATAATAGCCGTACAAACGTTCCTAATGGCCGTGGCTACATTCCCAATCAGAAAGGTTATATATGTTCAGCACATGCGCATTCACATAATATGCCTAACATGGTGGGAGCCAGAAAGTGGTCTGCAGAGGAAATTAAATTTATACTTCGAACTTTCAGAGACTTAAAAATAGTTATGAGGGTGGAAGGCCGTAAAGCTCGCAATAACAAGCTGTTCAGACGCATATATGAGCAAACGAGGGACAGTTCAGGCTTTACACCAACTGCAGAGCATATTAAACACAGATGGGAGTTTCTCACTTTAGCTTGTCACAGAGCTAAAAAGCCAGAAGGGTAAAGGCGATGGGAGTGGCTTCCAGTGTCTCAGAATGTTGCAGAGCATGGCGTCTTCCTCTCAGACCCTTTTAAAAGTAGTGTATGTGAAGAACATTTTCCTTAGCCTTCATATTTGAAAAGGAACTAAAAACATATGTGAGCCAACTGGAAACTAAGGCAACTCGTAGTGCTTCTCGCCTGGACTGGACTCACATGCTGCTCATTATCACTGTACACTTAGTGGTACCCCGCGCCTGGGCTTCATTCTGGATTTGACTACTTGTAGTTTTGCATGTAAACAGAGATTAGATAAGATTGTTGTGTTGTGTGTGCATATAAACATCTCTCTCTGTTTAGGTTCCAGCTGGAGATCTAAGATCTGCAGACCTTCTGTGCATCCTTCTGTAAAACACAGGAAGTATGTAAAACTAAATTGTGGAAATACAGTTTTCATTAGACAGCCAGCATCAGTTCTCACTTTAAAGTAGCAATCAAAAATGTCTCTCTTTAACTCTCTTTAGCTAACCACTACACCACCATACCAACCACTACACCACCATACTAACCACTGCACCACCATACAAATCACTACACCACCATACTAACCACTACACCACCATACAAATCACTACACCACCATACTAACCACTACACCACCATACTAACCACTACACCACCATACCAACCACTACACCACCATACTAACCACTACACCACCATACAAATCACTACACCACCATACCAACCACTACACCACCATACTAACCACTACACCACCATACCAACAACTACACCACCATACTAACCACTACACCACCATACAAATCACTACACCACCATACTAACCACTACACCACCATACAAATCACTACACCACCATACTAACCACTACACCACCATACTAACCACTACACCGCCATACCAACCACTACACCACCATACTAACCACTACACCACCATACAAATCACTACACCACCATACTAACCACTACACCACCATACCAACCACTACACCACCATACTAACCACTACACCACCATACAAATCACTACACCACCATACTAACCACTACACCACCATACTAACCACTACACCACCATACAAATCACTACACCACCATACCAACCACTACACCACCATACTAACCACTACACCACCATACCAACCACTACACCACCATACTAACCACTACACCACCATACAAATCACTACACCATCATACTAACCACTACACCACCATACTAACCACTACACCACCATACTAACCACTACACCACCGTACCAACCACTACACCACCATACTAACCACTACACCACCATACTAATCACTACACCACCATACTAACCACTACACCACCATACTAACCACTACACCACCATACTAACCACTACACCACCGTACTAGCTACTACACCACCATACTAACCACTACACCACCATACTAATCACTACACCATCATACTAACCACTACACCACCGTACTAGCTACTACACCACTGTACTGACCACTACACCACCATACTAACCACTACACCACCGTACCAACCACTACACCACCATACTAACCACTACACCTCCATACTAATCACTACACCATCATACTAACCACTACACCACCATACTAGCCACTACACCACCGTACTGACCACTAAACCACCATACTAACCACTACACCACCGTACCAACCCCTACACTACCATACTAACCACTACACCACCATACTAATCACTACACCATCATACCAACCACTACACCACCATACCAACCACTACACCACCATACTAACCACTACACCACCGTACCAACCACTACACCACCTTACTAACCACTACACCACCATACTAACCACTACACCACCTTACTAACCACTACACCACCTTACTAACCACTACACCACCGTACTAACCACTACACCACCGTACTAATCACTACACCACCATACTAACCACTACACCACCGTACTAACCACTACACCACCGTACCAACCACTACACCACCATACTAACCACTACACCACCATACTAATCACTACACCATCATACTAACCACTACACCACCATACTAGCTACTACACCACCGTACTGACCACTAAACCACCATACTAACCACTACACCACCGTACCAACCACTACACCACCATACTAACCACTACACCACCATACTAATCACTACACCATCATACTAACCACTACATCACCGTACTAGCCACTACACCACCATACTGACCACTAAACCACCATACTAACCACTACACCACCGTACTGACCACTAAACCACCATACTAAACACTACACCATCATACTAACCACTACACCACCGTACTAGCCACTACACCATCATACCAACCACTACACCACCATACCAACCACTACACCACCATACTAACCACTACACCACCGTACCAACCACTACACCACCTTACTAACCACTACACCACCGTACTAACCACTACACCACCATACTAATCACTACACCATCATACTAACCACTACACCACCATACTAACCACTACACTACCATACTAACCACTACACCACCGTACTAGCTACTACACCACCATACTAACCACTACACCACCATACTAATCACTACACCATCATACTAACCACTACACCACCGTACTAGCTACTACACCACTGTACTGACCACTACACCACCATACTAACCACTACACCACCGTACCAACCACTACACCACCATACTAACCACTACACCACCATACTAATCACTACACCATCATACTAACCACTACACCACTGTACTAGCCACTACACCACCGTACTGACCACTAAACCAGCATACTAACCACTACACCACCGTACCAACCCCTACACTACCATACTAACCACTACACCACCATACTAATCACTACACCATCATACTAACCACTACATCACCGTACTAGCCACTACACCACCGTACTGACCACTAAACCACCATACTAACCACTACACCACCGTACTAACCACTACACCACCATACTAACCACTACACCACCGTACTGACCACTAAACCACCATACTAACCACTACACCACTGTACTAACCACTACACCATCGTGCTAACTACTACACCACCATACTAACCACTACACCACCATACTAATCACTAGACCATCATACTAACCACTACACCACCATACCAACCACTACACCACCATACTAACCACTACACCACCGTACCAACCACTACACCACCTTACTAACCACTACACCACCATACTAACCACTACACCACCTTACTAACCACTACACCACCATACTAACCACTACACCACCGTACTAACCACTACACCACCGTACTAATCACTACACCACCATACTAACCACTACACCACCGTACTAACCACTACACCACCGTACCAACCACTACACCACCATACTAACCACTACACCACCATACTAATCACTACACCATCATACTAACCACTACACCACCGTACTAGCTACTACACCACCGTACTGACCACTAAACCACCATACTAACCACTACACCACCGTACCAACCACTACACCACCATACTAACCACTAAACCACCATACTAATCACTACACCATCATACTAACCACTACACCACCGTACTGACCACTAAACCACCATACTAACCACTACACCACTGTACTAACCACTACACCATCGTGCTAACTACTACACCACCATACTAACCACTACACCACCATACTAATCACTAGACCATCATACTAACCACTACACCACCATACCAACCACTACACCACCATACTAACCACTACACCACCGTACCTACCACTACACCACCTTACTAACCACTACACCACCATACTAACCACTACACCACCTTACTAACCACTACACCACCTTACTAACCACTACACCACCGTACTAACCACTACACCACCATACTAACCACTACACCACCGTACTAACCACTACACCACCGTACCAACCACTACACCACCATACTAACCACTACACCACCATACTAATCACTACACCATCATACTAACCACTACACCACCGTACTAGCTACTACACCACCGTACTGACCACTAAACCACCATACTAACCACTACACCACCGTACCAACCACTACACCACCATACTAACCACTACACCACCATACTAATCACTACACCATCATACTAACCACTACATCACCGTACTAGCCACTACACCGCCGTACTGACCACTAAACCACCATACTAACCACTACACCACCGTACTGACCACTAAACCACCATACTAACCACTACACCATCATACTAACCACTACACCACCGTACTAGCCACTACACCATCGAACTGACCACTAAACCACCATACTAACCACTACACCACCATACTAATCACTACACCATCATACTAACCACTACACCACCATACCAACCACTACACCACCATACTAACCACTACACCACCGTACCAACCACTACACCACCTTACTAACCACTACACCACCATACTAACCACTACACCACCTTACTAACCACTACACCATCTTACTAACCACTACACCACCGTACTAACCACTACACCACCATACTAATCACTACACCACCATACTAACCACTACACCACCGTACTAACCACTACACCACCGTACCAACCACTACACCACCATACTAACCACTACACTACCATATTAAACACTACACCACCATACTAACCACTACACCACCGTACCAACCACTCACCACCATACTAACCACTACACTACCATACTAACCACTACACCACCATACTGACCACTACACCACCGTACTAAACACTACACCACCGTACTAACCACTACACCACCGTACTAAACACTACACCACCATACTGACCACTACACCACCGTACTAAACACTACACCACCGTACTAAACACTACACCACCGTAATAACCACTACACCACCATACTGACCACTACACCACCGTACTAACCACTACACCATTATTATCATTATTATTATTATTATTATTATTATTATTATTATTAATACAGCCACCAAACTGCATGTACTCACTCAGGGCAGGTCCCCAAACACACTGACCTGCACTCCTCTGCTTGTCATATATTTATCCCTCGCTCCTTGCACTGCTTATGCTGTGCAACCATCCTGCGTTTCCTTCATTATTCCACTTTAATTATTATTTCCACTTATTTTTTTTATTATTATAATAATAATTATTATTATTAATCTACAATCTGAATCAATTCAAGCTGATTGGTGAAAATCTTTGTATGTAAACGCAGCCAGTGCGCTCTGTGGTGTTTCTAATGTCCAGTAAATTCTTGTGTACAGCTCTCCTGATCGATAGCCTTTAACAGTGAGGTCCATGAAGTCAAGAAGGTGACGTGAACAGCTGAACCCGATGGCAGGTGCGTTCTAGCCGCCATTCTAGCCAACATATAGTTTAAACGTTGTTGGTTAATTTTGTTCAGTTCACATTATCTTGGTTTAAAGGCTCTTTTGCACCACAGCAACCTGACCTGAGGGGCGTGTGTAGACTTTCTCATATCCACCGTGTGCATGCGAATCAAACTACTCCTTTAATCAATTCCCATCATCAAGGTTGCGCTGCCGACTCAAACGCAGCTTTCACGCATTGCCTCTCTCGCAAGCTCCGGCGCTGTATGTAAATCCACCAATTTCCTGCCCAACCACAGCAGCGAATGAGAAATCATCTGCAACCCAAAGTGTTGCAAAGCAGCGCTGATTACAGCCGGCTGGGTTTAGTTTTTTTTGTTTTTTTGTTTAGTTTTTTTTTTAATGGTTCCAGCGGCATATGCTCCATTTAACGAGGCCCCTCCATTCGGCTCACGCGAGAACACAAGATGGCCGGCGCCGTCAGCGCCGTCAGCGCTGTCACCGGAACGCCGCACCTGCTTTGTGGAGGTGTGGACCATTTGGCGGCAAAACAGAAACCCCCTTTGAAATGATAATACGCGCCGGAACAAAATGTAAATGAAAACACGCTTCCCCATTCAGCGGGCACATCTGAGCTCGCCCTGCCACCAACGTGACGCTTTTTTATTTATTTATTTATTTAGTTCTCCCCCCACACCACCCACCAGCCCCCCACACTCTCCCAAAACCGGCCCACCCCTCGCTGTTTTGCGGACGCTTACACCTGTATTCATTGACAGGCAATTTGCACGGGCTGTAGACCTGGGGCTTTTTATATGTACCCGTGAGGGGGCCAGGCACCATGGGACCCCTCCCCCACCTGACCCAAACCCTCCACCCACACGCCAAACAAACGTCCCGGGAACGGTGAACATCTCCACCCGTCCACCGGAGCTGAAGGTACATCTCTCGCTCCATCTCTCTCGTTTTCTTCCAGCATAAGAAAGCCAAGGGAAGGAAGGAGCGAGGGAGGAGGTAGGCAGGGAGGGGGTGGAAAGACAGAGCGGATAAAAATAGAATCCATTACTCCATTATTACAGCCTATCTTCTGTTGCTAGGCAATGGTATCAGATTAACACTAATTATCATTTTATCACACTCCCCCCCCCATTCGCTGACATTCTCTCCCTCTCTCTCTCTCTCTCTCTCTCTCTCTCTCTCTCTCTTTCTTTAGCGCTGTCTTTCCTCGGCGGAGCTCGAATCGTCAATTTGATCGTTGGTGTTGAAGCGCTCGGAGCACCTTTATTAAAATATCTACATTTTCAGAAGCATTTCATTTCGCGAGGAGACTTAATGAATAGAAGGTTTTTAGCAGTGCACCTTGGAAATGGAGCCCCAGACCCCGCTGCCCACCGCGCCCACAAGACGCCTCCAGGCCCCCGTCTGCACAAAATAATAATAATAATAAAACAACAAACCAACAAAGCATGTCTTAAATAATAACCCTCACTGCGCACGGACGAAGACATCCAGCCTCTTTGTAATAGGCGGGAGGTCGAGCCGCATGACGTATCCGCGCCGAGTACCGCATCATCTCTGTCGCACTTTTTGACGAAGCTGCAGCAGCGGCCCCCTTTTGTTCTGCGAGGGAAGCGAGTCCTGTGCTAATTAAAGGCAAGTTGGAAGTGGCATTTAGGAGGCGTCCTGCATTGAATGTGCGAAGGCGAGAGAGGATGCTGCAAACCCCCCCACCACCACCACCAACTCCCCTCCCAAACCCCACCACCCACCCCGCCTCTGCTCGGTGTGTGATTTATTCCTGTGGAACTGAGGGCCCGGTGTAGGCCACAGCTCGAGGGCAGTGCGCATTGTTCCGAACCTGCCCATTGTTCCTCCAGCTCACGGCCCAGTAATGAGCGGCTGCAGAGGAGCCCGGCACAGCGCTGCTGTCAGCGTGAAGAATGCAACCGCAGCACGAGTGCGCGCTCTCTCTCTCTCTTTCTCTCTCACACGCGTACACATCCACATCCGTGTGAACGAGCACAATGGACGCGCTCATGGCTGGAGCATGAGTATGTACCAGGGCTGCACTGTACTGATCACGGCTTTACAGTTCCTGCAACGTGAGTTTCTGCAGGACACGCATCCTTAAAGGCTGCAATCTTGGGAATCACTCATTTGTCCAAGAGGCTTTTCTGGGCCCTAAATGCTGCTTATCCTGTGATGCAGGTGTGTTGCGGCAGAAGCTGGTACTGCTTCATACATTTACACCCACGTTGGGAAAGAAAATAGTCCTCACAGGTAACCTCGGTTTAAAAAAGCTGAGTACACTATTGTGATATAGTTAATCTAATACAGGCACCAGTACTAAAGGTTCTTAAAGGTTTACAAAGCCTGTAAAGGAAGATTCAATATCAATTTAAAGGATTTTTGTATAACCCATACACACACACACACACACACACACACATATATATATATAAAACACCATACAAAGCTTAGTTCCATATTCCAGTTCCTGGATGCCCTGGCATGAATGTATTCAATTCCAGCTGAAATCTTGATTTAGCTTAATGAAGTACTGAGCAGTCAAAGCAGGTACTAGATGAGAACTGTAAATAATACTGGGTTGTTTCCACAAGGAGAAGCTTGGAAAGGGTTAAATAAACACACTGACGTATGTAGAAGCACTACTTACTGCAATAATATTGTTTTAATATTTAACAAATAAAAGCTTCCTGACTGGAAAAAGAGATTTTTAAATGTTATAATGTCCCAAGGCGCCTAAAAGTTTGCAGAATATATATCGTCGCTGTTCAATGAAAAATATGTATGTCCATTTTTTGTTAGTTTTTAGTTTGAACATGACAGCCATCGTTTACATTTTGCAAAAAATTCATGATGAATAGAACAATATAAATGCTTCAAAATAGCTTGCACAAAATTCTGGTTCCATTGACTTACATTAAAAGTAAAGTATATATATATATATATATATATATATATATATATATATATATATATATATATATATATATATATATATATATATAGAGAGAGAGAGAGAGAGAGAGAGAGAGAGAGAGAGAGAGAGAGAGAGGAAAGTTACATAGAAGAACCAAAAGGCTACTTTGTGATGTCATTTTGTGCTAAAGAACCTCCACATAATGTAAATATACTGAAACCCTTAAACTGATATAGAACCTTTCAGTCCATGAAGGTTCATAAGATTTTAAACAGGTTTTTCACACGCACTGTTCTTTAGGGATCCAGATGTTAGCACAGGGATGGTCAACGTTCAAGAAAAGGTGTTTTTTTGCTGCCAGAGAAGAAGCATTGACTGGCTTCAGCACAAGTGATGTTCATTGACACATATTAACAGATATATATATATAATAAGACACTTTATGACATTTCTATACACTATAAAAGTGTACATGTGACATGTTTATCACTCAAAACAATGATTTTAGGCAAAAGACGACGAGTTTATTATAACTGGTACAGACACCTTCACATCCCAGAAACCAAAAGTGGTCCATCACTTATAGAACTTATTGTGCCATTTGTTATTATATTTGTGTGTGTGCACTTAACACAGACACACTTAACAACACTTAAAACACAACAGTCACCGGCTCTAGAAACGATTGTTTTCCTTTGCTACAGAATGTGAAGGTTCCAGACAGAACCTTTAAACTGATAAAGAAGACTTACATCATGTGAAGGTTATTCAAACATCAAAGGTTGTTAAAGCTTTGTTTGCATGTAAACCAGCAGGTAACCGCCCTGTCTGTAACCTGATTACCATCTTTTTATTGTTTTCATTGATCCACCATAACATTAAACCACATACACTTAATGCCCAGTGTATCAGCTCCACTGACCATACAGGAGCTACACTTATTCTCTGTACACTTGCTCTTGCTCTGTTCCTTAATGGTCAGGACCCCCACAGCACCACCACAGAGCAGGTACTGTTTTGGTGGTGGATCATTCTCAGTACTGCAGTGTCACTGATGTGGTGGTGGTGGTGGTGTGTTAGTGTGTGCTGTGGTGGTGTGAGTGGATCAGACACAGGTGCTGCTGGAGTGTAACAGCTGGACTGAGAATCGTCCATCAACCAAAACTGCCCAGGCAACAGCGTCCTGTGATCAATGTCCTGTGTCCACTGATGAAGGACTAGAGGAACACAAACTGTGCAGCAGCAGATGAGCTATCATCTCTGACTTTAAATCTACAAGGTGGACCAGCAAGTAGTAGGAGTGTCTAATAGAGTGGACAGTGAGTGGACACAGTGTTTAAACACTCCAGCAGCACTGCTGTGTCTGGTCCACTCACACTAGCACAACACACACTAACACACCACCTTTACCACATCAGTACCCCTGCAGTGCTGAGAATGAGCCAGCACCCAAATAATAATCTGCTCTGTGGTGGTCCTGTGACGGTCCTGACCATTAATGAACAGGGTAATAAAGTATACAGGGAATCAGATGGACTACAGTCTGTAAGTGTACTACAAAGTGCTCCTATATGGTAAGTGGAGCTGATAACATGGACGGGGTGGTTCTAATGTTGTGGCTGATTAATAAACACGATGAAAGCTGTGATTGATGTCTGCTTCGTAGTGCTGACTGTGTATCTGCTTTCAGCCTCACACTGATCCATCACTTCCAACCAATCAGCGGTTCATTCTGGCTTCGATTTGAACCCACAGTTTTAGGAACGTGGCAAGAACCAGGACGCGGTGCGTGCTACACGCTTAATAAGAGTTTGCGAGTTTGCTCTGCAGTAGTAATAAGCAAGCTGGCTAGAACACAGAGATATTAGGAACAGCGCGCACATGCAAATACACCCACAAGCCCACAGTAGCAGCAGTAGCAGCGGTGAGATTCACCTGCTGGGGGACCCTAAATCATACACTGTCATTCCACTTTGAGCCTCCCCTAACTCTTCCTCCAATTAGGGCGCCGGGGCATGCATCACGGCCGCTCTAATATGCATGAGCGTAATGAAAACAGTAGCGGGGCCAAGTTTGATTTCACACTTTATCATAATTTCTTTGGCTATCATTTAGATGATGGATGAAAGAAAACACCCACAGCGCATAATGGGACAAAAGGAGAGCTTCTTTAACTCCTACTGCTAGCCGGACCCGAAGACCTTGTGGTTTTGTTGAGCGCGTGGTGGGTTGGATTATCTCATTTTGGGGACATTTTTTAATCAGCATGAGCCTGAACAAACGTAGTGGGGTGGGGGTTGGAGGAGGGGGGCTGCACAGCATCTGCAAATCCGAACGCGGTACGTGGGATACGGTTCCCTCCGAGTTCCAAGTTTCGGCTCCACAAGGATGATTACTGCGCAAAACTGTCCCGCGCAGGTTTCCGGTGGCCCAATTCCTGCGTCCGCGCTGCAAATTCCGGATCTCCAACTCCCCCAACCCCCTTCCAGAAAAAGAACGACTGGTCCTCACCTTGAAAATGAGCCATCCATCTTTGATTTATTGCGTCGGAGCGGAGAGTTTCCATCTTCGCCCCCCGAGTTGTCACTGCTGTTCTATAATTGGCCCGAGCCGCGTGACCGACCTAGCCAGCGTTTTTTCGGGCGGCCATGTTTGGGAATTTTTTCTCGCCTCGCCTTGACGTAGTAGCTGAGGCAAAAAGGTTGGGGGGGTGGTGGTGGGTTTGGGGAGAAGGGGGGAAACTAGGACGCCATTCTCGTTGTCATTAATTGTCCTATCCTTTCTGGAGCCCGGTGGCAGATGAGGGAGGGAGGAGCAAAAAAAAAAGGAGAGCATAATGAACGAGAGACTGGGCTGAAAGAGAAGTTACCCAGTTGTCTCTTCCTCCAAGGATAGCGCAGGTAAAGGATTTCACATTGAGTGGACGGGGATGGTGGGGAAATGATGCGAGCGCTGAGCTCCTGAGAATACGACAATGTTCCTTCCATTACTGGCCTCAAAGTGTCACTTGACCGTGTGACGTTCCTTTTATCCTCCCTGCCTCACTGAGTCACGTCCTTGGTCGCTCAGGAAGAACCTTCTAAAAGGTGCCATCATCTAGCTGACCCCAGCAGGCCAGGCCGCCTTGGGCCAACCAGTTCGCTTACAGTTAGAACCAAAGTTGTTAATCTTATTAGGCTAGTTAAGATAGTCAGGCTTGAAGCAGAGCATATGAGTGAAGTATGGCAGCAATGATATCATTTATGGCCATTATTAAACAAAAAACTAGCTAAGAATTCTGTGCTCACAAGCTTTTTTAGCTTTGGTTTATGCTAAAAGCAATGGCCCAATCACAGGCTAGGAAACTGTAGAGGGTTTGCAGATGCACATGCTTTTAACACCATCTTCTACACAGTTGAGTCATATTATTATACTACTTTAGACATTGGTATTCCGTAGGCAGTCTTATGGTCTGGGAAATATTTTCATGACATTCTCTGGGCCCAGTCATCCATGTGGAGGACTCTCAACCGATTTGGGTCTGAACCCATCCTTGCAGAACACATACACCATACATGCTGATTATCTTCTCTGGGGCGGATGGGATCTTCCAGCAAGACAATGCCCCACAATTGGAAATGTCCCACATTGGTTGGAAGAGCTGACCAAGACTTCCAAGTACTACCCTGGACTCCCTAATCCCCAGACTTGATCCCAACTGAGCATCTGTGGGACTGCCTTGATGATGATGTTGGCTCTATAGATCCTCCCCCCATGAGCCCTCCAGCAGCTGAGGCTGTGTAGCCAGCATGGCTCCAGATACCTGTGACAACCTACCGGGACCTTATTGAGTCTCCCAGCCCGTTAAGCTGCTGTCCGTGCTGAACACAGCAGTTACTCTGGATATTAGCTGGAGGTCACAATAATGTGACTCCACAGCACATGATGGTAGCGTCCCTACCATCAATAATGAAACAACAGACCACCTCGCTCCCGGAATGGAATGATTCTAAAGCGAAAGAAAACACTGGTACTCCTGCTATCGTGCTCACTCAATTACATCACTCTACTCCCCACGCCACACCAATCATACTCTCTGGCTTGAATGCATTAAGCAACGGTCTTGCAAATCTTGTCATTGCCCCTGTTTGGTAATGGCCAAGTCCACATACTAGCTAGGTCTACTGCTAGTAAGCACTAGTGCATCATCACTGGGAATCTCAATGTGCTTGGAGTGATGGGAGCGATAGTGGACATGGTAATCCCACCCATCCAGAAAGTGAGGATATATCAGCTTTTGACGATAGCTCCAAGAGTTGCACACCTTCTAACTTCCATCTTCTGTCCATCCTGCAGGGTCACTGGAGTCCAGCACTCATTGGACAGAAGGTAGGAAACATCCTGGACAGGCTGCCAGTGTATTACAAGGACAAACACATTCATACACATTCACACCTTGTGGGCGGGGGGTCAATTAAGTATCTTCAACTTGCCTGACCACATGCCTTTGGACTGTGGGAGGAAAACGGACCAGTCTGAATAAGCCCACACAGACCCACGGAGAATATGCAACCTCTAACAGAAAGGACCCTGGTCACCCGGCCGGAGAATCGAACCCAGACCCTACTTGCTGTGAGGGAACAGCCCTACCCACCTCACCACTGTTTTATGAACCAGTTCACCAACATTTACATGCACCTGTGTGCCACCAGTGGTGGGCTTCTTGTGCATTGAATTAAATTGCTGTAGTACATCTTATCTTATATAGATTTCCCCACATGGATCACCCTCATAATATGTTTATTTCCAGGGACCCCCCAGAAGCACTAAGAGATATTAATTAGATATAAATTATTAATTCCACACCTTGCCATGGACCAATATATATATATATATATATATATATATATATATATATATATATATATATATATATATATATATATATATATATTTTTTTTTTTTTTTTTTTATTTTAAACTTTTCCTCACTGTTGGCAGCCTTTGGAACTTTTCCTGAGCCATCCTTCTTCCTGTGAAGTGGTTGCCATGGCAACCTGGGGAGGCTGAACTTTTCCTCTGCCAGCCCCCCCACCCCCCCCACTTTCAGAAACAAAGTTAAATTAAAACGAATCCCTCTCGGGTTTCAGTGGGAAGTGGTGGGAAGAGGATTTAGCTAGAGGTATAGCAATATCTCACCTAAACAAGTGCCCTTAAACGAACAGCTAAATGAAGAAACTGTGCATGAATTAGCGACTTTTTTTTATTTATTTATTTATTTATTTTTCACTCATTTCTCTTCGCAACGGCTCACATCCAGCCAGGAGGGAGGTGTGCCACCACATAAATCTTGCCGGAAAAGCATGCGAGGGCACCACCGTGACTTTACAACCACCAAAAAGAGAGAAAGAAAAAAAAAAAAACACAATGGCAGGTGACCTGCTCGTCCAGACCTTCTCCTGATCCCTGGGAGGCTAATGGAAATTTCACCACAGAAGCACTTTTCCTTCATTCAGTCTTCTTTCGTTCTCTTCCCTGCTTGCCTGCTCATCGCCATGTGGGCGTTCGTGTCTCCTTCTCGCTTTTTCCGGCGCCTTAGCGAGAATCCGAGCCACTCGAGAACATCCGTGGCACAAATCAACGTCTCCAGCTTCAGCAGAAGCAGGCGACGTCAAAAAATTCCCTCCCTCGTCGCCCTGTCACCTGAAGAGCCGCCGACACACATGCGATTTCACCTCGTCACCAGCTGCCTGCAATTACTCCAGACCCAGGACTCCAGCGGCTTTTTGGTAGGGGGGTTGTCGTGAAGCTGTGTGAGGCTTGAAAGGTGCAGGTCACACTGAGTAAACGAGAAATAGAGAACTTTAGCTCTGTGGAGCTCAGTGTACAGGACTGGAGAGCCCAATACGTGGTTATACAGTTAGCTCAGATTCCTTTTTGCCATGCAGGTCTTCTTAACGCAAATATTAACATAAACATTTTCAATTCTTATACTTGTAAACATGTTTATACATGTATAAACAATTATAAACACTCAACACAGGGGCTGTTACTAAATCTTTGGCAGCTCTAAGCAACATCAAGTTTCATTCTGAGAGAAAAAAAAAGAATATTTATTTTTTTATTTTTGCAGTTAACATTAAATAAAGTAAAAGAATCCAACATAGTATATATATAAAGTTTGGGATCACAGTGAAATGTTCTTGTTTTCAATGGAGTATCTTCTTCCTTAACACAACAATGGACTGACGGGTCTCTAAAGAAAGTTGTTTCTTTCTGGTCATTTTGAGTCGGTCAGCAAGCCATCAACTGCTGATGCTTCAGATACAAAACTAACCTAGAATGTTGTTCTTCCCTTTTATACTCACTTATTAGTAGAATGTTTTTCAGCTGTGCATCACAATTGAGCAAGAGTGTCCTAACAACCAATTAGTCCAATAACATCCTTAACTTGGATTGGCGGCCGTACCAGGAGATTTAGACAGAGGACTGAGAATTGCTGATAATAGGACTATATGCAAAATAAGCCTCTATACAAAAATAGACTTTAATACAAACATTTTTATTCTTTAAAAATCATCTGATACACTTACATTAATTGAGAAATGGACAATATTGTTTGTGAATTGCATGAAAATTGCATGAAATGAAATTCGAAAGTGATCCTAAATTTTTGAGCTGTAGTGTGCATATATATATATATATATATATATATATATATATATATATATATATATATATATATATATATATATATATATATATATGTCTATGTTAAAGATAAGGTGTAAAATCATTTAATCTTGACGATATGTTTATGTGTATATGTCCTTTAAGTTTGCAATTATGTGATGTGACTAATCACTAGTGACATCATGCCTAAAACTACAGAAGAATTAATACTTTGCAACAAGCAACTTTAAAAAACAAACTTTAAACATTTGTAATTAAGCCAGGACTCCACAGATAAGTGTCACATGTCCTTTCCAACAAGCCCTGAATCACACTGCTAGCCTTCAGGGATGCCAATCTTCAGCACATCAAAGATCACATACTGAACATCACCTCCAGTTTCCTGAAGACTAGAAGAAAAAATCAAGACTATTGGTGAAGAAACTGAATCTATAAACTGAATGTATACAATGAATGTATACAGGAGAAGCTCAAGATATGATCTACGTCACAATAAGATATTCAATGTACTTTGTATTGTGTTTATGCTTATTCACATCTGTTCTAATGATATCTGGTGTTCTTACTGGTGGAAATCCACTTATGAGCTTACCTTGTATATATATACTATATATATCCTATACCCCATGCTCACTGGGCCCTATAACACAATGCACATTCTGTATTGGCAGGTTTTAATATGCATTTTGGATATTTTGCTTTTGAAGCCCGTTCAAATAATAACACATTTCTCTGTTTCTAGAAGTGCAAATCCGCTCTTTTACCACTTACTTCAATGAGGTATGAGAGAGGAATACTTAATATCGACCATACTTTTGTTATGGCTTGTGATAAGAGCGACTTCTAGGGGTTAAAGTGCAATAGTTAGCAATTCGCCAGGGATCTCTTTAATCCAAGTGCAACCAAACATGCATTATTGACTCGCTGCCTTTGTTCCTCACTTGTGTCCCATCCACTCAGGCTCAAGAGACCAAAACCTTGAGAGGATTCGGTTCAAGAGACTAAGAATAGAGGGAGTCAAAGAGGAATTTATCTCATTTTTTTGTATAATTAAATGTGTAAACAGAGTCATTCAGAGTGGTTTGGCGTGATATGCTCCCCTCTGGAGAAAGTAAGTCAGAATTATTCACAGTGGCGGTGATAGGAACTGAACGTCTGAAGAGTTTTATGTCTTTAACGCTCGGTTTACATGGTGGTGTTAATAAAAAGCAGCATTTTGTGCCTTGTAACTGAATTAGCCACCGACACTGGCATGATGATAGAATTTCATTGATTAAATTGAATTGAATTGAATTAAGAACTATTTGCCACTTGTGTTTGCACACAGCAGAATTTGACCTCCACATTGTATCCATTGCAGTGAAACACCCACAGATACACACACTAGTGAAAATACACACTAGGGTTAGTGAACACACTTGCCCGGAGCGGTGAGCAGCCCTATCCACAGTGCCCAGGGAGCAGTTGGAGGCTTTGTTGCCTTGCTCAAGAATACCTCAGTTGTGTCCTGTTGGTCCAGGGAATTGAACCAGCGACCTTCCAGTCACAAGACCAAATCATTTTCAACCCACGACTGCCCACGTCCTGGCATTAAACACTATTTTAGCCTAAAATATGCAAATCTTTCAAATATATATTCTATGCTTACATTACCTGGGGACGTCTAGACTTCAGTTTTGTCCTTCAGATTTAGACTTCAGTAGCGTCTGCTTATTCCACCATCACAGTCGGCAGCAACTGCTGTGCAATGTTCCATCACTGCTTCATGACAACACAGCACAAAAACTACAATGCAGAAGGTTATTATATGAAATTATTACAAATATGCCACATCATCTGGTTCGAGACATTGTTTTACTATAGCTCTGAGAGAGGATTCTGTCTTTAAATGCAAATATTCATGTTGGAGGGGTACACTGGGGGTGTTGAGGGGCAAAATAATCCCCAAGCGAGCATCTTTCATTAATTTTTTTTTTACGTTTTAAACTATTACATCTTATAACATGTTTGTTATTGTATAACTACACAGAAAACAAAGCAAACAGATGCTGGGTGGTGTCCTAATAGTGTAAAAGAAGTCCAGACACTTTGGTGGGTGGCAAAGTCAAAGAGCCTTCATACATTAGGGGTTCTTCTTTGAACCCGAGCTATAGAGTTTGCAGCAATTGTTCAGAATTTTTGCTGAATTTAAGTTTTAAGATGTAACAACAACAGTGGTTTGATATGAATTGTTCAGAGAAGCTTAACAAATCAGACATGTCTTGTTTTGCACTATACAACTTGTTTTGCACTATACAACGCGGCTTTTACCAACCATTCATGGTGGAAGGGTACACGTGAGTCGTGGTACTATCAACAATAATCTATATAAAACTCAGAAAAGCTGTTTCTGCTCACTGGTGGTTTGGATAGTAGATAAAAATGTCTGTATTTACATTGCAGGCATGGTGACCCCTGGTTCCCATCACCACCACTGTGAAGACAGGGCAGCCGTGGGCTGAAGGTTAGGGATGCAGTCTTGTGACCAGAAGGTCGCCAGCTCAATCCCCTAGACCAGGGGTGTTTAATTAGAATTCAGTAAGGTCCAGTTAGACCAAGGTCCAGACCGTCATCATTTCTAACATGTGTTATGATTCAGTGACCCCAATATCGTTCACTCAGCCACTGCTGTATTATATTATATTATACCATTATATTATTTATTCTGATATCGCTGGTATGGAAAATATCACCAAGTCACTTTAAATAGATATATATTCTTAGATAACCTTCCTATGCAAAAGTTTCCACATATGTCCTCCTGTATATCTTATGTATATATCATGTGTATGTTTGTATATTACCTTATTTATTTCACTTATTACTAAATGTATATATTCTAACCTATTTTTGCTTCATTATTATCTATTTATTGTATGTTTGCACTACTACTATATATAATGCTGAGTTATTATCTGAGCCTCACCCCAAGCATTTCAATGCATGTTGTGTCCTGACATGACATAACAAATAAACTTGAAACTTGCTATATCCTGCATATTTAAGTTACCTAGTATCAGCATCTTATACCATCAGCTACTGAAACACCAACACATCACACATACCGTTCAGTATATTTCAGTATATTTACTGTTTAAATGCTGAACTAAATGAATTTGTTAATAAATGTTTTTACTCATTTAAATAAAAACAAGGGCTACATTTATAAAAACAGAATGCTTTAAAAAAAGCATCTTAAAGTGTTTATTTATAGAGAAAGTAAATAAAACATGTGTCTTCTTGTTAACTCAGCTTCACAGATTGACATGTTGGTTGTACAGAGCGGTGTTCTCCAAAACTAGACGAGCAGGTCCATTCCAGAACCGTTCCTGTTAAACAGTCACTTTTCTCTGTTCACTTTTCTGTTTTTAGAGCTCCTTATTCTTTCTGACACGCTTTAGTCTCCAGCTGCTGCTTCTCGTGTTGCATGGCCCAATGTGCACCGATCTGATTGGCTGAGGAGCGCCTTCAGTGATCTTACAGCGCACATGAATGGTTTCTGAGTTCACCGCGCCATAAAGCCCGTATACCATAAAGACCACTGCGCCGTATACCATTAGACAACATCTGGGTCTGGACTCCTGACTCCTGCCCTAGACCAACAAGACGTGACTGTTAGGTGACCTTTAGCAACACCTAAGCCCCAACCGAGGCACTGTGAATAGGGCTGTCCGGTGTGCTCACTGCCCCCTAGTGTGTATGTTAACTACTGTGTGTATATGTGAGTGCTTCACTGCACGGATGGGGTAAATGCGTAGGTCAAATTCTGCCTAGTGCAGAAACAAGTGGCAAATAGTTCAAAAAATAATAATAAATAATTCCGTGTGAAATGGTTCACAGAATGCCTCAATCCATCAATGATGCTGGAAATGCACGTACAAATCTTCTCTTTAGGCTCATCTAATGAGGCTGATCGCTCATTTTGGGTAAGATGTATTGCATGCGCTGCGGTCCCAACATGTGGATCAGTGTCGGAGTCGGCCGTCAGCGTCAGGCTGCGCGACAGGAGCAGCAGGCAGAGCTTGGAAGCACGCGCATGTCAAAACCGAGAGGCGAAGCGCAGAGCTGCTTTCTCCATCCTCCTCAAACTCGGAGCGCCTCGCGAAAGGCGGGCCGCATATGGCATCAGCACTTTGGATTCATTTACAACCTCCTACACGGAAAAGGTAGGTTATTTTTGAAAAGAAAAGAGAAAAAAAAGAGAGAGAGAGGCGCTGGCATGGGCGTTATGTTTTCACCCGGGCCGTCAGAACGAGTTAATTATCAAACAAGATGGCGTGTGATATTTCATGGGTGCACTCCGGGCACACGCAACAGTTAGGATCTGAGGATGATTCCAAATGTGTGTGTGTGTGTTGTGTGTGTGTTTTAACGTTTTTTACAGTTTGCAAAGATATGAATGTCGCAGCTTGATAGAAAATGAGTAATGCACATAAAACAAGGGGCACCTTCACAACAGCCCACACTGTGCATGCAAAAGCACTACTGTCAATGGAATTAAAAACAGAAAACATCCGTCCTACTCGCTACTCTTCAGCTTGTTGGGGGGGGTTGGAGATTGGGAGGCTTCACCAAGCAGTCTAGTACCCTTAACAGTGCTGATAAAGATCACCTTCATGATATAAAACATAATAGAGCATGTACTATCCCAGAATTGGTAAATGTAAATTAGACAGAGGAAGCGACCCCCGCCCACAAACCCTACACCAAACCCAGCGCTCCTTCCAAGCCATGCCGGAATATCCCGGCGAAGGTGCTGCCGTAAAAAAACGCTTTGTTTTCCGCTATGGAAACACGGACCCGAACTCAAGGTAATTATTGAAGTAGAGAAAGTTCCTCACCTGTCGGCCGGCCCTGATTCCGACATGCTCGCTAGCTGTCACCGAGGCCGCCGGCAATCATTGCCGTCTACAATTACCAGCACCTGCAATTACTGCCACCTTGCCCGCTGTCACGGACTCGGCGACGCACTGATTAACAGAGCCCGGGGGCGGGGGGGAACATTCTTGGGGGTGGCTCAAGCGCGGCTGGTTGCGGAGCAGGGGCAGCGCTTGTCAAGCGCGTCAGGACCCCTCGCAAGAACTCGGCAATTACGGCTTAGTCGAGTGGCCCCCGTTAAAGCTCATTGGTATGGCCGACGACACGCAGCGGCTGGGGTAGTTCGAGTGAACTCATCTGTGAAGGAAGGGTCGGACTGAAGCGAGCGATGGTACGCATGGAGGAAACTAAGTGAAAATATATTAGCGTTAACATCTTCATGAAAGTTAAGAGCTGCGCTGATGGAGAGTCTCGGCTAAGTGACCATCACAGTAAAAACAACCAGCAGTAAATCACATTACTCCAGATTTAGTCACTCAGACGCAAATAGATTGTGTTTTTGAAGATCTATGTATTTGATATATGTAATAATAACAAGTTGCTTTTAAAGAAAAACGTGTTTCCAAAAAGGAAACTTTACAGGAGAGGCCAAAAACTTTTAATGTGAGTCAATGGAACCAGATATTTTTCCAAGCTATTTAAGAGGATTCCTATTGGTCCATTAATCGTGAAATTTGTACACAATTTAAAAAGCAGCTGCTGTATTCAAATGATCAAGAATCTATCTCTCTCTATATATATATACACACACACACACACGCATGTATATATATATATATATATATATATATATATATATATATATATATATATATATATAAAACACTCAATTCTGCCTCGACTCATGACATTAACGTTACAGCTCTAACACTTAAAAATCAAAAAAATCAAAAATCAACTAATCAATAAATCACTGCTAACACTTAAACACATCTTACACTTAAAAACCACCAACCCTGCAACACCACCAACACTTAAAACCACCTTGCCTTAAACACCACTAATCAGTAAATCACTGCTAACACTTAAACACCTCTAACACTTAAACACCATCAACATTTAAACACCACCAACTGTTAAAAAACACTAATCAATAAATCACTGCTAACACTTAAACACATCTAACACTTAAAAACCACCAACACTTAAACACCAACAGTTAAAAAACACTAATCAATAAATCACTTCTAACACTTAAACACATCTAACACTTAAAAACCACCAACACTTAAACACCAACAGTTAAAAAACCCATAATCGATGAATGACTGCTAACACTAACACCACTAACACTTAAATACCACTAATCGATAAATGACTGCTAACACTTAAATACCACCAACACTTAAATCACAGCAAACACTGGAATCACAAATAACACTTAAAAACCACTAATCGATAAATGACTGCTAACACTAAACACCACTAACACTTAAAAAACACTAATTGATAAATGACTGCTAACACTTAAACACCACCAACACTTTAAAACCACTAATCAATAAATCACTGCTAACACTTAAACCCCACCAACAGTTAAAAACCACCAACACTTAAAAACCACCAACATTTAAACACCACCAACAGTTAAAAACCACCAACAGTTAAACACCACCAACAGTTTAAAACCACCAACACTTAAACACCACCAACAGTTAAAAACC
This sequence comes from Megaleporinus macrocephalus, assembly GCA_021613375.1. Taxonomy (NCBI): domain Eukaryota; kingdom Metazoa; phylum Chordata; class Actinopteri; order Characiformes; family Anostomidae; genus Megaleporinus; species Megaleporinus macrocephalus. The sequence continues at coordinate 39,226,875 of CM038709.1, read as the reverse complement.
ACCAACACTTAAACACCACCAACACTTAAACACCACCAACACTTAAAAACCACCAACACTTAAACACCACCAACAGTTAAAAACCACCAACAGTTAAACACCACCAACAGTTTAAAACCACCAACAGTTTAAAACCACCAACACTTAAAAACCACCAACACTTAAACACCACCAACAGTTAAAAACCCCTTATCGATAAATGACTGCTAACACTTAAACACCACTAACTCTTAAATACCACCAACACTTCAATCACAGCAAACACTGGAATCACCACTAACACTTAAATCATTGCTAACTCTTAAACATCACAAACTCTTGAATCAGCACAAACACTTAAATCAGCAATAATACTTACACCACCACTAACAAAAACACTGCTGACCTTTAATTACCACTAACACTCACATCACCACTTAAAAACTCATAACCTTTTAATTACATTTTTTGTATTTCTGGTTATGAGTTAAATGAAGATGTGATCATGTTTTAGGTTTTTACAAAATGAATCTTATGGCTCTTTTACTTTAGAAGTAACCCTTAATTCAAACACTGCTCCCGCACTGTAGCTGTTAGTTGATTGGTTATAAGTTTGTCAAGCTGAACTGAGTTGAGCATGTTTCCATGTTTTTAGGAAACTTGAGCAGGTTGTTGTTTTCAGTACCTGTTTTTGATTCTCTACATTTATCTTCAAGCTACAAAACCTGTAGAACACGGACTGCAAAGCAGAAAATTTTTCATTAATTTCGTCAACGCTTCTAGTGACACATTGCTCGTGACAAGTTGCGACAACACAGCCAGGACACAAGACTACACTCACTTCAACTCCACTCACTACACTAAAGAAATATCACACCTAACTTGTTCAGAGCAGCCGGGTGAAAGGAAGTTGGATGTTTTTAAATGTTAATTATAGCACTTTTTTTTAAGTGAAATGTTATTTAGAGATGTTGTTTACAATAAATACTATAAACATTGCTGTAAATGTTATATAGACAGTTTCTGCTGCATTGCCTTTTGGAACTAGTCTCAAATTCACATGCCCCAGTTGGCAGACTCCACCGCCCACCCCCCCCAAAAAACTGGCCTGGACACAGCGCTGTGGACAGGTCAATACACTAACCCTTATAACACGCTGGACGGAGCACTGTGGACAGGTCAATACACTAACTGATACATCAGCTAACAGACGCCCACGCTGGCTATCTCTGCACTGAGCAATGCAGGCCCTATGATCTCTTGGACTCTTGGGCATGGACGGCTGAGGTATCGCTGAGGACTGAACTTGCAATAAATGGGTCAAACGCTTCGATGATTGGCCGTCTCAGGAGTCACTTTCACCTGTTTATAGCCCACACAAGCAAGTCTGTTTGAAAGAACACAACTTGGTACAGTTTGAGGCAAATGTGTGATGGGTCTAGGAATGCCGTTACAGTAGCTGTTGCAGTAAATATTACATATTTGCTACATTAGCCTTGGAATTCCAGGGTGACCTCTAAGGAAGCAGATTTCTGACCCCGAATATATCCTAATTAATTAAGCTTGTTTAGGATGACGGCTGTGTACATTCAATTTTCCACCTAGTTGGAATGGAAAGCTGTATTTACATTCTTTAAATAAGGAGTTTAGTACATAGAACTGACATACCGGGAACCTCAAACACTCATTTTTCCTCCTTCAAATACAAACTGCATTTATAAAACACGTACAATAAAACAGGCTGAGCTCAAAATCCTGAACTGTTACATAACAGACTTATTAATAATGACATCCCCAACATTTACATACAACCACAACAGAGCACCAGCAACCAACAACAGTGGACTATGTGGAAAAATGTAGAGTTCCAGGCTGTGACAGGGATGTCAGCACTTTTTATTCCCTTCCCAAGGAACCAATCGGTCAGTGTTACATGGTTGATGTTCATCTTTAAATGAGGCTTCCTATTCTCCAGCTTTCTAATTAAATGCTTAGTTCCACCTTAAATACTGCTGCTTGTACAGATGCCAGAATGGAACTGCAACACTATTTAAGGTGGAACGAAAAATTCATTATATTCAAAACAAGCAGGAACTTGAGCTCCCGTCCTATCCACATTACAACCCCAACAGTAACCTGTAAGTAGCAGCCATGCTGTGTAAGTTTAAGAGTGTTTGCTGGCTGAAGCAGATCATCTTAAACTGAAAGTTTTACAGTGAGAACTTTACTTTAGGCCATCCGATGGTCTGGCGATCTGTCCATGATGTAATAAGGAGCTCAGTACATAGAACTGACATACAGGGAACCTCAAACACTCGTTGTTCCTGCCTCAAATACAAACTGCATTTATAAAAACACGGACAATTAAACAGGCCGAGCTCAACTGGTACATAACTGACTCATTAATATTTACATCCCCAAGATTTACATACAACCACAACAGAGCAACAGCAACACAAAACGATGGACTATGTGGAGGAATGTAGAGTTCCGGGCCGTGACGGGGATGTCAGCACTTTTCATGGTTGATGTTCATCTTTAAATGAGGCTTCCTATTCTCCAGCTTCTTAATCAAATGCTTAGTTCCACCTTAAATACTGTTGCTTGTACAGACGCCAGAATGGAACTGCGACACTATTTAAGGTGGAAAGGAAAATTCATTGAAGTTGAGCTCCTGCACTATCCACATTACAACAGTAACCTGTAAGTAGCAACCATGCTGTGTGAGTTTAAGACTGTTTGCTGGCTGAAGCAGATCATCTTAAACTAAAAGTTTCACAGTAAGAACTTTACTTTAGACCATGCGATGGACTGGCGACCTGTCCACGGTGTACCCCGCCTTCGCACATTGATGCTGGGATTGGCTCCAGCCCCCCTGCGACCCCGACGGATGGATGGAACTTTACTTTGTGTTGATGTCGAGATAGAAAGCGAAGTGAGTACCTGGTATAAGTGACGTTAGATATTAGCAGCTCCATTTAACCAGCATAGCTAACTAAACAGTATTCTGTATATTTCGACATGTTGCTCCTATGCTATCATCGGAGCGTCTCACTGTAAACCAGCCAATCAGAGCAGAGCTTCTTATCAAATTATTCATGATTCACCAAAAATGGCGGGAGCAGCTAGTTTCATTCTAGAACCGAATGGACGTATAAAACTCCTGCTGGTCATTTTTCACCCCAACTGAAGTCACTTACTTTCTGTGTAGATTCCTGAGAAGAGTGTAAAATGCTGAATGAATGTATTCTGTGGCACCCTTAAAAGTGAACGCAAAGTGTTTCATGTAGCATTCATTATCTGCAGAACTCCAGGCCCCGGTGTCATCCTGCTTTGTCATCTCGAACACTATGATGCTCCATATCCGAACGGCGTGATTTCATAAACTCTAAAAATGTAGCGCAACCTGAAGTACTGTCTCTTCATTCTCCATGCATTACAATAAAAAGACTGGCAGCGCCGCTTTTATTACCACTAAGAATCCCAGCCTCGCCTCAGACGTCTGTTGTGATTTGAATATTTTTAATATTTTGAGCGAGTTGCCGCGAACAAATTCACTCAAAGCGCCATCCGCCACCACGGCTTGCCAGCGCCACAATTGCCCCCGATTAACCCCTCCCCCCCACCACCACCACCTCATTCACCGTCATACCACCTCTTGCTTTGTCTCAGGAGGTGAAAAGTGATGGAGAAGTCGGGGCTTCAAACGGGAGGGAAATGAGATTTGTGTTATTAGCACCACGCCGCACAAGCACCCCTCCACAAGGCCTGCTTTCCTCAACTCAGGAAACTAATCTCCTCAACACGCCGTTAATGGCATGCCAGGAAGGTGTGAAAAGAAAAAAAAAGGAAAAGTGTGGGGAGGAAGGGATGGGTAAGGGGGGAGAAAAAGAAGGTGTCTGCTGCTACGTGCGCAATCACACCTCCCCACGCGAACGCTGTCACACTCTCGCATTCCTCACCTCCAATTAGCGGGGAGAGGGGCCTAAATATAGCGGCCCCAGTTCTCCCCAATCAGGTCGGCCTGCGCGGCGAGAGACTTGAGTGTGAAGCAGCTTGATTAGTCGAGAACGAGCGTATGGACCACCTCAGAAAAGGTTAGCCAGTTAGTTGGCCAGGATTCGGACCGGCCGATTGATCTCTTCCGTTGGTTGAACTGTGCGCATCAATCAATGGAGGCTTTTGAGCGCTCTGGGCCGCAAACCATCGACGTGATTATCAATTGTACCATTGATGAGGGCCTGAGTTAGAGGGCCGGCGGTGACGGCTGAATTGCAGCATCTCTGGTCAGAACCCCTGGGGCATCACCTGGGTCCCCATTAAGGCCGAGAACATCTCGCAAAGCTTTTGTTTGCGTTGCTGCTATTGGCCAAGCTCTGCACGTATCCATGGTGAAGCGGATGCCCTTCCTAACGACGGTGACCCCACGGATGGCCGTTGCTCCAAAGACTCCATGGCTTTGTGTTGGCTCTGCCATCGACTCAGGAGCAGGACGGTATCAACCATTCATCTCCGTCCAAAACCACCTCCACGAGAATGCTGCGAGGGGCAAGTCCATTCATCAAAGCCCACCTTCATCCCAAGCCCAATCTAAACATCGCCTCACAATTAAACAACTTTGGTGCAAGTCTTGCAAGCGAATCCCTGGACCTTCCGCGGGCACACCAATGTAATTAAATGGGGGGATGGCTATGTTGGCAAGTCCCGTGAGCTCTATGACTGTTCGTCTTAGCTTCGAGCAGCTGAGGTAGAGGCCCCCGAAGGCGCGAACGTCCTTACCTTTCAAACTCACTAAGCACAAGACAAATTCAGGCTGTTCCTCGCTGGAACTGGAGCCGCACGAAAACCCAAGGGTGGAGGTCGTCTGAGGAAACATAACAGGATTAGTTCCGGCAGTCTTCTAGCAAACCCGAGAAACAATACCCTAAGTAGGGCTGGGATTATGCAACTCTGTGATTTGCAAGACTGTATAAAAGCATCCGAGCCTGGTTTAAGAGTTCTTACATGACGTCTGGGCAGATAGCAACCGAAGATCTCCATGTCGGGAACTCGAGGCCTGCGATTGACAGTGACGCATTGCAGGTTTAGGGGTTTGGCATTGATCTAAAGGATCTAATGGCATTTCTTCAAACCTCAAAACTCTGGGCAAGGACGTCGCAACGAGCCACGGCAGCTCTTTCCTCTTATAGATGGGGTAATATAGCAGCAATCAAGGAGCCGCTGGTTCAAATCCCAGCAGGGGGTGCATATCTGTATACCCTTTAGCAAGTCACTTATTCCTGGCTGTTCTAAAGCTGTTACAAGGAACATACAGCACCTCTTAGGTTAATGACGTGTCAGCTATATGCCACCGAATATAATGACATAAACTGGAAATGTCATTTTGTCGAGTGGGGATGTGTGATCATTTCATCAGGGCTGTGTGCTTTTTAAAATGTACACAAGCTGCCATTCTCCTCGCCGAGCCCCTCTGAGCCTGGTGGTAATTTGCCAATAAGATTATACCTATATACGGAAAACATAAGAATTGGAAAAGGGAGGGAAGCTCAACGGGTTCAGGCAGCTTACAGAAGGAATGGCAAAGAAGAATCATTTCTGGCTCTCTAATAAAGTTCTTTAATGTAGAAATAATATAGAAAATAATATAGAAATAATGTAGAAAAATACAAAAGCTTTTTAAATTAACAGGCTTATTAAATCAATCAATCAATCAATCAATCAATCAACCATAATTTTATCTCAGAAATACATTGAGGGGTAACCCTCATTTGCAATGCAGCCGAGCATTTACACCTTAAGGGATTGAAAACATTTAAGTAAGAGATTAAAACTGATAACAAACAAAAATAATAATAATAAATAAAATACTAATTTTAAAATAAACATTTAATATAGATAAATAAAATATAAATGTAAAAAAAATAGAAAAATCAAATAAGGGAATATAAAATAAACATAAAATACATAAAAACAAACAAATAAGATAATAAAAATTTAAATGCTAATAAAAAATAAACTAATTGAAAAAATCTAATAAAAGAAGAGATTAAAACTGATTAAAAATACATAGAAATAAACAATTAAGATAATACATGTTATTACATGCTTTTTAGTAGGTAACTCTGGTGGGTGGCAATTTGAAGCGTTCTTCCAAAGTATGAGTGTTCTTTGAAGGAGAAAGCCACCACTTTTTCAGACATTTAACAACATTTAATACATTGTAAAAAAGAGATTCCTTGGTATGACCTAAACATTTTATTTCATTTATTTATTTATTTCAACCTAAATTACTTTTATTGAAAGATGTGTTCATTCAAACTACCTTTTAAGGCTGAATGAATCTAGTTCAGGTACCCCGCCTTCGCTTGATGACGCTGGAACTGGCTCCAGCCCCCCACACTGTGACCCCGACTAGCGGGATAAAGCGGAAGATAATTGATGGATGGATGGATGAAATCTAGTTCAGTTGTTAGTTACCACAGAAAGTCATGTACCACTTTTATACAGCGCAGATGTAAAGACATCCGAAGCAGGTAGTGCCTCTAAATGCCACCTCATAACATTTATTATGATTTTACATTAAATAGGTAGAAATACACTGTAAAAACCTGTAGAAACTTGTGGTAACAAACAACTGAACTAATTTACTCAACCTAAAAATGAAGATTCTTTTAATCTTATTAAGTTACCAGATTAATTATTTTGTTAGGCTGTACCAGTGAATCACTTTTTACAGTGTATGCTCACTGTTCAACACAACAGCTGCCCTTTATATCCTGTTTCATGAAAAGTTTCATGCTAAATGGACCAATGGAAATGCTCCAAATCACTTGGAATAAAACCTCTTTATATGAACTTACATTTAAATATAAGAATGTTTTTGACCTTTGCTGTAAGTTTATTGTTTTGGAGACACCTGCATGTTGCCTGTGACCTTGTTTTAGAATAGATTACAATGCAGTTGGGCCCTAAGTGTGTTTTAAAGGTCCATTCATGGGTACATGCAGGGGTATATGTAGTCACCAACATTTACCACTATTTGACCATCATCAACATTACTATTACAAATCTGAACACAAATGTGGGTTCCCTGCTGGGCTTGGAAAGTAAATCAAATGGCTATATTTGCCTGGTTCCTAACACCAGCTCTGTAAATAGTCTGTAGGTTTCTCCACTCTGAATGTCTTTGTTTAGATGTTTGAGAATTAAATTACAAAGAAATAAAAAAAAATATATGAATATTTATGTATCCAAACATGATTCTCTGAGACAGGAACCCAGTTTGGCACATCTCTTTTTAAGAACACAGACGTGTGATGACTTCTAAAACTCAAACTCTTCTTTTGGAGTGATCTGACTGGCCGTGCCCTGCAGTCGGAAAGTGTGAGGTACCTCGAAAGGTCTGGCCCCTCGTCCTCTGTCCCTCACCTGGATGAGCGAGCCAGCGCCTCAGCGGCACGCAGCCGCTCTGGTCTCTGTCCCGCCATAGTGAGAGGACATCTGTTTGCCCTGCCAGACTTCCGGCTACCTGCCAATCGGTCGGAGGCTGCTATGGTGACCAGGCTGCGGCCTGGCCCGCACACATACACACATACACGGTAGGTCTGCTCCCAAAATAGAGCCACAGCAAAGCTCACGACAGCTTAACGGAGAGCCTCCTTTATTATTTAGATGCTTCCTTCAAATTTGCCTTCAACTGCAGATGCTTTATATCCCTATATGTGGAATTACACTGGTAATAATACATGAAGCGGTGATAGAGTAATATACACTGCCTGACCAAAAACCAGTCACTGCTTGGATTTAAATAAGAAGATTCTTAAGAGGCTTTGATTGGATAATTACTGCTGTGATTAATGTGTTTCAGCTGCAACAATATTTTTAACTTCTAGCTGATGCAGTCTCATTTCTTAAACAACCATGTGGGACGACGTATCTAGTGCTTATGAAAGAGATGTTGCTGTGTTTCAGAAAGATCAGATTATTGTCCTGCATTATTGTAATCCAAAGAAAGCATCTGAGGAGAATCTGAAATGACTGAAACTGGGTTCAGAACTGTTCAGTACATTATTAAAACCTGGCAGGAGAGTAAAGAACCATTAACTTCATTGAAGAAATCTGGGAAAAACCTTAAATGGCTATGACTGGAAATCACTTAAACGCTTGGCGAAGGTAAAAAATGAACAGCAGAACTCTTGACTATGGTTAATAGTCAAGGTAAGAACATTTTCATGCGACCAGATCTCAAGATTGGGACCAAACAGCTTTCTAAGTTGGCTGGAGAGCATAAAGATTGGACTCTGGAGCAACCAATAAAGATCATGTAGTCTGATGAGTCAAGATTCACTATTCCAGACCGATGGGCTCGTCAGGGAAGAGGCTGATGTCATGCGACCATCATGCATGGTGTCCACTGTAAAAGCCTCTAGAGCTAGTGTTATGATCTGGTGGTGCTTCAATTTATCAGGTCGAGGCTCAGCAACATTATATGGTAATCAAATATAATAAGCTGACCACCTGAATAAATGGCCAAGTTATTCCATCAATGGAATTTTTTTCCTTCCTTGATGGCACAGCCATATTCCAGGACAACAATGCTGAGATTCATGGGGCTCAGATTGTGAAAGGGTGCTTTAGGGAACATTGAGGAATCATCTTCTCACACATATAAATTGGTCACCACAGAGTTCTGACCTTAACCCCCAGTGAAAGTCTTTGGGATGTACTGGAGAAGACTTTGCAGAATGGTTTGACGCTCCAGTCATCAATACAAGACCTCGGTCAAATATTACCGCAGTTCTTGACTGAGATAAATGTTGTGACTTTCCACAAGGTTGTTGAAACAATACCACAATGAATGTGCAATGTAGTCAAGTTGAATGTGATCCAACTAAATATTACAGTGTATTTTTGGCCAGCCGGCAAGTTTATTGCAATATCTACAGCAAAAAGTACACATTTGGATATTACTATACAATGAGTATACAATATGTTGACATTTAACATCACTGCATAGTAAGCTACTGTACTATATACTTTTCTAATAATGGAATTTAGTGCCTTTCATTTGAAGTATAGCTCAGTTCACTGGACTGAATTGTTTAAAATTACATTTAATAGTATATATATATATATATATATATATATATATATATATATATATATATATATATATATATATATATACTGGCATATCTATACTGGCATATTCTGAGGTTATAGTAGAGTAATAGAAGTCTGGTGCCAGTTTGAGAAGATAAAGTCCCTTAGTCCCTTAAAGTCTTCCTAGAACCCTAAGATTATGTGGAGGTTTTCAGAATTTTGGAAAATTGAACTTATTTAACTAAACCTGCTATATCAAAATCGTTATAATGGGAACCAGACATGTGTACTGGATTTGATTAAAATGTCTTTAACATGAGACACTGTTTCAGACGAATATGAAATAGACTTTAAAATGCAGTGTTTTTTTTAGTTTTAGTCTTAAAGTATTGTGATGTATTTTTCCCACATCACCCAGCCCCTCTATTTCAGCAACTAAGAAGACAGATACTACGGAGGACAGTTGGCTGGATCATGTAGATTGCTCGCTGTACTTGGACTCAGCCAAGCAACCTGAATATGCCCAGAAGGGAAGAGAAGAACAGTACCTAGCGCAAGCTGCCGTCGCCACATGGTCCACTCTCTGCCTCTTGTAAATGACAATCACACCTTTTTCATAACCAGAGAGGCTGATTAATTCCACACCAGCGATGCAGCTAATTAATTATCGTCAGGTATAACCTTCCTTTTTTCTCCCCTCTCTGTCAGGAAAAAGGAAAAACAGGATCCGCATGTGGCATTTTCGTGTTTCAAAAGGAGCAAGTCCTGCACGGTCTGCGCTTTCCTTCAAAACAGTCTCAAAAATGTGGCTCCTCAGCAAAGCATATGCTATAAAACCACAATCCGCACCAGATCATTTATAAGAGAGTGCATTACTGTGAGAATCATTCCACCAAACTGAAGCTGAAGAAATATTTTACACTTCTAACTGACTTGGAATGTATATCCTAATGATGCTTAGCTTATCACAAAAAGTTATGGTACAAACAGAAAATATGTGTTTCAGTAAGAAAGATTCCTAATGTTACACACTGATTTTCAGACTGATTTTCAAAATTGGTGACTCAAAATGTTCAATGACACTTTCAATTGCACATCTCTGTAGAGGTTAGTGTAGATATGTGGTTTAGTCTAAATGTAGGAGTTAGGGCTTAGTGTAAATGTAGGAATTAGGGTTTAGTGTAAATGTAGGGTTTATGGTTTAGTGTAAATGTAGGGGTTAGTGTTTAGTGTAAATGTGGGAGTTAGGGTTTAGTGTAAATGTAGGGGTTAGGGTTTAGTGTAAATGTAGGGGTTAGGGTTCAGTGTAAATGTGGGAGTTAGGGTTTAGTGTAAATATAGGGGTTAGGGTTTATGTAAATGTAGGGGTTAGGGTTTAGTGTAAATGTAAAGGTTAGGGTTTGGTGTAAATGTAGGGGTTAGGGTTTAGTGTAAATGTAGGAGTTAGGGTTTAATGTAAATGTAGAGGTTAGTGTTTAGTGTAAATATAGAGGTTGATGTTTAGTGTAAATGTAAGGGTTAGAGTTTAGTGTAAATCTAGGAGTTAGGGTTTAGTGTAAATGTAGAGGTTGGTGTTTAGTGTAAATGTAGGGGTTGGTGTTTAGTGTAAATGTAGGGGTTGGTGTTTAGTGTAAATGTAGGGGTTGGTGTTTAGTGTAAATATAGGGGTTGGTGTTTAGTGTAAATGTAGGGGTTGGTGTTTAGTGTAAATGTAGGGTTTGGTGTTTAGTGTAAATGTAGGGGTTGGCGTTTAGTGTAAATGTAGGGGTTAGTGTTTAGTGTAAATGTAGGGGTTGGTGTTTTGTGTAAATGTAGGGGTTGGTGTTTAGTGTAAATGTAGAGGTTGGTGTTTAGTGTAAATGTAGGAGCTAGGGTTTAGTGTAAATGTAGAGGTTGGTGTTTAGTGTAAATGTAGGAGTTAGGGTTTAGTGTAAATGTAGGGGTTGGTGTTTAGTGTAAATGTAGAGGTTAGTGTTTAGTGTAAATGTAGTAGTTAGGGTTTAGTGTAACTGTAGATGTTAGGGTTTAGTGTAAATGTAGGGGTTGGTGTTTAGTGTAAATGTAGAGGTTAGGGTTTAGTGTAAATGTAGAGGTTGGTGTTTAGTGTAAATGTAGAGGTTGGTGTTTAGTGTAAATGTAGGGGTTGGTGTTTAGTGTAAATGTAGTAGTTAGGGTTTAGTGTAAATGTAGGGGTTGGTGTTTAGTGTAAATGTAGGGGTTAGGGTTTAGTGTAAATGTGGTAGTTAGGGTTTAGTGTAAATGTAGATGTTAGGGTTTAGTGTAAATGTAGGGGTTGGTGTTTAGTGTAAATGTAGAGGTTAGTGTTTAGTGTAAATGTAGGAGTTAGGGTTTAGTGTAAATGTAGGGGTTAGGGGTTTAGTGTAAATGTAAGGGTTAGGGTTTAGTGTAAATGTAGGAGTTAGGGTTTAATGTAAATATAGAGGTTAGGGTTTAGTGTAAATGTAGAGGTTGGTGTTTAGTGTAAATGTAGGGGTTAGGGTTTAGTGTAAATATGGAGGTTAGGGTTTAGTGTAAATGTAGAGGTTAGGGTTTAATGTAAATGTAGAGGTTGGTGTTTAATGTAAATGTAGAGGTTGGTGTTCAGTGTAAATATAGGGGTTGGTGTTTAGTGTAAATGTAGGGGTTGGTGTTTAGTGTAAATGTAGGGGTTAGGGTTTAGTGTAAATGAAGAGGTTGGTGTTTAGTGTAAATGTAGGGTTTGGTGTTTAGTGTAAATGTAGGGGTTGGTGTTTAGTGTAAATGTAGAGGTTGGTGTTTAGTGTAAATGTAGGAGTTAGGGTTTAGTATAAATGTAGAGGTTGGTGTTTAGTGTAAATGTAGGAGTTAAGGTTTAGTGTAAATGTAGGGGTTGGTGTTTAGTGCAAATGTAGAGGTTAGTGTTTAGTGTAAATGTAGTAGTTAGGGTTTAGTGTAAATGTAGATGTTAGGGTTTAGTGTAAATGTAGGGGTTGGTGTTTAGTGTAAATGTAGAGGTTAGGGTTTAGTTTTGTGTAAATGTAGGGGTTAGGGTTTAATGTAAATGTAGAGGTTGGTGTTTAATGTAAATGTAGAGGTTGGTGTTTAGTGTAAATGTAGAGGTTAGTGTTTAGTGTAAATGTAGAGGTTGGTGTTTAGTGTAAATGTAGGAGTTAGGGTTTAGTGTAAATGTAGGGGTTGGTGTTTAGTTTAAATGTAGAGGTTGGTGTTTAGTGTAAATGTTGAGGTTGGTGTTTAGTGTAAATGTAGGGGTTGGTGTTCAGTGTAAATATAGGGGTTGGTGTTTAGTGTAAATGTAGGGGTTGGTGTTTAGTGTAAATGTAGGAGTTAGGGTTTAGTGTAAATGAAGAGGTTGGTGTTTAGTGTAAATGTAGGATTTGGTGTTTTGTGTAAATGTAGGGGTTGGTGTTTAGTGTAAATGTAGAGGTTGGTGTTTAGTGTAAATGTAGGAGTTAGGGTTTAGTGTAAATGTAGAGGTTGGTGTTTAGTGTAAATGTAGGAGTTAAGGTTTAGTGTAAATGTAGGGGTTGGTGTTTAGTGCAAATGTAGAGGTTAGTGTTTAGTGTAAATGTAGTAGTTAGGGTTTAGTGTAAATGTAGATGTTAGGGTTTAGTGTAAATGTAGGGGTTGGTGTTTAGTGTAAATGTAGAGGTTAGGGTTTAGTTTTGTGTAAATGTAGGGGTTGGTGTTTAGTGTAAATGTAGAGGTTAGGGTTTAGTGTAAATGTAGAGGTTGGTGTTTAGTGTAAATGTAGGGGTTAGGATTTAGTGTAAATGTAGTAGTTAGGGTTTAGTGTAAATGTAGGGGTTGGTGTTTAGTGTAAATGTAGGGGTTAGGGTTTAGTGTAAATGTGGTAGTTAGGGTTTAGTGTAAATGTAGATGTTAGGGTTTAGTGTAAATGTAGAGGTTAGTGTTTAGTGTAAATGTAGAGGTTAGGGTTTAGTTTTGTGTAAATGTAGGGGTTGGTGTTTAGTGTAAATGTAGAGGTTAGGGTTTAGTGTAAATGTAGAGGTTGGTGTTTAGTGTAAATGTAGGGGTTAGGGTTTAGTGTAAATGTAGTAGTTAGGGTTTAGTGTAAATGTAGTAGTTAGGGTTTAGTGTAAATGTAGGGGTTAGGGTTTAGTGTAAATGTGGTAGTTAGGGTTTAGTGTAAATGTAGATGTTAGGGTTTAGTGTAAATGTAGGGGTTGGTGTTTAGTGTAAATGTAGAGGTTAGGGTTTAGTGTAAATGTAGAGGTTGGTGTTTAGTGTAAATGTAGAGGTTAGGGTTTAGTCTAAATGTAGAGGTTGGTGTTTAGTGTAAATGTAGGGGTTGGTGTTTTGTGTAAATGTAGGGATTAGGGTTTAGTGTAAATGTAGAGGTTGGTTTTTAGTGTAAATGTAGGAGTTAACGTTTAGTGTAAATGTAGGGGTTGGTGTTTAGTTTAAATGAAGAGGTTGGTGTTTAGTGTAAATGAAGAGGTTGGTGTTTAGTGTAAATGTAGGGGTTGGTGTTTAGTGTAAATGTAGGGGTTGGTGTTTAGTGTAAATATAGGGGTTGGTGTTTAGTTTAAATGTAGGGGTTGGTGTTTAGTGTAAATGTAGATTTTAGGGTTTAGTGTAAATGTAGAGGTTGGTGTTTAGTGTAAATGTAGGGTTTGGTGTTTAGTGTAAATGTAGAGGTTGGTGTTTAGTGTAAATGTAGAGGTTAGGGTTTAGTCTAAATGTAGAGGTTGGTGTTTAGTGTAAATGTAGGGGTTGGTGTTTTGTGTAAATGTAGGGATTAGGGTTTAGTGTAAATGTAGAGGTTGGTTTTTAGTGTAAATGTAGGAGTTAACGTTTAGTGTAAATGTAGGGGTTGGTGTTTAGTTTAAATGAAGAGGTTGGTGTTTAGTGTAAATGTAGAGGTTGGTGTTTAGTGTAAATGTAGGGGTTGGTGTTTAGTGTAAATGTAGGGGTTGGTGTTTAGTGTAAATATAGGGGTTGGTGTTTAGTGTAAATGTAGGGGTTGGTGTTTAGTGTAAATGTAGGGGTTAGGGTTTAGTGTAAATGTAGAGGTTGGTGTTTAGTGTAAATGTAGGGTTTGGTGTTTAGTGTAAATGTAGGGGTTGGCGTTTAGTGTAAATGTAGGGGTTAGTGTTTAGTGTAAATGTAGGGGTTGGTGTTTTGTGTAAATGTAGGGGTTGGTGTTTAGTGTAAATGTAGAGGTTGGTGTTAGTGTAAATGTAGGAGCTAGGGTTTAGTGTAAATGTAGAGGTTGATGTTTAGTGTAAATGTAGGAGTTAGGGTTTAGTGTAAATGTAGGGGTTGGTGTTTAGTGTAAATGTAGAGGTTAGTGTTTAGTGTAAATGTAGTAGTTAGGGTTTAGTGTAAATGTAGATGTTAGGGTTTAGTGTAAATGTAGGGGTTGGTGTTTAGTGTAAATGTAGAGGTTAGGGTTTAGTGTAAATGTAGAGGTTGGTGTTTAGTGTAAATGTAGAGGTTGGTGTTTAGTGTAAATGTAGGGGTTGGTGTTTTGTGTAAATGTAGGGGTTGGTGTTTAGTGTAAATGTAGAGGTTAGGGTTTAGTGTAAATGTAGGACTTAGGGTTTAGTGTAAATGTAGGGGTTAGGGGTTTAGTGTAAATGTAAGGGTTGGGGTTTAGTGTAAATGTAGGGGTTAGGGTTTAGTGTAAATATGGAGGTTAGGGTTTAGTGTAAATGTAGAGGTTAGGGTTTAATGTAAATGTAGAGGTTGGTGTTTAATGTAAATGTAGAGGTTGGTGTTTAGTGTAAATGTAGAGGTTAGTGTTTAGTGTAAATGTAGAGGTTGGTGTTTAGTGTAAATGTAGGAGTTAGGGTTTAGTGTAAATGTAGGGGTTGGTGTTTAGTTTAGATGTAGAGGTTGGTGTTTAGTGTAAATGTAGAGGTTGGTGTTCAGTGTAAATGTAGGGGTTGGTGTTTAGTGTAAATGTAGGGGTTGGTGTTTAGTGTAAATGTAGAGGTTGGTGTTTAGTGTAAATGTAGGAGTTAAGGTTTAGTGTAAATGTAGGGGTTGGTGTTTAGTGTAAATGTAGAGGTTAGTGTTTAGTGTAAATGTAGTAGTTAGGGTTTAGTGTAAATGTAGATGTTAGGGTTTAGTGTAAATGTAGGGGTTGGTGTTTAGTGTAAATGTAGAGGTTGGTGTTTAGTGTAAATGTAGGGGTTGGTGTTTTGTGTAAATGTAGGGGTTGGTGTTTAGTGTAAATGTAGAGGTTAGGGTTTAGTGTAAATGTAGAGGTTGGTGTTTAGTGTAAATGTAGGGGTTAGGGTTTAGTGTAAATGTAGTAGTTAGGGTTTAGTGTAAATGTAGGGGTTGGTTTTTAGTGTAAATGTAGGGGTTAGGGTTTAGTGTAAATGTGGTAGTTAGGGTTTAGTGTAAATGTAGATGTTAGGGTTTAGTGTAAATGTAGAGGTTGGTGTTTAGTGTAAATGTAGGGGTTAGGGTTTAGTGTAAATGTAGTAGTTAGGGTTTAGTGTAAATGTAGTAGTTAGGGTTTAGTGTAAATGTAGGGGTTAGGGTTTAGTGTAAATGTGGTAGTTAGGGTTTAGTGTAAATGTAGATGTTAGGGTTTAGTGTAAATGTAGGGGTTGGTGTTTAGTGTAAATGTAGAGGTTAGGGTTTAGTGTAAATGTAGAGGTTGGTGTTTAGTGTAAATGTAGAGGTTAGGGTTTAGTCTAAATGTAGAGGTTGGTGTTTAGTGTAAATGTAGGGGTTGGTGTTTTGTGTAAATGTAGGGATTAGGGTTTAGTGTAAATGTAGAGGTTGGTTTTTAGTGTAAATGTAGGAGTTAACGTTTAGTGTAAATGTAGGGGTTGGTGTTTAGTTTAAATGAAGAGGTTGGTGTTTAGTGTAAATGTAGAGGTTGGTGTTTAGTGTAAATGTAGGGGTTGGTGTTTAGTGTAAATGTAGGGGTTGGTGTTTAGTGTAAATATAGGGGTTGGTGTTTAGTGTAAATGTAGGGGTTGGTGTTTAGTGTAAATGTAGATTTTAGGGTTTAGTGTAAATGTAGAGGTTGGTGTTTAGTGTAAATGTAGGGTTTGGTGTTTAGTGTAAATGTAGGGGTTGGTGTTTAGTGTAAATATAGGGGTTGGTGTTTAGTGTAAATGTAGGGGTTGGTGTTTAGTGTAAATGTAGATTTTAGGGTTTAGTGTAAATGTAGAGGTTGGTGTTTAGTGTAAATGTAGGGTTTGGTGTTTAGTGTAAATGTAGAGGTTGGTGTTTAGTGTAAATGTAGAGGTTAGGGTTTAGTCTAAATGTAGAGGTTGGTGTTTAGTGTAAATGTAGGGGTTGGTGTTTTGTGTAAATGTAGGGATTAGGGTTTAGTGTAAATGTAGAGGTTGGTTTTTAGTGTAAATGTAGGAGTTAACGTTTAGTGTAAATGTAGGGGTTGGTGTTTAGTTTAAATGAAGAGGTTGGTGTTTAGTGTAAATGTAGAGGTTGGTGTTTAGTGTAAATGTAGGGGTTGGTGTTTAGTGTAAATGTAGGGGTTGGTGTTTAGTGTAAATATAGGGGTTGGTGTTTAGTGTAAATGTAGGGGTTGGTGTTTAGTGTAAATGTAGGGGTTAGGGTTTAGTGTAAATGTAGAGGTTGGTGTTTAGTGTAAATGTAGGGTTTGGTGTTTAGTGTAAATGTAGGGGTTGGCGTTTAGTGTAAATGTAGGGGTTAGTGTTTAGTGTAAATGTAGGGGTTGGTGTTTTGTGTAAATGTAGGGGTTGGTGTTTAGTGTAAATGTAGAGGTTGGTGTTTAGTGTAAATGTAGGAGCTAGGGCTTAGTGTAAATGTAGAGGTTGGTGTTTAGTGTAAATGTAGGAGTTATGGTTTAGTGTAAATGTAGGGGTTGGTGTTTAGTGTAAATGTAGAGGTTAGTGTTTAG
This sequence comes from Megaleporinus macrocephalus, assembly GCA_021613375.1. NCBI lineage: Eukaryota > Metazoa > Chordata > Actinopteri > Characiformes > Anostomidae > Megaleporinus > Megaleporinus macrocephalus. The sequence continues at coordinate 39,209,924 of CM038709.1, read as the reverse complement.
TGTAAATGTAGTAGTTAGGGTTTAGTGTAAATGTAGATGTTAGGGTTTAGTGTAAATGTAGGGGTTGGTGTTTAGTGTAAATGTAGAGGTTAGGGTTTAGTGTAAATGTAGAGGTTGGTGTTTAGTGTAAATGTAGAGGTTGGTGTTTAGTGTAAATGTAGGGGTTGGTGTTTTGTGTAAATGTAGGGGTTGGTGTTTAGTGTAAATGTAGAGGTTAGGGTTTAGTGTAAATGTAGGACTTAGGGTTTAGTGTAAATGTAGGGGTTAGGGGTTTAGTGTAAATGTAAGGGTTGGGGTTTAGTGTAAATGTAGGAGTTAGGGTTTAATGTAAATATAGAGTTTAGGGTTTAGTGTAAATGTAGAGGTTGGTGTTTAGTGTAAATGTAGGGGTTAGGGTTTAGTGTAAATATGGAGGTTAGGGTTTAGTGTAAATGTAGAGGTTAGGGTTTAATGTAAATGTAGAGGTTGGTGTTTAATGTAAATGTAGAGGTTGGTGTTTAGTGTAAATGTAGAGGTTAGTGTTTAGTGTAAATGTAGAGGTTGGTGTTTAGTGTAAATGTAGGAGTTAGGGTTTAGTGTAAATGTAGAGGTTGGTGTTTAGTGTAAATGTAGAGGTTGGTGTTCAGTGTAAATGTAGGGGTTGGTGTTTAGTGTAAATGTAGGGGTTGGTGTTTAGTGTAAATGTAGAGGTTGGTGTTTAGTGTAAATGTAGGAGTTAAGGTTTAGTGTAAATGTAGGGGTTGGTGTTTAGTGTAAATGTAGAGGTTAGTGTTTAGTGTAAATGTAGTAGTTAGGGTTTAGTGTAAATGTAGATGTTAGGGTTTAGTGTAAATGTAGGGGTTGGTGTTTAGTGTAAATGTAGAGGTTGGTGTTTAGTGTAAATGTAGGGGTTGGTGTTTTGTGTAAATGTAGGGGTTGGTGTTTAGTGTAAATGTAGAGGTTAGGGTTTAGTGTAAATGTAGAGGTTGGTGTTTAGTGTAAATGTAGGGGTTAGGGTTTAGTGTAAATGTAGTAGTTAGGGTTTAGTGTAAATGTAGGGGTTGGTTTTTAGTGTAAATGTAGGGGTTAGGGTTTAGTGTAAATGTGGTAGTTAGGGTTTAGTGTAAATGTAGATGTTAGGGTTTAGTGTAAATGTAGAGGTTGGTGTTTAGTGTAAATGTAGAGGTTAGGGTTTAGTGTAAATGTAGAGGTTGGTGTTTAGTGTAAATGTAGAGGTTAGGGTTTAGTGTAAATGTAGGGGTTGGTGTTTTGTGTAAATGTAGGGATTAGGGTTTAGTGTAAATGTAGAGGTTGGTTTTTAGTGTAAATGTAGGAGTTAGGGTTTAGTGTAAATGTAGAGGTTGGTGTTTAGTGTAAATGTAGGAGTTAGGGTTTAGTGTAAATGTAGGGATTGGTGTTTAGTGTAAATGTAGAGGTTAGTGTTTAGTGTAAATGTAGTAGTTAGGGTTTAGTGTAAATGTAGATGTTAGGGTTTAGTGTAAATGTAGGGGTTGGTGTTTAGTGTAAATGTAGGAGTTAGGGTTTAGTGTATATGTAGGGGTTGGTGTTTAGTGTAAATGTAGAGGTTAGGGTTTAGTGTAAATGTAGAGGTTGGTGTTCAGTGTAAATGTAGGAGTTAGTGTTTAGTGTAAATGTAGGGGTTGGTGTTTAGTGTAAATGTAGAGGTTAGTGTTTAGTGTAAATGTAGAGGTTGGTGTTTAGTGTAAATGTAGGAGTTAGGGTTTAGTGTAAATGTAGGGGTTAGGGGTTTAGTGTAAATGTAAGGGTTGGGGTTTAGTGTAAATGTAGGAGTTAGTGTTTAGTGTAAATGTAGTAGTTAGGGTTTAGTGTAAATGTAGATGTTAGGGTTTAGTGTAAATGTAGGGGTTGGTGTTTAGTGTAAATGTAGGAGTTAGGGTTTAGTGTAAATGTAGGGGTTGGTGTTTAGTGTAAATGTAGAGGTTAGGGTTTAGTGTAAATGTAGAGGTTGGTGTTCAGTGTAAATGTAGGAGTTAGTGTTTAGTGTAAATGTAGGGGTTGGTGTTTAGTGTAAATGTAGGGGTTGGTGTTTAGTGTAAATGTAGAGGTTGGTGTTTAGTGTAAATGTAGGAGTTAGGGTTTAGTGTAAATGTATAGGTTGGTGTTTAGTGTAAATGTAGGAGTTAGGGTTTAGTGTAAATGTTGGGATGATGGTTTGTTTCACATATTTGTTACTGTGGATCTGCAGTTTGAAGTAATACATGGAAACGCTCATACTTAAATTTACAGTTCATCCGAATGAATGCGCAGGAACCTAGCAACAGCATGCAGCTGGCATGAGGAATCTAAGATGTCCACTTGATGAGTGGATGTGTTTTAATTGGCAGATGTTCTGGAGGCTGCCTCGTTTTTCAGACCTGTTTCTGTGCTGTGATGAAGACACAAGAACAACTTGTCAGGCTGCAGGTTCAGTGATCTTCACTCAGAGGAAGCGGTTCCTCTCATGACATTAGAGGCCTCTTGATTTCCCACTGGACGCAGCGCACCAGTTATAGTATCATAAAAATGCAGATTCTGACATTCTCTCTGTCTGCTGGAGATGAGGTGAGTACACACTGGCTGGGCGGCCCCGGTTCGGTGTAATTAACGGAGCTGATTTGGAGTTTGAGGGTTGGAGCCAATAAAGAGTAAAACAAGGACATTGTGGAAGAATTCTTGCTCTTCAAAACAGATTTAAAACAGCAGTTTTCCTCTTTTCATTTAAAGCCCATAGTTATGATGTTATTAGACTCGAGGGTAAGGGCCTGAGTTGGGGGACTTCAAGCCTGTTGATAGGAATGGAACATTGGAAACCACCAATTCTGGAGGCCTGGGGAAGGGGCCTGGTACTCTGGAACTGTCTTGTCCTTAACACTTGCTACAGTGATTAATACTGTACTGACACTACATTGTAGGATTTCTAATTACTGTAATGTGAAGACTTGTTTGTAACACACTTGTTGAATGTGTGGCTTTCCAGGAAACTTTCTCATCTAGTTCCCAAATGGTTTCCACTCCAAACCATTACCCACTCTTTTTAACAAATTATTATTTATTTAATTACAGTTTCAGAGTAAAGTGATGTATTGAGGTAGGGTAGCCCTCCCAGATCTAAAGTTGTATTATTGGGCTGCTTAGTTGAAGCCCATAGTGACTATTACTACTTATGACACTACAACTAGATGGTTGTACATTGAAAGGTCAAGCTGTGAACATATGATAGAAGACTTGTTTTTCACTGATATATCCCTGACATCTATTAAGATTGGTGCCTGGACAAAGCATACAATTTCAGTTTGGAGGAAAATTCAATACCCATACAGTCTCCCTACAACTCTGTCTGCCTTAACATCAACTAAATCCATGCATACATTTTCCCCATTGTATCTTTAAAAACTGGTCTAGACAATGCCTAGCCTATGTACATCATGTTTTTTATTCACAAATTCTAAAATCTTTTGTTCAACTTAAGAAGAAATTTGAAATTCCTGAAAAACACTTTTTCAGATATTTACAAAGTAGGCACTTCTATAGTAAGAGTGAAGATCTTGATATAACAAAATTACCATCTCCCATAGAGCGGTACTTTATAAAGATACAAATGGGTGATACACCTGGCAAGCAATTTTAAATTTATACCAAGCTCTCAAATCAATGGAGCCATATAATTCTTTGTATTAAGCATAATTGAATTACAGACAGAGATTTTGACCGAGAACTGGAAGGATGTTTGTTCAGAATGTCATGTAACCACTTGTGCAGGTATTTGGAGAGGATTTCAATGGAAGCTTATCATTAGATACTTTAGAACACCACATATAACTATGAAGATTGGCTCATCTAGTAATTGTTGGAGAAATTGCGAAGGAGCTGATTTAAATTGTGTTCATATCTTCTGGTCTGGTATAAGTATTGGGAAGACATTTCCAAAGCCCTACAATTGGGTTTTGGTTTCCCTATTCCCAAAGAGCCTTTAGTGTTTTTATTAAGAGTTCTTCAGCAGGGATTGGATAATAGGCATCAGATATATCTTTTTCAAGTTCTACTTAGGGATGCAATCAAGGGTATAACTATGAACTGGCTCGAAGTTACTGTTCCAACATATGAATCCTGGATATAGCGCCTTTGGGTGATTCATAATATGGAAGAAATAACATAATTTAAGATTACAGGGGCAGAAATGTGTTAGCGATGGAACCTAACAATGTCAGTAATGCTTCGAGAATAATATGTAAATTGCCTTGTATTCTATATTTTTCTCACTTTCTTTTTTTATTTATGGACAAGTATGTGTGATTGTGATCATCAATGTAAATGTTTATTGAATTATATGAAAAAATGCTGCTCTAAGTCTGGTCTGTAAGGTGATGTGTATTGCTTAGATCCTTACTAAACAATTAGTTCCAAAAACAAAACAAAAAAAATTGATGCATATTCACGTGTATATCATGATGTATGCATGTGTATATATATATCATGATTTGTTTCTTGGGGTAGTTTCTCAAGGAAATACACAAATTACCTGTAAACTGTAATGGAATTATAATTGAAACCTACTTTTACTGGAACATATCAACTCTGTAGACCACTCTATATGCCTAGCATAGTAAACAATACTTGACAAGTTATTATCCCTGCCTTCGAACGATGGATATACCAGCCATGCAGATAAAAATAAAGTTTACGCTCTGATGCTGTTTGAAAGCGTAGATACGAGCTAGTATAAACAGGTTATTAACAGCCTTTCTGAATAAAGTGTACAGCTTACAGATCTGTCGCTGAATGAAAATCAAGTCTGGTCTGTTTTGGCGAGCTTCCCTTTCTTTTCTTCTTCACTTCTTTTCAAGATCTTTATCCATTAGGTTCATATTAGTATGATTAGATGCTTTCATATATCGTTTACCAAGTTAACAGTGCTATATACGCAGCCTTCTGTCACAGGTACCTACTATTCACGAGGCCAGACAAAATCTATATATAGGAAATTCACAATTTACGCCTTGGCTGTGGCATCACTTTACAACCTTACACAACATCACAAGCTTTATCTCCCTCTAGAGTTACATTCACTTTCAGCCAAGATCTTGTATTGATGACAGGGAAGTCAAACCACGCAGTGAAGTCTTCTCCAGTACATCGCGAAGACTTTTGATGGGGTTACGGTCACGACTATGTGCTCCAGTTCATATGGGTGAGAAGAGGATTCCTCAATGTTCCCTGAACATAACCTGAGCCTCATGAATCTCAGCATTGCTGTCCATTAGGGAAGAAGAAATCCATTGATGACATAACCTGGTCATTCAGTAGATTTAGGTGGTCAGCTGGCTTCATTTGACTGCCACATTATGTTGCTAAGCCTTGACCTGACCACCTGAAACAAAGCTAGGTCATAACACTGCCTCCCGAGGCTTTTACAGTGGACACTATGCATGATGGGTGCTTCACACTACTCATATACTCTTACCTTCAGACACTCTGGAATAGTGACCAGACCACATGACCATTTCCCATCACCGCAGAGTCTACACTTTATGTTCCCTAGCAAAGTCTCACTAATGAGTGGTTTTAGCTCTTTAGTCCCAGTCTTGTAAGTTCCATTCATGTGGAAAAGTTCTTACTTTCACTATTAAACTCGTGAATTCTACTATCTCAGAGTATTTTTTTACAATCCCACCTCAACAAGCCTTGTTGATCTCCAGTTGTTCCGGATCACGATCACATTTCTTTCGTTTAGTTGGCGGCTCTCCACTCTCCTTCCAGGTTTTAATAATGAGCAGGACAGTTCTGACCCCAGTTCCACCTATTTCAGCTTCTCCTCAGTTGTTTTCTTTGCCAATAATTAGGTTGTTTATTTGTTTGTTTAAGAAATGACAACTACTACTCACCGATGATGGTGAAAACAATACCTTTTCTTTGGAAACTACTTACTATTTCTTGCAACTCTATATAACTTTACCCAAAGCTATCACACAACAGTGTTTCAGACATATTCCTTTATGGTAGAGAGCATTGAGACCCATTGAACTCTTTGGACATCTGGTTCCTAAAGCCACAGTGAACATTTGTGAGTTGATAGGATTTCATCTGCTTATGTCTCACCAATTTAAAGGATTTGAGGGATCAAACCCAAAATTCAGGCTTTCTAGAGAACGTTTGACTCTCGCTTGACTCTCTATGATACAGCGTACCGGGTTGGATGACATCAGCTTAACTAACTAACCGTATGAGATACAAACTCATACATCAACTAAAGCACCTTCCACTGGAATTTCTAAAGGCTGCCCTTGCTTTGCCTTCCCTTCCTCCCCATCGGAGAAGGCATTCCAAAAGCCTTTTTGTGTGCATGTGTGTGGTCAGCCCCTCTGTTTCCTTTCTCTTTGAAGAGCGAGACTCCTTCCGCCGTGCTCTCAGCCCCGAACGTTCAGCACCACACAGAGATGCCTCCAATCTCACCTCCTCGTATTAAAGCCCTTTTCACCCGCGCCCGGAATAGCTCTTTGTCTCCTGCGCGGCGGATGATGAATTTTGACTCCTGAGTGCCGGCCTGCGCTCAAACAGGTTGCGGATTAATTCGCCGATGCCAAAGTCGAGCATCTGAAAAGAAGCGCTGACCCCTTAGCCTCAGCTAAATGAATCTAGCGTACGCCTAAAGCATGCCGGGAAGTAGCCACGCATCCCATCCCTCCCCCCAACCATCTCTCCACTATTGCATTTTCAATAACCGTCGTACAGCGCAAACATTTCATAACTCTCTGGAAAGGGCAGAATAGCAAAGAACGAGTAATTATTCACCCCCTCAACACGAAGGGGAAGCGGATTTTTTTTTATTTGTTGCTTTCTTCCACTTTATGAATTGCTTTAGGTCTTATAATATCAGGCAGGACGTCCAGCCAAACGATGCCTAATAACAGAGCAAAGCCTCGGCCGCCCGAGCTTTGTTCTTCCTTCTACAAAATGTCTTTTCTTCTCTGATGACATCTAATCATTACAGAGCAGCCCGTCACGATGAATGAGCCTGAGAAGAAAAAAAAAGGAGAGAGAGAAAAAAAATCGAGAAAGTAAAAGGCGACAAGAAAGCTTCAGTTTTCACAAGTCTGTCCAGGTGATGTGCCCAGAACAGCAGAAATGCACAACCATCTCCGAGCTTCTCACATGTTCCTTAACAACCTGGCAGCTGGGAGACATCTGATTGGACAGCCCTTATCGCCGTGGCGACATCGCAGCTGCATTATATTTTTAACCTGCGAAGAGACAATGGGAGCCCGAGTTGGTGTCAATCACAAAGTTTTCGCTCCGAGTGTTGATGAGGCCTCAGAGTTCGCGAAGCTCTCTCTGAGGCACTTTGGCGCTCGCGCTGACGCACATACAACCCACAAAGCCAAAGTTTCCGCTGGAGATTAGCTCAATAAACTTCCAACTGTTTTCACAGCGCCGAGAGAACACGGCAACGCCGGTGGGGGTCATTATCCTAGAGTAAAACGTCTAGAAACGATCTGACATTCAGTTCATGGTAACACTCAACATTAAGTGTTTATTAAAGCACATGTGGTGATGCATTAGTTAATATGAAGCAATACTTTACCAATGTTGAGTAAACATATAACATATAATTAGTGGTATACATGTAATATATACTTGTTGGTAATACTTTACACAATGTGTTGACTAACTAACATAAAGTAACTCACTAGTTAACATATGGCAATACTTTAATAATGTTTAATGTTGAGTAAACATGTAACATATTATTAGTAAATATGTAATATATAATTATTGGTAATGCTTTATTGGTAACATTTTACATTAAGTGTTGACTAACGAAGTAATGCATTAGTTAACATGAAGCAACACATTACCAATGGTTAACTAACGCTCAGTAAACATGTAACATATAAATATTGGTAATGATTTATTGGTAACACTGAACCTTAAGTGTTTATTAAAGCACATGTGGTGGTGCAAGAGTTAACATGAAGTAATACTTTACCAATGGTTAACTAATGTTGAGTAAACATGTAACATATAATTAGTGGTAAACATGTAATATATACTTATTGGTAATGCTTTACACAGTGTGTTGACTAACTAACATGAAGTAACACTCTAGTTACTCTAGTATGGCATGTAACAAGTGCATTAATTAGTGTTGTTTTCATATGAAGTGTTGATATAATTAACACTGACAATAATTAACATTAAGTAATACATTTGTTAACATGAATGACTCTATTAGCTTTTCATTCCCATTTATAGCATCATAGTGCTATAAGTGAATGCTCTTTCATTAGCCAACACAGTGTTGGCTAACTAACATGAAGTAACAAACTAGTTAACATGAAGCAATACTTTAATAATGTTGAGTAAACATGTAACAGATTATTGGTAAACGAAATATATATTATTGGCAATACTTTATTGGTAACACTTTACATTAAGTGCTGACTAACTAATTTGAATTAGTTCATTAGTTAACATGAAGTAGTAATGTATATTACTACTATATGTTAACTAATGCACTAATATATATATATATATATATATATATATATATATATATATATATATATATATATATATATATATATATATATATAGTCATCCAGCACTGTCCGTGGCTGACACAACCGTGAAGCAGGCAGGTTATCAAGAGCGACACTAAACACTGCAGTAATTGGTGTCCAACCAACGCCACCAACTAGCCATGCAAGAACCTATTTAAAATCATTTACAATCAGTGGAGCCTCCATAAAGCCTTCAAACTACCCAGTACACTTCAATAACTTCCACAAAGGGGAACAACAGCCTCCCCTCAATGGGGTTAGTTTATACACTGCGCTACCACTAAGTCGAGATTTAGATAATCTGAGAGACCCACATTGAGTCCATTGTTAATTCAACACACCATATAGTGAGTCACTCACTATCACCACTTGAGGTACAAAGGGGTATCACGAGCTAGGACAGGCCAGGGCTAGCTGTTTAGTGCGCTAACATTGTGGATGTCTCAGGAACATGATATGTCTTTAAAAGAACAATAAAACTGTTATTTCTTCAAATTCTGTTGATAATTTTAGTTAATTGTGGAACAATTTGAACCAGAGATCTTACATATTGCTTCATGAGAGGATTAGGCTACTTACAGAGTGCCGATAAGTAGGTTGACAGTGTAGGTGGATTCCCCGTTGCAAGTTTCTATTAAACGTATACAGGACGCGTCCTTTTTTAGTCGTTGCTCCATGAAAATGGGAAGCAATATATTAGAATAGTGGATACCACTCTAAGAACTCTATTCAGAATGAAGTTAGTTAGATATCTACACTAGATATGCAAATGTAGCAGTTTCATAATGGCAGCTTTTACAGCTGGAGCATAACTCACACCAAGCTGTGGCTTTCCAAAATTAAAAAAGAAACAGATATATTTAGATGTTGTACGCTACGCTTTTTTCTGGTTACGGTAAAGAAAAAAAATGTATAGATCTGCAAAACCTAATGTGACGTCCCAGCCCCCATGCTAGCGAAAGAGCCCAATCCAATTTAAAAGCGCTATTGAGCCCACACACCATGTAATGACAGATTGTCATATTACTGCGAGGATGATATTGATGAGTGATGGAATGAATTATGGGAGTCGAGGTCTCAGCCAGAATTGCTTTGAATGAGATTCACACGTACGCATTCATTTGAGTTGGAGACCATGTGTGGATCTTCATGTGAAGATGAGTTTGTACGAAGGGAAACCTGGGGATTGGGCGTTGAGGGGGGTTTGGGGGATGGGGGGACGGGGAGGGGGCATCATTTTAATGTTCATTTTCTTACATTGGTGGAGAGCACAATCCCCCTGTGGTATTCTTCATCTTCAGGGCAGCAGCACTTAATCCAAGGTGACTTTCGGCTTTACGTCGAAGGCGTATAGCCCGTCTGTTATAACCTAGTTTTGCCGCCGATGGGTAATAAGTCAGGGAGAGAAAGAGTACATGCCTCATCCTACTTCTATATTAAGAACGCCATTTTCAATTCGTAATTCTCCCTTCTGGTCATGTTCCTGCTGGCAGATGGGCTCAGGTTCACTGTGGTGTGGTTTTAAGGTGACTGTAACTGCTGACAGTTATGGAGAATGGTTGCAAGTTACAAGTCCAAGTCAAGTCACAAGTATTTGGGTTAGAGTCCTAGTCAAGTCACAAGTCTTTAGTCTAGAGTCCTGGCCAAGTCATGCGTTTTTAGTCTAGAGTCCTGGTCAAGTCATGAGTCTTTAGGTTAGAGTCCAAGTCAAGTCACAAGCCTTTAGGCTAGAGTCCTAGTCAAGTCACGAGTCAAGTCAATACAATATATTTTAGTGTATATATATATATATATATATATATATATATATATATATATATATATATATATATATATATATATATATATATATATAAACTTAAGTCATAGTCAAGATGAGCTTATGAACAAGAGATGGAAAACAACTGCATTGTATTATTATTCTTTATTATATTATTGTATTATTAATATTAGGTGTATTGAAAGCTAAGTGCCTAGCATAAACTAAACAAACCTATCTGGGTGTGTTTTCAGCTGCCTTATGATGTTTGAGGCGGTGGTTCCTGTGTCTTTAATTTGTTTTCCATAATCTTTACACGTCTCCACCCTTTGGTTATGTCCAAGGATTTTAAACTCCCTGTAGCCGAACACTACCATGTACAGTACTCCAGCCGAAGCCATGCCATTTTGTTGACATTAACTGAAAATAAGGTAAAACATCCTCTACAGGCAACAGCCTCAAGTACGGCATTTGTCTGCATATTTCAGTGTATGATTTTTGTTCTGTTCAGTTCCTTATTGGACAAGAACATATAATATACACACAACAAATAACATACCGCTGCTGTCTGAAACAAAAATACTTTTTTTTTTCTGCAGGAAAGAAAACATTGTGTACTTTCAATACAAGTCAATGGAAACATTCTGGGCCGTTTTGTTTGGTCCATTCATCATGAAATTTCTATTTGCATGAAATGTGCCCATAAAGTAAAATCACTGGGACTGCCAGAGTGGTAAATCTAACATTGGATTTTATTTTAAACTTAATTTTTCAAAAATTCTTTATTAAGACAAACAGTTATTCAGAGTTTGGTGTGAAGTGGTTGATTGTAGTGACTCGGATTTCTTTACATTGGTGGTGATAGGAACCAGCAGTCTCCATGTCTACAACGCAGATATAGCCATATTATTTGAAACCACCAGTTTGAAACTACACGGGCCTTCTGGATTTATATATTAGATGTTGATGATGATAAAATAGTTACCAGTTTTCTTTCAGGCTATTTTGCCTACATGACTCCTCCACATCCAATGTATTTCACAAAGTACATTTTAGTCCACAACCCTCTTCAAACTGTAGCGTCTATCCAGAAGCTATTCAGCAATTTAGAAGAATTAAACACACCATCAAACCTCTCTGAATCGCTGTTCATCTACAACTTTTGAATAGAATCAAATCAAATCATTTTAATATGAGAGGATGAAGAAGTAGCACTGCTACACTGATGGTGATCATTTTAAGAACAGGTAGCCAATGAAAGAAGCAATAGTAGGCACAACAATAGTTGAAGCCCCTGCTGAATGACCACCGCTGTTCGATCTTGGCAAGAAAGCACGTTTAGCAGCAACTAAAAGCATTGATATAAGTAGAAACAGAACAAGAGTTGACACTGGCGCTAAAGGCGTTCTGTAAGAGTAAAGGAATAAAGTTTGATGCTGAATATTGCGTTACTTTCAGGAGATCGTTTTCAGCTCCTCATCGAGACTCACCTCCAAAACCAGCCCAACCAAGTGATCTCACCCCCACTCAGCGATGTTGAGGTCTAGACTCAGTCCATTGCTCTGAGAACACCAGCAGCTTCTGTGTTTCATGTGTCTGTATCTCCTTTTCTCAGGGAGGAGCTTCTTGAACAACTACACATTCTTTCAGACCCACAGAACTGAGGCATCTTCTCACAGTGGAAGGATGGACAGAAACACCTGTGGATGCTTTTAGATCTGAAGCAACAGTGGAGCTTGATGTTCTCCTAGATCTCAAACAAAAGGGCTGTTTATCTGACGGGGACAGCGTTGGTTGGTCTAGCAGGTCTTCCAGGTGGTTGTTAGGAGTCCTGTTTTCTCTGTAGCTTTTTCCCAAGGCTAATTCCCAAATTATTTAAGGTCTCCGTCATCACATGATGCTACTAGCCTGAGAAGATGAAGCCTACCACATGATTCTAATCATCCACCGCATCTTTTCAAACAGCTGTAAACGCTCAAGTATGTTATCGGCGAGTCAGTGTTTGAACTGAGGCTCAAGTTGCAGATAAAAGATAAACTGATGGTGTTTCAAAGTGAGATGTCTTCTCATTTTAAATGCCGTAGATCAGCCGAACAGCTTTGCCTGCCCAGTTAATGATTATATGTTTCTTTCGTCTAATAGGTTTAGATCTCGTTCCCCCAGCACACACTGGTGGTCCAGCCGATGATCAGTGCTGGATTGCATATTGCTAAAAATGCTTTGACAGGCCCATGCTTCCAGTAATAATCAGTGTCCAGCTAAATGTCAGCTACTGTTGTCAACTGGCAAAATATCCATTACCTAATATGTTGTAGACAGCAGCTCATTTATTCCACAGCCTTAGGCCTACACATTACGGCCAATATGTTGAACTCTATGTTGAACAGATTAGATGTAGCACAGTCACAGGCCTATTCCAGGCACGGGCACCATGCACCTGCATACTGAAACAAGTTGTCCAGCTTTAAGGGAATGAATCATATATAACCACCTAAGTATGACCCAAGATATGACAGAGCTTATGGCCTCTAGTCAGACAGTTCTAGCCTGCATAACCAGGTCTCTCTTTATGCAATAGCACAGCATGATTTCATCAAATGCACAATGGAACCGAAGCCTAAATTATAGACTTTTTTTAACAATAACTGTCAAAACAACTTTTTCTTAGCCACCGTGGACTTTTTACTTTGTGAAATATTATTATTTTTCAGTTATTTGGGATAAACTTCTGATGAACAACTGAGATATGAAACACAACAGACACAATATGGAACCCTGTCATAAATGTAGGCAGGGGTGATTTCATACACAGGTTAGAGTAATTCAGGTCTCCTGATTGGACCTTTTTTAATTAGATGTATTTTTTTCACTCTTCGTTGACTGGGCCTACCAGGATTGGTCACAGGCCAATTTAATCAAATGGGAAAATAATTTTTTAATGATTTATTAAGAGTTTTTTTTTTTGTTTTCTGTGAGCACTCTTACTATACTATGGCCATTCAAAGCTACACTTTTCACCAAACTGGCCTTGTAAATATCCCTCACATACTATGCCGTCTGTTAAAAAGCTTGTTTACAAAGATGGTCGCCACACCAAATGATACAGAGGTTATGAGAAGTTTATGGTTTAGCAAATCCAGTCATTTTACGGCAGGAACCCCCCCAAGGAAATCTGCCCCAAACCCAGGAGCCTACGACTTGGCCAGACGGGTCACATGGGCAAAAGAAACATGGAGGCAGGCCTATTAGACAGTGTAGTCAGACCTTTGTTAGAGCATGTCTGTACCGCAGTATGCCTCTTCATGTTGATGGCAAATAAAGACATTACAACACTGGTCAGTCCTCCTGTTGCTATTCCCCAAGTTTGTTTAAATTGGATCATTTAAAGCAAGAATCATTGTTAAATTCCTTCTACCATCCAAAGCCAAAAAACCATTGTCAGTTTTCAGCTTTTACAGCAAAGGCTCAAACAGTTTTCATGAAAATGTTAAAGCTAACAGCTAATCATATTTCAGTACATCAAAAGTAGGACATGAATGGACCATATATGGTTTTTGGGTTGATAATTAAGTTTGCTGTGTTCCTGTTGTTCATCTCATCCATTGAGTTCACCGAAGTGCAGACCACCCTGAGGTGCACATAATTAAAGTTGTGAAATAATTGGCTACTACTTCAGTGCTGCAAAGATAACTAACTTACTCACCTGATCACCAGCATCATGTCTTAATTGGAGTGAACAATGTTGTCGTTACTAAAAAATCCTTACTCAGCCAGAGCGGTAACATAATCTGCTGAAGTGGGATACAGTAAACTGAAACTTTAGCTTGACTGTAGGAATAAAATCAGCAACAGCTTCCCTCCTAACGTTAAGACTCACTGTGTCTTCCAGTTATAGTATTTTACGGGCACGGAACACAATAAGACCATCAATGCCACATGAAAATTTTCTCCACCTTGTCTGCAGACATGACCATGCTGACTCACAACCAGAGCCTGTGTGACTTCCACTTGAGGACCAGCAGTACTCTACAGGCATGGAGCACAATATGACCATCAATGCCACATATCTACACCATGTCTGCAGATATGACCACCATATTCACCACCATGTCTGCAGATAGGACCACCATATTCTCCACCATGTCTGCAGATATAAGGCTCTGACTCACAACCAGAGCCTGTGCGACTGCCATTTGAGGACCATCGTCCAGCAGTACTATACAGGCATGGAACACAATAAGACCATCAATATCACAAATATTTCCACCATGTCAGCAGATATGACCACTCTGACTCAAACCAGAGCTTGTGTGACTTCCATTTGAGGAGCATCGTCTAGCAGTTGGCTAGTTATATGATCGCTGTCCGAAGAAAAACATGTATTTCCATTTCTGTTGATTATCATTTTTTTATATTATTTATTATTTATATTATTTCATATCCTGTGATAGTTTCTTGATGAATGGTCCAATAGAAATGTTCTAAAATCACTTATAGTAAAACCTCTTTACATTAACTTACATTGAAAGTTTTTGGACTCTCCTGTAAAGTTACTGTGTTGAAGATACTTGTTTTTCTTTGGACAGCAACGATATGTAGTGTAATGATATAATGTTCCATGATGCCCTAGCAAGCTCAGTTTTTGGACCCTGGTTTTTCTAAAACCCTGCATGATCTCAGCTACCTCAGCTAACTCAGCTACTTATGTCACAGTATTATTTATCAGTTTGTAATCAGCTGACAAACTTCTCTTAAGCTTTATGTTTTCAAGCTAAAATCTAACTACAGAACAATTTAAAGTGAAATGGAAAATCTAAAAAAAAACCTGGCAGAACAAACTTCAGCTTTCTTTGGGATTTGACTGCCTTCCCAGTCCAAATTTCCAACCATGGATTAATAAGGCTTTTAATGCTTTAGTACTGGGTTTCAATTCAGGGGAATTCATGGCAGTGCTGGAGTCGCTGAATGCTGTTTGTAAAACAAAGGTTTAAATTTTTAGACACTGTATGTATCTTGACCCAAAGAGCCAACAAGTATATTAAAGCCCCCTTGGATGTTGGTTACATAGAACCTCATCATAGGTGCAGGTTATGTACCACTGGTGTGGGAAAAACACAGTAAAAATCCTGTTAATCTCTAATCTAATTGAGTTTGATTGCGACTGTCGGTAATCGTGTTAAATAGACAACAGACTGAGAGTTTTCCAGTCTAAGTAGTCTGCTGGCTGTGTTAACATTTCTGTAATTCAGCCGTCTACAGCTGACAAGGAGCTATGATCGATACTAAGACAGCAGAAGGGGAACCCTCAGGGCCTTCCAGGCCTTTAGAGAAGACCTACTGATTTCTGGGAACTAAAAAAAAAATAATACACAGCCAGTCAAAAGTTTGGCAACACCAAATTAAAGATTTATATTTTTTAATTACAAAGACATTTTGATCTTAATGTGTTGACAAGTTGAAATAGTAAAGTTGGTGCCCCTGTACAAAAACATTTGTAAAACAAACGTTTTACATTTAAATAAAAATTGACAATGTATATTTTTATAAGATTCATAAAACCGTCAAACTTGTTTATCAGAACAAGATCTCAGCTTCTTATGTGTCTCCTTATGAAGCTGTTGGCCAGAATGTTAACGGTATATAAAACTGCATCAAAGCAAATGAGCTCATTTCTAAAAGACACCTTAAGCATTCTTTAAACCACAACCAGCTGCTTCATTCTGCTTCAGAAATAATTCCATACCTCTTATTTTATGCTTCATTATTCACTACAACTATTACTATTAAAATAGTAAAAATATGAACAACCTCAGTGAGTGTGTCCAAACTTTTGACTGACAGCGTACATGTGAATCATTTTGAATGGCGCCATGCTTTTAAACCAATGAAGTATTACAATATTTCTCTTGTTTCATTGTGACATTGTGGGTGTAAAAGAATAAAAGAATAAACCCTCTTTGGCCAATCAGGAGTTGCTATTATCCGTGATATCCAGACAGATATGGCCAAGTCAGCTCTTATATTGGTTAGGATTACAGAAGCTGAAGAAAAGACATAATGGGTCTGTCTCAAAACCTAGTCAGTGTCTAAGTAGGCTGTCTAGGTAGGTATCTGTTTAAGTAGCATTGTTCTCTCCTCATTTCTCCTAGTTAGAGAGATTTAGCTGGTTGCTAAGCTACCGGCCGGCACAAAACAATAGCCCGAGGCTTAAAAATCCGCTAGCATAAATGCTAATGGCTCGAGTATAAAACTGCTAAATGGTGGAGGACTTGTTACAGAGTTGATAATAAAATACTGTTTTGTGTGATTATATGACAAGAAACACATTAAAACTCCAGAGAGAATCAAAATAACTCACATTTTAAAACCACTTCACTGCTCGTAGATTTGCTTGCGTTGCATCATGGGATTGCCTTAGCGGCTGAGGAAGCATTCCTGAAAATCGGGCCAAAATAAGATTCCTCAGTAGACAGCATGTTTAAGGTATCTAGGAATTGGGACAGTCTACATGTCAGGAGCGCATACTATGATGTAAAATGCTGCCTATGTAGGCAGCTCATTAGGTTTTGAGACACACCCATAGTGTTTGACTGACCATCAGCATAATTATGCACTAACAGAGAAATCAGCCAATCATGGTCTGATTTGGGTAGTACAACAACAGGCAGTGCAACAACAAACCACCACCACTTCTGAAAATGACCCACCACCCTGCTATGTGGTGGTCCTGGCTATGGAAGAACTGGGTAATAAAGTATACAAAAAATAGATGGACTACAGTCTGTAATTGTAGAACTACAAAGAGCTCCTATATGGTAAGTGGAACTGATAAACTTTTCCAGTGAGTGTAGCTACAAGGAGGTGTACTCAGTGCTCAGTGAGTGTATGTGGGAGTCATGAATGCTTCAATAAAGAGTTACTGAAAAAGGAAGCTGCGGTATGTCAGCTCAGGTATGCCAGCTGGGTCCAAGCACAATGTTCCCACCACCTGCTGAGGAGAAAGGAAAGATAGGAACACCAAGATGATTGGGCCAAGTGCGCCGACGGTTTCTGAGAAAACATCAAAACAATAATGAATCGTTACCAGACACAATCAATTATTATACAATCAGAACATTCATATACCATATTGGGCCATTCGTTGAACCATCCAGATGTATGTCTCCTCACGCTTTACCTAAGACAGTCTCCGCAGCATCTGTAGTCCCTAGTTTTACTTTAATACATTCAGAGTGGGAGGGAAGAGCATGAAATTGGAGACAGAGAATCCCCTTGTCACTTGTAGGATGGCTAGCTTGCTGTTCTAGTTCAGCAGCTGGAAGATTGCAGTTCTCGACTCATTACCCCTCTGTCCTGCCACCCTCTATATTTTGATGTGCTGTTGCGGGGAGCCACTGTGATGAGTGTTCTTGCAGTGATGGTCACCAAGACCCATTAAGCGCAATGTCTGTTTAGTCACTTGTGGCCCTCCAGCATTGAACGGCTGCTTTGTTCTGGTGTAGCGCCTCCATTTGGAGGTTGTCTATATGCTATCTTGTCAGCTTCTCTCTCTCTGGCTCGTGCAGAAACACCCGAGGACATCCATCGCCTCATCCCATATCTGTATCTGTATTTGTTCAAAAATTTTTCACCAATTTCTGCAGAATTAAAAGGTTAAGATGTAAAAATGCTCTGTTAAAAACAGTTCATTTTAGATTTCTTTTGTTTTATTGTGACTTTCTGAATGGATACAAAAGAATAACCCCCTCTAGCCAATTAGGAGTGGCTATTATTTGTGATTTCTAGATAGAAATGGTGGAGTCAGCCCTCATGTTGGTCAGGATTACAGAAGCTAAAGAAAAGACATGATGTGTTTTACTGACCATCAGCATTATTAAAGAGAGAAATCAGCCAATCACTGCTGTTTTTGCATGATTAATGGTTATGATGTATGATGAAAAAACAAAAAATGAATAAAGAAATGAATCAGTTCAAAGCATTATGAAATAACTGATACAGCTTCTTCAACAAGACAAGCCCACTTCTTTATTTCTTTTTAGACATAAAATCTCATGAATAAATCTGAATGAATGAATGATTTTTCTGATGGAAATAAAAGCATAAATTAAAAATGAAAATAGAATTTATTCAAATAAATTTAGGAATTTAAATAATAACTGCTTTGTCAGGATGAGCTTATTAGCTACTGTATTTCCCTTTAAACCTAATGCATATATCTTATAAATAAGCAAGTGAAACACTTGTGATTTAACCCTTAGATACACAAGCTAAGCAAACCCCTTCTAATGCACAACATGCATTAAACCTGTATCCCTATTTCCTATGTTATTTTATGTATTGCTCAGTATCTCTTTGATATCTCTATTGAAATCAAACAAGTAAATTGAGGAATTCATAAAAGCTTGAATGATTCATTTATTGCAAAGAAATGAAAAATAAAATTTCAGTCACTTTGAACCAGGTTGTGCGTCAAAGGGATAACATTTGAACACATCACTTGTTTGGGGGCTTTTCTGATGGTGGTTCTCTCGCTGGCTGGTGGACGTGCTGTTGGTCATTTCCAACTTGTAAATAGACTTACTGGCTGCTTAATGTGTATGTTCTGTAGTAAATCTGCCTAGAACATGTTGAGCCCTTCAATAGTTAAAAATGTTGCCAGACTTTAGAATTCAGCTAAGACCTGGTTAAGGCCTACCTTACCAACTACTTCAGCTAAGACCTGGTTAAGGCCTACCTTACCAACTACTTCAGCTGAGACCTGGTTAAGGCCTACCTTACCAACTACTTCAGCTAAGACCTGGTTAAGGCCTACCTTACCAACTACTTCAGCTGAGACCTGGTTAAGGCCTACCTTGCCAATCACTTCAGCTAACACCTGGTTAAGGCAGGTAATGGATGGACGGATGAATTGAATTGAATAGAAACGTGCCAGTCCTGTTATTTCTTTCCAGATTTCTTTGTTGAGCCCCTCTAGCTGGTGAACACAGCTCACGCTACAGCGTCCTGAAGTATTAAAAGAGGTCTTCATGTTAAATTGTTTCTTGCAGAACCTACAGACTCATCAAGAACGCTTAAGAAGTCTCTTCTTTTTTAAAGAATGAAGATCCACCAGCACCAAACAGTTCTGTAAGTGATTTTTCTTTCTTTCCTCTCTTCCCACTACCCTTTCCTTTTTCGCCGGAGAGCACCTATTTGTCTTTGAGACAGGTAGTGATCTCTATTTCACAGCAGTTAAAGTGGTGAAATTTGGTGTTTGCAAGCTCAGTTCATTTGTTTTAGGTTAGGAAGTTCACCAAGTTGAGGGTTTGATTCTCTTTGTTTTGCTATGATATCTGAAATGCGACTGAGTAATTATATGTGTACTTGCATTGCAAAGACCACCAAGGCCAGGCGCAGTCGTATCTCGAACATGCCTAACCTCTGGTCGGTTGGCAAGTCAGAAACACAGCCTCTGATTGGTTGACAGGTCAGGAAGGCAGTGTCTGAGTAGTAGACAAGTCAGGTATACATCATCTGACTGATCGACCAGTCAAGAACACAACCTCTGATTTGTCAACAGGTTGGGAACACAGCCTTCAGTCAGTCAGTGGACAGCTAACAGCCATACCAACAATAACTCTTCTCAACATAAAAAGATAAATAATCAAAGAAGACATTCAAGTCTCCAGTGTATTCTTTAATAATGTATAAGATCTGATTGGGTTAATGTGGACCTAATGTGTATATGTATATGTATATAATATATATAGAGAGGCGGCTATATTTAAAAAGTATTTATCCATTATCAGTACTTTCTACTCCCTACATTTACACTCCATTATCAGTATTTTCTACTCCTTACATTTACACTCCATTATCAGTACTTTCTACTCCTTACATTTACACTCCATTATTAGTACTTTCTACTCCTTACATTTACACTCCATTATCAGTACTTTCTACTCCCTACATTTACACTCCAACATCTGTACTTTCTACTCCTTACATTTACACTCCATTATCAGTACTTTCTACTCCTTACATTTACACTCCATTATCAGTACTTTCTACTCCCTACATTTACACTCCAACGTCTGTACTTTCTACTACTTACATTTACACTCCATTATCAGTACTTTCTACTCCCTACATTTACACTCCAACATCTGTACTTTCTACTCCTTACATTTACACTCCATTATCTGTACTTTCTACTCCTTACATTTACACTCCATTATCAGTACTTTTTACTCCTTACATTTACACTCCATTATCTGTACTTTCTACTCCTTACATTTACACTCCATTATCAGTACTTTCTACTCCTTAAATTTACACTTCATTATCTGTACGTTCTACTCCTTACATTTACACTCCATTATAATACTTTCTACTACTTACATTTACACTCCATTATCAGTACTTTCTACTCCTTACATTTACACTCCATTATCTGTACTTTCTACTCCTTACATTTACACTCCATTATCTGTACGTTCTACTCCTTACATTTACACTCCATTATAATACTTTCTACTACTTACATTTACACTCCATTATCAGTACTTTCTACTCCTTACATTTACACTCCATTATCAGTACTTTCTACTACTTACATTTACACTCCATTATCTGTACTTTCTACTCCTTACATTTACACCCTATTATCAGTACTTTCTACTCCTTTCATTTACACTCCATTATCCGTACTTTATACTCCCTACAGTCGGTTGGCAAGTCAGAAACACAGCCTCTGATTGGTTGACAGGTCAGGAAGGCAGTGTCTGAGTAGTAGACAAGTCAGGTATACATCATCTGACTGATCGACAAGTCAAGAACACAACCTCTGATTTGTCAACAGGTTGGGAACACAGCCTTCAGTCAGTCAGTGGACAGCTAACAGCCATACCAACAATAACTCTTCTCAACACAAAAAGATAAATAATCAAAGAAGACATTCAAGTCTCCAGAGTATTCTTTATTAATGTATAAGATCTGATTGGGTTAATGTGGACCTAATGTGTATATGTATATGTATATAATATACATAGAGAGAGGAAAGATTCCTATTGACATGTAATCTTAGCAACATTTGCCACGTAGATCCAATTTATAGAGCAAAATAAGCAACATTCAAACAACAAGCATGTCTTGGTTGGTAGACCACAAGCAGTGCTTAGTTCTTTAAGAGCATATGTGGAATTAAGCTCTGTACCACATGGCAGGGAAAAGGAAATGATGGGTAAAAAAAAAAAAAGAAATCAAGTTTTTGAAAAGACATTTATGGCTGACTCGTCATCCTCGGCGAGGCTCGAGAAGAAAGTGAGCTTATCTCCAACCAAGTGCCGATTTCAGCACTCTGACGAAAGTCTTCTGAGACTCTTGCGCCCTCCATCCTGTGAAATCTACCGATAATGACTTGGTTGGTTGGTGGCAGCGAGACAGATAAATGTCTAATGCAACGAGAGCTGTCCACATGCACCGCTCGTCAGTGGCTGTGGAAAGAAGCGGAGGTTGGCTCCGAGGGGAGTGTGGGACCCCAAACTCCGATGACATTTGAGAAAATCCATACATGTCCCTGGCCTTTTGAGAGACAGACTCTTGGGGAGGTAAAGACAATTAGCAGCATTTCTGCAGTGTGGCAGAGGGAGAAAGAGCCAGCGTGTGCCTTTTGTTTCTCCTCCACCTCCCCCGTGAAACCTCGGGAGAAAAGTGTTCGCAGCCAGCTGAAGGGCGAACAGCGAGAGTCAAAGCCTGGAAGGTGCCGCGCAGGCTCAACCACATGGTCGCTAACACCGCAGCTGGTTTCTGATAAGGCTAACATTTTAAATGGTTTCGAATCAGCTCGTAAGAATAACAGTGAGTGCATGTGAACACGAGAGCTCCTCAAAGGCTCCTTAGTGTATATCATCACCGTCCAAAGAAAAACGGATATCTCCGTTTTTTTTATGATTTTTATTTTTCTACATTGTTTGAATGCAGCAGCTGCTGATTACATTATGTGAAAGTTTAATGATCAATGGACCAATAGAAATTCTCCAAAACAGCTTGGAAAAGATTCTGGTTCTATTGACTTACACTAAAATAAAGATTGTTATTGGGCTCTCCTGTATAGTTGCTATTTTGGAGATATATCCTCCTGAGACCTAAATGAAAGTTTGAGAATTTCAGTAATTTCAATCAAATAAAAATCAGTCTACATTAAATTATTTTTTATAAAATGTCTTTTATAGTGGACAACAGGACATTGTTGATGTCATATTTCTTGTTTCCTGTTCTGCATCAGACTAAAAACCCTCCTACAACATCAGCACCAATTCAATCATAGAAGATAATGTAAATGAAAAATGAGTAAACCAACATTTTTACCTTTTTTATACGATTTCCACTTTTGGCAGTATCAGAAATATTTCAAATGCACAGTATATGAACACAAACAGGAACAAATAATAACCCATTCCAAAGGTTACTGTTACTTGAATTAAAATAAAAAACAATTCAAACCTTGAGCGAAAGTTTTACACTTTCCACAGGTGGTACCCAACTTCTCTTATGGTCCATTTCATATTAATATTTTAATATTTTATTATAATATTTTTTAAATGTACAATTATGTAACATTTTCTAATTAGTTAGGAATAAATTAAATTAGTAATTAATTAAACAAATTCAAAATAAATTAGTAATGAATTTACATGTTTCCTGTCACCTGTGACACCATTAATTTGATATAAAACCAGATTTAGTAAGTCACAATGTCCACTACAAAGGACATCAAACAAAGTATGCTGTTAGTTAGTTAAACATTTGTGCATATCAATAAAAAGTGCTTTGAGAACTAGCTACAACAGTTATATATATATATATAAATATTAAATATATCAATTCTAGGCTTTAGAAACATAACAAATGTGTATTATTTGACAGCTTGTCTCTCTTGCTCCCATAAAATATAGTTACTGAGAGGCAGCTATATTTAAAAAGTATTTATCCAATATCAGTACTTTCTACTTCTTACATTTACACTCCATCATCTGTACTTTCTACTCCTTACATTTACACTCCATTATCAGTACTTTCTATTCCTTATATTTACACTCCATTATCTGTACTTTATACTCCTTACATTTTCACTCCATTATCAGTACTTTCTACTTCTTACATTTACACTCCATTATCAGTACTTTCTACTACTTACATTTACACTCCATTATCTGTACTTTCTACTCCTTACATTTACACTCCATTATCAGTACTTTCTAGTCCTTACATTTACACTCCATTATCAGTACTTTCTACTCCTTACATTTTCACTCCATTATCAGTACTTTCTACTTCTTACATTTACACTCCATTATCTGTACTTTCTAGTCCTTACATTTACACTCCATTATCAGTACTTTCTACTCCTTACATTTACACTCCATTATCAGTACTTTCTACTCCTTACATTTACACTCCATTATCAGTACTTTCTACTCCTTACATTTACACTCCATTATCAGTACTTTCTACTTCTTACATTTACACTCCATTATCTGTACTTTCTAGTCCTTACATTTACACTCCATTATCAGTACTTTCTACTCCTTACATTTACACTTCATTATCAGTACTTTCTACTCCTTAAATTTACACTTCATTATCTGTACGTTCTACTCCTTACATTTACACTCCATTATAATACTTTCTACTACTTACATTTACACTCCATTATAATACTTTCTACTACTTACATTTACACTCCATTATCAGTACTTTCTACTCTTTACATTTACACTCCATTATCAGTACTTTCTACTCCTTACATTTACACTCCATTATCTGTACTTTCTACTCCTTACATTTTAAACATAGAATCATTACTCCTATTTCAGACCCATCAACCTCTCCACATTTTGTGTGCTAGATACACATTTAGACATCAAACTACACTGCTACGATTTGTCACTTCAAAATACGAGCAAAGTCATTGATGCGCCGCCCCATGGCAAGAAGCTGCTGCTAAAAATTTTAGCAGGTTGGCGAGTCTGCTATTTCATTTACCACTTGTTTTATTCATGTACATTTACATTCCAGTAAAGATTATTGATTACATGCCTTTGAAGTTTGACTTTTGGCACCATTACAATACTTATAGGCAACTAGTCATCATATCTTCTGCTCCATAAAACACATGTTAATGCTCAGTAGTACACAGATATGCTTCTTTAATATATTTACATTGTACTAAACTACATTCATTTTCAATGGGCGTATATGCGGCTGAAACAGGAAGCCTAGCGCATCCCAAATTTATCAACATTAACATTTTAATATAACATTATAGTCATTATGGCTTTTAGAAGAATGGGGTTTTTGGGGAGGTGGGCTACTGCACTATAGACCCCTGTGGTGTGGCCTAAGCTTTTGACCTTAATGGCATTTTTTTTTCTTACATTACTTTTACTTTATACTTTAAGTAGTTTTGAAAGCAGTACTTTTATACTTATACTGGAGTGAAATGCTTGAGTTGATGCTTCAACTTGTACAGAAGTATCTTCAAACCCTAGTATCTATACTTCTACCTGAGTAATGAATATGAATACTTTTGACACCTTTGACAAGAACAAGATAATAAACTTTGAGCTAACAGAACCTCCACGTTTGGAAGCACACAAACACAGGAACATGCACACAGGTACAATAACCAACCAAGACCAGAGCAAAACAGAGGGTTTAAATGAAAAGACTAAACTAGAGACACCTGGCAAACGGAAGGGGAGCAGGTGAGGGGCGGAGACATGACTGAAATATAAACAGAAGCACATGGATCTAACAGGACAATGTAAACAAAGACAGACAGACAAGAAACAGGGTAGACCGTGGCAAGTGCACATGAGTTTATATTAAAAAATCTGATTTTTCATCCAAAGTCAAGCTGGGCTTTATTTATATGCGTCCTTTACAACAAATGTTGTCGCAAAGCAGCTTTACAGAAAATCCTGGTCCAGCTCCCAGTGAGCAAGCCAAGGAAAAACTCCCTCAGAGCAAGAGGAAGAAACATTAAGAGCAACCAGACTCAGAAAGGGGAACCCGTCCTCCTCTGGATAGCAAAACAAGTACAAGAGCAAAACAAAATAAGATTTACAACACTATGCAATACTGTAGAGAGAGAGGCGGTGAGAGCCAGTGTTTGGTACGGTAGGAGAACAAATGACTGAGGAGTAGGACAGGAAAACGTCAAAGATCTTATGTGCACTTGATTAAAGTGATGGTGAGGTTCTCTGCTAGCCCTTTTCAACCACAACAACCCCGGTTCTTGAGCTGGTTCCCCTCAGGCTTTTTAGAACCTGGGAGATTTACAGTGAACCAGCCTACAAGTGAACTGGTTTTTACTGGAAATAAGGAACGTCAAAGGATACGTCATAGACAGAGGGTGTTGCACAATGGTAGTAAACAGTAGTAACAAGATGGCAGAGTGCATAGATTACCATAGATTACCCACTCCTCACACAAACTGTCCTCTCCTCTGCCGTCTGGAAGAAGGTACCGGAGCCCTCACAGACAGACTGTGCAACAGTTTCGTTCCACAAGCCATCAGATTCCTCAACTCCCAGAGACTGAACTGACAGACACCTTCATATACACACACACACACACACACACACACACACACACATAAATAACACCATCCTGCAATTCTGGACTATGTTTGGGATTCTATATCATAATTATTGAATTTTATGCTAAGATACTTAATTTGATATATATATATATATATATATATATATAAAGACAAACATGTATCTAAATTTTGAGTCTTCTACATCATTTTAACGCAGCAGTGTGAAACATTCATGATGAATGGACCAATAGAAATGCTCCAAACAACTGGTTCTATTTACTTTTACTGAAAATAAGTTATTTGGCCTATTATTTGTTTTTCTTTGGACAGCGATAATATATATACATACTGTATATACACATACACACACCCACTTTTTATTTAATTACTTACATTATTGTACATTTCCTAAACAATACCTGCTGCTACAATACTGTATATATAATATATGCTGTTACTGTTGTTCTGGCTTTACCTCAGTGACTGCTATGGTCATAGACATGTTCCAGTGTACCTGCTTATAACATCCTAAGGTATTTGAACAATTCTGCATTGTACTGTACTGATTTGTATTTATTCTGTCTTTTGTATGTATTGCACTCGCTTGTCTGCACTGTGTTTATTGTATAGTACATGTGTATTTTTGTTGCACCATACGGTTCTGGAGGAACGTGGTGTGTTCTATATAGCTGAAATAACAATATATATACTTGTACATAACTGAAATGACAAAGCCTCTTAATTCTTGAATCCAGATTAAGAAGACATACAAGTTCTCAGCAGACCACTGCACGCTGTGAGCGTGGCGCTGTTGTTGCCATTGATGGCATCACAGTTTGTGTGGAACAATCTACTGTTCTTTGGCTCCAGCTGGGACCAACTTTTTCGAGTTCCAAATCTGTTTATTCCATTCCACACACAAAAAGGGCTGTAGGTGGTGCCAAAGAAGATCCACTGTTGGTTCCCCAAATAACTGTGTTCATGAATGTGGAAATCCTTTCAAAAAAAATGTAAAGGTTGCATACCAACTTAAGAGTTCTTATTGAGATTCATTAACTGAGTTTCTCATTAAACTGAGAAACACCTATTGTCAAGTTTTTTGGGGAACCAAAAGTGGTTCTTCAATGGCATTGCTATTGGTTCCATGCTTGGACAAGGTTTCAAGAACCATTGTGTAAACGTCCAGTTCTCAAAAGAATCACCCACTGATAAATGAGTCCTTTTACCTTATTAAAACCACTATTATTGGGGTCTTAAAAGGTTTTTTTAACTGCACAGTCCAGACTTATGCTCCAACCCAGCTCACTACACACAGTGAGAAGTGGCTAGGGGGCACCAGCTTTTCCAGAACAAAAAAGAACAAATTAACCCAGGTAAGGGCATTATTTCAATATTCTTTGAGTGGGATGTCTTTAGTTGTCACAGTATACTATACATAAGCATTACCTTTCACTGACGAACACTTTTATAGGAAGCATGTTTAAAATAACCCTTTTGGCACCTTTATTTTTAGGAAATATAGTGTAGGAAGACTCTACATCTACACCAGTCAGTAAAGAAAGTCATTTCATTCTAAACAGTGGAGGTTTTATGATGTGCATATAAATAACAGTATTTTTCAGATACGGGAATTGTTGGATTCATGCTGTGAATCAAATGCAGTTCAATTTTATGCTAAACAAGTATGTGTGATATTAGATGCACTGGCATACATTGGAATGGATTCCACTGTCGCATTAAAATCTCTCCAAATGATACTCCAAAAAGAGACTGGCATGAAAGTAGGAAGGATAAAAAAAACTCCCTGTCACTGCAACCGAAACCAATTACGCTTACACGTTTATTTCAATACATTTGCCTTCGGGCTAAATTACACGTTCTATTGATTTTCTAAGTGAAGTTAATACAACATTGGCACAGAACATCAATACGCTGAAATATGACATATTTATACACGACTTGATTACCATCATTTGCTGAATTAAAAAAATAAGAAATGTGCAAACTTTGGGAAGCCTTTTAGTTCATCCCTTATAGTGACCCATTAGGCCTTAATCCAAGGCCTATGCAGACAATTCTAGACTGTAATAAATGGAGTGAGCCCTCCAATCTTTCAGGGTGTTGTGCTTAGGGTTGAGTAGTGGTTGACTTTTATCTACTCCAATACTGATTCCGATTCTGCTTATTCTGGTAATGGAATATCTTTATCATGACAAGACAGAACAAGTTAGATGCATGTGGATAAAATCATTCACAGATACTTTATATCTAATCCAAACACTTAGAGTTTGTCTCAAA
Organism: Megaleporinus macrocephalus; assembly: GCA_021613375.1. Lineage (NCBI taxonomy): Eukaryota > Metazoa > Chordata > Actinopteri > Characiformes > Anostomidae > Megaleporinus > Megaleporinus macrocephalus. The sequence goes on along the minus strand of CM038709.1, from coordinate 39,181,723 downwards.
GCCTAGTGAGCTGCCCAAGTAGGTACTGACTATGTAGGCACCTGTTTAAGTAGTAGCATTCTCTCCTCATCTCTCCTATTGAGACGCACTAGTTAGAGAGCAACTGTGTCACGGCTTGTTCCCGCCCACTGCACATGACCGGTATTTCAGCTTGGTTTAGCTACTGGCTACCTCGCTAAACTACCAGCCGGCTATCCAAAACAATAGCCTGAGGCTTAAAAAGTACAAAACTGCAAAATGGTCAAAGACTCGTTGCAAAGTTGCAAATGAATTGCTATTTTGTGTGCTTGTATGACAAGAAACAAATGAAAACACCAGAGAAAATTGGAATTATTTGCATTTGAAAATGGCTTCTCTGCTCGTAGCTATGTTGGAAAAAGTTTTGCCTGCGTTGCATCACGAGACTGCCTTGGCTGCTGAGGAACCGCTCGATGGTTTCTTACAATTCAGCCAATATAAGGTGCTTTAGTAGCCAGTAAATTTAAGGTATCTTAGAATTGGCACAGCCTACATGTCAGGAGTGTGCACAGCATGACGTAAAATGCTGTCTATGTAGATACTTGTTTTGAGATACACCCATAGTTAGCTAACAGACGAGGGCTAAAACCAGAGCGAGAGACATACCAAGCCAGAGGGACATCAAGAGAACAGTGAGGAAGTTCAAAAACCAGAACGGTCAAATAGAGAAGGTCAGTTTACACAAACACAAAGGGTGCGTCCCAAATCGCCTACTTGACTACTTCTCAGTAGGCAAAACCAGTAGGCGAGCTTGGCTAGTGCGTCCAAATACTCAGTAGTCATCAAGTAGTATGCAAACGTTCCCCAGATGACCTCCTGAATCGGGTGACACCATCTGAGTACCGATTCAGACAAAAATGCAGGTCAATGTCACAAAAAGTATCGAAAATAATGTCTGTAAATGTTTAATTAATGAATAGCATGACGTTGACAGTGGTGGTCTGATGTGCTGCGTCACAGGATGTTGGTAAGATGGTAGACGTAGTGCGTCCAAGATTGCGTGGATACTAAACACTTGGTACTGAAACAACTGCTACTAGTCTACCGCTCAAGCAGTAACTACTCCAATCCAGTAACTACTTTTTGAACGCACCCAAAGACCGCTCAATAAGCTCTGTAACACAGGACCAATACTTCACAGAGACACAAGAAAACAGCCAGTTTAAACAGATCACCGAACACCTTAATAATCGGGTGAGTAGGACCTGTGATAGGCCAGTGCCTGAGATTTGTGAGTCATGGGATTTCTCAAGGAATTCTGGGATTCAGAGGAGGATTGGTGTAGAGAGTGGTTGGAACGATCGAGCCAGAGGAAGCCATGACATTTATTTTTTTATCTTTGCTTCGTGAATTGTAACCTTTTTACAGCCACATTTCCAGCTGATGGTTTATCAGCAGTGACAGCCACCATTTTATCAGTTCTACCAAATTGTTGCAAAATATTACTAATTTTTTCAATAGCGTCTGGCCGCAGACCTCCAGTGTGAGGCTCGCAGCAATCTGGGACTCACCTCATGTGTGGGGACGGAAATGACTTTCACACTACGTATGCGTGTATACGGAAGCACAGGTGTGCGCTGCTTACGGAAAGAGGTTGCTCCGATGGCTTCGGTTGAGTGTTTTCTTCTGTCGAGTCACGGTAAGTTATACAAGATTAAGAAAGTTAGCTAAATAACAGGGGTAACTGTGGAAATATAAAGATAAATAACATAGATTGCCTTAACACACTGTGGGAAAATCACAACAATTTAGATAAGGTTGGCTTTATTGTTTACTACGTCATTGAAACTATGTAGCGGGCTAAGCTAACAGTGTTTATTTATTTTGCTAGTGATGGCTGCTAAAATATTTACTCATGCCTGTTTTTTTCTGCTTGTATGAAAAGGTCATTAAGGACATGCTTGGCTCAGGTGTAACCATGAGCTCTTCAAAGATGTTGTGCAAACTCCTGATTTCCTGCTCTTGGGAGATGATGAATCTTAAGTGGCTCTGAGAAGATTGAGCTCAATGGACAGTGCATTCATTGAGGAAGATGAGAGGGATTACATCCTGTTTACTTTCAAATTCGGAAATGGAATGGACATGGAGCTATTTCTAAAAGAAATGGTTGATGCCAGGAAGCTGTGTATATTTACCATATTGTTGGGTTAATAGCGTTTAAGATTTCATGTTAATAGCTCAGTTTGTGTTGTTTAAATAAAGATTTCCTTTTTTTCAGTTGCTGACAATTACTCATATATAGATGCATGTTTTTTTTTAAGTAAATGAAAGCATATTATGTATAGAATACCACAAACTCAACAGTACGAACCTAACCGGTTGAATAATTAGGTATGTAAACTTAATGATGTCATGCTCACCTTTAGTCAGTACCACAAAAACACAAGACTCAAGTTCTTGATTCATTCAGCCTCTTATTAACTGAAATAATGGTGCAGGGCTTCAAAATCTTCGTTATTGAGGCGGTCTTATGCATTTTTTATACATCTATAGCTATTTAACACCCCATATATATATATATATATATATATATATATATATATATATATATATATATATATATATATATATATATGAGCCTCACTCTGCAGCCAGACCCTCCTCAATTTCTTCAGCCACACTGGTCCTGTTTGTAGACTTCTTTCGCTTTTATTACTTTCCGTCTCATTTCCCCTCTCACTGACATCGTGTGCAGTCTTACCAGTAATGATCTTGAGAAATGCTTGACCAGCTTTCGCTAAATGTACTAAACTCTGAAATTATGTTCTGGAGTATCGGTGTTGATACCCAACCCGAGTTGAGCATACACTCAACAGTCATGGATTCATCTAAGCGTCTGACTGAGGAGCTAAAAGTAAAGTTCTCCAGCTTGTAATTTCCACTGTCCGTAATGCTATATTAAAAAGTGGACAGTAAAGAGAACAAGACAAATCTTGCTTAGGTATGCAAAGCAAAACCTCCACATCACTACAAAGGAAGTACAGGACGATTTGGCTGGCAGTGGAATACTGGTACAATGGACAGGTAGCTTTTGTGCAATTACTGCTAACAGGGAAGGTGCTGAGATGGGCCACTGCGCTTCAGTCATACTCACTGTTCCAGCGAAGGTTACAACACCTTTGTGCTCTTGACTATACATAGACCCAGAATCTTGGTGAAAACTGTATATGTGTGGGGAAATTAGTCTAGACCCAAAACAGAGACCAAAACAGCAGTTTAGGCTGAGGGTTAGAATGCAGGAAGGGGTGTCGTGCAGCAGGAGTGGCTATAAGCTGGCCTTTAAGCTAGCAAGCGTCCGAAAGGTGAAGGCTCTGCCCGGTGAAAGCGGCGGCGGAAGAGGCTGGAGCCATGGCGTGGGAGCTCTGAAGTCCACATGGGTTAAGGCGTTCAGCCTGGAGCAAAGACTCACTCAACCGTCCGGTCTCCGTGCCTTAGAGGAGATTCAGCTGAGTTGATTAGGGTCCATCAGCCGTTAGCAGGGGTGTGGCCCTTCCTCCGAGCCACGTGCTAGTTGTGCCTTTCCAAAACAGCAATGGTGCTGAACCAACAGGTGGCTTCAGCACCGTGGGGAGTGTCACTGCACTGGGAGGGCTCGTAAGGGCTTGCGTGAAGGGTGTGGCGAGAGCCGGTGACGACCACATTAGGCTCATTGTCTACAAGGAAGAGTCACTACAAGGTTAAGGTTAAAAAATCAAAAACATCTAGATTTATCAGCTGCATTGTGGAAGTGAGCGCTGTGGACTGAAGAAGAAAAAATTGAAACATTTGATGAAAGGAACACCTTGTTGACTGTTAATCATGGGCTGAATCTGTTATTCATTGTGGCTGTGTGGGAAAAGAGAGAGGAACGGATTGTACCATCAACTAAAAGGTGATGTCTCACAGTCAGGTATATATATATATATATATATATATATATATATATATATATATATATATATATATATATATATATATATATATATATATATTCCCACTATTGACTCAGGCGGCTATGAATGTATAGAGGTACTTGGGAGGCACCAGCGCAGCAGTAACAGAAGACTAAACCAGTAAATAAGTCTAAAGTGTGCATGTGTGTTATTTGTCTTATTCTGGGCTGGGTCTTATTCTGACCTGCCCACCTAATGTTTCCTACGAATCATACTCTGCCCATGTTCACTGGTCATTTTAATTAGTTAATAAAATGCCTATGAGTTGTGTCGTAGACATCATTACCTCTGGTTCCCATCACCACCATGTAAAGACATCTCAGGACTCTACAATGTTGCTTTTTTTATTTAACACTTCCAGAAATTTAACTACACAGATATGTTGAAAAAAGTGGTGGGATTCTCCCTTGAGGTGTCACGGTAACCTGCATGGCCACTCGAACAGTCTAGTAACTGCCAAAATCAGATAACTCATATTATTAGTGTGCATGCAAACGCACTCACTGTAAGCACCATCATTAACCTCTCCACATTTAACAGCCCACCTCGTTCAGCACAAAGAAGAACTTCTGAAGTGCTTCTAATCCGTTTTCGGTTCTCTCCGGCGGCTCAAAAATAGCTACGTTATTGCTTCACTCATTAATGCCTTGTTGGAAAAAGTTTGTAAATACCCCCCCCCGCCCTCCTCCTTGGAAAACTGACACACTGACACGAGCCTGTCACATCCTATTGTGCGCTCCTCACAGTTTGTCAGATGGCAAACACACATCTACGTCAGCCAAGCCTCAAACACCTGTTCGGTTTGTGCGCAGTGTGCCTCCAGTGGCGTACCAGCTGGGAAGCTTATGAGAAAGATGCAATTATGTACAAGAAAAGCCAACAAGCTTCCTCACCTTACCGACTAGAGCACGTCTTTATCTCAAAACCTCATTCTGTTAAGAACAGTAGCGCTAGAAGGAAAAGCTTTGCACAGCTCTGCTCAGATTACATACTTTGTTCATTTTCAAACAAAAAGGAAGCAAACAAAACTTCTACAATATAAAAAAAACTAATTTTTGAGTTTTAAAGTGGACGATGCAGATGAACGAGCCCAGTTGACGACTGTAAAAGAAGAATCAACGCTAGGAGGATCAGCAGTGGCGCCCAGCTGGAGGCACCATGATCATGGCTGGCCATGAGCTCCTGGGTTATATATGTGTTTTAGTAGACTACCAGTCAAGCGTTTTGGTACACTACCAGTCAAACGTTTTAGTACACTACCAGTCAAACGTTTTAGTACACTACCAGTCAAACGTTTTAGTACACTAGCAGCCAAACGTTTTAGTACACTACCAGTCAAACGTTTTAGTTACACTAGCAGCCAAACGTTTTAGTACACTACCAGTCAAACGTTTTAGTACACTACCAGTCAAACGTTTTAGTACACTACCAGTCAAACGTTTTAGATACACTACCAGTCAAACGTTTAAGTACACTACCAGTCAAACGTTTTAGTATACTACCAGTCAAACGTTTTAGATACACTACCAGTCAAACGTTTTAGTATACTACCAGTCAAACGTTTTAGTACACTACCAGTCAAACGTTTTAGTATACTACCAGTCAAACGTTTTAGTACACTACCAGTCAAACGTTTTAGTACACTACCAGTCAAACGTTTTAGTACACTACCAGTCAAACGTTTTAGTACACTACCAGTCAAACGTTTTAGTTACACTAGCAGCCAAACGTTTTAGTACACTACCAGTCAAACGTTTTAGTACACTACCAGTCAAACGTTTTAGATACACTACCAGCCAAACGTTTTAGTACACTACCAGCCAAACGTTTTAGTACACTACCAGTCAAACGTTTTAGTACACTACCAGTCAAACGTTTTAGATACACTACCAGCCAAACGTTTTAGATACACTACCAGTCAAACGTTTTAGATACACTACCAGCCAAACGTTTTAGTACACTACCAGCCAAACGTTTTAGATACACAACCAGTCAAACGTTTTAGAACACTACCAGTCAAACGTTTTAGATACACTACCACTCAAACGTTTTAGATACACTACCAGTCAAACGTTTTAGATACACTACCAGTCAAACGTTTTAGTACACTACCAGCCAAACGTTTTAGTACACTACCAGTCAAACGTTTTAGATCACTACCAGCCAAACGTTTTAGTACACTACCAGTCAAACGTTTTAGTACACTATCAGTCAAACGTTTTAGTACACTATCAGTCAAACGTTTTAGATACACTACCAGTCAAACATTTTAGTACACTATCAGTCAAACGTTTTAGTACACTACCAGTCAAACGTTTTAGTACACTACCAGCCAAACGTTTTAGATACACTACCAGTCAAACGTTTTAGAACACTACCAGTCAAACGTTTTAGATACACTACCAGTCAAACGTTTTAGAAACACTACCAGCCAAACGTTTTAGAACACTACCAGTCAAATGTTTTAGTACACTACCAGTCAAACGTTTTAGATACACTACCAGTCAAACGTTTTAGTACACTACCAGTCAAACGTTTTAGATACACTACCAGACAAACGTTTTAGTACACTACCAGACAAACGTTTTAGATACACTACCAGACAAACGTTTTAGTACACTACCAGACAAACGTTTTAGATACACTACCAGTCAAACGTTTTAGTACACTACCAGTCAAACGTTTTAGATACACTACCAGACAAACGTTTTAGTACACTACCAGACAAACGTTTTAGATACACTACCAGCCAAACGTTTTAGTACACTACCAGTCAAACGTTTTAGATACACTACCAGTCAAACGTTTTAGTACACTAGCAGTCAAACGTTTTAGATCACTACTAGTCAAACGTTTTAGATCACTACCAGCCAAATGTTTTAGATACACTATCAGCCAAACGTTTTAGTACACTACCAGCCAAACGTTTTAGAACACTACCAGCCAAACGTTTTAGTACACTACCAGACAAATGTTTTAGTACACTACCAGACAAACGTTTTAGTACACTACCAGACAAATGTTTTAGTACACTACCAGACAAACGTTTTAGTACACTACCAGACAAACATTTTAGATACACTACCAGTCAAACGTTTTAGTACACTACCAGCCAAACGTTTTAGAACACTACCAGCCAAACGTTTTAGTACACTACCAGACAAATGTTTTAGTACACTACCAGCCAAACGTTTTAGTACACTACCAGCCAAACGTTTTAGTACACTACCAGACAAACATTTTAGATACACTACCAGTCAAACGTTTTAGTACACTACCAGCCAAACGTTTTAGAACACTACCAGACAAACATTTTAGATACACTACCAGTCAAACGTTTTAGTACACTACCAGCCAAACGTTTTAGAACACTACCAGCCAAACGTTTTAGTACACTACCAGACAAATGTTTTAGTACACTACCAGCCAAACGTTTTAGAACACTACCAGCCAAACGTTTTAGTACACTACCAGCCAAACGTTTTAGATCACTACCAGACAAACGTTTTAGTACACTACCAGCCAAACGTTTTAGAACACTACCAGCCAAACGTTTTAGTACACTACCAGACAAATGTTTTAGTACACTACCAGACAAACGTTTTAGTACACTACCAGACAAATGTTTTAGTACACTACCAGCCAAACGTTTTAGTACACTACCAGCCAAACGTTTTAGTACACTACCAGACAAACGTTTTAGATACACTACCAGCCAAACGTTTTAGTACACTACCAGCCAAACGTTTCTACCATGTACACAAAATATAAGCAGAAGTGACCCGCCCACTTAATACTCTGTGTAGGTAATTTTATTTACTTTATAAAATGGTTAGATTTGTGTTGTGGCCATCATGACCCCATCATCATCACTGTGACGAAATCTCAGGACTTTGGACATTGTGTAAAATGTAATAAAACTACCATCTGTGATTCATTAATTCTCTCCAACCTTGTCCAAAGAAAAACAAGTATCTCCAATACAGTAACTTTCAGAAAAGACCAAAAACATTCTTTCAAGTTAATATGAAGAGGTTTTATTCTAAGTGATTTTGGAGCATTTCAGTGGGTCCATTCATCACTGAAAATTGAAACTGACAAAAATGTTTTTATAACTTTTGAATTTAATGCAACACACTACTGCTACCATCCATCCATCCATTACTGGTTCCTTCACACATATGCAGGTTACCCATGCTGTGGGTTCTGCTCCCCCACTATACCATGACAGGATGTTGCACCTTTCATTTAAGTTTTCAATGGTCACTTTTATCTTTAGCATGGAGAGCTTGGCATCCTAAAACATGGGCTCATCTGACTTTCTGGAAAATCTGGTAAGAGCTCAGGCCCAGAGAACTACAGAGTAACAACAGTTAAAGTACTTTCGAGCCCATGTCACTGTATTTAACATACATTCTACAGTGGCTTCTGATTTCACCCAATTCAAACTCTGGATTTCTCTGAATTCTGGATGTTTTCAGAGTATTGTGTACAGAAGATGTGAAAGACCAGCTTGATGTTGAGAAATGTCCTTTTTAAACTGTTTCTCTCATCAAGTTTGACCCATCTTTACTTGCAAACACTGAGCCCTTGGTGGAGCTTCTTTTATATCCAATAATTATCCCTCCGCTGTTACCACTTCACCTGCTAATTGTGGAATGTTTCTAACCAGTCTATTTAGAAATTTCTATAAATGTTTTGCTCTGATTTTCACTCTGTCTCAACTTTTTAATGTGTTCACAAATCACTTATTCTTTTTTTTAATTGGGATTTTTACTTAAAAAACAAAATTCAATATCAATTTGGTGGCATGTGCAATAGGTTGTACATCAACCTTTGGCAGATGTTACAGCTTATATGTGCTTTTTGTAGTTAATAATAGTTTTTTTTGTTCTTGTTTAAGAAATTTTTACTAATTTTTCCTTGCAGATAATTACTGGTTTTATAATATCTTTTGCTCAGTCTTCCAAACACAGCAAGTTTACAAACGACTCTGGTGTCAGTTAAACCTCACTATAGGTCACACATGACTTTGTCATCCGGCATGTATCTTTCACTATGCATGATTAAAAATAAAGGTGTGAAAACAGTGGCAATACATGGGACTAGTGTAGAACCACTGCTTTAGAGGATATGGATGAATCTTTAAATTGGTATGGAACCTTTACTCTATATAAATGTAAAATAAAATGGGGCCATAACTTTTACATTGTCACAGTTGAATAAGGAGGGTTCAGTACATAGAACTGACATACAATGAACACTGTTGTTCCTCCTTCAGATACAAATCCTGCCTTTACAACGGAGAGATGATAAAACAGACCAATTTCTAAACCCTAAGCTGTTGCTTAACAGACTCATTAATATTTACACCTCCAACATTTACATACAGCATATGGTGCTGTCGGCACTTTTCATTCCCTTCCCAACGAACCAAACTGTCAGCTTTACATGGTTAATGTTCATCTTAAATAAGACTAAAGCCGCTTCCTATTCGCCAGCTTGTTCCATCTTAAATGGTGTTATAGTTACATTCTGGTCCCTGTACAAACTGTAGCATATAACATGGAACAGAAGATCTACAAGGAAAGCTGTAGCATGTTTAACAAGATCCCAGACAACTTCAAGACTGAACTTAAGATTATAGAGATGAGCAGTTCCATCTTTTTTAGTATTACAACCACACAATAACCTAAAAGTAGCAGCCATGCTGTGTGAGTGTATCACTGTTTGCTGGTTGAAGCAGATCATCGTAAACTGAAAGCTTCACAGTGACAACTTTAACTAACTTTGTGTTGATGCTGAGATGGAAATCGAGTAGCTGGTATACAGTGAGGAAAATGAGTATTTGAACACCCTGCAACTTTGCAAGTTCTCCCACTTAGAAATCATGGAGGAGTCTGAAATGTTCATCTTAGGTGCATGTCCACTGTGATAGACATAATCTAAAACAAAAAAAATCCGGAAATCACAATGTATGATTTAGTTGTGCTACTGCTGCAAATAAGAATTTGAACACCTGCCAATCATCAAAAATTCTGGCTTTCAAAGAGTCTAAAAAGTCCACCTCCACTCCACTTATTATTCTAAATTAGAAGCACCTGTTTGAGGTCGTTAGCTGCATAAAGACACCTGTCCACCCCACACAATCAGTAAGACTCCAACCATTAACATGGCTAAGACCAAAGAGCTGTCCAAAGACACCAGAGACAAAAATGTAGACCCCCACAAGGCTGGAAAGGGCTACGGGGCAATTGCTAAGCAGCTTGGTGAAAAAAGATCAACTGTTGGAGAAATTGTTAAAAACGGAAGAAACTAAACATGACTGTCAATCTCTCTCGGACTGGGGCTCCAAGGTTACTGTGGGTAATACACTAAGACGTCATGGTTTAAAGTCATGCATGGCACGGAATGGCATGGCACCCTGCTGAAATCAGCACACGTCCAGGCCCGTCTTAGGTTTGCCCATGACCATTTGGATGATGCAGAGGAGTCATGGGAGAAAGTTCTGTGGTCAGATGAGACCAAAATAGAACTTTTTGGTCTTAATTCCACTCGCCGTGTTTGGAGGATGAAGAATGATGAGTACCATCTCAAAAACGCCATCCCTAGATTTTGGGGAACAACCTCCTTCCCTCAGTTAGAGCACTGAAGATGTGTCATGGCTGGGTCTTTCAACATGACAATGACCCAAAGCACACAGCCAGGATAACCAAGGAGTGACTCCGTAAGAAGCATATCAAGGTTCTGGAGTGGCCTAGCCAGTCTTCAGACCTAAACCCGATAGAACATCTTAGGAGGGAGCTCAAATTCCATGTTTCTCAGTGACAGCCCAGAAACCTGGCTGATCTGGAGAAGATCAAAATGCCATGCAAACCTGGTGAAAAACAACAAGAAACGTTTGACCTCTGTAATTGCAAACAAAGCCTACTGTACAAAATATTAACATTGATTTTCACAGGTGTTCAAATACTTATTTGCAGAAGTAACACACAAATAAATTATTAGAAAATCATGTCATGTCTCTCACAGTGGACATGCACCTAAAATTTCAGAACCCTCCATGATTTCTAAGTGGGAGAACTTGCAAAGCCGCAGGGTGTTCAAATACTTATTTTCCTCACTGTAGGTAACGTTAGATTCTAGTAAGCACCAAAAAACTAGCACAGCTAACTAAATAATATGAAAATGAATAGTATTTACATTTCTCTATTTGGAATTATTGCTTCTCTGTGATCATCATGGCATCTCACTGTGAACTGGCCAATCAGAGCTCATCAAATTATTCATGATCTCACCAAAAAAAAGAGAAAACAGCTAATGTCATTCCAGAACCACATCATAAAGTATAAACAGGTGTGTAAAACTACATCTGGACATTTTTCACCTCAACCAAAGTCACATACCTTCTACACAGAGCAATTTAAAATACTGAATAAATAAATACATCCTATAACATGTATATTTTTAGACTTTCAGTTGATGCGTTTCTGCACAAGCTCAAGGTAACTTAATGTACACAATCAAGAGGATAATTGAACAACACCAAGAAAAGCTTAATTACTGTCAGTTACAACTAGCCATGACGCTTATCAGCTTTAAGGCATTGGGTCCTAAAAATACAAAACCAGTTCCAATGTAATGATTTGCGTTTGTGCACACAGGCCACCTTTAACCATCTAGCGGTCACTTGGTGTCATTTTTGTTGCTTTCAAATGAGGAAAGCATTGATATTTCATTCAAAAGAATCGTTACAGCACAGGACATTGCTCATTTCCCACAGTCCCAAAAGACTCCAGGCATTCGGACATCCAGAAATATGGATTTCTACCCCTCTTTTCAATCTATTCTTTATTATACTAGAGGCTATTCTTGGTGAATTTCATCTGGGGAGCAAGGTCAGAGCAATTGAGGAGGGTGTAGTGGAGAGACGCTAGGCCGGCGTATTTATCATTTTCAGTAGATGGGCGTAAGATACATTATGATGGAAGAATGTCTTCAAGTACCAGATTCTGCTTCTCCGTCGTTTAGGCCTCCTATAGATTCAAACGCGGAGAAGGTATGTGATTGCGGGTCTTTATCTCTCATTTTATCTCCTAAACGGGAAGAAATGATGTTTGCCTTCCTCAAACGCACATCCCGACCTGGGCATCAATATTTTTCTCTCCAACCAGATTTGTGATCTGCTGTGGTAGTGGGTGGATGCGAGAGATGTTGCGATGAATTATTGAAATGTTTAGGCAAAACAGCTCTCCGGGGTTCGTTTGGCCAGTGTATTTGAAGTTAGGGCTTTGATGGGGGAGGGAGGGCTGGGGAAAAAAAATCGTCTAAATCCTCTTCTGACAGTTCTGAGGAGAAGGGAAGCATACGCTGAGCAAACTGTGGTAGCTCTAGGTCATGCAAGGTCGTGTTCTAACGAGCTGGCACTGACCCATAGAGTCGGACTCGTCCTCACACTACAGGCATCAAAAGATCCAGTGTCAGCTCACACTCGGCAGGAACGCGCACATGTACACGAGCGGGGGAAGGAGGGCAGACAGAGATGCGGAGGAAACAGAAGATAAATTGAGCAACAGACCTCTGAGGAGGTGGCGGCATTTTTTGGGTTGTCATTAGCATCCAGACGAGTCCTGCAAGTCGTTTTGGTTTTTCTCTATGGGAAAAAATTGGGGCTCGCTAACGTTCCTTGGTTAACTAGCAAGCTTCACGCATTTCAAATGTTATAATTATATGGATCACCCTTTATATTATGGACATAAAACTCATAAGCAGTTTGAATATGTGTATGTATATATCCTGATCTGCTGTAATGTGTATACACTGATTAGCCATAACCATCTCCCTGTATCTACAGAGACTGTCCAGTTCATCAGCTCCACTTACCATATAGGAGCACTTTGTAGTTCTACACTTACAGACCGTAGTCCATCTGATTCTCGCTATACTTTGTTACCCTGTTATTTAATGGTCAGGACCCTCACAATACCACCACAGAGCAGGTTCTATTTGGGTGGTGGCCCCTACATAGCATTGCAGTGATTTAGTGTGTTAGTTTGTGTTGTGCTGGTGTAAGTGTATCAGGCACAGCTGTGCTGCTGCTGGAGTGTTTAAACACTGTGTCCACTCACTGTCCACTCTAATAGACACTCCTACTACTTGCTGGTCCACCTTGTAGATGTAAAGTCAGAGACAGAAGCTCATCTGCTGCTACACAGTTTGTGTTCCTCTAGTCCTTCATCAGTGGTCACAGGATGCTGCCCACAGGACACTGTTGGCTGGATGTTGCTGGTTGGTGGACTATTCTCAGTCCAGCAGTGACACTGAGGTGTTTAAACACTCTGATCCACTCACACCAGCACAACACACACACTAACACACCACCATGTTGGTGTTACTGCAAACTAAGAATGATCTACCTCCGTAATAGTACCTGCTTTGTGGTGGTCCTGTGGGGGTTCTGGATATTGAAGAACAAGGTGAAGATGTAAAAGCAAAGTATGCAGAGAAACAAATGGACTAAAGTCTGTAACTGGGGTCCACGGCTTTGTGGGGTCTGCACCACACACAAACCCAACCAACCCATGAGCCAAGTCCAGTTAGCAACCTCATGAGCCCGCTCTCATATCCCATGGAAGCTAAAGAACTCTGCACTGGCCTGTGGGAAATGTGTGTTGGGCCTCCTGCATTGATTGTGGATGTGATTTCTGCCAGAGTTGCTTGTCTGGTTGCCTGAAAAACTCCACTGGTTGCAATCATTAAGCACCAGTGGGCAGCCACTGCGTTGTCCACTGTGGACAGACACTAAAGGAAAGTACACTGTAATATCATTTAAGAAATCCAAGAGCGTGGTCACAACAGTCCAGGTCAAAACAGAGGAAACGACTAACAGACGTAAACAGGCAAGGGTCACATACCAAAAAACAGAGAGGCAGACAAATCCAAAAACACAGGACAGAAAAGCAGGTCATGAACGAGAAGGCGAACAAGACAGCACGCTCAGCATGCAACAACAGGTCAATGGCAACTACTTCGCAGTGAGAGGAACCAACAGACAGGAATATATACAAACAAGTATATGAGGTTCAGGTGTGTGTGGTCAGAACTCTGGCCAATAGCTTTTGTGATTGGCTGGTGGCGGACATGTGATGGTGGCTTGTTAGTTTAGGGTTTAACCTAAAGCCTAATTTTGACTCTAACCTTAACTTTAACCCAAAACCTTTTCCTGACTCTTACCCTGGCCCTAATCCTGACCCTGAACTTAGCTTTAGCCCAAAACCTAATCCTAAACCTCACCCTGGTCCTAATCCTTACCCTAACCTTAACTTCAGCCCAAAACCTAATCCTAAACCTTGCCCTGGAAGTAATCTTGACCCAAACCTTAAACCTAATCCTGAGTCAATGGATTCAATGGAGATGGAGAATGAGTCCAGAAACATGACAGCATCATTTACACATAAGGAACTCTTGGCCTGAGAGATTTTGACTCAAATTGCTGTTATTTGAACATGACTGGATTTTCTGAATTATGAGGTCATTTAGTGATCAAAATACAAAATATATTAGCTACAAACAAGCTAACACTACTTGGTACATATACTAACAACCAGAGGTGGACAGCCGCCAAGGGTGCCATGAGAAATATGAATTAGATGTACTATATGCACTGATTTTCAATAATATGCTGTGAAATGTTTGTATATGTTACAAAAAAATATTATTTAGATTTTTTAACAATAATGCAAATTCAGCTCCATCCCATCGGTCATGGTTACACAACTGGTAAAAGACTGGTATGAAAAAAATAATTATATTTTTTGGAGAAGAGGTTCCTCTGTGTATTTTACCGACTTAAAACAAGCAATATTACCTGCTAATAAAACGAGAATTTCATGTAATATAATAAAGAAGATTAATTAAATAAGCGTATACTGTTTTTAGAACAATCTCAAAACATGAAATATTAGTTATTGACCACCATATATATATATATCTGAAGGGTAATCACCAAATGTGCATCCAGGGGGTCCAATTTCTGTCTGTTCCTAGGGCTAAATCCGCCCACTGCATTTTGTTTGATTGTTTTTGTAATTTTACATTTTAAATGAACAAAGAAGGCAGAATATCCTTTATTATCCTCAAAGCAGGTAAACTGAGACACTGTGCAGGACTCACTGCAGGGGTCTAAACTAACTGTGAGCCATTGTTGGAGACGCAGGGTCAGGATTAGGCTTTGGGTTAAAATTAAGTTTAGGGTCAGGATTAGTGCCAAGGTGAGGGCTAAGATTAGGGTTTATATAATGTTAGGTAAAGTTAGAGTCAGAGTCTGGAATAGGTTATGGGTGGAGGTTAGGGTTGGGATTAGGCTTTGGGTTAAAGTTAAGGTTAGGGTCAGGATTAGTGCCAAGGTGAGGGTCAGGACTAGGTTTTGGGTTAAATTAAGGTTATAGTCAGGATTAGTGCCTGGGTAGCGTCAGGATTAGGTTTTGGGTTAAAGTTAAGTTTAGGATGAGGATTAGTGGCAGTGTAAGGGTAAGGATTAGGCTTTGGGTTAATGTTAAGGTTAGATTAAGGATTAGGACCAGGGTGAGGTTTAGGATAAACCTAACGCAGAAGGATGAACTGTTTAGAAGATGAATAAATGGATGAGTAAATAACGCACACATCAAACAGACTGAATGTCTTTTAAGTGCAAATGAGATCAGATTCTTTGTTCCCGGTAGATCAGATAAACAGTTACACTAGACTACAGTCCATTCTGGACAAAAAAAGTAGTTTATGGCTTAGTTTAAGATGTTTTTGGAGATTCTGATTCTTTTGTAAAAAGGTTCTATGTGTTAACTGAGCTGCTCTGTCAGCTCGGATGTCATCATGCCAACACCAGAAGTGACTGTAATTGATCAGTCAGTTTTTGTTGCTGGGAAAAAAGTAATACGAATTGAACAGAGAGCAAATAAAATAATGTTGCATTTTCAGTGCTCAGCACATAAAACACACATGATCAAATTAATTTACTGTAGTCCTAATAAATCATACAAAGAAATGTGCGTGTGTGTAACAGCCGTTATGCTATTAGCACATCTCACTTTGGTGAACAAAGAGTAGCAATTTTTGAGAAACGTCTTAGGCCTACAGTTCCAAATTTGGGTTTGACTGACCACAAACTGAAGACCCATCTAGACCTTATCTAGTCACCTAACATAAAAAAAACAGAGTTCAGGGCTCTGGTAGAAATGCAAACACACAGATCATCAGATTTCTAAATGTGTGAAGGACTTCTAAGTGCCCCTGTTTACTCAGCAATAACAATCAATGGAAATATATCACTATAACTATAACACATTGAGTTAATATCCTATGTAAAGGTTATTAAATGAGGAAGACAGTCATACCAATGAGTGTTCTCTGTGTTTTTTCCAAGCACGTGGTCAAATTTACACATAAACATCTCACAAACATGAGTGTGTATCACTGCGTTCTCTCAGTTCTATGATCTTGTTACAGTGTCTGAGTGCAAGAATTTTGGACTGTATCTTTCTTAAACTCACATCCTGTAGAGCAATAGCAATGTTGGCTGCCCCAAAAAGGTGGCGGTTGGAGTGTCTAGCTGAACCTAATGCCGAATCTTTGTATATCTATGGTTCAGGGATGGTAGGCAGTGGACAAAAGTTTTCAAATGAGTTGTTTTGTGTCTATAATCAGCATGTTTCTTATAGTTCTGAATTTCTTTCAATATGTATTATTATATTTTTCTATATTATGTAAAATAATTAAGATATATTGAGGCTCAGTTTACAGAAACACTGTGGGTCAGGACTATTACCTACCTACTATAGCCAAACAGCACCTCTAATCGCTGACTTGTTGAGAGACCTCTCCCCGACTGTGATTGGTCCATTGCTTAAAGCAGGTTTCTAGCACTGCTGAGATGAACTCTGTACACTGAACTCTTCTTAAGCATAACGAGTACTATAAAAGCAGGTTTGGAGGACGGGTTTATTTCTTCGCATGAAGTATACTGCTGATTCCAGCCTTTACAAAATGCCACATAACCTCAGAGATCTACTGAGAAGGAGAAACAATGGCGTCTGGCAGAAGGGGGAAAGAATGGAATGCCTGTGTGGGAGGACGGAGGGTCAGGGGGAATGAATGAGGGTGCCCTTTACAACATGTAGAGTACTAGCCGCATACCTATCAACACTCCAATTAACACCTCCAACTCCCCGCAGATGTCCTCCAACATGTCCGCAGGAACGAGGATTCTAAAAGAAGCCAAGACCCGGAGGGAAGTGGGGGAGGAGGGTGGGGGATACAGAAGGATCATTGACATAGCTTCTATTTTCCTCTCCCTTACCTGTCAGTCGCCTCCGCTCTCAGCCGAGAAAGCCGACAGCAGCTTTCTGCAGACAGGTCTTAATGGCCACTAATGGCCTGACGGGCTCAGTCTGGAATACTTAAATTATCCGGCCTACTTCCTATTCAATTCTGCGGAGAACCCGGCTAAAGCTTCCAGGGTTGATCAGCAAGAGCAAGAGGTCACTCACTGAGCTTCGCAACAGGTTGGAAGAAGTGACCAAAGAAGATGGATAACTTGACTGTCTGAGGTTTCCGGAGGTTTTAAGATGTTGTTTTTAATTTAGCTCTATGAATCAGAGCTTAAGAGCAGTGATATAGAGAGGAATGTCTAGAGACATGAATGCATGTTTTTCTTAATATTAGACATTTTGATTCACAAGTTTAAGCTTCAGCTTTTAAAATACAAAAACCGGAAGATTTTTCTATGAATATTACATTAAATTTCAAATAACTATTTCAATTCAAGTTACTTGATTTATTTAGTTGTGTTTTTGATCATGTGCTTGTATTATTTGCCCTTAACTAGTATTTGTGGCTCTCGGGGTCCAATGTAAATCCAAATCGTGCTGAGGCTTCTCATGCACAGCTGTACATGTGTATTTGTTGATGAGCTAAAGGCACAGAACCCAACTCCACTTCACGTGCACATGGGGGTATATGGACGCAACAGATTACACTCCTGATTAGGGTTTCTATTTGTGAATATTTGAAGTAGTGAGTATGATCTGTATGCATATGCATAAGTACCTGTATGCATATCATCACTATCCAAAGACAAACATGTAACTTTTTTGTAATTTTTAAAAAAAACTTAATTTTTGTATAATATTTGAACACGACAGCTGCTCCTCATGTCCTGTGCAAGTTTTATGATGAATAGACCAATAGAAATGCTCTTACAAGAAAACCTCTTTACAGTAACTTACATTGAAAGTCAGGAATGGTTTTGGTCTTAACTGTAAAAGGATTGAAAGAAAGAACCATGTGGGCTTATAAGGTGGAGCAATATTACTTGATTTTTTCAGTGTTCTGTGTTTAGGTTCAAATTTTAAGGTTTATTTGACGTGAGCTCAACCAGCTTTTTGATTTCTTGCATGTTAAGGGACTTTGTCAAACCAGGATGACACAGGTAAAGTTACAGCCTACAATCTTTTCTAAAAAACATTGGCAGGGATTAAAAATCTGCTGTCGGAGTTTTGTTTTGTTTCCCATTAGCTGTGAGACTGCCTTGCATCCTTTTATCTCTCTTATGCTTCGCCAACAAGCAAAGCCAGTTCGAGATTTACTTTTGTCCAGTGTCTTGCTCGGTCACTCTCAGTTTTTCTCTTCATTCTCCCAATAAAGTCTTCTTCCATCCCTTCACAGCCTCTGCCATGATGCCCATGCTGGGAATACCATGCTAGCTTCTTTTCATAGTTATCTGAAGACCCATAATTGTTGTTATGTGATGTGAGAGGTCAGGTCAAGTCCTGGTTTATTTATATGCACCTTGTACAGCCTTGCAGAAAATCTGGGTTGAAGCCCCCAGTGGGCAAGCCTGGATCGATAGTGGCAAAAAAAAACCTTCAAAGAGGGAGAACCAGGACTTACCTCGAGAGGAACCACACTCAAAAAGGGGGATTCCATCCTTAGTTGTTCAGCATCAGAACACATGGGATGGGTAGTTGTTGAGCTCAAAAAAGAAACGCACAGACAGTTAGTTGACTGAGAACATATATAATATAGTGTACAGCAGGTCTGGCTATTGCAGCATAACTGAAAGGGAGAGCCAGAAGGAAACAAAGACATGAGGGGTTGTTGAGATGTCAGCGCTCCTCCAGTCCACCGACAGCACCAACATTCTCAGTTAACCATAATACTCTTCGTCAGTGACCCAGATCTGCACCTCTCATCTAACAGACAAACTAATTACCAAACTCTCCACTGAACATGTAAGACTTGAGATTGAGTCCTGAATGCTGACTGGAAGGTTATTCCAAAGATGGGGAGCTTTGTATGAAAAGACTCTACTGATGTAACTTTTTCATACTAGGTACTCACAGTAAGCCAGCACCTTGTAATCTAAGTGGACATGTTGGTTCATAATAAGAGATAGGAGAAACATGCTTTATAGGAAAAGAGTTGTGGTGCTGGTTGGGATTACTTGAAGCCTGTGTTCTTGTTGATGTGTACAATGTTGCTTTGGCACATAGCTTTGATTTTAGGAATGATGGCTATACACTTGCTAGTAATATTGGCTATACAAAAGAATGTCAAGACACTGAGGGAACATCAGCTGTCAAAGTTGTTCTGTCACTGGGGCTGCCAGGTGTGAACTGGTCTAACATTTGGCCAGTACTGTTAGTCATAGGCCCTTGGGCTACAAGTGCTCATGGAATCTACTTACACACTGTGTCCAAAAAACTTCAAACCTTTGTTTGAAGGTAGATACACTGGAACATCCCTGCACTTCACTTAAACCCTACTCTAAATCATTGAAATTTGCTGTCCACTCCCAATCAAAGTTGAAGTTCACTTCATCAAGTGCTCTTCTGAATTTCCCAGTCCACCCTAAATGGTACCACAGCTGTATTCTGCTGTCTGTAACTGCTGCACCATAAAATAAATAAAATGCTGGCAAACAAGAAACCAGTGTCAGCCTCACTTGTGTCTTGTAGCTGGAAAACAGTGAGTTCGAGCAGAGTAGCTGATACCAAACATGATATGTCCTCTACATTTATTCAAAACTGATGTTCGAAAAACTAACACTGCCTCACATTTACTATGAAGCAGTGTCTGCTCTGCCCAATCGACTAGCTACAAAGGATGAACAAAGATGGAAACCAAAGCTAATTTATACTTTAAAGGTATATACCCAAGTAACAGTTGCCGTTCGCGTTGACATTTCCACAAAACTTGTTTTAGCTACCAAAATTGCCAGAAACTGGCAGCAACACGTTTATTTGGCTTTGGATGAAGATGACAGACCCTACAGGAAACACTCTCACTTTAAATTGCTCACGTTTTTATGTTTTATCCATAACTGGAGCTAGGGCTGCACGATTTGGGCAAAATATCCGATTAATCCGATAATTCCGATTTTTTCACAGAATATTGCGATTGCGATTTAAATTGTCATTATTTTTAATCCAATAAATCCTAAACCTGTATTAGTGTTATAAATATCTATCAAATATAATTATAAACTTCTACATATATATATATATATATATCTTCAAATCACATTTATCAAAGTGTCACAGCTTTTATTTATTATTGGACAGAACTTAATGATAAAACACATATTAAGACATTTTTTCAGAGTAAACTAACATTATTTTTGTCTTCACAGCATAATCAAGATTGCATAGAGATCGTTATTTTAAAGAGAGAGAGAGAGAGAGAGAGAGAGAGAGGTCTTTATTTAATGTGACACTTCTGATTGGTCAACAGCAGGCAGTTCACACGTGTTTTTTTTTTTTTTTTTTTTTTTTTGTTAGGTTGATTTTTCCCTGGTCCTACTTGCAGGCTATTGGCTCATTCAAAACACAGCTCTTGCGATTGGAAAATCGCGTCCATTCATATCGCAATTTCGAAATTTTCAATTTCGATTAATCATTCATCCCAAACTGGAGCTGCAAATTTGAACAAAGACAACAAACTGAAGGCTTGAAGATCTGAACAGCTGACAAAAAAGTATTATCTTAAAAAAAATGGATCACCGTAAAAATTCTTATCCCATTTGACTGGGTAAATCTGCGATCAATAAATAAATAAAAATAAATCTTATAATAAAATGGCAGAGGGCCTGAATTGCTTAGGGCCACTGGGCTTCAGCCCAGTTAAGTGCATGCATTAAATCACCACAGGTAGTGTACATAGTATATTTATATACAATATTGCAATACAAACATCACAGTACAGCATATTAACAACCAATTTGGATGGACGGAACAGATAGATATACGTTATTGGGTCACTAAAGAGGGCTTTTAGGTGCAACAGTTCCAACAAAGAACACACATAACAAGTTACATTGACAGCACATGCTTACAGTATGTGAAACGGAAGCTGCAAGCCTTAGATGAATGTGTGGAGGCTGAAAATGGGATGTACATGCATTTGCATGCCCTTGTGCATATCAGTTTAGTGTTCTTTCTTTTTTATGATGCATACATCCTGAGGCTTGGATCAGCTTCTAAATCTGCTGGTCAGTGTTTTGCTGTGGCCTCCTGCCAGACTCAAGAAGGTGGACGAGTTTGGCCTGAGTCTTGTCCATTACTGCACACAGTATTGCTGTAGGCTTACGTGAAATCTACTAATTTTGTCTAAAAAGGCTGTTATTGCGACAAGCAGTAGGTAATTCACAGCACAGAGGACAAATCCTGATGCAACCTGCACTTCAAAATTATTCAAGCTCACAGTCGAGTCATATTATTATATAATATCATATAATAATCTATATAATAATATAATAGCAAGATGGGAGACTCAAAAAGGTTCTGGTAGGTCATCACAGGCATCTAAAGCCATGCTGACTGTAGTCCATCCCACAGCTGCTGGAGGGCACATGGGGAGGATCCATGGAGCCAACACCACCATCCAGATGATCCCACAGATGCTCCAATTGGTTTCAAGTCTGTAGAATTTAAGGTCCAGGGTAGTACTTGGAAGTCTTGGTCAGCTCTTCCAACCAATGTGGGACATTTCTAATCATGTGACGTGTCGCAATGTCTTTCTGGAAGATCCCATCCGCCCCAGTAAAGATAATCAGCATGTATGGTGTACATGATCTTCAAGGAAGGATTCATACCCAAATCAGTTGAGAGTGTCCTCCACATGAACGAGTGGGTCCAGAGAATGCCACAAAAACATTCCCCAGACCATAACACTGCCACCTACACGCTTAGTGTCATAATAATGTGACTCGACATGCAGGAAGAAGTTTGTCCATACAAGGTTGTATCTGTTATAGCCTCAACGCTGTACTAGATATGGCTGCACAATAGAGGACACTTATCTTTTGCTCAGCCCTCAAAACAACATGTATGACCTTTCTGACCCAGGTCACAGTCTCACACCAATTTGTGATAGCACCCAGTAGAAGCTCCACATGTCTCTGCTAACCCTTGACTCACCCCTGTGGACTTTCGAAAAAGGAAAGGCGCTTTGCAGCACCACTTCAGCCTTCCACACACAGGATGATTCCTCAGGGATCTGTAGCCCCAGGAACCTGAAGCAGCCAATAGTTCCGCGAGGTCGCCCCACCAACGCTGACCCAAGTGCGACTCCCTTCGCGGCCCGCAAAGCCAACGAAGAGCCCTTTGGTTTCATTGACATTCAAGACCATGGCTTGTTATTATGGCACCATTTAGTGCGCTGTGGGGCGGAGCAGAGGCGAACATGTTCTGCATGGGAAGAACGCTCAGCCATCTGAACAGTCGCGGCCGGAAAAGCTACGTTCCCTATTGCGCATCTGGAAAACTCAGTAAATCCCGGCTCAAGTTCACAGCTGAGGTGAACCGCCAGCCACCTGACCTGAATGTCAGAGTGCCTCAGATGTTCCACCCGAACAAATTGCCTGCTAATGAGCTCCTGCATCTTAATACAGAAGTCGGCTTTATTCTCCGCCGCGTGAACATCATGCTTCTCCTTTTTTTCTTCTTTTTTTTTTGAACTGACAAAACATTTGTCATAATAAAGCAATGCAAGACTAAAGCAAGAGATTGCACCTGCTGTGTCGGTATTTAATTAGACAAGAACATCTTAACTGGAAACTTCTCGTTATCAGTGGCGCAGAATCGGGAGGGGGTACATGGCCATCACACTTCTTTCTTTCATTCCACAAGACACATTCGGCTGCTTTTGGGATGATTTTCACTGAAGATACACGGACTATTTTATTGAGGACACATGTTCAAGAGCGACCTTTCCATAAAGCCTCCAACAACAATACGGTTGTCAGCAAGCTGTGTAAATGAAGACGTGCTGTGAGGTGAAAACACATCTCTGGCTGTGAGCTGCAGCACTCAGTTAGACACCTAACCCCACCACCTACTACTTTGATTAGCATTGTGGCTTTATTGCCTGTCTATACTACACAGCGTCCACATTTAGAGAGCTATTCATCTGAAAAGGTCTGCAGACCATTCAGTTTCCTCAAATGAGAAAGCGTTTCTGTCTATTATTCAGCTCATAACGTAGACATATCTACAATGAAATAAGAATTAAAATTAAAATCATCATCGTTATTAAACAGAACTATCTGCAGTCAGATAGGAGAGTACAGAGAACTTTATCAACATAAAATACAATGTAGAACATATGACTACCTGGAATGAACCACCATAAAAAATTAAATCCTATGCTTTATCATATATTCATACAACATTAAATAACAAAACTTTATTGTGAAGCCATTCTATATAGAAAAAAAGCAGTTTTCCTATTATATGCTAGTATAAAGCTAATAATGGTGGGTACCCCCTCCTCACTGGGGCATATAACTTCAGTTCAAATGTAACTACAACACTTGTAACACATCCTCATCTGCAGGGAACAAGTTTAATTATGACACTATTTTGGAAATTTAAAAATCAGTATTTAAAAAAATATTAACTGCAAAAAATATTAGTTATTAAAAAGTAATAAGTAATTATAAATACTTACATATTACTGTTATTAGTACTATTATTGCAATTATTATAACATGCATGTATTACTAATCCAATTAGTACTTTTATTTCTTTGCTATACTCTTACTATCTCTAATTCATTCTTTTCAGTTCTGGTGTTTGGATAATTGGGCTCACTTGCAATGTACTGCAACGTTTAAGATGACACAACCTGTGGAGTTCATACTCCAAAGAGCAGCAGCAGAAAACATACCATCAAAGCAGCACAGCACAGTCCCTCTTCACTCCTTACCATTCTAGTAGTCTTTGACATTAAAACAGTTATATTGTCACTTTCTGTTGGTTTAGTTCATGTTGGAATATTTAAAACTAACAATCTTACAAGTAGCTACATTAAACAACTAGTAACTTAGAAAAATATATATATTAATGATTTACAAGCTATTTAGAATATACACTACTGCTCAAAAGTTTGGGATCACAGTGAAATGTTCTTGTTTTCAATCTTCCTTCCTTAACACAACAATGGACTGACTGGTCTCTAAAGAAAGTTGTTTCTTTCTGGTCATTTTGAGTCGGTCAGCAAGCCATCAACTGCTGATCTTCAGATACTAAACTAACCTAGAATGTTGTTCTCCCTTTTATACTCACTTATTAGTAGAATGTTTTTCAGCTGTGCATCACAATTGAGCAAGAGTGTCCTAACAACCAATTAGCCCAATAACATCCTTAACTTGGATTGGTGGCCATACCAGGAGATTTAGACAGAGGACTGAGAATTGCGATTAATAGGACTATATGCAAAATAAGCCTCTATACAAAAATAGACTTTAATACAAACATTTTTATTCTTTAAAAATCATCTGATACACTTACACTAATTGTGAAATGGGCAATATTATTTGCGAATTGCATGTAAGTTACATTCAAAAATTTCTAAAGTGATCCTAAACATTTGAGTGGTAGTGTAACATCATGGCAACTGTAACTGCAGGTCTACTCTTTCACTTTGTTGTATGTTTGAATTGCTGCATGTAGACATTCCTCCCAACATTTAACCTCCCTCCCTTAAAACCATGATCCACCTCCCTAATAGTACCTGCTCTGTGGTGGTGCTGTGGGGGTCCTGACCATGAAAGAACAGGGTGAAAGGGGATAAACTATATTTGCAGGAATCAGGGACTACAGTCTGGAATGCTCCTGTATGGTAAGTGGGGCTGATGAAATGGAGAGTGAGTGTAGAAACAAGGAGACGGTTTTAACATTATGACTGATCTGTGTATATTAATCAAATAACAGAAATGACATTTAAAAATAAAAATGTTAAATACTGTGCTGAAACAATCTGTATCTCTCAAACAAGACATGCATACTCCCCACCGGAGCTTCACATCAGATGCAGTGCTGATATGGCAGCCTGCCTTCTATTACGCAATATATAAACATATACTCTTTTATTTTACACAAGACCTCACTCTGAATGCATGAAAACAACAAACACACTTGAATCAGCCCTGCTAATATCACAGGGCACAGACAAAAGATGAGAGACAACAGATTTGATGTAAAACTCTGAAGCAAACAACTCGGAGCAACAGCTTTTCATTATCTGCACCTAACGCTGATGACTTCAAAGCCAGCAGACAGACTAATCTGTGAAACGTGCTGCAGTGGTGTGGCGTGGCTTATCAGTCTGGCTACTGTTCCGCTAAAGGCTGTTTAAAAGAACGCTGATTATTTCCATTACAATGAGAACTCACAGAAAACACTAGGAGAAGCAGGGAGTGAAGATTTCAAGCTCTTCTCGTCTGACCTCAGCCAGTAAGGCCCAAACTCTGAGCGGACCGAATGGTATATTAGTAGCTAGTAGGGTTGTGAGGTTGGGCGGCTGATAATAATGTCGTAACTTTGTTATTGCCGTCAGAATGAAGAGGGAGACCAGTTCAGAGTTTCAGCTTTTTATTCCTGGGATTGCGGTACCAATGTTTCTCTGAGCTCTCACACCCTGGTCTCAATCATGTCTCTGCTGCATAATCCCTTTTATGGCCCGCCTTCCTACTTCTTTGGGCCATTTTGGGTACACCGGGCCTGTCGTAATTGTTTTGGGTAGGGTGGTTCTCAAGCCTAGAAGGTCTAAAGATAACATTGCAGGGTCTTGATTACGTATGTAAGCACATGTTTTTACCCAAAGCTATGATTTATATAAATTCCCAACAATAAAGTTTAAGAAGAGGGTGATTTGTGCCACCGTTGTCAGAACAAAATCTTATCTCTGCAATAGCATTGTTATAAGAAAAAAACATGACTTTACTTTTAACTGAAGTCAATGTAACCAGACTAAGTCGTTTTGGGACGTTTGATGTTGAAAAAAACAACAAATCTTCCAATAGCAGCGACATATTAATTAAGATTCTGCTTCTGACAATCTGAGAGGCCAAAAGCTGATGTAGTTTTGTTGCTTCATACAATTGTACGGCATCAGTGACCAATGTGCATCCATCATTCATACAAGCTAGCAACAAGCTCAAACTTTCGGTAGCACAGTAGCAAGCAACCTATACCCTCCATATGAATTGAGTTTGACGCGTGAGTAATGCAAACTCCATCCAACCAAACATCTCACAGTTACATGAAAAACAAAGAACTGTAGCTTTAATAGGTGCAAATTCTATATTTTTCTACAACAAGATTCTAAAATGACCTCAAATCATCAATATGATGTAAAGAAATCACTTTTAATTGTGCATCAAAGACATCTTAGTCAACAAGATAACGAGCTATAAGAGGCGATAATGAATTACTGTAGCGTGGAGTTGAATCAGTCCAACATGAGAGGATAAAGAAGTAGTGCTTCTGCCCTGACGGTGCATTCTAACCTCTTAGAATAATAGTGTTAAATTTTCTGCTCCCAGTTAGGACCTTTATGGGCAGGTAACCAAAGAAAGGAAGAGTAAACGCAATGATGGTTGAAGTTCTTGGTAAGTGATAACAGCTGCCTCCTCTTGGCAAGAAACCATGTTCAGCAGCAAACAAAAGAAGTGATATAAATAGTGATGAAGTTTGATGCTGAACTTTTCTTTTTGATGCAACTATTTCGCTAGACTGGTAAGAATAAAAGAGAGAGGGAGAGGGACTGTGCATTTCCTTGTTTCTTATGATAGGAGTGGACGCCACATGTTTCTAGTGCTATGTAACCCCAACTAACTCCTTTCATAGATTTAATCAGGACAGTCATTGATGTCCCTTCTTCCTTTGAAGAAAGTTTATGTCTGCTGCCTGGCTTATCACAATGTGGTGGTCAGATCCATTTGCCCTAATCTAGAAATTCTGGAGTTTGGGCTTTCCACTGATATCAACAGCATGCTGTAAAGAAAGTTGGAAGTGTAAATGTACCATTGTGGTATCTTGCCATAGTAGTGTGGCAATGTTATAGAGATGCCCCCTTAAACTGAAAAAAAATAATTGTGTTCTTTCTTGGCAAACATTTTTGGCATGGGCTGGTAGTCCTCGCTAATAATAAACTGACCCAAGCTTACCATGTGAGCTTAGCCTAAAGACTATTGCTACTTTGTTGGCATGTCTGAGGGGTGCTGAGGCCCACCGGACCCCTGCGGGGGTGCCAAAACTTTTGCATATGGCTCCATTTCTAATAAATAAAATATCTTTGATTATAACTTGCTGTTGAAGGTTTCAAATGTGTTTTAAAGCAGCCCTACCATTCAACTTGCTGATTACACACGGAATTTAGTCACGATACTACCGTCCATCAGCTAATGTGTACAGGTTATTTGTCTGCAACACTCGGGAGGACAAACTTATAGGATTGCACTTCTCCTTAGGTGACCCAAACCTTCCTTTCTCTTCCTTCATTATATTCCTACTGTGTTAGACAGGTCTTCATGCTGCACAAGCAGGTAAATGCATTGCCGCTTATGGACATCCCTGACATGGGGGTTTGACTTAATGACCAGAAGAGACGGACATATGGGGGAGACGTGAAGGCGTGATGTGCCAATGCTGGGAGCCTCTGAATGGCGCGTTAATGAACAGCAGCACCTTCGTTTGGCACAGCTCTGCTCACGTCTGCCGTGACAGCCAGCGCTGTTCCGTTCTGCTGATGCCATGCGTCTCTCACGCCCAAAAAGTTCCCATCGCAGCCGAGTCGCTGACAATATCTGTCTCCGAAGAAAAAGAAAGGGAAAAAAAAGGTGCCGGAAGAAAAAAAAAATGCTGTGTCCCAGCACCATCTTGTCCTCACTCCTCTCCCTGTTTTGTCTATTTTCGCTTTCTTTCTCACTCTCTCAAGTCACACACAGAACAGGCCGGATTTCAGGTCCCTGACAGGGCTCCACTTCCCTACCCAATTCTCCTAATGCTCTACAGCCAAAATACAAAGTTCTAAACTTCCAGGACGGACTGGAGTCTCTGTAATTAACATCCTTGACGCTTGCCTTGGGACCTAGAGATGAATGAACGTTTCTCTGAAGCAATGATGGCTTTAAATCTCTCGAAAGAGACTTGAGCTCCCTTAAAGATGGTCAAATCTGAAGTCTGGGAGACAGACTTACTGCATAATTTATCTACCGTACTATTACTACTGTTCTAAATATTTCTTACATACCAGGTCTGCTGAGTTTAATCTGGTAGACACAGATGGCTGTCGCAAACAAGCTCAGCAAACAAGCTTTAGGAACCTAGGAGGCTTACAGCTACCACACCCTAGGTTTTTGCCACAGCCCAACCAGGAGAGGAGACTTGGCCAGGTGGGCCACAGAGGCAGGCCTTATAAATGTATGTTTGCCAGTTTGAATTGGGACCAGTCTGTTCCGCGACCCTGTAAAGACTAAAACGTTCCACTCTGAGACTGGCCTCTTCTTCATTTTGCCAGCAGGGCCAGAGGTTCTTAGAATTCCTTAGAAATCTTAGAACCCCGTATTTCTTCCTTCCTTCAATGTTTCTACTCCACTCAGATATTCCGCGTCTCCAAAAAGCCACAAGTATAGCATAAGTGTTGCTTCTGTCCTGGGTTTTTGAGCGGTGGTCTCCAAGCCTCCAAGAGCTGGATTCCTGCAGAGTTTAGCTCCAGCCTATATTCAACATGCTGCCATCCATCCAATCTGGAGCTCCCAAAGAGGTTAATCTGCTGTGGCGGACTGTGGTTGGAAATAGACCTTGCAGTAAGGTATCTCTCCATGACCAGGGTTGAAGACCACCGGTGTACTGGCTTGTGTTTACATAGGTATGCCACTTGCTACACGTTGTATTGTTTATTATTGCTTAGTGTTCGGATTATGGCCGTGGGCCAATCTTGTGTTGTTGTCTGCTGCGCTGTATTGTTTATTCTCTGATGGGATCTGTAGGCCTTCATGTAATTATATCATCGCTGTGTTTGATCAGATTTGCTGTTCTAAGTCGAAACATTTCCCAGTGTAACAATGCACACAGGTGAATCTGTCTGACAACGAGATTGTGTTGTATCGTCATGCAACACAATCTCTTTTCAGTAATGTGCATGTCAGTGCATGCAGCAAACGAAACAGCATACCTGTAGGTCAGGGTATTCCAGTCCTTTCCTCAGAGGGCCGGTGTGGCTGCAGGTTATCATTCCAAATGAGCAGGATCATCTGATTCTACTTAATTAATCAACTACTCAGCCTTTAAACAGCAGATCATCTTGATCTTCTGCTTTGTGGGAATAAAAACCTGCAGCCAAACTTGCTTTTTTCAGGCAAGGCTGGACACCCCTGCTGTAGGTGCTTGCTTATGTTCTAGACCTGAAACTAAACTTTTTAATAGATGTGTGTTTCCACTAGACTGCAAGAATTTCTAAAACTCTCCCAGCTTAAGGTTATTGTTTGTACAGAACATCCTTCTCTTTGCCTCTTAGAAGTGGAAAATTTTTACTTTTCCCTTCATTTTATTTTTATTTCAGTTTCAAATTGTGATTTTTCCCTAGCACAGACTTTAGTGGATGATGTTTCGGGGTTAATGGGGAATTCCACTGGCTTATTAAAAGGTTTGAATAACGTTGTTGTTACGATGTAAGCAAAGTGATTCCGAGTGGATCTGGTTGTTTGTAGAGACTTTAGAATTAGAATGAGTAATCAGAACTTAAACACTAGAGGGCAGTAAGCACACTTGCCCTAAGTGGTGGGCAGCCCTATCCGCAGCATTTAGGGAGCAGTTAGGGGTCAGGTGCCTTGCTCAAACCCACTTTAGTCATGTCCTGTTGGTCTAGGGGATTGAACCAGTGACCTTCCCAAGACCAGATCCCTAACCTTCAGCCCACAACTGCACCAGCGGTGGTGATAGCAACCAGAGGTCACCAAGTCCCCAACTCTCACTTACAAACCTGTACCACTGCTTCTATCTATGTATAAAGATGTAAGATAAATCATAGCCAGTTGTAGCTCTTGTTATTAAGATATGATTAGGTGTCAATCACATTCTGTTTGGCGTTTTCAGATTCCTTGGGAAAAGACTGGTGAAATGAGGAATAGGCAACATTACCACGTTATCAGAATAAAAATATATAATAATAATAATAATAATAATAATAATAATAATAATAATGAAAATATACTCTCAAA
Source organism: Megaleporinus macrocephalus (assembly GCA_021613375.1). Taxonomy (NCBI): domain Eukaryota; kingdom Metazoa; phylum Chordata; class Actinopteri; order Characiformes; family Anostomidae; genus Megaleporinus; species Megaleporinus macrocephalus. The sequence continues at coordinate 39,151,216 of CM038709.1, read as the reverse complement.
ACTGGTCATGAGTGCGTGTCACCCACAGAACCCACTGTACCTACAGCCCTAATGATGTTCACTTTAGTTTTTGTCTGGAAGCATCTCCAAAGCCTTCTAATGCCTAGTTGACGCTACACGATTTTAGCTTGTTTTTTCAGTCGTCAACTGTTTTTTGTAGATTGTCGACTAAAACCTTTGCTCTGAGGCAAGTCGGCGATCCCTCGGTGCTCGCTCAGTCATGTAGTGTCGTCGAATGCTCGCCGACTAATCGCAGACGCTCGGCAAATATCTAGCATGTTTAATATCTGGGCCAGTTGGCGACTGTAAGTCAACAGCAGCCTCTAGCGACAGCCAATGGGATCGCATAGAGAGAGAACCACGTCACTGTTCACGCAATCTCTCTGCGACTGCGGACGGCATGTATGATTTCATTGGTAAAATATTTATTCCAGCTCTCTCTGCAGAACAGTCGCTGCTGGCCCCTGTCTTTATCTATCTTCATAGCTTTTTCTTCTTTCTTGCAGATCAGCTCAGTAACAACTCATATCGCTGGTTTGTTGACGTCCGTTTTGGAAATATTGTTGTTCTACGTGGTGTCGCCAGACCTTACATACGTTTAGTTTTCATGTGTTCTTGTGTTTTTGGATCGAAGCCAGATGAGCCGGCGATTCTCCAGAGTGAAAGTCATGTAATTGGTGACCCTGTGTTGCCGATCAGTCATGTAGTGTGAAAGACACAACAACTGAAAGACTTCCGTTTACAGCACAACCAGTCACGTAGTGTGAACGACACAAAAACCTGGCGACTCAACCAGTCGTGTAGTGTGAACCAGACATAAGTTTTTTTGTTTAAGTGCAGACCGTGTTTTTTCCCTGGCCTCTTCGTCAAAATCCACATGTAGTACAAGACCAGAAAGTTACGACTATGTTCCCGTTGCCTTCAAATGAAACTGCCCAGGGGGGAAGAGAAAAAATCTCAGTGTACACAAATGCAGCATCATATGTACTGTTTCAAAGGCGGTTGGGGCGCCTTTGAGTCGTCTTACATTTTGGAGAAAAACATTGATGGTAAATGGATGAAGAAAAAAAAACATGACTCAATCCAAGATAGTGTCCTTATCTGCTACAGCACAAGAGATGGAGCATTGCCCTCCGATGAAGCACTCCCCAAAAGAGGAGCTCAGGATATGGAGTCGGATTATGCTAATCCAATAGGCATTCTACATGTTCCCCCTTCCTCTCCTCTGGCATTGGATCTTTTCAAAGGGGAGCCATTCACATCCCTAATGAGATTACGAGGGGAATGGAATTGAGCATTTAGCGGGCCTGTCTTTTTTTCTTTCTTTTTTTTGCGAAAGTGGTATCGGGGACTCTCTCTCTCTCTGTCTCGCTCTCTCTCTCTCTAGCTGTTCATTCCACCAGCTGTCATTTCAATCGATCCAGTGGGCCTGACAGTATTCAAAAAGGCTCACTTAATCTCTTCCAAATGACTTCAGCTGTAGGCTGGGGGTGGGGAGTCGGCATGGAAGCGTGAGGGTCGGAGAGTCAGTGACCAGCATCGATCAGCAATTTGTATGCAATGTAACGTAGAACGGCTGTTATTTTTGTCAGGGTAAAATTGGTTTTCGCTCGTGTGTGGGTGTCTGTGTGTCATTAGGGGGCTCACTGTTGCTCTCTGCTGCCTACTCACCGAGATATAGTCCTCTGAAGAATGGCATAATCCTCCTGGGCTAAGCAAAAAAAGGGATTGTATGGTGGGAGGATGGAGTAGAGGAAACAGTGGAGGAGGTTGGAGAGCAAAGAGACAACATGGTTTCAATGTGCTTCTGTAGGAGGGCGGCGTTTGCAGTGGTGTTTGCTGTGGGAGGACGCTGCACCTTTGGGGACAAGGGTCTTTGGCGGAGCATGCATCCACTGGGCCGTCAACTTGCTCCCAACTTCGCAGAACATTTGGTCAACCTTCAGTAAGTTGGTGTACCAGTTCTTCGTTTCATTATTTGACATTTCGAATGAACTGGGATGAATAAAAGGGTGAAACATATCTACGAGCCTCCTCCAGAGTGAGATTTGCCCATTTAGAGACTGGGAAAAGCCCCTCCTGATGATGCATCTTGAAGAAGCGAAGACCTTATAAGCAACTACAAGCACTTTGGGGCAGATACTTGAGGGCTGGCTGTTTGAAATGTTAAAAAGATACTGAGCTCCACCACTCCAGAGAGCACAGTTCCACTGTTCTACAGTCCAATGTTACAGGGGCTTTATACCCCTTTAGCTGACACTCGCCATTGGACAAGATTACCTTAGGCTCATGTGGGGCTGCTAGAGCATTCGATTCTACTGGTCAGTGCCTTTCTATGAAGATTATACACAGTTGAGTCATATTATTATGACTTTCTTACTTTCAACACATCTATATGGAGGACACTCTCAACTGATTTGGGTATGAATCCATCCTTACAGATCACAATTGTCTTTCCTGGGGTGAATGAGATCTTTCAGCAAGACAATGTAACACGTCACACGGCTAGAAATGTCTCACATTGGTTGGAAGAGCTGACCAAGACTTCCAAGTACTACCCTATACTCCTAATTTCCCAGACCTAAACCCAAATGAGCAACTTTGGCATCTGGATGGTGGTGTTGGCTCTATGGATCCTCGCCCATGCATTCTCCAGCAGCTGTGTTATGCACTGATGTCAGCATGGCTCTAGATAACTGTGACAACCTACTAGGACCTTACTGAGTACATCTAGCTGCTGCCCATGCTGCACACGGCGGTTACTCTGGATATTAACTGGTGGTCATAATAATGTGACTGGACTGTGTACAAGCTGTGAGCACTATTTTTGACTAATGTCAGCAATGGGTGCACATTCCTGTAGCTAAATGTTTCTAATGGCATTGATTAAAGGTACTTTTCTTGGTATGAACAAAAGATTAATATGTTAACTGGCAACATTTTATTTTAAGGTACACATTGAGATTTAAGAGAGCCAAATCACACACTTCTAAATGCTGTATTCACCACAAATTAAGTTTTATTCATTTTAAACTGTGTATCTATTTTTGGTGGTCTGTTATGTGACCATTACTTATATTTAAATGATTCATTTTAATAATGCCAAATCATAATTTTGTTAAGCCTGAGTTATTGCCATTGTTGACCATGAAGTATCATCTAAATACACATCTTACAAATGTACAAGGGGCAACATTTGGTTCCTATAGGTCATCATTAATTAAGTCCATTATCAGTAGTTCAAGTGCTTGAATGTTGAATGTGTTTTAGCATCACTAAATACTTCACTAATAGTTTGTGTTCCATACAATATTCCAATGACTAATACTGCACTTTAGACTATTGAACACATTTTCACATAGTGACTATTATAGTCATATTTAATTTATAAGCCATTAACTATAATAAAAGCATATACTTGACACTAAAACCTATAAAAACAAAAGCTGCCAATTACACACCAATAATCTATATATATATATATATATATATATATATATATATATATATATATATATATATATTCGGTTTGAAAGGTTTGAAGCATTTGTGGACATTGTTACATTTAAAAATATATTAAGACATTAAATTTTTATTTACTCAGCAAAGCACTTTTTAAAATATTTTAAATATCCAAACAGTACTAATACTGTAAGTAATGCTTTTACTTTTAGTGTTATTTAACCCTTTCCAAGCTTCTCCTTGTGGAAACAACCCAGTATTATGTACAGTTCTCATCTAATACCTGCTTTGACTGCTCAGTACTTCATTAAGCTAAATCAAGATTGCTGCTGAAGGAACTGAATACATTCATACAATTTCTGGAGAAATCTGGAGACTACACTTTGTTTTTCAAACTGGAGCTCAAGATATCTTTCAAAATTATATATTTATGCTACCATATAATGTATTCATGCTTATTACATCAGTTTTAATGATATCTGGTGTTCTTACTGGTGATAATACACTTATTACTAATATAAATGCTTTTAAACGATTAGCTTAGGTAAATTTCTGCACAGTGTTTATGTCAATGTCTTAACAAAGTACTTATAGTGCATTATTACAGCCAACAGTGATGTTCCTACAACTATTCATTGAATAATATATTAAGAAATGTTTCATTTTGGATATTTAATTTCAAGACCTTAATAAAATCCCAATTTATGTTACTTTTAAATTAAATGATACTTGTTAACACACCTGTTTGCTGTTACCATCAATACCTTAATAAGCTTTTTTGTATGAATAGTGCAAATACACTGTGATAAAGTCCTACATTCTTGTGGAATCATAACAGTTCCTGTATTCTGCACAGTGGACGCCTCTATACATAAGACACATCTAGTATCATTTCACTACAAACACTGTGTAGGGAAACAGGCGTGTACACCTAAGCAAAGCTTGGGATCCTAATATCTACAGAAACATATGGCAGGCTCGCTCAATTGGTGACTGCGTTGAGAGAAGATAACAGGGCAATTAATAAGTGAGACTCCCGTGGAGGAACCAGCCCTCATGACAGCCCCGAGAGGGAGAAAACATCAGGCCTCAGGTTCTCTTCTTTCGGCTCAAATCAATTTGCACATTGTCCATTCGGTCTCCCAAACCCCCCCACCCCGGCAGAGCAGTACCACCCACACCTCCCCCAAAGTAAACCGCAGTTGTGCCTGAGAGGAGACGGTGGGGACGCACCTTTCATGTGGTCCTTTTCATCCCGCCTGCCCTCCAATGCTACACGCTCTTTGAAGAGCGAGCGTCTCTTTTCATGAGCTTACTCTGGAAAAGCGATGTAAGCCATCACACTGCCATCTCTTTTGATGCCTTTTCTTTTTTCAGTCGCTTCAGCACCCCTCCCTAACCCCCGCCTCGCAACTCTCTCTCACTTCACCCCCCCCCCCATTCCCTGGCCCGTTTTCTTTTTTTCTTTTTTTTTTGGGGGGGGGGGGGGGGTTGGGGTTGGGGGGGGGTGTTGTATCAGTGATGCCTCTGCGATTACGACATTACAGCAAAGATGAGGTGTTAGTGAGTTAATTAAGAGAGCTGCACTTCTAAAAAACTAATTGGAAATAAAAATAGACCAGGTTTTAAGAAGGGTGCGAGTCTTCGTCATGGCTGCGAATGACTTTCGCTGCATCTCTAGCGGTACCCACAAAGGTGGAGGCGCATGACAGGTCGAGAAACTCCAATCAAACGATGTGTGCCAGTCATATCTTATCCGCGGCGGTAACACCCAGCCAAAGCTGATAAATCTGTAATTTAGCCAGCAACAACTTAGAGACGTAAGGAAGAATCTGGAATGAGATAAGCCTCAAAAGCCGAGGCGGGGCAAAGCTGTCATGTTCGCCGCAAAAAGTCATCTTTAAGGCGGCCGTGGTTGCGCTCCTGTTGGTGGCTGCCTTTGAAGTAATACAAGCTGATGCCTTGTAACCTGCACAACCTGACAGCTACTGTGTCTCGCAGTGCAACCTCACAGACAAACGTAACAGAACAGAGAAACCGGATCGATGCGCCGGCCCCTTTGACGTTCCGAAGCGAGCACGGTGAAATCGGGAGATCGCGGAGGTCATAACAGCACCGAGGGTGAAATGAACTTGCCGTGAACTTGATCTCAACGGACGGTGGCTGTGAATAATTCCATAAGTAATGATCCTCTCGATATGCTCTCTCCAGATATGAAGAGTGCTATACTGTAATAACCAGTGCGGGAAGCTCTTCAATATTGAGTTATTTGACGAAGCATTCCCATATCTCGCCGAACAGTCCAATATGAAGCTATAACAGAAAGAGTGGGGGTGGTGGAGGGGAGGAGGGGGGAGGATCAAATATCACCCACGGACTGTTTGCTTTTCCAAGCCTCTGGCGTCTCCAAAAAAAAAAAAAAGAGAGAGGGGGTACTGGCCCCACATCATTCACATCTTGAAATCTGGTAATGTTCTGCTAAGACTGAGGGAGGATGAGGGCTAAATCCACCACCTGAAAGGTAAGCGGAGCCTCATTGGCTGACGGACGTTGCCTAGGGAACAGCAGACCTAGCGGGTCCAAAGAGAAGAGCCACCGGGGGCTTGTGGGGGAGCGTGAACTCTCCGCAGCAAAACGGTCAATAGGCTCTCACCAGCGCGCCCTGGGAAATGGGTCTCCCCTCGACAAAAGCCGAGTACAGCCGGTGGCACGGAAAGGGCGCAAACATTGCCGCACTGACTGTTAAACATCATTTCAAAAGAGGTATATTTGGTCAGGGCGTCACGCAGAGGTGGGCTGCATGTTCTGTTCTGCAGAGACTGGAAAGGGAAAGTGGGATTCTATATATATATCCACCCCTAAGATTCTGGCTCTCCATTTATCGCCATGCATATCTCTGTGTGAAGGTCAAGCACAAAATAACATTTGACAAGATAAAACCATGTGGATACGCCTGTAGAGTTATGTCGTCTTACGTTGTGTAATCGATCTATTTTGCTCTGCTTATGCAGCAGTTTTATTGCAGGAAACAAAATCACGGCAGGAACAGCGATATTACTCTCTTCAAGCGCGAGTCCTCAGAAGAAAAGTGAATAAAACTTACATTTAATGTTCCTTTCACACTAAAAGAAGCTGTATTTACCGTTCATGTTCGCAGAGGCCAGAATATACTCAGGCTTCAGGTTGTTTAAAGAAGCTCAGACCTACATTAAGGCCTTTTTTCACTTTCATATTTTCCCCAATCTAAATATCATCTGATTATATCTGTCATTGGGAAACAATAGGAGATTGATGTTTATGTTGCAGAAGGGGGACGAATCAGGAAAGGGTGGGAGCGGGATGAAAAGAAATATCTGTTCAACACAGACTTCTAATACAAGAACTTGGTCCAGAAACAACGTATGTATCTTCTCTAAATATTGAATGGAACAATATCTTGAGCACAAGTTATTATTTGGCCAAAATTGCATTGGACGGCAGGACTTTTGTGCGGCTCCCAGGATCCTTGAAGGCGAGACAGCTAAAAACAATCTGTCGGAAATACCTAAAGAGCACGTTAGACAGTGTTTTTCGTTTCCACTTTCATGTTTTCCCCTAGTCAAAATCTTAGCTAATTATATCTGGGCCTCAATAGACACTCCTATACATTGGGAAACAATAGGAGATTGATGTTTATGTTGCAGAAGTGGAACGAATTCTAGTGTAAGTGGGTGGGAGCGGGATAAAAAGTAATATCTGTTCAACACAGACCTCTAATACAAGAAATTGGTCCATAAACAATGTATGTATCTACTCTAAATACTGAATGGAACAATATATTAAGCACAAGTTATCATTTGGCCAAAACTGCATTGGATGGCAGGACTTTGGTGCAGCTCCCAGTACCCTTGAAGACAAGACAGCCAAGAAATCTGTCAGAAATACCAAAAGAGCATGTTAGACAGTGTTTTCATTTCCATTTTTCTATGTTTTCCTCTAATCAGAATCTTAGCTTATTGTATCTGGCCCTCAGTAGACACTCCTGTACATTGGGAAATAATTGGAGAGTGACATCTACATTGCGAGAGCTGGACAAATGCTGATTTTTGGCAGGGGAGGTTACAAATTCTAGCAGTAGAGGGTGGGTTCAACACTGACCTCTATTAAAAGAAATTAGTCCATAAACAGTGTATGTATCTCTAAGTATCTCCTCTAAAGATGACATGGAACACTGTCTTGATCACAAGTTATAGTTTTGCCTAACTGAATTTGACAGAAGGACTTTGGTGCTGCTCCAAGGATTTATGAAGGCTAGACAGCTATAAACAATCTGTCAGAAATATGGAAAGTTAGTGTTTTTTTTGTTTCCACTTTCATGTTTTCCCCTGATTAAAATCATAGCTAATTATATCTGGCCCTCAATAGACACTCCTATACATTGTCAAACAATAGGAGAGCGACATCTATGTTGCAGGAGCTGGACAAATGCCAATTTTTGGTAGGGACGATGACAAATTCTATCGGTAGAGGGTGGGTTCAACACTGACCTCTAATATAATAAATTAGTCCATAAACAATGTATGTACTTCTATGTATCTCTTCTAGAGACCACATGGAACACTGTCTTGGTCACAATTTATAGTTTTGCCAAATTGCATTCGATGGCATGACCTTGGTGCGGCTCCCAGGATCTTTGAAGGCGAGACAGCTAAAAACAATCTGTCGGAAATACATGAAGAGCACGTTAGACAGTGTTTTTCGTTTCCACTTTCATGTTTTCCCCTAGTCAAAATCTCAGCTAATTATATCTGGCCTTCAGTAGACACACCTATACAGTGGGAAACAGGTAGAGGGTGGGTTCAACACTCACTTCTAATATAAGACATCAGTCCATAAAGAATGTATGTATCGCTATGCATCTTCACTAAAGACTACATGCAACACTGTCTTAGTCACAAGTTATAGTTTTGCCAAATTGCATTCAATGGCAGGACTTTGGTGCGGCTCCCAGGATCCTTGAAGGTGAGACAGCCAAAAACAATCTGTCTGAAATAGCCAAAGAGCAAGTTAGACAGTGTTATTAAGAAGAATAAACCAGCACTCCATTTGAAATCCATTTGCCCTTCAGAGCATTTGACTACTGCCGACAAGTTACAGAGGAGCCGAACATGAATCACAGGGCTGATAAATGCGAGCCTGGAAATATCTGACATCCTACACGACGTACAAAACGCTTGACTGCTGAAACATTTACAATACCCAACAAGTACGAGTGGTAAGAAAGCACGTGTTTGAACCCTCCAGTTCTCACCATCTGCAGCTGTTTCATATGGCGCATACAGAAAGAGAACGGTGCCTTGAAAGCTGACAAACAAAGGTGGAGGAAAGGAGGGAGGGTGAAGAAACACCATCACAGCCTCTCTCTTCTCCTGCGATGTGGCGCTTTGTGTTGGGAAAAGATAAACGATTTGGAACTGCGTGGGACGCATTCCCTCAGGAAGCTGGCAACAACGCCAAGATGCCAATGAAGGGTGCCGATGGAGAGCAGAAAGAGGGGCGAGAACGAGGGAGGAGAGTGTCAGAGTTGGGATGTGAGCGTTGGACAGATTTGGAAGATTCTCACAGAAGCAGGAGATGTGATTTAATGGGATGAGCCGGCGGGGGAGAAATCTGCTCAGAGGCAAATAGGATCCAAGGGTCCAGGAGAACTGGGATTGATCCTCCCCGACACCTTCTTCCCTGCCAGTGTTTATGACTTCTTCTGTGCCAGGAGACACCCTCTTAGAAATCAATGGCTGGAAGACCCTCAAATCTTTGGGGAAACAGCCAGGCTAACAAATCCTATTGGCGGGGATCATGATTAGGACTGCTCGCGGTTGTCTCCGAAGACAATGGAGCTGGCGTAGAAAGGCGTTGGGGTTTGCATCTGGGGAGGTGGGCTTTGGAACGGTGCGTGTGTTCCTAAGCGTTTGAGTGATTGTCACTCCCACTCACAGCCACTTTATGGTCCGCCGTGTCCGTCCCCTGCTCCTCGGCCGAGTCCCAACTAATTACCAGCTCTGTGCTGTGGAATGAGGATCGATTTTTTTTGCTGCCGGATGCCTCTCAGGGGTGTCTGCGTCTAAAGAGGTGAATTGGCCCGCTGGGTCAGCCTCACCATTTGAAATGTCAACGTTTACGCTCGCGTGCGCCGCTCCGGGATTGCTTCAGAGCGCTCACCTCATGGCTGTTGGTATTCTCTGGACACGGCTGCACTTTAGTTTCGCTTGCACTTACGCGCCAGTCGTAAATATTCACGCCCGGTCCCACCGTACGAACATACAGATGGGTCCTTACTCAGATGAGCTTAGATCATAAAAGACAGGGTCTCTTACTGTTAACACCACAACAGCATAAGCATCCCAGGAAAGTGCAGTGAGGACACAAAGGCAGTGGACTCATATGGAGGCCTGAAGCGTCCGAGACCAGATCAAGCTTTTCTTTTTCCTGAAAATTACCAAAGATTGTTCAGTTTCTTTCTTCTGTAAACTGTATCCAGAATCACCACACACTGTCAAACAAACAAACTACAACCATTTTTATTATTACATAAAAACATATTAATAGCAACGTTCCCTTGGGAGAAATAATCAATTAGATCCCAACCCAGCAGATTTCAGCATGCAGTTGTTTTCAACCTGTGCGCTGTGGCCCCCTTGTGGGCAGCTTTGTTACGAAACACATTTAACCAAACATAGTTATAAATACGAAAAATATAGTTTATTATTCTCTGGGTTTCGTTTCAAATTAGGCTTTAAAACCCAACAACTTACACAATCACATAAACACAAAACACAGTGAATGGATATGTAAACCTGTCAAACTGAGCCAGAACTCTATCCTTCCTCTCTTTAGCCTGACATCCCCCACTCGGTAGCTGCCAAATCAGCATTAGGTGAGTCAGACGAGGATCTGATTGCTTAAATCCGCGCAACCTTTTTTTTTTTTTTTTAAAGCTCTAGAAACAGAGAATGAACTGTTTTATTCAGTTTACTTGGGTTTTATTGATACTTAGTTTCTTTCCTTTACCTGCACTTGGCTGGTCTCAACAACAATTTCCAGCTCCTCCTTGCCTCGAGTCCAAATGGGGTTAAGACTGGGAAGAGACTGAGACCGGACTCAAGTAGTTTCTATATCATATATTCATTTCTATATTTCTAAATACAATATATACCGTATACCTACACTACCGCTCAAATGTTTAGGATCACTTTAGAATTTCATTTCATGCAATTTTCATGCAATTCACAAACAACATTGTCCATTTCACAATTAATGTAAGTGTATCAGATGATTTTTAAAGAATAAAAATGTTTGTATTAAAGTCTATTTTTGTATTATAAAAGTCTTATTTTGCATATAGTCCTATTATCAGCAATTCTCAGTCCTCTGTCTAAATCTCCTGGTACGGCCGCCAATTCAAGTTAAGGATGTTATTGGACTAATTGGTTGTTAGGACACTCTTGATCAATTGTGATGCACAGCTGAAAAACATTCTACTAATAAGTGAGTATAAAAGGGAGAACAACATTCTAGGTTAGTTTAGTATCTGAAGATCAGCAGTTGATGGCTTGCTGACCGACTCAAAATGACCAGAAAGAAACAACTTTCTTTAGAGACCCGTCAGTTCATTGTTGTGTTAAGGAAGGAAGATACTCCATTGAAAACAAGAACATTTCACTGTGATCCTAAACTTTTGAGCGGTAGTGTAAGTGTGATATATTTGCTCAGCAAAAGCCTTCAAATGCAGGAATGGCATGTAGGTAGGAAAATGCGAGGACACAAATAAGCAGGTATAGTGATATCCTTGATAGGCTACATGCGTTATTAGACATGACACAGTGGTGTCATGCTTGTGATGCATGAGCAACGATTCCGCCGACTCACGTAACAGCTTGGGGCGACTCCTTTGTTTCCTTTTCTTCTCTAATTGAATAGTTTTCTAGTGGGTTTCAAACTTGACAGCACAAACAGATCTGTTCATTGTGACAAAGGCATAATCCCCCCTTTTTACCCCTGTAGGCATTACAGAGGAGTGTCCTCCACACATGGTTAGTACAATGCAGGAGCTGCAGGGCAGCGAGATAGATGTAGATTAGAACACTTTAGAAGGAGAGTGTGCTTTGATTCCATTCATGCATGAAAGGGATTGCGCTTTGACAGACACCAGACACAAGCCCTGCACAGGCTTAGTAAAATAAGAGTGTATCAGTTCAGTCACAACACCGTTGGGCCCTAGCTGCAGGACATACCGGGTAATGGACATACTTGTAGTTATGCTTGATTTTGAAATGTAAATAAATAAAGTCTCACTGTTGTTAAAAGGGGCGGCATGGTGGTGTAGTGGTTAGTATGGTGGTGTACTGGTTAGTACGGTGGTGTAGTGGTTAGTACGGTGGTGTAGTGCTTAGTATGGTGGTGTGGTGGTTAGTATGGTGGTGTGGTGGTTAGTATGGTGGTGTGGTGGTTAGTATGGTGGTGTGGTGGTTAGTACGGTGGTGTACTGGTTAGTACGGTGGTGTAGTGGTTAGTACGGTGGTGTAGTGCTTAGTACGGTGGTGTGGTGGTTAGTATGGTGGTGTAGTGGTTAGTATGGTGGTGTAGTGGTTAGTACGGTGGTGTGGTGGTTAGTACGGTGGTGTAGTGGTTAGTACGGTGGTGTAGTGGTTAGAATGGTGGTGTAGTGGTTAGTACGGTGGTGTACTGGTTAGTACGGTGGTGTAGTGCTTAGTATGGTGGTGTGGTGGTTAGTACGGTGGTGTGGTGGTTAGTACGGTGGTGTGGTGGTTAGTACGGTGGTGTAGTGGTTAGTATGGTGGTGTGGTGGTTAGTATGGTGGTGTGGTGGTTAGTATGGAGGTGTGGTGGTTAGTATGGTGGTGTAGTGGTTAGTATGGTGGTGTAGTGGTTAGTATGGTGGTGTAGTGGTTAGTATGGTGGTGTGGTGGTTAGTACGGTGGTGTGGTGGTTAGTACGGTGGTGTAGTGCTTAGTACGGTGGTGTAGTGGTTAGTACGGTGGTGTAGTGGTTAGTACGGTGGTGTAGTGCTTAGTACGGTGGTGCAGTGGTTAGTACGGTGGTGTAGTGGTTAGTACGGTGGTGTAGTGGTTAGTACGGTGATGTCGTGGTTAGTACGGTGGTGTAGTGGTTAGTACGGAGGTGTAGTGGTTAGTACGGTGGTGTAGTGGTTAGTACGGTGGTGTAGTGGTTAGTATGGTGGTGTAGTGGTCAGCACTGTCGCCTCACAGCAAGACCATCTGGGTTGGGTTCCCGGTCCGGGTGGTTCTGTGTGGAGTGTGTATGTTCTCTCAGTGCTTGAGTGGGTTTCCTCCAGGTACTCTGGTTTCCTCCCACAGTCCAAACACATGCAGTTAGGTTGATTGGTCACTCTAAATTGCCCATAGGTGTGAGAGCGTAGGTGAGTGTTGGCCATGCGATGGACTGGCGAACTGTCCATGGTGTACTCCGCCTTCGCCCGATGATGCTGGGATTGGCTCCAGCCCCCCCGTGACCCCGGGAGCGGGATTAAGCGGCAGATAATGGATGGATGGATGGATGTTGTTAAAAGGCTACTCGTTTGGAAAGACCAATGAGTATTCAAAGCTGTTCCAGCCAGCATTGGAAGTCATTGTAGCTGGATGGTCACATACCAGGAATGATCACCATTACACGGCCTTGAATGCTATGTAATGCTATGTTTCTGCCCACATGAGGCTCTCACACAATCAAGATGATTTAATATAGACACCCTTTCAGTTTCAGCTCAAGTTCCAGCACATCAGGCCATAAAGGCGCAAGCACTCAGCCGGCTGCCGGTGTCCTTTTGTGCAAGCCGTCCACTCGTTCCGAGAGATCAGCAAGGGCACGTTACCTCTCGGCCATCAATTAATCAACAAGCCCACGCTCGCTCTTAATTCGGCTCGAGCGGTCACGCTCTCTGTTCCTCAACAGCCGAGGAGAATCGATTTTCAGCATCTGAAAAGATCGACGGAGGAATATCGGCAAACTTCAAGCAAATCACATGGGCCGCCGCGTCTTGGCAGCGCGGCCCCTTTGTCCGCATCTCCTAGATGGGATTGGTTGTGTAATCGCTCCCCCACACCATTCGCGGCTTGTATAATGGCGGATGTCAGCTTCGCACAAGGTATCTAATTCGCTGGAGGTGCCGCGCAGCAGAATCCATAGCGTCACTAACCAGGGGGAGCATGCGCCACCCACGCAGCCCTATCTGGCTCCATTCAGGAATCATTTAATCCTGACACTAATCTGTGCGTCTGCCTTTCACTGGGAGCGTTCGGCAAGAGCCAAGCCATTTACGAGTCAAAGCCACCAGCACGGGCCCCGTCTTGATCTGTCATCACGAAATTAGTCCTGAAGAATTCGGGCTTTTTGCTCGAAGAGGAAAGTTTTCCCCGAGCCGAAACATGAAGACCAATAAATAAATAAATAAACAAATAAATAAATAAATGAATAAATAACCCCCCGAAAAAACGTGGGAGATCCTACTCTTTTTCTTTCCACTGTCTACAGCGAGAGCGTTGCTCCAAGTTTAGACGTCCACAACTTCGCTCAAAAGTGGGCACTGCACAAAAGTTTGCCTATTTTTTTTTTGTGGGATATTATGCAATCTATTTTATGTGGGAGTCACGCTTTTGAGGCACGGAACCGCATTTAGCTTATCCTATACAGAACCTGTTACCGCGAAAGTTAGCAGCGTATTAGCCGAGGTCAGTGCTGACCCCATGTTTGCCTCATCCAAGTTATTCAGTTCGGGGAGAAAGAAAAAAAAAAAAACAGGCCGGTGTTATCGTCATGATGAGCCGATATGTCACTTTAGCGAGAGCATCGTAGGTGGATCCATACGCCTACACTGTCAGGAGAAGGTCCGATCAGGTTGGAGAGGGTGTAAAAATAGACACCTATTCATGGAATTACTAACAGCTTCCACCAGTACATGTGCCGAGTGCACGCTGTGTTACACAAATCAACATGAGGAGAGAAAGGGGGGGGGGGATTTTAGTGGCTAGTGTTCGTTTTTTTGGAAAAAAAAAAAAAGATCTCACAATGTATTGTGGCCTGATGATTACTGGCATTATCAGTACGGTATGTTTTATTATAACAGCAGTGCAAAAGAAATGTATATTTAGATGCGCAAATAACACTAAAGCCCACATAAACCTGCATCACTACAACATAAATCTAGTCTTTGCAGGATGCTAGAATGAATGTTTCATTGTAATGGCATTATAAAATCTGGAATCCCATTGTTTCATTGTTGTCTCAACTCTAATCCCATTTTTTTATTGTTGTTTCTACTGGAATCTCATTGTTTCATTGTTGTTTCTACTGGAATCTCATTGTTTCATTGTTGTTTCAACTGGAATCCCATTGTTTCATTGTTGTTTCAACTGGATTCTCATTGTTTCATTGTTGTTTCAACTGGATTCTCATTGTTTCATTGTTGTTTCAACTGAAATCTCATTGTTTCATTGTTGTCTCAACTGGAATCCCATTGTTTCATTGTTGTTTTAATTGGAATCTCATTGTTTCATTGTTGTGTCAACTGGAATCTCATTGTTTCATTGTTGTCTCAACTGGAATCTCATTGTTTCATTGTTGTTTCAACAGGAATCCCATTGTTTTATTGTTGTCTCAACTGGAATCTCATTGTTTCATTGTTGTTTTAATTGGAATCTCATTGTTTCATTGTTGTCTCAACTGGAATCTCATTGTTGTTTTAATTGGAATCTCATTGTTTCATTGTTGTCTCAACTGGAATCTCATTGTTTCATTGTTGTCTCAACTGGAATCTCATTGTTTTATTGTTGTCTCAACTGGAATCTCCTTGTTTCATTGTCTCAACTGGATTCTCATTGTTTTTTTGTTGTTTCAACTGGAATCTCACTGTTTCATTGATTTAATGTATTTTAGTATATTACATTATATTAGATACTCCATCTGTAATATCCTACATAGCATATTTAGGAATGAACAAAGAGAATGTCATAAATGCAGATGTAACGATTTTAAGGACCTGCATTCGACCATGCGATCTCTGAAAACACGCTCTGCTTATGTCGGCGCTGCCAAAAAAGACATATTTGCGTCCACAGGAAACAAGCTTTTCAGTGATATAGGACACATGATTGTGCCAAAGGTGGGCGGAGCTAATCCTTCATGAAATTTACTCAAATGCGGTTAGATGTGAGTGGATGGATGAAGATATTTCATAGTTCTGACATTTGTATTACAGAGGAGGCATGTTATGCTGCTGTAAGCAAAAGTTTGGGTGCCCCATTCAAATGATATGCTGTTGTGTTTTTTTTTTCCTTACAGGTAAATAAGTTAACTCGTCCTCTACAGAGAACTTCTGCACGTCTTAACGCAGACTGTCTCTGCAGAATTTGACACACTCGAAAGACAAAGAAAAGCTTAAACGTGGTCTATGCAGAAGTCTCTTCAATGTGTTATATTAAAAAATTGGAACGTTGCTAAAATGAGCAGAACATTGCCAAACTTAAGCGTGTTCCATGATCAGCAGTGGTTACCAACCACCAACCGGCATCTAACATGCTGCTCAACCATATTTACGCCTCTTACTGAACATTAACACATCTAATCCAGCCGTTCAGGAACTTCTGAAGAAGTGAAGTAGACGGAGAAGGCGTGACAGATAATCGTTGGAACTCGATTCTACAGAAAAGCAGATCTTCAGGGTCGGTGACCACTGGTGTATAGGACTTGTCTTCAAATAGAAAATCGCACCATTTGACTGGTGTTTAGACTTACAACCCGAAAGCCCTACATTATTAATAAGAGCTGGCAACACTCAAAGTCAAGGTGAGCAAACTTAGTGACGTGATTGAGTTTAGTGATTAAGTTGAGCTTGGTGACGCAATTAACTTGATTAAAAGAGGTGACGCGCATCGGCAACAACCAGAAAACAGATTCTCACTAACTTTGGGACTCAAGGTTTGACTGAAGGTTGGTCCTTTCGCGAAGTGGAAGAGAGTCTCATCATAAAAACTCATGAGCGTGGAATAAAGTTTCAGAAACTGTTGGGCTACCAGATGAGCTGAAGTGTTTTTATTTATTTATTTATTTATTTTTTTTTACATGGTTTTAAATGACATATGAAACTGGAATACACAGTGCGGTTATCCAGGTCAGCTACCATGTGTATCAGTGCTGATGGAGTTCAGAAGGACATTCTGTCTGGAGGTTAAGTGTACTCAAACAATAATTTAATAAATGAAGGCTGCATATGTTTGTTTGTACTGGTTGCAGTTCCTTCATATTCAGCCCACTTTCTTCACCGCATGTCACTGCTCATTAGCAAAAAGTTGAGCAGAGCTTAAGTTGATCATGATGCAGGATGAACACCGCTGAGCGACGCTGATACTCAGCAAAGATGAGCGACTTCTGGTCACTGTGGTGTATTTGCGGCTCGTGGTCCACAGCTTTGCGCTGCCTACATGGTTGGAAGTTTAAAGAAGTTAGAAGCTTTTGGGTTGAAGTCCTACACAAGCATAACTGCTTATAAGTGTATATACACAGTTGTGTCACATTATTATGACCACTGAACTTTTGGATGTGGAATGTTTTCGTGGCATTCTCTGGACCCACTCATCCATGTTGGAAGACACTCTCACTCTCTTGGGAACAAATCCATTTTTCAGATCACGTACACCATACATGCATTGTCTGCTGGAAGATCCCATCCGCACCAGAGAAGACCATCAGCAACACATCACACGACTAGAAATGTCCCACACTGGTTGGTCATGACCAAGACTTACAAGTACTGCCTTGGACACCTAATTTTCTTAGACTTGAACCCAACTGAGCATCTGTTGGACCACCTGGATGGTGGTGTTCATTCTATGGATCCTCCTCCACGCTCCCTCCAGCAGCTGTGGGATGCACTGCAGTTAGCATGACTCTAGATACCTGTGACCACCTACCAGGACCTCACTGAGTCTCCCAGTCCGTCTAGCTGCTGTCCGTGCTGCTCACAGTGGTCGCTCTGGATATTAGTTGTTGGGCTTCTCCCATAACTGCCAGTGACCAGAAGCTCAGGGTCGTAGCTCGGCTAAGTCTGACACGGGATTCGCTGGCCCGCCGCAAATTCACCTGTAACTCTGACCACAGAGCGAAGAGCGGCAAAGATTTGTCCGAGTAAAAGCCTCC
Source organism: Megaleporinus macrocephalus (assembly GCA_021613375.1). Taxonomy (NCBI): domain Eukaryota; kingdom Metazoa; phylum Chordata; class Actinopteri; order Characiformes; family Anostomidae; genus Megaleporinus; species Megaleporinus macrocephalus. Next base: position 39,133,547 of record CM038709.1, on the reverse strand, counting down.
AGCCTGACAGCTACCACGGTGCTCAATCACCGAGGAGCGGCAAGCGCTCGCATCCAGCGTGTAATCCGCTGTTATCCGGCCCGCATCTGTCTTCCTCTCTGAACTTTATTTTCTTTTTTTTTTTTTTCCTTTTCTTTTCTTTTTTTTTCCAGCGGAACCGAGTCAGGTTTGATTTATGACAAGCCTATCTGGCTTTGGGGGCGGAGGTGGGGTGCTGGAGAAGTGTGGCGACGGGAGAAAAGGAGGGTGCGAGTTCTGAAGTGCCGCCGCATCTGAAAGTGGAGCAGAACTTTGTGAAATATGGGTTCGCAAATATATATATATATATATATATATATATATATATATATATATATATATATATATATATATATATTTCCTCTCCCTCCCTCTCGCCCAAGTTATTGTAGCATCTTAGCCTTGTTTGGCTTGGATGCGGCGCTAGAAAGGAGAGGAAAAGCTTTTCAAACTAGAACAAAGTGAGAAGTTCTGAACCTCTCTCTCTTTCTCTTTCTCTCTCTCTCTCTCTCTCTCTCTCCTCACCCCCCCTCCCCCCAAACTGTTACTCCATCTCGCTTTTGTTCTCCGCGCCTCAATTTTGCACGTTGTATCAAGCAAAACGCCGCTCGAGCGTTTGGACGCCGCTTGGCCCACGGAAAGGGAATTCGAAATAACAAGGCCCTCTATCCTCCGCAGGCGCGTGTGTGAAAAATCTGTCCATCGTCCCGGAGAGACCTGTGGGCGTGTGTATGCAACGCCGCCCCCACGCCGCTCTCCGTCAAGCTCTCCTTGTGTGCGGGTGCCAGTATCACACAGGATAGGGAGGGGGGGAGGGGGAGAGAGAGAGAGAGAGAGAGAGAGACAAGAGATAGAGAGAAAGAAAGTCAAGAGAGGTTGGGGGGGTGGTGGTGGTGGTGGTGGTGGTGGAGGTGGTGGAGGTGGGGAGGAGGGAGGAAGTGGCGAACGTCGCCATGGCAACAGGAGCGGGTGAGTGATAAGCGGCGCGAGGAGTGTTAAAGCGTTTCGCAGCCATATCTCTGTTTATGGAAACGCTACGGGACCAGCCAGCAGACACCGATCAAGCTGTGAACTGCTCTCCCACAGCACCGATCTCATTGTGCCAAGCGAATGATATCTCAAGCTGTCTCGCGTTTGCAATTGTAAGAGGGAGAAAAAGAGGAGTTAAGAGAGGGGAAAAAAAAAGATTAAAAAGAAAGAGATCAGCTCCAGGAAAGGGTAGAAGTAGTGCTGGAAAAAAGAAAAGTTCTAGGGGTCTCCGGTCGGGAGTGGGAGATGAGCTAATGAGGGAGGGAGGAAAGGAGAAGACGTCACTTGTCCGTGGCATTTGGGGAATTACTGGCATCAGCTTCTCCAGCAAAAGTAAAAATAACAGAACAATGACACGACAGTTCCACACGGCTTTGATGAACGAAACCCGGCGGTCACACGTTCTGTACATTCACTTAAAGAAAAAAGAATGATAAGAAGACACCTCGGCCAGAGAGACTGCGTCAGTCTACCTAGTATTTCTCGTTTGGAGATGGGTATTGTAAGATGACTGAAGTGGTTTCTAAGCTCTTTGGCTGCTTTTAAGTGATTTCAGGAACTGGAATGATCTCAGTATACTGGCAGATCAGTTGCTTTGGCTGCTTACAAGCAGAGTTCTTACAACAAGCACAATTAGCTGCCACTCCAACACCTACAACACCTACCAAACGTCTAGACAAGTCCAATGATCCTATAATAAGCTTATGATAGTCTCACAGTGAGAAAGACTGCAAACAGAGATTATTTTCTGCAGTTGACAGTCACTTACAAGCCACTGTCTAATTATGAACAAGTAAAATGGTAACTTTACAGAAGAGTACAAAAACTGCATTTACTTTCAATGTAAGTCAATAGAACCAGAATATTTCCAAGCCATTTTAGAGCATTTCTATTGGTCCATTTAACATGAAAATCCGAAACAATGCAAATAGTAACAGTTGTTCATATTAAGAGATTTTTGTAAAAATGTATATTATGAGAATGTTCAAACACACTTTACTGTAGGACATAATTTACAGGGATCTGTATGTATATATATATATATATATATATATATATATATATATATATATATATATATATATATATATATATATATATATATATATATATTAGAACTATAAGTAGCTGTAAGTATGCTCAAGGAAAACCAAAACAGGAAACAGGAGAAGACAAAAACCTTCTTAAGTTTTGATGTAAATTAATTTAAAAGGGTTTTAATCCAGGAAAGTCTGGAGCATTTCTATTGGTCCATTCATCATGAAACTTTTGACAGGAGAGATAAAGAAGAGCCAGTGTGTGATATAAAAAAAAAATGATATAAAAAAAAAAGAAAATTGACCAAAACGGAGATAAATGGTTTACATACAGTATGTAGGGTTTGTAGCCTTATGAACCGCATACCAAATATAATATACTTTTTTTAAGAAATCTTATGATGTTTAATTTCATTGACAAATCATTTTACTTCTTTCAAGAATAATTTTTTAAAATAAAATTATATGCACTATTTAGACGGCACAGTGGTGTAGTGGTTAGTATGGTGGTGTAGTGGTTACTATGGTAGTGTAGTGGTTAGTATGGTGGTGTAATGATTAGTATGGTGGTGTAGTGGTTAGTATGGTGGTGTAGTGGTTACTATGGTGGTGTAGTGGTTAGTACGATGGTGTAGTGGTTAGTACGGTGGTGTAGTGGTTACTATGGTGGTGTAGTGGTTACTATGGTGGTGTAGTGGTTAGTACGGTGGTGTAGCGGTTACTATGGTGGTGTAGTGGTTAGTATGGTGGTGTAGTGGTTACTATGGTGGTGTAGTGGTTAGTATGGTGGTGTAGTGATTAGTATGGTGGTGTAGTGGTTAGTATGGTGGTGTAGTGGTTACTATGGTGGTGTAGTGGTTAGTACGATGGTGTAGTGGTTAGTATGGTGGTGTAGTGGTTACTATGGTGGTGTAGTGGTTACTATGGTGGTGTAGTGGTTAGTACGATGGTGTAGTGGTTAGTACGGTGGTGTAGTGGTTAGTATGGTGGTGTAGTGGTTACTATGGTGGTGTAGTGGTTAACACTGTGGTGTAGTGAAAATGTTCATGAAATGTTCACACAATGTAAAGAACAGCTGATGAGCTCAAAGTGTACTGCAAAACCTTTGTACAGCAACACTATACTCACTGGATATAAGATGTTTTTGCTTGTTAGCATTGTATTTAATATTTTTTAATGACAGACACAAATAATATGGTGATGTTTTTATAACTGACACATGGACAGCTCATTTTGTGACAGCAAAATGGTTTATTTATTTATTTCTAGGGAACATATACTTAGGTAGGGTTTACACTAAAGACCAACATGTTGATCGGACACACAGGCTTTGGCTAGTTCCACTGTTAGAACCCGTTGGTGGTCAAATACTGAGGGAAAATGTATAAAACAGACAAGATTACTTGATAAAATTACAGACAGTTAATAGCACTTACCACCACTCTACATATAAACACCAGCATGAACTAGGACAACGTTCGGTACTGAAATTTATAAGGCTACAATATATCATCTATAATTGCACTTTAAACCTGGCTCTTTACATTTATAGATTTTTTTTGCCTAGTAAGTGATTGATATTCTGATACTTTGACTGATAGTGTTCTGATAAGTGATGGCCAGACGTGGCCAGAGAGACGTGAACACCTTGGTGAAAGAAGTCATGGAACCAAAACTTGGTGCATCTATTCATGACTGGCTCAGAAGCTGATATACACTTAGCTGGCTATGTAACAGGAATGAAGCTTGGGGTATCATCTATTTAATCGGTTTACATCGCTACAGTTACCAGGAGGAACATCAGCCACTCCATCTTGGCTTTAAAGCTTGATCTGAAGCAACACAACACCAGAGTGAACAAAGAGGTAATGCTTTCTGTTAAAGTCCATTAAGTTACAGGTACAAACTCTGGGTAACATGGCGGTAATTTACAAGACATATTAAGGCTGCAATGCTCAGCAGGTTCTGGCTATTAACAGGTCAAGTATTCGGCACAATCTCTAAAGTGCTTCTAAGTATACTGTAAGTAAGTACAGTATATATATATATATATATATATATATATATATATATATATATATATATATATATATATATATATATATATATATATATATATATTATACTTACAATGATAAAGCTAATATATTATTGTAAGTATAATGAGAGCAGATACCATAATAACTAAAGTACATTGGAACAGGAAATTAATGTGAACAAAGACAGTATCTTATAGTTTTAATAAGTAGAGTGTAATTAAATGATTAACTTAAAAGCATAGTAGCAATTGCTTTCTTTTAAAGCCCCGATACGGTTTTCCTTTTAGTAATTTAATCTCGTTTTAGCTGCAGTCTTTACATTTTACCAAACTAACCCCCAATAAATCCCTCTAAGGATAAACATGGCTTCAAATAACAAGGCTTTCAATAGAGACAGTCTGAAAGACAGAACTGAGGCACTACGCAGGGTTTAAATGAAAGACGCAACTTCAAGAGATTGGATGTTCTTTAGTTTATATATCATACATGCTATCTAACCAACACAAAAGCAAATCCAGCCAAAACGGTATTAGGTCTTAAAGAAACGTGTTCTGTAACACATTGAAACTTCCGCTAGACTTACCGGCAACTTCAGCTGTAATAGCTATTATGCTAATTGGCATATTTGCCAATATTTGCGAACAAAAGTTTCAAATTGATTTGCTCCTTTCATTTAGATACTATATTAACTGTATGTAGCGTTGAGTTCTGTCCAACAGACTAAAAGTTTTTCTGTAAATGCTCATTACTTGATGCTGTAATTATAAACCTGGTGCTGCTGTGAGCTGTAGAATCATCACCGTAGCACAACTGACACTCACTTGGGTACATCTAAGTACACCAAGTCATTTGAGTTGTTAACTCGAGTGCCCATCTTTGCTTCTTCTATGTCTTTAAAATGTCTTTGATATTTTGACCACTTCAGCCTGTACCGTCATGTGCGAAAGTCTGAACACTCCTGGTCGTCTTGTTAATTTGTACAAATAAGTCACTGTCCACATATATATCTCCATATTACATACATACAACTACACAATTTGCCATTTTTAGTTGTCCTTTATAATAAATGAATAATTCCGAATGATTGGACCAACTGCAATGCTCATAATCTGCTCCTTACTTTACATTAACATTAACTCTGGACAGTGACCTAATATCCTTTACTACAGGGGAAATTAAATATGCCATCCTTTTTTCTATTTCTATTTATTTGCTGAGTTTCATGTGTTGGGCAAGATACATTTTACGCTGTATTAATTCCAATATGTTAAATGTAGTAAGTAAACAGGAATTGGGCATTATAATGTGCAGAGGATGTGTTAGCTCATTTACACCTAGCAAATCATCAAAATGAATGGAATACAACCAGGGGTACCCAAACTTTTGCATAAGACGACTACTGGATACTGAGATTTTTTCCAATCTTTTGCTTTAACATGTGCCATTACAGTGTCATTTAGTGAGACTATGTTGTATCTACACAGGCACTTTGGAAATTGTCCCACACACTCAAAGAGTTAATACCTTGACCTGCTCTGCACTCTGTACTTTCATTGCCAATTTTTGGAACTTTCAATGTTAACCAAAAAACTCAGCTTGTTTGTACCACCAACTTACTTTACTAACACCTCAAACGTAAAGGACTGTAAAAGTGTGGCTTACAAGGTTCCACAAGTTCAGGTCCTAAAAATGTTGAACTTTAACCCTCCATTTTAACTTTGGCTTACCTATAATTTTTTCTCATGTAATTTAAGTAGATGCTCTACATACCATAGATTAAGTAACTGAACTAAAAATGGATCTTTCAAATATTCAAATATCTTACCAGAGTTCTCAAAGGTGGAAATAGAGGTAAGAGATAGGTAGAGGTAAGTTGCCTGAAGGGACTGATCTAGAAACAGGCAACTCCACCAACTGCATGGATGTAACTCAATACCAACACTGTTTCTTCATCAGTTCTTCAAGGCAACTTGGTCCAAAACTGATTACAAGACCAACTGCTAGACTACGCCTCCAACACCTTGGTGTTTGGGTGGGGGGGGGGGGGGGGGGGTAGTGGGGGCAGATGGCGAAATCTCCAAAAAGGTGTCTGTTGATACCCCAAAATGCACGGATCACCCAATAAGCCCCCTATGTCCTTAGCCTTCACCTCACTTGCATTAGCGTTTCCTCTCAGAAGAAAGACGTGTCGGATGAAAATGCCCCAGCTAGCCGGAATTCTTCCCTCATGAGGACGCAGAAGAGTCGCTGGGGCAAGGCTTTGGAGTATGGCGCGGGCCGGGGCACACAAGTGCGCAGGAGAATCTCCCGTCCAGCTGGGGGTGGGAAATCAGGAACACCACCTCCTCCTCCTCCCATTGGCTTTCGATCCTCAGATCCTCCCATTCTGCTGGGATCGTCTTCCAATGGAGCCAACAGGGCAGCCTACATAGATCAAGAGACGTTCAGAAAAGTGAGTAACCCTAAAGCTTGTTTCTTTCCCACAGATTTTCAGATGCTTGTCATTACAGGGGGTTCTGAGGACCCACTGCACTTACAGTTTAATGTATTCCTTGATCCAGTTCACTAGCTCACTGTTATCTTTAAGAACCTAGCCAATATACTGGTTGACTGATAACACCGGATGATGATAATGTTTGTAGCTCTGAAGGTGTCGAGCCAGGAATAGCTTAAACTGTGCAAGGTGGTGAGTCCCCAGCAGGAAAATTGGGGATACCTACTTTTTATACAATGTTTCCCATCTCCAGACCTGGAGCAATCCCTAATTATCAACCCCCTCGTGATTAAGGTGCGTTAGAACAGGAAAAACATGAAACTCCCACTGTAAGAAGTTGGTTTACCAGGACTGCAGTTGGACAGTTATGTTAAAACACTGTTCTTAAGGGTACCTAGACTGTCATACTACTTTAAGCCTTAAAAGCAGTGGTCACCAACCCTAGTCTTGGAGATCTACAGTCATGCAAGTCAGTTCCACCTTATTCTGCTGTACCTTCTCCAGTAAGCAGTAATGTCAACATAAAGAATGATAGTATGCTGCCTTCATAATCAGGAGGGAACTGGAAAGAAAAGTTTCCGCCCTCCAAGTGAGAAAAATCTTTCTGACTGATAACCCAACTCAAAAATCCAAAGCTGAGAGTTTCTTAAGGGCTTAGTAAGCAGGTATTCGCCATTATTTACAAGTTAGCTGAATGTTCAAGTGGACTTTTTCCACAAGGAGGTCGGAAAACTTCCCACTTTCCACTTGGTTGCTAACCCGTGCCATCATTTCAGCATGGCAACTTCCACAGAGGAGCTTAGTTTACGTTATTTGTGTATAATATGTCAGTAAACTTTGGAGAGGCCCTTGGATAATTGGAAGGGGTAAAGCCGTGGAGGATATCTGATCAAATTTCAAGCTTTCGGGTCATTTTTCAGGATTTATGAACTGCCACAGCCTAGATCCACTTATGATAAAATAACTGAAGCACTAAACAAACAAGTTCAAACAGAAACACTTTAGCAGCTAGCTTACTGCGGGGGTCTATTTTCCCCCCGTCTTCAAAACACTGCGCAAGTTCTTTCAGCTAGAAAGTAGGAGATTCTGAGTTGGAAAACTCCAAGCTGCCAATTGTCATCAAAGCAGCATTAGATGCAGGTTGAAACTCTACAGGGCCCAGTTTCCCAAAGACCACGGAACTGAGAAAGAGAGAGAGAAAGAGTTTGCTTAGAGTGATGCTTGCTCTACCATTTAAGAATCATCTTGAACTAGGATGCTTTTAGGAAAGTCAGCATGGAACAGTGAATCTTCAGGCATATAGTTGGTGACCACGACTCTCTGACAACATTCAACATGTTTGACTTCAAGCGTAGGAGAAATGAGACACAAAGGCTGGAAACACTACCCAAAATTCCTCATTACAGACTCTAAGACTTAAAAGGAAGACCGTTGGGACCGGGAATCTAGCAAATTGATACAATTCCATTTCTTTTTCCAGAGGAGGAACAAATCTCGCTAATTAGCAAACTAATTGTGAATTAGCAAATGTCTTATCACAACCATGAGATTTCATCTAATGAGGGAAGGTGTGGGGCGGAGTAAGGAGGTACACTCAAAAAGACACCATCAAAAGACTACTGTGGAATGGCTAGGATTTCGAAGACTACCAAAAAAAACTCAAAGGACAATCAATACTTTGGTCCTAATAGCAAAGCTAAAATACATACATACATTATGTTTTACACATTATTCTTATATATATATATATATATATATATATATATATATATATATATATATATATATATATATATATATATATATATATACACACTAAAAGGACATACTGACCTCCACATCCATCAGCAAACCCTTTTCATTACAAGGCACCGATGAGGAGATGAATGAGAGGGAGGCAACAACAATGACTGGTTAGCTGTAGACCGGCTATTATTTTATTTTAAAAAAAAGGAACTGGACATAAAAGGGAAGGGTTCAAAAAGCAACAGGCCCACCGCTGTGAACGCACTGTACCTCATACTAGCACACCTTTTGGACAATGGACGAGCTACTAGCAGCCCCCCTATAACTTTAATCATTGATGAACCTTCAGCGGACTGATCATTTATTCCCGACTCGGGTGGGTGATGAAGTTTGACGGGGCGACTGAAAGTCGACCCGGAGGGGAGGAAGAGGGAAAGTGAGAGAAGATGTTGCCGGTGGTTACCTCATCACTGGAATCAGCCAGCTTGGCATGGGTAAGAGGCAAGCCGCGTTAGGAGAGAAAAGAAACAACAACAAAATAAAAAAAAAGAAAAGCAAAGAAATCAATAAGCCCAACGAATGAACAAAGTAAATAAAAGGGGAACCAACAACACACAAAGTAGTTCCAAAGATTACACAATGGCTGAACTCTAACTCTATTAAACACGCTTTATTTTGATGGTCTCCTCTAGTTTACGGACGTATGCTCATTACAAGGCTGCGTTTGTTGGAGGTGGGACGTCGGAGTTTGGAATGAGTCCTGCGCATTCAGTTTAGGGGGAAGACTTCTATGAAACAGGGTACCGACCATAACAAACTGGCCACCTAGCATTAGTGACAACTTCAATGTCCTCTCAGAACAGCAACCTTCAAGGTCAATGGTCAAACTATATACTCAACTGTGCATGTGAGCTGGCAGATCCAGAGTTAACCTTACTTAAAGAGTAGAGATACCATCATTTAGTACTGCTGACTGTCTGAGTTGCTACGACCACATATCTTGAGGCTCAGACTTCAGGCAAACTGGATTTGTTCCTCAAATCAGATCTACCAAGAAGACTGCAACTGAGATTTGTGTGACATCACCAACCTACATATAACTACGTAGCTACGTTGGTGAAGCGGACTTCAAACATAGACGCAGGAGAGATGGAGCTGCACCATCTTGTTCATGAGTAGAAATTATCTGGCATTAACAGGATTCTTCAGCGCTCTTCTTGAATCCCGGCAATTCCGTCACTCTGGATTTGGCGCTGTTGTTTGTGTTGCAAGTGACGTAAAAATACTTTGAAATCTGATTCGGAGTGGCCCGTGTGTCTGGACAGATATATAAGTAAAAAGACTGGAATTATATTTGAAAACCAAGTCCAAATGTGGTTTGTGTCTGATTGGCAGAAATTAGATTTAATTTTTTCAGACCATCTAAAGTTGATCTGGATGCAATCTGGATCCAAATTTAGATTTGGGCTGGCAGTCTGAACAAGGCCAGAGCTGAAAACACCATCCTGATATTCCAAGGATTCCCAGTTGAGGGAAACTTTTTCCTAGATGAATGAGTTACGAGTTGTAGTTCAATGCAGTACAACAGTGTTAGGCTTAGGATAAGGTTTAGATTCTGGGTTGAGGTAATGGTCAGTGTTGCTTCTACATATAGGAAAAAAGTTATAATGATTCCAAAGTCTGGAAGCACTTTTGTTGCGGAGAGTTGCGTTTAAAATACTTGATGCTAATGTTTCTAATTTCGTAGAAAGCTGTAAACGTGTCCTGAATGATGTCCAGAGCTGCAGATGATTCCTCTGCACAGAGAACTAACTTATCATTTCACACATTAACATCCAGAATTCCTCATACTTGAATAGTGGTGGTCAAATTCGGAGGCAGACGAGTTATTAAGAAACTGCTTGCAACGGATAATTATATTCTTTCTATTTTATTAATTTCTTAATTAATAAGATCTTCTGCTATCTGGTTTATAATATTTCCATCTATGCTGTACAAGCTAAGCTTAATATACACAACAATATCGGAATATATGGGAATGGAAAGGTGGGCATCTACAGTGGACCATCGAAATAAAGGCTGTACAGGTGCAACACAACATTTTAGCAACTGTTGCACATTTGGTTACTCAAGCATGCAATGAAGAACGCAGAACATTTGTTATGATGTGAATTATTAGAACAATTCATATCTCAATCCAAAGTGAGGATAAGTGATGCACCGAAATAGAAATTCCCGATTAAATACAAAAACTATTTACAGTAAATAAACATACTAAAGAGATTACTGTATGCAGCATACTATATACTATATACATACAGTGTACTGTAATACTGTATGCAGACCATAGAGTACGCCACTAAACCCAAAGTCTTTGTCAACAGTGAACAGTTGGTCATCTAAGACCAACAAATGTTCATGTTTTCAAATTATAACAAACCTGTGGTGGAAAAGTTGTGTCCTCTCCTGATATTCATCATGACCAGTAATTATAATCACAGAAGCCGTGACCAAGTATTATGCGACTGATATTCAGACTGTTTGTCTACTGCTGCTCAAACTGTTTGAACATGTTTGCACTGTAAACAACAGACTGCAAACAACAAACTGTGTTTCATTTCATTTTCAATCTCATTCTCATTGAAATAATCTGCCATGTCACTGTGGGCCTGTGTTAACGGGAATTCCTGCATATCTGAGTGTTCCTGATGCGAACAAAGTCAGTCAGACAGAATGGCTCTTAGTCTTTTGGTGGCGGTGGTGATGGGAACCAGGGGTCATCATGTCCAACACAAATACAGACATTTGTATTTACTAACAAAACCACCAGTAAACCTACACAAGCCTACGGAGTTTACATACGGAACACTGACGAAGGTAGAACAGCAGAAATCCTGGGGGATTGTTTTTGCCCTATAACTTCCATCTTGTGTCTTTCTTATCAATTAATTAGGCATCAACTGCCTTCATCAGCCATTTTTATAAGGTGACTTTCAGTGAAGGAGCTTTGAGAGCCATTCAACCCTATGGACGTTTGGTTCCCATCACCATCACTGTAAACAGCTCTGGCTGTACCATCAGCAACTGAAAGACCAACAAATCACATATACCGTTCAGTATATTTCAGTATATTTTTTTAGAATTATTTATAAAACTTCTAATAAATGTTTTTTCTCACTTCAAGTAAAAACAAGGGCTACATTAAAATGAATTATTTTGATAAAAGTGCATCTTAAAGTGTTTATTTATAGAAACAGTAAATAAAACGTGTCTTCTTGTTAACCTGTTGGTTTGGAGCTGCATGTGGGAAGAACAAAAATCTCGGTCCATTCCTGGTTGAACATTCGATTTTTGCAGTTGAGGTTTTTTTTTTTTTAGCACAATAGTTATTCGCCGACTCGCTTTATTTGCCGACTCGCTTTATTCGCTGACTCGCTTTACTCTCCGACTCACTTTATATTCCGACTTGCTTTATTCTCCAACTCACTTTATATTCCGACTTGCTTTATTCTCCAACTCACTTTATATTCCGACTTGCTTTATTCTCCGACTCACTTTATTATTTGACTCACTTTATTCTCTGACTCGCTTTATTCTCCGACTTGCTTTATTCTCCGACTCGCTTCATTCTCTGACTCGCTTTATTCTCCGACTTGCTTTATTCTCCGACTCGCTTTATTCTCCGACTCGCTTCATTCTCTGACTCGCTTTATTCTCTGACTCGCTTCATTTTCTAAATCACTTTATTATTTGACTCACTTTATTCTTGAACTCACTTTATATTCTGACTCACTTTGTTCTCTGACTCGCTTTATTCTCTGACTCACTTCATTTTCTTACTCGCTTTATTATTTGACTCACTTTATTCTCGAACTCACTTTATATTCGGACTCGCTTTATTATTTGACTCACTTCTTTCTCCGACTCGCTTTACTCTCCGACTCACTTTATTCTCTGACTCGCTTCATTCTCTGACTCACTTTATTCTCTGACTCGCTTTATCCTCCGGCTCACTTTATATTCCGACTCACTTTATTCTCTGACTCATTTTATCCTCCGACTCACTTTATATTCCGTCTCGCTTTATTCTCTGACTTACTTTATTTTCCGACTGCTGCTTCTTGATTCGCACCTCGCCTGCGTGCTCGCCGCACTCCCGAATTTGCACAGATCTGATTGGCTGAGGAGCAATCAGATGTGTCAGAACGCACTGCGCCACAAAGCCCATATACCATAAAGAAAAGAAAAGCTCCGCCTCTTAAAACAAACACAGTCAACAATAAATTGCTCTGAATAGATTATCACTTCAGGTCCGCATTGGACAACACCTGGGTCTGGAACCGGACCGCGCTCCACCTATTACTGAGCTCAGCTCTAGAGTGAGGAGTTTCACATTAACCCACTTTGAATGACTTTGTTCACATCCTAAGTATTTAAATATCAGGTACGTTGCCATATTTATTTGGATGAAGTGGCATTTATTCTTCCTGCTGCCAAAAACTGAGGGTCTTTTTTTTGTTCTTTTTTCCCAGCAGGCAAAATTTCAGTGCACCCTTAGCAGAGCTGCAGCTCCTTATGGATTTCTGTGATTACATACATCATGCTCCCTTCGCCCCACAATGCAAACAAAAACAAAAACAAAACAAAAACCACAACACACTTCAAACTGCAGCGCATCCCAGAAATTGGTGGCAGCTACAGCAAGCCTTGCATCTGTTGCATGGAGTTGCTGCATACAGATCCAGAGCAAGAGCAGGAGCAGGCGCATGCACACACGGTACACCCACCCACACACCCACACACACTCTCTCTCTCTCTCTCTCTCTCTCTCTCACACACACACACACACACACACACACACAAGGGGGGAAAAAGACACCATGCAGTTCCGCGTCAGTCTGTCAACTCGTCCCCGCAGCGCACTGGTCAAATTTTAATGACAGGATTTGAGCTGTCTGTCTGCAGCGCTGACATTTCTCCTCCTCCCCATTGTTCCCTCTCTCTTCGCTCCTTCCCTCTCTCTCTCTCTCTCTCTCTCTCCTTCGCTCTCTTTCCTTTTCTCTATTTATCTCGCTTTCGCTTCCCAGAAAGCTCACCTCATTTGAATCCCCTGATTTCACATGATTTACATGAGGATGCTCGGGATAATTATTGCCTTTCTATTTCCAGCTTGGCAACATACAGGGTATAATTTAACACTCACACACACACACACACACACACACACACACACACACACACACACACACACACACATACATCTTCCAGACGGGAGAGAGAGAGAGAGAGAGAGAGAGAGAGAGATGGAGAAGAAAAAAGACAGATTGAGGGAGAGTTTGGGCAAACAAACTTGATTTCCAACCGTTTGTACTTTAAGAACCTGCAGACTCGCCAGCGAACGAGAGGCACTGAAGATAAAGAATTAAATTAAATAAAATTAACGGACGCGCTTGACATTTTAATACAGCCGGAACGGAATTGGCCTGTTTACCTGTAAACAGCGAAGAGTTTGCGCACACAGAGCCGAGAAATCAGGGTCTTCAAGTTTGGGGCGGCTTATGGCGAGACGTTTTTAATCCTAGCTGCTTTAGAAATATTTGAAACCTGCCCATGTGGTGATATAAGCTAAACTGATCTACTGGTATAGTGAAGCTTTCTGAGTGAATCGAATGATGTTAAAGGTTATACATTAAAACTCATGCGCCTTCCTCGTTCCAGAAGCTCAGATGCTGGAGAGACATACTCCATGATTATAGTGCTCTTGTTTAAATACAGCTTTCAAATGGCAGTGAAACCTCTCAGCACCTTCAGCAGGACACATCTCAACCCTGGTCCTGGGGGCTCCCTGGCCCCAACACACCTGATTCTACTTATCAGCTCATGAGCAAGTTCTTTCAGAGTTGCAGGAGGGGTGTGTCAAAGCAGGGAATCCACTAAACCGTGCAGGACAGGGTGCCACCAGGGCCGGTGGTTGAGAAACGCTGGGTGACGTAAATCAATAAGCAGCCAACTAACAACAGCACTGGTGGCTTGGAGGAGCCTGAAGGTACTGCTGCTATATGCTACTCCACAGTCGAGTCACATTATTATGACCTCTTCCTACTTTCTGTGGTGGCAGCATGTAGGTTATGGTCTGGGGAATGTTTTCGAGGCATTTGGGTATGAATCCATCCTTGCAGGTCTCATACACCCATATATGCTGATAGTCTTCACTGGGATCTGGGGTGAGATCTTTCTATGGAGACACAACAATGCGTCACGCCACATGGATAGAAATGTCCCACATTGGAAGAGCTGACTAAGACTTAGGACCCCTAATTCCTGAGACTTGAACTCAATTGAGCATCTTTGGGACCACCTCAATTGTGGTGTTGGCTCTATGGATCTTCCGCCACGCTACCAGAACCCTACTGAGTCCCCCAGTCCGCCTAGCTGCACATGGCAGTTACTCTGCATATTAACTGGTCATAATAATGTGACTTGAGTGTTTATATTCAGTATTGTACTGTATATGTATGTGTATTTGGTGTGAATTCTGATCAGTCTATTCCTGTCTGTGCTCATATGGTCACTTGTTACACAAAGACTGTGTTTAATCTTGGAAGAAGTCTAGCCTATATAAACATGGCCGCTCAGGGATGCAAAAGGCAGGGTCCCTGGCTTTGATTCGACAAGCTTACTATAGATCCCCCACTGTAAGAAAAGATCCACCAGCTGTAAACCATAAAAAATAATAATCGTAGTAACTTTATTTATTTGAGTAAATTTAACATAAATCTATTAACACGCTGTTACTTAGACGAATTTAGTTAAGATCAGTTAATCTGGATAAGTCCAACAGACTGAAGAGTATTTTGTCCAATATGCTTCTCAGCATTCAAAGCATTGAGCAGCTCTGTTGGTTTCTGCTAATAAGCTCTTATTATTTTAGATAATAATATACATATCTTTGTTGTTTCTGTGCCATAAGCTGTCCTCCTGATGATTGTGAGGTTTCGATGTATTTGATATGCTGTTGCTATTCTCACAGTCATAGTGGCTTGTGTTCAGGCTTAACCGTTCAGTCTGGAACACTAACAGCATGGCTAATATGCATTGCACGATTATAGTCTTCAGAAACAGGTGATTACAGATTCGGATCTAAGCCATTTGTTCATTACTGTATGAAACAATGCACTTAATATAATGGAGCTGTTCTAATTGATGCCAATACATTATGTGAGCAAGGCTATTAGATTCAAGTCAACCAAACTAATTCAAGAGTTAACAGCTTGGAGGCACTATATGAAATAATTAGCCTGATTGAGTTAACCCTACTTGCTGCAAAAGTGTGGGCTAGTTCAAAAAAATACTTAAAACTTATTTAGGAGTAAAGTTCACAGTATATTAGGCTACAATCACGGAAAAGCCACATATGATTTCTCCACACTCACTGGTAGGTACTGTTCTCACTCGAGTTACTATTCTCATCTTATTACATAGATCTCAAGGAAATTGTGTAAGTGTATATATATATATATATACACTAGCGCTCAAAAGTTTGGGATCACAGTGAAATGTTCTTGTTTTAATGGAGTATCTTCTTCCTTAACACAACAATGTACTGACGGGTCTCTAAAGAAAGTTGTTTCTTTCTGGTCATTGTGAGTCGGTCAGCAAGCCATCAACTGCTGATGCTTCAGATACTAAACTAACCTAGAATGTTGTTCTCCCTTTTATACTCACTTATTAGTAGAATGTTTTTCAGCTGTGCATCCCAATTGAGCAAGAGTGTCCTAACAACCAATTAGCACAATAACATCCTTAACTTGGATTGGCGGCCGTACCAGGAGATTTAGACAGAGGACTGAGAATTGCTGATAATAGGACTATATGCAAAATAAGCCTCTATACAAAAATAGACTTTAATACAAACATTTTTGTTCTTTAAAAATCATCTGATACACTTAAATTAATTGTGAAATGGACAATATTGTTTGTGAATTGCATGAAATGAAATTCTAAAATAATCCTAAACTTTTGAGCGGTAGTGTATATATATATATATATATATATATAGTTTTTACAATTACAGACTGTAGTCCATCTGTACTGTGGATACTTTGTTACTCTGTTCTTTAATGGCCAGGACACCCACAGGGCCCCCAGAGGACATGTATCTGGGTGGTGGGTCATTCCCAGCATTGCAGTGACAGTGATGTGTTAGTGTTGCGTAAGTGTGTTGTGCTGGTATAAATGGATCAGACAAAGCAGCACTGCTAGAGTGTCCACCAACTGTCCACTCTATTAGACACGCCTATCTTGCTGGTCCACCTTAGATGTAGATGTAAAGGCAATAAAGACAATAGCTCTGCTGCTGCACAGTTGTTTTGGTCATCCTCCAGTCCTGAACTGTGGTCTTGGGATAGCATATTTCTGGTTGGAGAACCACTGAGTGACACTGAGGTGTTACAAAACTTCAGCACTGCGGTGCTGAGAATGAACCACTGCCCAAAAGAATACCTGCTCTGCGGTGGTCCTGTGGGGGTCCTGACCACTGAAAAACAGGGTAATATAAAGTATACAGATATATACAGAAGCAGATGGACTACAGCCTGTAAGTGTAGAACTACAAAGTGCTCCTATGTGGTAAGTGGAGCTGATAAAAACAGACAGCCAGTGTGCTCCTGATAAATTACTTGTGAAGTGTATATTCTTTCCTTTTAATGGTACGAAATAAAATGAGTTTATCATTACACCCCTACTGTGCACCCACACTCACACCGTGCTTTATCAGAATTCAGAGAATTTACTCCAATATGAAAAACCGGCTAATGAAACAGCACGTATGTGCCTACACGGAGAGTTCAGGAAAGTTCAGAGTGATCAAACTGATCATTTCAGTCTATATTTAAACCTCGCACATCCATCAGTTCGCTGTAGCTACGTGCTGGATGGCAACGGCCCTTGAGTAAGTCTTTTGCGTGACTGCTTCGTAATCACAGAAGACCGGTAGGCAGGTGCACACATCAATTCCTCTTTATAACGTACATCCCTGACAGCACGCTCTGTTTAGGTATTCATTATTAATTGTCAGAACACCCCCCCCCCCCAAAAAAAAAAATGGGAACATATGATATTACATGTTGGGTTGGGTGTGTCCACTGTGAACCTTTATTACAGCTTCCATACTTTTCAGGAGACTCATCTTCAGCCTCACCTCCAAAGCTCAGTTTTAGAAGTAATCCTAAACACATTCATGTTCAGTTTGAGGTCTGGACTCTGAGATGGTCAGTCTATTGTTCTGAGAACACCAGCAGCTTCTTTGATGAGGTGTCTGTATCTCCTTTTTTATCTCCTCAGGGAGGAGCTTCTTGAACAGCAACGCATCCTTACAGACCCAGAGCACTGGGGTGTTTTCTCACAGTGGAAGGATGGACAGAAACACCTGTAGATGTTTTCAGATCTGAGACAAGAGTAGAGCTTCATGTTAACCATGTCAAAGATGAAGCTTTAAGTGCTGGTTATCTGATGGGGACAGTGTTGGTGGTGTCCCAGGTGGTTGTTAGGTGAAACTTTCTTGAAACGTCTGCTTGCGTACTTTCTCCTTTCTCCTTATGTAACCGGACCTTAATAAATTGTATTTGATGGATGTTTTGACTGAAGCATGAAGTTGTATATAGGAGTTTTTAAACAGTTGCAGTAGTTACTGAATGAAAGGCCATTAGCTAGATTTTCCTACATTCAGTTTTTTTGCCCTGAGGTCCACCAAGATAATTGTGTGGCCATTTATTTTAGTTCCAGCCCTTCTTTATTCCTTTAATTAAACAGGTTCCCTTTGTTTCCTGTGGCTATAAGAATAATATATGTAAATGAGCTCTGCTCTGAATGGATGGCTTTCACTGTGCTTCATTCAAAATGAAGAAGTCCAGGCTGAAACACTCCTTATAACTTCAGCATGAATGGGCAGAAGAAGTGCTGTTGACTGAATAGCTGGACACGAACATGTCATAATTTCTATGTCTGCAGATTGATACAGTTGCGTAAAAGAGTTTGGACACCTGTAGTAGAACAGCATGCTTTTATAGATTATCTAGCACATTCTCTACAGGGAACACACTTAAATGTGGCATGTTTCTGCAAACTATAGTGTGTAATTTGTATTGACTTGCCACGTTTAACTTGAAAATAATATAATAATAAATAAATATGATAAACTGTCTCGAAATTAGTCACAATTAGCTTTTCTGAGCATATCGTGGATTTCATCCATCCTTAGAGAGCATCAATAGCAGGGCTGTCCTGGCAGAAGCCAACAATGAATATATCTGAACCTGAGAAGCTTCTGCGGCTTCATCCACTGTACAATCCAATTCCCCAGGTTAGCTGCTTTCCTTGTACAGCATTGCGATATTATCTAGCAGGCCTGCCAGGCTCTCTTAGCAGCGGGCCAGGGGGTAACAGCATGCACGGGTCAACAAGCGTCTGATAGAGGTGGTCTACACTGCAGCCCTAGTAAAGCTAGGGCACTCTTTGCAGCCAACTCTGGGAATATATGCTGTTTAGCACCACAACAGGGTGATGTTCACTGATGTGCAGTTAAAAAGTATAAATATACTAAAAGTATGTGCCTATAAAACGTAGTGTGGCGTCTCCACGCCATGATGTAAGCAGTTCAAATCTTTATAGAGCAGATATGTTTGTGCTGTTTTAGGTTTAGGTTACGTCTGGCTATGTGGGTCAGTGTGGAAGAGACTGAATACGGGTGGAGTGGAGGGTTTTCTGGGCTAGAGAAGAAGGCTGTGTTTTTAACTCTTAGCACTGGAGACTCTGTGTTTGTTCTCGCTTTGTTTTTGCAAAATAATTTATTAAATTGAAATGAAATATGAGATGCAATATGGATTACAAACTTGAGCTTCTTCCAAGAACTTAAATTCTTACAGTACTTTGCAGTTCACCTGGATTAACGGCTAACATAGGGGGGGAAAAAAGCATATTCAAATCCCAATATTAAAAACCGCACACTAAATACTGAGTGAAGCCCTAATATTAGATATGTTTTATTTGATTTATGCAGCAGTTAGTAGTATGTTGTATACAAATAATTAAATTAATAGCATTTTATAGAGCTGCAACTTTGTTATGTTATAT
The DNA here is from genome assembly GCA_021613375.1 of Megaleporinus macrocephalus. Classification (NCBI taxonomy): domain Eukaryota; kingdom Metazoa; phylum Chordata; class Actinopteri; order Characiformes; family Anostomidae; genus Megaleporinus; species Megaleporinus macrocephalus. Next base: position 39,114,054 of record CM038709.1, on the reverse strand, counting down.
TTTGCCCTGCTCTGCATAAAATACATGCACTAGATGTGGCACAACTTCAGCACAAGCCACATTTTATAATTAATTTTATTTATTTATAAGTTAAATTCAGCAGATAAATAAGTGCGTTCTCATAGTTACACTTGGCAAATCAATAAAGACATTACACCTACAGCATTCAACTAGATGGACTGGTGAGTGAATGGTGCTTCTACTGTTCACATAACATGGCAAAAACGTGAGGTGGTCACTGAGGTGGTCATCTTGTTACATAAAAATACAAGCAGCATGAACAGAGCCTTGTCTGCTTGGTAGATACAGGAGAAACGAAATGAAGTACTCAACATGAATTATTATCTGACTTAGAAAATGAAGAACTATATTTCATCAGCACATCCCCTGATAGCGCTAAAGTAGATCACATTATGAGCAGGATGTTTAATTTACTGCTGCTCTTAAGGCTTCATCAACAGGCTTAACTGAGTCAAGTGGGTGCTGGTGCCAGCGTGTGCCCTGTATTGTCTTGGCCTTGAGAGGTTACAGTGCATATCAGGTATTAGGCTTCGCAGGGCTCCGTCTTTAACAGGAAATAGAAGCAAGTGATAAGAAAAGTTTTGAGGAGAAATCAATTGCGAGAAGATTCTTTCAAACTAATCAACAAGCTGTTTTCCGCCTTCACGTGCAGAGACCAATGTGTTTTTCCTCCCTCCCTTTGAAAACAAACAGATCGACCAACGTGTTCAATTACCTCTGTGTCACATTAAAGCGTACTAAATGAAACCCAGACAGCTGCTTCGTTTAATTAATTTCGCTAATTATGACGAACGGCTAAAAACAGCTCCTTAATGCCCGTGAGACAAAGTTTATTTATTTATTTATTTATTTAAAATCTTCATTTTTGATTCATTCCATATGACATTATTGGCGTTGTGTCTTGAAGCATTTCTAACTGTGATCTGATTGTGATTGTTCGCTGGCTGTATGTAGATTTAAGCCCTAGGAGTTGTTATTATTGCACTATAATTAATTACATAGTTATGCAAACTAATTATCTTCAGTTTTACAGTCTTGTTTGCATAATGCAAGTTTTCAGGAGACAGTGTTAAGGGGATTTGATATCCACTTGTGTAATGATGCCGTCGATAAACCACTGAGACTATTGGGACTCCTAACAACCACCCGAAAGACTTGGTAGGACCGATATTCTTTTGGACAATGCTCAGTCTAAATATGTGCTTGGCCGAGATATCTCTAACTTAGCTGATCCTGAGGACTGACCAGTGGTGTAAAACATAAGAGCCATGTTTCGCTGGTTAAGGTTTGCTGCAGCCCTGCACGAGGACCCTTGGTCTCAGGACCCTCATTTAAACACTAGACACTAATGCATACCTCTTGTCTGCCTTTCTTTGTGTACAATTAAGTCACATGTGATCCACTGTGGCTTTGTGTGTGTCAATATGGCTTTAATTTAATATAGTAATTAGAGATGGAAAGATCGATCTGCTATGTATCGGTATCGGACGATTTTTAATCAAAATATGTGATCGGCCAATATTTCTCCAATTCAAGATCTACGTTTAATGGTTGCAGTTTTAGTTTAAACTAACCAGAGTCTGCGTTTAAGGACTGCAGTTTTGACTGCATTTATTTAATTAGCTTTTTTCATTATAAATTAATTAAATTGAATGATTGCAGTATTGGCGAAATTTGTTTGATTTACTGTTTATTTACTGCTAATTTTGTTTAAAATATTATGCTGTGTCACATGAGCTTGTTAAAAATGGTAATAAACCAGTTTAGACCATGTTTCATGACTTGCTTGCGCTAATAACTACTTGTAGCCCTGCTGTGGCATATAGCCCCGCCCTCAATCAATATCGGCTATCAGCTGATCGCGCTGAAAGGTGATCGGCCATTGGAATCGGCCTCCAAATTGCTGATCGGCCTATCTCCAATAGTAATGGTGAAATCTTGCATGGTTGCACTGTGTCATGCTGGAAAACTGACCAGTCATGGTGTGCTGTTGCCAGTTAAAAACAATGGCTTCAAATTGTTGGACCCTGAAAGGTGCAGCATGCCTGGTAAGCGGAGGGCTTTAACAGTCCGTCCTTGACCAGTATCAGCTATCAAGCGATAGGGAGCTGGTGGACTACCAAAACAGTCCCCATCAGATAAACAGCTCTTTCACCTTTGGGAGTGAGAGAGGAGAATATCAAGCTTCACTTTAGATCTGAAAACACCTGGAGGTCTTTCCATCCATGCTTCCACTGTGAGAAGACACTTTAATGCTATGGGTCTGAAAGAATGTCTATCTGCTGAAGAAACACCTCACTAAAGGAGATACATCACACAATACATCAAACAAAGAAGGTGCTGGTGTTATCAGAACAAGGGACTGACCAGTCCAGACCTCAGCATCACTGAGAGTGTTTGGGATTACATGAAAATGCTGGACCAACTTCTAAGACTGAACTTTAGAGGCGTGGCTGAAGGTGAGTCTCCTGAAAGGAATGGATTCTGATGAACACACATGTATAAGAATTTGAATAATTTCAATAGCACAATAGTGGACGGACGCAAGACTGCATCTGCACCGCATGGTGGATCAAGAGAAAGCTGCTAACTTGAAACGCGCTTATAATAGAAGCGGGTGGGCAGGAGCTGCCGCAGCTTCTCATTGGCTTCTATTCTAAGTGTGCTTTGCGTGAACAGGTTTTCTGTTCGTTTACTGAACAGGCTGAAATTACTGCCTGAGCTAATCGAGCGTGTGATACAGATGCAGCGGAAAGAGATTAGCTGGACAATTCCTGTAAAGCAGTGATGGCAGTGAAAGTGCGACGCTAATGAAGGCATCAGTTTAAGAGTGCAGTAAAAACTGACACAGGACTGAATGGGGCAGGGGAGGGAGGTGGGGTGGGGTGGGTGCTGTGCGAGTACTGGACAGGATGCAGTGGATTCGGGCAGCATGCTTGTTAGCCACGCAGAATGTAGCCTGGCCCCTTTAGGCCGCGATCGATGGGTGCAAATTTTCCGCTCGCGCTCTTTTCCCCGACCTGCGGGCCACCGGAGCTGATGTGACACGCTACGGCGGCGGTGTTTGTCAAAACAGCCCCGCGGGGATGTGTATGTGTGGGTGGGTGTGCGTGCACACGCGCGCGTGTGTGTGTGTGGCAGGCTATACGTGTCTGGAGTGTTTACCCGTTGAGCGCTGACGAACAGCTTATGGATGATACTGCCGGCTGGTCCGCGCCCGGCACCAATCACAGACACCTCCGGCTCCTCCAGCAAGGAACCTACAAACCTGAGAGAGAGAGAGAGAGAGAGAGAGAGAGAGAGAGAGAGAGAGAGAGAGAGAGAGAGAGAGAGAGAGAGAGAGAGAGAGAGGTAAAAGAGAGAAAGGTAAAAGAGAGAAAGGAGAGAGAGAGAGAGAGAGAGATAACATCATTTTTACCAAATATCTTTTTTTAACACATATAATACAATTAAGAATCAGCAATACAGAAATAACACAGAGAGAGAGAGAGAGAGAGAGAGAGAGAGAGAGAGAGAGAGAGAGAGGTAAAGGAGAGAAAGGTAAAAGAGAGAAAGGAGAGAGAGAGAGAGATAACATCATTTTTACCAAATATCTTTTTTTAACACATATAATACAATTAAGAATCAGCAATACAGAAATAACACAGAGAGAGAGAGATAAAGAGAGAGAGAGAGAGAGAGAGAGAGAGAGAGAGAGAGAGAAAGGAGTAAGTGAGAAAGAGAGAGAGAGAAAGGAGAAAAAAAAGAGAGGGAGAGAGAGAGAGATAATATAGCTTTTTTCCAAAGTAGCACAGCACTGATTAAAATACCACATCATAATACAATTAAGAATCAGCAATACAGATTTTATACAGAGACAGACAGAGAGAGAAAGAGAGAGAAAGAGAGAGAAAGAGATAGAGAGAGAGAGAAAGGAGAACGAGAGAGAGAGAAAGGAGAAAGAGAGAGAAAGGAGAGAGAGAGGGAGAGAGAGAGAGAGAAAGGAGAACGAGAGAGAGAGAAAGGAGAAAGAGAGAGAAAGGAGAGAGAGAGAATATTTTTTTTCCAAAGTAGCAAAGCACTGATCATAATACCTCATATAATACAATTAAGAATCAGCAATACAGAGTTTACACAGAGAGAAAGAGAGAGAGAGAAAGAGAGAAAGAAAGAGAGAGACAGAAAAATAGGAAGAGAAAGAGAGAAAGGATATAGACAAAGAAATGAGAGGAAAATGCAGAGAGCAAGAGAGCAGGAGAGGGGAGAGTGTGTAGTAGAGAAGGCAGAGAGAGAGAAAAGGCAGAGAAGCAAAAGAGAAAATCGGAAGACATTGAGAGAGAGAGAGACGACATAGAGTGAGAGAAAAAAGAGCAAGAGAAAAGAGAATGAGAGAGACAGGCAGAGTCAGAAGAGAGCATGCCAGAAAAGACAAAATAAATAAAAGGTAGTAACAGAAAGAAAATGCAGAGATAGAGAGAGAGAGAGAGAGAGAGAGAGAGAGAAAAGCCAAGAAGAGAAATGAGAATGAAACAGTGAGAGAGAGACAGAGGAAAGGCAGACGAGAGAGAAGAGAGAAAAAGACAGCAAGGCAAATACAGTGAGAGAGAGAGAGAGAGACAGTGAGTGAGAGAGAGAGAGAGACAGTGAGAGAGAGAGAGAGAGAGAGAGAGTGTTTGAAAAGCAGAGAGAGAGAAAGCAAGAAAATGCAGGAGGACTGAGAGATCAATAGCAGAGAGAAAGAGAGAATGTGAGAAAAGATAGAGGAAGTAAAAGTGAAAAGAAAAGAAACAAAAGGAAGAACAGAGGAAGGAGTATGCGTATGAGTATGAGAGAAAAAGTTAGAAAGAGTGGGGAAAAAAAGAATGACAGAGAAAAGGAAGCCGAGGACAGAAACGCGGGGAAAAAAGAGATGAAAGAGAAAAAAGAACAGAGAGAGAGAGTGCAAAAGAGAGCGAGAGAGAGAGATGGAGTGGAGAAAGAAGTAGAGAATGAAAGAACAGATTAGATAGCGCATATGAGCTTCTGAGCGAGGCCATTAAGAAAGGGCGAGCGGGGAGAGGATTCGGAGCGAGAGAGCGGAGACGGAGGCAGGAAAACGAGTGTTCCAGTGTGAATCCTGTAATGTATGCTCAGGCTCGGCGTTCGCAGAGTTAGCGTTCGCTCCATTCATCTCACTCTGCCACTAACAGCGCTCGGCTCTACCTCGGCTCAGCTCATTAAAACCACACGCAAAAACAAACAGCGAGCGGAAAGAGCTGCACCCCGGGGTCTTTAACACAACCACATTTTTCACTTAGCCGCGTAGCTTAAGTCAGGAGTCAAGCCCGTCCGATAGGAGGAGACCCGGGGGGACGCTGCTACTGGACAAACCTCACTTCAGTCATCGAGCATCTATATATACCCCACGGTTGTGTTCATTTAAGTTTAATCACAGCGTTTACGTGAGCTCGTACACCAAATGCAGTCTTTCACTCTTAAAAATGAGACAGAACCAAAGAGAGTTCTCCAGAGGAACGCCACACCAGAACTACCGGCTGTTCTGTCTATGGATGGTTTGTTAAAGGTGCCATAGAACTGTAATTACATTAGTAGGATAAGGAGAGTTCAGTACATAGAACTGACATACTGTGAACCTCAAACACTGTTGTTCCTCATTCAGATACAAATCCTGTAGTTATAAAAGAGGGTGGTAAAACTGGCCGATTCCAAAATCTTACCCTGTTAAACAACAGACTCGTTAATATTTACACCCCCAACAATTACATACAATTAGGGCTGGGCGATATGGGAAAAAATCTTATCACAATATTTTTTTCATATCAATCGATATCGATATATATCATGATATATATAAAATTACTATAGATAATTGAGAAGTGAAGATATCAAAATTTAAAAATTTTACAATTGTTAAATTTTATTTACAAATGTACTATAGAACATTACACAACTGTATACATACATACATACATATATATATTGTAGGGGCTACTGAACATTCATGAACAGTATTCACACATAGACACTGTGTTAAGCAGGCTGTTGCTGGCCCTTTAAGTTCAGACTCAAATAGAGAGTTTGTTTAGCGATTCTGTTTTCAGTAGAAAAAATGTTTTCCCTCCTCTAGATTTTTGGTTGAGCCCTTACATATAAATATATGTATGTATATATATATATATATATATATATATATATCGCGTGCATCTAAAGTTGTGGGAGTGTTTCACAGAGAAACACAACAGTGTGGTGCTCTGTCAGCTCTGCACAGTGGAGATGATCACAACAGTACAACTGCTATACACGAGACCTTGAAGCTCAAACATCCCGCAGAGCTTCATCAACACAGCAGCAGGACAGCACCTGTTTATCTTATCTTATCTTAGCAGATTATTTTAAGATTATTAACACATGTAACATGTTTCTTTCAGTAGAGACTTGAAAAGTCTCATTGCTAACTGTTTCTTAATCGTCCAGTGTAGAACCTAAGGCTTTTACAGATGACGTGCGTTTAAGCTAGAGTTTAATACAAGTCTAGGATGGCCATGCGTTTCCTCATGCTTCTGGGCCCCCAGAGCTTTGGACTGTGTCTGTTGAGGTGTGTTCTTCAGGAATGGTGTCGCTCACGTTAACGTTTTCTGTCAACATTTTCTCTTATTTTGTTCTCACTGCTCGAGTGTGACGCCTGCAGTAACCAGATTACTAGCAGGTGGGTTAAGCTGCCGCTACGCCTACACGCTGCGCTGTGTGCTTCAACCAAACATGACATGGCTGGAACTCTAGTTCAGCCACCTGATTGGTTTGGGGCAGCGCTATTCTCATTCTCATTGGCAATTCGTGTTGTCTCTCAAAACATGGTTGGAACTTAATTCTATCGTCTTTCTATCGACTACGTTTTATAGTTCTACTGAGGAAACGTTATTACGTGATATTTATCGTTGTGGTTTTACCGCCCAGCCCTACATACAACCATAACGGAGCACCAGCAACCAGAATGATGGACTACGTGGAGAAATCTAGCGTTCCAGGCTGTGAAGCGGATGTCGGCACTTCTACTACCTTCGCAAGGAACCGAACTGTCAACGGACAAGATGTTTATTTTTAATCGAGACTGAAGTTGCTTTCTACTGACGAGCTTCTTAATATAATGTTCCGTTCTACTTTAAATACTGCAGCTTGTACAGGCGCCAGAATGGAACTGCAGCTACATTTAAGGTGGAATAGAAAATTCTCAAAACAAGCAGGAACTTCAGCTCCCACATCTGTATCAGAATCAGTATCATTTCACTCCGGACCGTTTCTCAAACACTCGGAGCAGCTTCAGCTCAACGTTTAACACTGAGGAGACTGAAGAGACGAGCAGCTCCACCTTAATTAGCATCACAGTAGCAGGCATGCTGTGTGAGTGTATCACTGTGTGCTGGTTGAAGCAGATCATCTTAAACTGAAAGTTTCACAGAGACAACTTTAATCTACTTTGTGTTGATGTGGAGATGGAATGTGAGTAGCTGGTGTAGGTAACGTTAGATACTAGCAGCTCCAAGTAACTAACATAGCCAACTACACAGTATAAGGAGCTTATTTACACAGAGGTTCATTTTATTTAGTCTATTTCAACATGTTGCGTCTGTGTGATCATTGTGGTGTCTCAGCAGAGCTCATCTAATCATTCATGAGAGGTCGGCTCCTTTTGTTCCAGGACCAGACCATAGGGTGTAAATGGGCGTGTAAAACCACATCTGGGCTTTTTTTCACATACCTTCAATGTAGAACATCAGACACACTTATTTAAACAACCTATTTAAAGTCTAAAGGAACTCCACATGATACAACATGTTTTTAGAACTCAAGCCAAGAACCATTCAGGAACCTTAATTTTTAGAAGTGTAATTCATATTTACATGACGACAATTCAAACTGGAAACTATAAAGGCTGTGCTTTCAACTGATCTCTGTAAATCGGGGTTGAATGTGCAGAACAAGCCGTACAGTTCAGATTGAAATCCTTCAGGGAAGCTGGAAAAAGTCAAGGTATGTGCAGATACCTTAAAAGCTGCATTGACGCATCTGCAGCCTGACAGGCGGCAACAGAAGAATTTTTAATTGTTTTTTTTTTTTTTTACCATATTCTCCACAACTCCAAAAAGCAGTCCAGGCTGAAACACTCCCTACAACTTCAGCATGACTGAGCGGAACTAAACCGGACATACTCTATATGACCAAATATATGTGGACAGCTGAGCGTCAGCTGAACATCCCAATCCAAAAGTATGAACATAGACAAAAGCATAGACATTAATTACAAGAACTTGGAGTGTGTCCCATTTAGTCAGAAGCTTATTTGTTAGGTCATGCACTAATGCTGGACAAGACGATCTGGCTCACAGTTCATCTCGAAGATGTTAGGTGAAGTCAGGCCACTAGAGTCCCTTCACGGCCAACACCTCAAACAATTTATGGAGTTGGCTTTGTACCCAGGAGTACTGGGTCATGCTGTAAGAGGAATACATTCTTCACCAACTGCTGCCACAAAGTTGGAAGCATATAATTGTATAAAATATATTTGTGCACTGTAGCATTAACACCACCCTTCACTGGAACTAAGAGCCCAAACCCAGAACATTATCCCCTCTCCACCAAACTTTACTGCTGAAACTACACTTTCCTGTAGGCAGCGTACTCCTGGATTCATCCAGCAAACCCAGATTCATCCATCAGACTGCCAGATAGTGAAGTTTCCACTGCTCCAGAGCCCGGTGGTGGTGCTTTACACCACTCCAGTCAACTCTAGACATTGCATATAGTGATCTTATATAGTGTGCCACTGCTTAATCATGGACACCCATCTCAAGGAGCTTCCCTTGCACATGGCTTCTGTTGCTGAGTATAGATGATATGTACAAGCTACAGCTCTGAGTTTGTGTGGTCTACCACTTCATTACTGAGTTGTAGCTTCTACACACTTTCATTTCACAATAACAGCACTAACAGTTGACCGGGGCAGATCTAGCAGGACAGAGACTTTACAAACCGGCTTGTGGAAAAGATGACATCCTACGACAGTGACACATTCCACTTATTGTGTTTTGTCTATGGAGACTGCAAGGTTATGTGGTTGATACTATACACCTGCTACAGCAACTATCACAAGTATCCACATACCAAACAGTGTATGTAAATGTAAACACTGCATACAACACTGTCTGTGTTGCTTGGTTTCCCTATATGAACTGGAGGAGTAACACTTACCTACTACATCAGAATGTTTAATTTCAGGAAAGTGAGGAAGATACAGTTTTTCCAAATGAGTTATTTTCCTGACACGTTCCTTTAAGTCAGGCAGTCATACTGAGGAAGCCCGCTCTGTGTAAAAACCTGCTCCTGTCTGTGCCGACCTGTTTTAATCCAGCTCCCCCATCCTAACACGCAGGCACTTCCACTCTTCCCTTAACACTGTGTGCAAGCCTCCCCTCCTCCAGGCCAGCTCGGGGTCTCTCCTTAATGAGGCCGGAGAGTCTCTCCTGACCGGCCCCCCGGTGGCCCCTGAGCGGCCCCTGGGAGCTAACGAGGGCCGGGAGCCTTTTTCCTGACGCGACCTTGCCTGGCCCTGTCAAAGCCGGGCTCGGCTCAACTCCGCCCCCTCTCCTCCTCCCAGTAAAGCCACACAACCTCTGCCGTAATGGACGGAAGTGATGGATGTTAAAGGGCAAGTTCACCTACTTTCCGGAAATTGGCCAACGGAGGTCGTGGCCGAGAGGAGTCCAGGAACGAGGCTGGTTTACGGCTGTACCCCGTGGAGGGGGTGGGATGATAAATGGAGCGGCGCTTTTTAGCATCATGCTAAATCTGGCTGGAGGCCTGTGGTCTAATGATTATGTCAGTAAGACAGCAGCGCAGCAACGCATTTACCATCCGCGCCCCAATTTGCTTTCCTTTATTAGTGTTATGGATGTGCATGGATAACTCCGTTAACCCTTCGAGGTTATTCGAATACTGGAATCATTATCTGGTTTTTCTTTAGGTTTCAAATGAGGGAGAGATATTCAGGCCAGACAAATAAACAAACAATATGCTGTCACACCGTCCACTAAGGAGAGACCTCATCAGCATCCAGCGTCATACCTCATGCCTTTTTAGCTCATTAGCTCATCTGAAGAGGCAACCTCTGTTACTACCACAAAGTTGGAAGCATATAATTGTATAAAATGTATTTGTGTTTTGTAGCATTAACACCACCCGTCACTGGAACCAAGACCCCAAAACCCAGATGATTATCCCATCTCCACCAAACTTTACTGCTAAAACTATGCATTCCTGTAGGGAGCAATCTTCTGGATGCATCCATCAAACCCAGATTCATCCAACAGACTGCCAGATAGTGAAGTGTGGTTCAGAGAACATGTTTCCACTGCTCCAGAGTCCAGTGGTGGTGCTTTACATCAAATCATGCTAAATCTGGCTGAAGGCCTGTGGTCTAATGATTACGTCGGCAAGACAGGAAGGCATTTACCATCCGCGTCCTACCAGCAAGGCATTTACCATTTGCTTTCCTTTATTAGTGTAATGGATATGCATGGATACCTCAAATACTGGAATCATTATCTGGGTTTTCTTTAAGTTTCATTGCACAAATGAGGGAAGGAAATTCAGGCCAGACAAATAAACAAACAATTTGCTGTCACACTGTCCACTAAGGCAACCTCTGTTACTTATCCCGCAAAGTTGGAAGAATATAATTGTATAAAATGTATTTTATACAATTATAAAATCCAGACGATTATCCCATCTCCACCAAACTTTACTGCTGAAACTATGCATTCCTGGAATATATCTGAAGAGGCAACCTCTGTTACTCATCCCGTACGAAACGCTGTCCAAAGAAAAACATTCCTTAATTCCTTTATCCATACACCAACATTGTTACTTCATCCGTTCATTTCTTTATCCATACACCAACATTGTTCCTTCATCCATTCATTCCTTTATTCATACACCAACATTGTTCCTTCATCCGTTCATTCCTTTATCCATACACCAACATTGTTCCTTCATCCGTTCATTCCTTTATCCATACACCAACATTGTTCCTTCATCTGTTCATTCCTTTATCCATATACCAACATCGTTCCTTCCTCCGTTCATTCCTTTATCACCAACATTGTTCCTTCATCCGTTCATTCCTTTATCCATATACCAACATTGTTCCTTCATCCGTTCATTCCTTTATCCATATACCAACATTGTTCCTTCATCCGTTCATTCCTTTATTCATACACCAACATTGTTCCTTTATCCGTTCATTCATTTATCCATACACCAACATTGTTCCTTCATCCGTTCATTCCTTTATCCATACACCAACATTGTTCCTTCATCCGTTCATTCCTTTATCCATACACCAACATTGTTCCTTCATCCGTTCATTACTTTATCCATACACCAACATTGTTCCTTCATCCGTTCATTCATTTATCCATACACCAACATTGTTCCTTCATCCGTTCATTCATTTATCCATACACCAACATTGTTCCTTCATCCGTTCATTCATTTATCCACAAACCAAAATTGTTCCTTCATCCCTTAATCACCACCAACACTGTTCCTTCATCTGTTCATTCCTTTATCCACAAACCAAAATTGTTCCTTCATTCCTTTATCAACACCAACATTGTTTCTTCATCCATTCATTTCTTTATCATCACCAACATTGTTCCTTCATCCATTCAATCATTATCCATATACCAATATTGTTCCTTCATCCCTTCATTCCTTTATCCACACACTGTGTTTTACCATATTTCTACCTTATTTATTTAATTCAGGCTGTGATGGATGTTTAATATAACACTCAAGTTCAGTGTTACACAAACATTTTTAATATTTTACTCTGTGGACTTTGGGACTTTAAAGGCCGTCTTTGAGTGGAAATGAAATGAAAACGCCTCTCTCGCACACTAGTGTACACGACACACATGCCCGATGGGAGAGAACGCTGTATACTTTATTTGACGCTTTAACATGTATGACCGCCTCTGGGGTTTATGTGTATGACACACATCCACGTCGGGGACAAGCCATCAACAGGTGAAATAAAAAACGGAGGGAGGAGGTGCTGGTGATAAACGAGAGAGCGGAGAGATGTAAACAGACGAGGGCATAAAACAAGGACAGAGCTCTGTGGAATACGAAATGATGTCCGCTCAGAGTCCAGGCCCGCAACACATGGGCTGTCAATCTTCCAGACCTGAACTACTTCAAGACAAACACAAACAGTGCTGGCCTGCTCTGCCGGGCAGCTGTGATCTTAGCATGTTTGTATTTGGCCTGTTTAGCTGCAGATGTGAACTGCAGCGATGCCTGAAAAGCAGTAATAATTCTCAGTGCGTGAGGCAGTATGTGATTTCAGGATGTGGGCCTGAGTAATCCTTCACCTCTGCTATCACAGTCATGACTGTAAACCACACATATAAAAACTGAGCCGCTGCTGCAACGGCTACAATTAAAACCACCAATCAAATATACACACATATAAAAACAATTACAGGTGGAATTTCATGGCTTTTTCTAAACTTCTCAGAGTCGGTTTGGTGTGAAATGGTTGATTGTAGAGACTCAGATGCTCTTTACAGTGGTGGTGATGGGAACCAGGGGTCATTTATTGTGAATACAACCTCAAGAGTTGACTTTTTATTATTTATATTGTATATACTGTACTGTTTATTTATCTATTATTGTACTAAGTGCCTTGCTATCTCTTTGCAGCTGTAACACGGTGTATTTCCAACTGTGGGACTAATAAAGGATTATCTTAACACAAATATAGACAATAGATTTATAATACAAAACCTCTATTGAACCCATATGTGTATTATGTGTTCATATATTGAGTGTTGATGGTAAAACAGCAAAAAGCAAGTAAACATATGTTTTCTTTGGGGACTATTTAACCTCACATTGCCCTCCACTATGAATGGATGAAAAAGATTAAATTAAAAATGTTAAAGCAGCTAAAAACACTTACATAGCAGTGACTGTGTAAAATTATTATTACCTAATAACTGCAGGAAGTCAGTAATCTGTTCGGGGCTTTCAGATGCATCGGTGTAATCAGACAATAGGGATACTCCGGGTCTACATGTGTCAGGCAGTAATCAGATTTCTGCTTTGTAGCCAACCAATAACACAGTAATTTCACTTCAGAAACTTCCTGTGAACGAGTCACAGAACAACATTCAGGTCTTTTGCTTCAATCAATCATGTATTTGGTTTCAGCTTCGCTCCATAAGTGTTTTGTTGCCATTTCTCAGCTGCTGTGTTGAACACTGCTTGCTTATTTCTGGTACTGCGGCCTGTTTTCACATATGTTCAGACTGAGAAGTCTGAAAGAAATCAGAGTAAGAGAGTACATGCATTGTGAAACCCCATAACTCAGCAACACAGCTCTCTTTGTTTGATTTCTGAGTCTTAATTTAATCTAACAAATCATATTCAAGTATTCTGATTACATAACAACTTTAAATTTTTTTAAATCTGAATTATTAATTACATGCAAACACACTTGATGCATCAGGCATTAGGCAGCGTATTCATAACCACAATAATAACTTCATGTGATGAAGCTTTCAGAGGTCCTACACTCTACAGATGTCTGGTTCCCTTCACCACCACTGTGAACAGTGTAACTGGTTTCTCTAGAACAGAGCATTCCACAACATCTTTTAAGGTTTATACATAGGTTGTCTATGAAAGTCCACTTATGTAACAAATAATACTGCTATCCAAACCTACAGCCAGACTACACAGTCTCAGGATCTCAAGAAAATAAACAAATAAAGGAAACACAATGAACAAGACAACATATATACATATAGAAAGAGCTTTACTTCTCCAGGTCCTCTGAATCCTCTGCTTTCTCTCCTTTTCCGATGCCGAACTTGGCTTTCAGGGATCGAGCTCGAGCAATTATGGTCTCCACCACCATTAGCTGGTTAATAGTGTCCTGAGAATAACAGCAGCATGACGAGAGATGTTAATGCATGTACGCTGTGTGGGTGGCTTTGTTAGGCTAACGTGCTAATATGGTAATACAGCTGCTAAGTGATGGTCTTAGGCTCACCTCCAGCTTCTTCAGGTCAGGGCTGGGGTGACGCAGATGCTTACTGGCATGAGAGGTGACCTGCTGGATGGCCTTCCGCACAGAAGGAATGTCCTCAACCGACTCTGAGGGACAGCAAGCAAGAGAGAGATAGAGATAGATAGAGAACGAGAAAGAGAGAGTTTGTTTGAACAGCTTCTAAGGCTGAACTTTTACTCTGTTCTTCAATGGTCAGGACCCCCCCACAAGATCAGAGCAGGTACTATTAGGGGGGTGGATAATTCTCAGCACTGCAGTGACACTGACGTAGTGGTGGTGTGTTAGTGTGTGTTGTGCTGGTGTGAGCGGATCAGACACAGCAGTGCTGCTGGAGTGTTTTAACACCTCAGTGTCACTGCTGGACTGAGAACAGTCTCTGACCTCTACACAGTGGACCCTCAAAGTAGTCTTGTTCAATAGAGTGGACAGTGAGTGGACACAGTGTTTAAAAACTCCAGCAACACTGCTGTCTGATCCACTCGTATCAACACAACACACCACCACTAGTATCACTGCAGTGTTAAGAATCACCAACCACACAAATAGTACCTGCTCTGTGGGGGTCCTGATCATTGAAGAACAGGTTAATAAAAAGTATATGGAGAATTAGATGAACTACAGTCTGTAAGTGTAGACTACAAAGTGCACCTGTATTGTATATAAATACACTTAGATATGATTTTTTCCACACAATTTCTATTTAATTGTTTGTATGTTTAACATATAACTGAGTTTAACATATCGGCAAAAAATAGAAATAAAATATAGAATTTATTATACGCCATAGGCCACATTTAACCGTTACATTCAGAAAATAAATCGTACAACACAACAGAAATGTGTTCTTTGTAGAGGGTGGTACATTTTTATCTGAATTAATATATTTACACAGACACACACACACACAGCCTGAATACAGAGATTAAAGTTAGATTTAGGTTTGGATACTGAGGTTAAGATTAGGTTTGGAAGCTGAGATTAAGGTTTGTTTTAGGTTTACATACTGAGATTAAGGTTACAGTTAGATTTAGGTCTAGGTGTAGTATTCTTTGGCTAGAGCAAAACAAAAACAGAAACCTATGGATGGCCTTAAGTGTGTACGTGGGTGTGTGTCTAGTCCCTATTAGAAGAACATTGAACCTTGAAAACAATAACTTTAAACAGAAGTCACTTTTTTTAACCCGAAGGAACTTAATGGAATGTAACATAATTCTGTGCAACAAATTTTTTCCCCAACCCATTTCTATGTAAATTTTAAACATTTATTAAATGTGAGCAATATGTCAAAATAATCAGGAAATCCTTTTATGATACACAATTTTTTTTTCTGATAAATTAAAATGGACAAAGTAGTGCCCCATTTAAAAATACTACCATATTTATAAATTCCAATAACTTCTATTTCATACACTGGGCTGCCCTAAATCAGAATCAGAAATACATTATTGATCCCAGAGGGAAATTGCAGTTTTTACAGTTTTAAACACTAGAAACTAAATAATTTTCTAGATTAACTAAATAGTAATCTAAATTAAACACTAGATTAACTAAATAATGATCTAAATTAAAAACTAGATTAACTAATTAATTTATCTAAATTAAACAATAGATAAACTAAACAATTATCTAAATTAAAAAGTTACCTAAAATAAACAATAGATGAATTAAATAGTAATCTATATGAACAATAGATTAACTAAATAGTTATCTAAATTAAATACTACATAACTAAACAGTTTTCTAAATTAAACACTAGATAACTACTTATCTAAATTAAATACTAGATAACTAAATAGTTATCTAAATTAAATACTACATAACTAAACCGTTATCTAAATTAAATACTACATAACTAAACAGTTATCTAAATTAAACACTAGATAACAAAACAGTTATCTAAATTAAATATTAGATAAATAAATAGTTATCTAAGTTAAATACTAGATAACTAAATTGTTATCTAAATCAAATACTAAATACTACTGAATAAATTAAACAATAGATAACTAAATAGCTATCTAAAACACTAGACAACTAAATAGTAGAGCTTTTTAATCAAGCACTCTGTTGGCAAGTGTTTTTTTTAATATCCACAATATGATCATATGACATATGACGTGATGCATCTTACAAAAATGATAAGAATAAATACTGTCACACTGCCCAGCCCAACTACAGACTACAAACTACTACAATACCTAGCAGTGAAATAGTCCTGCTCAGCTGCAATGCACATAAAAAAGGCAAGAAAAAGTATGTGAACCCTTTGAAATGACCTGATTTTCTGCATTAACTGGTCATTAAAATGTGATCTGATCTACATCCCAGATATAGACAAACTCAATGTGCTTAACCTAATACTACAAACAATTACAATATTTCATGTCTATATTGGACACATCCATTAAACATTCACAGTGCTGTTCGTGAGTCTACCATACGCAAATCATTGAACAGGCATGGTATCCATGGCTGTTTTGCTGCTCGGGGGCCTGGACCACTTGCCATCATTGAGAGGAAAATGAATTCTCAAGTTTATCAAGGTATCCTACGGAATAATGGCGGTCTGCCAGCTGAAGCTCAGTAGAAGTTGGGTGATGCAGCAGGACAATGACCCTAAACATGGAAGTAAATCTACAGAATGACATCCAATAGAGATGCTGTGGAATGACCTCAAGCGATATGTTCACACCAGACATCCTAAGAACATGGCTGAGCTGAAGCAGTTCTGTAAGGAAGAATGGTTCAAAATTTCTCCTGAACGTTGTGCAGGTCTGATCAGCAGCTTGTTAGAGCTTATTGCTGCCAAAGAGGTTCGACAAGTTATTAAATCCAAGTGTTCACTTACTTTTTCCACCAGCACTGTGCATGTTTAATGGATGTGTTCAATCCAGACACAAAAAATTATAGTTGTTTATGTGGTATTAGATTAAACACATTGAGTTTGTCTATACTTGGGACTTAGATGTAGATCAGAACATTTTATGACCAATTAATGCAAAAAAACAGGTCATTTCAAAGCGTTCACATACTTTTTCCTCACCACTGTATAAAACTACTATTAATAATAATATAAGAACATGTTCAATGCATGAAGGATGGCATATAGGCACCCATAAAAGAACTAACTCTAAAAAGAAACAGAAAAAAATATATAACACGTATACTTAATTTCATAACCATCACACGGAGAGACACGCACACACTTCAGCAGTGACCTCGAAAGCCACAGACGCGGTGCTCACCTTCCTCCTTCACTTTCAGCATGGCGGCGTGGAGAATACACGGCAGCAGGTGTCTCGTGAGGTCGGCGGGTTTCTGCACGGCCAGATAATGCAGCACCTGCACGCAAACACACATCAACACGGAGCTCGCAGCCACGGCAGTCTGCTCCGACGCCAACGCGCTTTCTCTCCATCACTTGACTCGTGTGACTTATTGTACCTGCCGAGCGCGCGGCGCGGGCTTTATGGAGAACGGCGCGCCAGACGGCCGAGAACTTTTAATTGCTGCGAGGTCATTCCGCGTGATTTAGCGCCTCGGCCGTGTTTTCCTCGCTGCTTTTTTCGGCCTGATGAGTCTGTAATCAGACAAAAAGCCTTCAAGCCCTCAGACAACCTGATGGAGAAGAGTCTGTCGCGACTACCGTATCTGTCAACAGCACAGGGACACCTAGCTGTTAAAGGACGCATCCTGCAGTCTTAAACACGGTCGCTATGGAAGGGCTCTTCAGTACTAACAACGCTTCTATATATGGAACCACAAACTCTTAAAAGAATCATCTGTGTAATGATATTTTAGTTGAAAGCATATAAACTGATATACTTGAGGTTTTTTTAATATTTAAGTATATATATTTATTTGATATGTTGCTGTAGTGAGCAGGAAAGAAGGCTGAAATCTAAAGGGCTCATGGTAACCTGGATCTTCTGGGTTAAATCATTTAAGACCAATTGCTAACCTTCCTTTCTTAAATGAGCTCTTAGAAAAAGCTTTTTTCAAACAACTAAAGTTGTATCTAATATCAAATTAAGTATATGAGAAGTTTCATTCAGGTTTTCATTCTAACCGTAGTACTGAGACAGCACTAGTTTGTGCTGTCATTGATCTCAGGCTTAGCACTCATGTACTAAATCCTTCTATCCTGGTCTTATTGGGTCTTGGTGCAGCTTTTGATACTGTTGATCACAAGATTCTAACCAGCCATCTTGGACGCTGGGTCGGTCTCACTCAGACATGGCTTTAGAATGGTTTAAGTTATAATTAACAGATAGACAGTTCGTGGTTGCACTCAGTTGTCATGGTTGTTATTCATCAAGAAAATGTAATATCTCCTATGTGGGATGCAGCAGGACAATGACCCTAAACATGGAAGTAAATCTACTCCATTTTTTGGACCCGGTAGTGTTACAGAGGCCTCCTACAAGAACTTATCTTCTTTGGACACCTATGTAAAACCATATGCTAAAAATCTTGGCATGACGATGGACAGTAATTTTAAGTTAGATCCAGTTTCTTTCAGCTGAGGCTTTTAACTAAGGTCAAGCCATTTTTATCCTTCAATGATTGTGAAAGGGTTATACATGCTTTTATTTCATAAAGACTTGATTACTGTAACAGGCTTTGGACGCTGGGTCGGTCTCTCACTCAGACATGGCTTTAAAATGGTTTAAGTTATAATGAACAGATAAACAGTTTATGGTTGCACTCGGTTGTTATGGCTGTTATTCATCAAGAAAATGTAATATCTCCAGTGGGGTACCACAAGGCTCAGTTCTAGGGTCTTTGCTCTTCTCATTGTACATGTTACCTCTAGGTGATGTCATTAGGAAGCGTGATGTAACGCTGATGACACTCAGTAGACAGACTTGTGAGCTGAGAGTTGGCGAATGTGAGTTGGCGACTATGAGTCAACAGCAGCGTCTAGCTACAGCCAATGGGATCGTGTGGAGAGATAGAACCGTGTCACCTCTGCTGCAATCTCTTTAAGGCTGAGGACAACAAGCACAAGCAGTAAACAATGGCTGCAAGAGGTCCCCGTGCCTTTATCAATCTTCTCATTCATATTCGTTCCTTTCTCTTCTTTCTCTCGTCACTGCATATTAGCGCAGTAGCAACTTGTATTGCTTGTTTGTTGACGTCTATTTTGGAAATAACGTATGTTCTTCGTGGTGTTGCTGGTTCTCACGTGTTTAGTTCTTGCCAGAGTTTAGTTCTTGTGTGTTCTTATGTTTTTGGACAGCAGCCAGATGAGTGGGTGGTTCTCCAGAGTGAAAGTCGTGTCGCCGATCAGTCATGTAGTATGAAAGCCACAACAATGAAAGACTCGCGATTACAGGACAACCAGTCATGTAGTGTGAACTGCACAAAGACCTGACCACTCAACCAGTCGTGTATTGGGAACCATACATTATACGCATCCACCAATCTAACTACTCTTCTTCTCATAGTGGTCTTCTGAAGCTTCGTCTCAGTTTTTTTAACGTTACAGAACTGTACTAGTCTTTTGTTGCTCCTGTCCCAAAATGTTTGGTACTGGTTGCTGGTATTAAATTTAAAACAGTCCTATATTTTTTCCAAAAACAACAGAAGTTTTTAGTTTCAACATCTGAAATGTTGTCTTATACTGTGTACTATTTTCAGTTAAATATGGGGTTTAAACAGCTAGCACCTCATTGTATTTTGTTTTATTCACATTTTTGGTAGACAGGGTTGCATACGTAACACTTTCTGCACCAACCTTATGAATGGTTGTTGGAGCTTTCAAGGTTCTATACAGAACCACTGTCTTTAATAAAGAGCTTGAAGAACCTCTTTTGATGTTCGTGAGCACTTATGCAACACCAGTCTTGAACTATTTTCACGACAATTTTCTCACCTCCTTGCATTCCTTAGAATGAATCACGCATTCACAGTGCTGTTCATGAGTCTACCATACGCAAATCATTGAACAGGCATGGTATCCATGGCTGTTTTGCTGCTTGGGGGCCTGGACCACTTGCCATCATTGAGGGGAAAATGAATTCTCAAGTTTATCAAGGTATCCTACGGAATAATGGCGGTCTGCCGGCTGAAGCTCAGTAGAAGTTGGGTGATGCAGCAGGACAATGACCCTAAACATGGAAGTAAATCTACAGAATGACATCCAATAGAGATGCTGTAGAATGACCTCAAGAGAGATGTTCACACCAGACATCCTAAGAACATGGCTGAGCTGAAGCAGTTCTGTAAGGAAGGCTGTTGTGACTGTGCTTTTCAAACTGACATATTTTCGCTGTCCAATGAAAAGCAAATATCTCCTTTGTCGTGGAGTTGGAGAACACACCACTGGTCATTTACACTGTGTGAATTTCAGGAATTTCATGATGAATGGACCAACAGAAGTGCTCCAAAACAGCTTGGAAAAAATTCTGGTTCCATTGATTTACATAGAAAGTAAAGTATGTTTTTGGTCTCGCCTGTAAAGTTGCAATTTTTGAGATACTTGTTTTACATTGGACAGCGACAATATGTAAATGAGCTCTGTTGCGATTGGCTGCTCTGAATAGTGCCCTGTTCAAAAAGGCAGTCCAGCCTGAAACACTCCTTATAACTTCGCAGATAAACAAAATTTCAGGCCCCTAAATAATTAGATTTACTCTTAAAATGAAGACTGTTACACATCAGAAGCTGAAATGATGGCAAGATGTCCCCAAACTTTTGACGGGCAGCACACTCTCTACTGCAAAGGAGGGAGAAATGTGTACGCTTCTGTCATTGCGTAGGACAAGTTAGTGGAGCAAATAAAAGGAAAAAAAAAATAAAGACGGGAAGCGGGGACGTGGAAATTAAATCAGTGAATTAATTCAAGCTGAACCCCGCACCCAGAGTTTCCCCAAAAGAGCCGGACAGACGGGCTGAAGGACGCGCAGAGACGGCGACCTTCAAGCCGGGCAAAATTCCCCTGAACTCCCCTTCAACTCCGCAGGTTTGGGGACACCTTGCCAGAGCTTCGCGCTCTAACCCATTTTCCGGCGGCTCTGCGAGCTGATTGGTTGGTCGCCAAACCACTCGGGACGGCCCGTTTTGAGGCCCCAGCCTGCGTTGGATGGTGTTTTTTTTTATAGCACAGGTGGCATGCAGATGGAACAGGACTTCAGAAGGTCCTCAGGTTTGAAGGAGCACTTCTGAAATTATGACCGCTTTAATGTCGGGACCTTAAAGTAACTATGTATAAGACAGAAGCCCGTCAACTCGCTTACAGTGACAAACCAGCAACAATGGAAATGTACCTGAATCTTAAATGAAGAGCTGATTGGTCACGTTAAGCAGTTCTTAAAGGAGAGCTATTGTTATATCTTACATACGTACTTTTTCATAAATTTGGCTGGTAGTGTACTAAAACGTTTGGCTGGTAGTGTACTAAAACGTTTGGCTGGTAGTGTACTAAAACGTTTGGCTGGTAGTGTACTAAAACGTTTGGCTGGTAGTGTATCTAAAACGTTTGACTGGTAGTGTACTAAAAGGTTTGGCTGGTAGTGATCTAAAACGTTTGACTGGTAGTGTACTAAAACGTTTGGCTGGTGGTGTACTAAAACGTTTGACTGGTAGTGATCTAAAACGTTTGACTGGTAGTGTATCTAAAACGTTTGGTTGGTAGTGTACTAAAACATTTGGTTGGTAGTGTACTAAAACGTTTGGTTGGTAGTGTACTAAAACGTTTGACTGGTAGTGTTCTAAAACGTTTGACTGGTAGTGTACTAAAACGTTTGACTGGTAGTGTACTAAAACGTTTGACTGGTAGTGTACTAAAACGTTTGGTTGGTAGTGTACTAAAACGTTTGACTGGTAGTGTATCTAAAACGTTTGACTGGTAGTGTATCTAAAACGTTTGACTGGTAGTGTATCAAAACGTTTGACTGGTAGTGTATCTAAAACGTTTGGCTGGTAGTGTACTAAAACGTTTGGCTGGTAGTGTACTAAAACGTTTGACTGGTAGTGTACTAAAACGTTTGACTGGTAGTGTATCTAAAACGTTTGGCTGGTAGTGTACTAAAACGTTTGGTTGGTAGTGTACTAAAACGTTTGACTGGTAGTGTATCTAAAACGTTTGGCTGGTAGTGTATCTAAAACGTTTGACTGGTAGTGATCTAAAACGTCTGGCTGGTAGTGTACTAAAACGTTTGGTTGGTAGTGTACTAAAACGTTTGGCTGGTAGTGTACTAAAACGTTTGACTGGTAGTCTACTAAAACGTTTGACTGGTAGTGTATCTAAAACGTTTGGCTGGTAGTGTATTTAAAACGTTTGACTGGTAGTGTATCTAAAACGTTTGACTGGTAGTGTATCTAAAATGTTTGGCTGGTAGTGTACTAAAACGTTTGACTGGTAGTGTATCTAAAACGTTTGACTGGTAGTGTATCTAAAACGTTTGACTGGTAGTGTATCTAAAACGTTTGGCTGGTAGTGTACTAAAACGTTTGGCTGGTAGTGTACTAAAACGTTTGACTGGTAGTGTACTAAAACGTTTGGCTGGTAGTGTACTAAAACGTTTGACTGGTAGTGTACTAAAACGTTTGGCTGGTAGTGTATTAAAACGTTTGGCTGGTAGTGTACTAAAACGTTTGGCTGGTAGTGTATTAAAACGTTTGACTGGTAGTGTATCTAAAACGTTTGGCTGGTAGTGTATCTAAAACGTTTGGCTGGTAGTGTACTAAAACGTTTGACTGGTAGTGTATCTAAAACGTTTGGCTGGTAGTGTATTAAAACGTTTGACTGGTAGTGTATCTAAAACGTTTGGCTGGTAGTGTACTAAAACGTTTGACTGGTAGTGATCTAAAACGTTTGACTGGTAGTGTACTAAAGCGTTTGACTGGTAGTCTACTAAAACGTTTGGCTGGTAGTGTGCTAAAACGTTTGACTGGTAGTGTATCTAAAACGTTTGGCTGGTAGTGTACTAAAACGTTTGGCTGGTAGTGTACTAAAACGTTTGACTGGTAGTGTACTAAAACGTTTGACTGGTAGTGTACTAAAACGTTTGACTGGTAGTGTACTAAAACGTTTGGCTGGTAGTGTACTAAAACGTTTGGCTGGTAGTGTACTAAAACGTTTGACTGGTAGTGTACTAAAACGTTTGACTGGTAGTGTACTAAAACGTTTGGCTGGTAGTGTATTAAAACGTTTGACTGGTAGTGTATCTAAAACGTTTGGCTGGTAGTGTACTAAAATGTTTGGCTGGTAGTGTACTAAAACGTTTGGCTGGTAGTGTACTAAAACGTTTGACTGGTAGTGTACTAAAACGTTTGACTGGTAGTGTATCTAAAACGTTTGGCTGGTAGTGTACTAAAACGTTTGGTTGGTAGTGTACTAAAACGTTTGACTGGTAGTGTATCTAAAACGTTTGGCTGGTAGTGTACTAAAACGTTTGGTTGGTAGTGTACTAAAACGTTTGGCTGGTAGTGTACTAAAACGTTTGACTGGTAGTGTTCTAAAACGTTTGACTGGTAGTGTATCTAAAACGTTTGACTGGTAGTGTATCTAAAACGTTTGGCTGGTAGTGTACTAAAACGTTTGACTGGTAGTGTATCTAAAACGTTTGACTGGTAGTGTATCTAAAACGTTTGGCTGGTAGTGTACTAAAACGTTTGGCTGGTAGTGTACTAAAACGTTTGACTGGTAGTGTACTAAAATGTTTGGCTGGTAGTGTACTAAAACGTTTGGCTGGTAGTGTACTAAAACGTTTGGCTGGTAGTGTATTAAAACGTTTGGCTGGTAGTGTACTAAAATGTTTGGCTGGTAGTGTACTAAAATGTTTGGCTGGTAGTGTACTAAAATGTTTGGCTGGTAGTGTACTAAAACGTTTGGCTGGTAGTGTACTAAAACGTTTGGCTGGTAGTGTACTAAAATGTTTGGCTGGTAGTGTACTAAAATGTTTGGCTGGTAGTGTACTAAAATGTTTGGCTGGTAGTGTACTAAAATGTTTGGCTGGTAGTGTATCTAAAATGTTTGGCTGGTAGTGTATCTAAAACGTTTGGCTGGTAGTGTACTAAAATGTTTGGCTGGTAGTGTACTAAAATGTTTGGCTGGTAGTGTACTAAAATGTTTGGCTGGTAGTGTATCTAAAATGTTTGGCTGGTAGTGTATCTAAAACGTTTGGCTGGTAGTGTATTAAAACGTTTGGCTGGTAGTGTATTAAAACGTTTGGCTGGTAGTGTATCTAAAACGTTTGGCTGGTAGTGTACTAAAATGTTTGGCTGGTAGTGTACTAAAACGTTTGGCTGGTAGTGTTTCTAAAACGTTTGGCTGGTAGTGTATTAAAACGTTTGGCTGGTAGTGTATCTAAAACGTTTGGCTGGTAGTGTACTAAAATGTTTGGCTGGTAGTGTACTAAAACGTTTGGCTGGTAGTGTACTAAAATGTTTGGCTGGTAGTGTACTAAAACGTTTGGCTGGTAGTGTACTAAAACGTTTGGCTGGTAGTGTACTAAAACGTTTGGCTGGTAGTGTATTAAAACGTTTGGCTGGTAGTGTATCTAAAACGTTTGACTGGTAGTGTAGATGTATAATACCTGATGAATGCAGTTGTAAAGCGTTATGTATTCACTGGAAATGTTACTGGTGTGTCTATGATTTCACAATAAAAGCCTATAAAAACCTTATTTCTGGAAACGCCAGTGAGTCTCTTTTATATCCTACAACTAAAACAACCCACTGACAAGTCCACACTCATAACCTGCAAAAGGATGAATAGACTGAAGGTTGTTACCCTCTCTGCCTCTTTAGTGTCGTCAAACAGCCTCCTCTGTCTGCGTGCCGGCGTGGCCTTGGCCGTTTCCCAGGCCTCCACCCACATGTTGCCCGGGATATTCATCCTGGCACTTAGGTTGCCGCGGACGACCGTCTGGCCCGTCTCATCAGTCACCTCCTCCTCCACGTAGTCTCTCGGGGAGTACCAGCGCACAAAGTCCTCCAGAGAACAGCCGGGATTGGCCGCCTGTGGGAGTTCAGCACACACGGACAGATGCTGGGTTGTTCAAAAGCACAATTTAACATCCAACAAAAAACTCACAGACAGACGACAACACACATACAGCAAAGCGTGAACACTCAACCCTCGAGTCTCCAGGGCTGTGAGACCGAATCCCTGCTTTTATTTAATCTGCAGTCAAAACAACCTTTAAGTACAACAGTTTAGGAGAAGCTTCTAGAGAAGATCAGATGGAAGACACTTGTATACGGAAGCAGGAAATTAAGACAAAAATATGAAATAAAAGCAAAATAGAAAATAACATTCCTAATAACCACCTGGAAGACATGCTAGAGTACCAAAACTGTCCCCATCACACATAAATACACATCAAGCTCCACTCTTGCTTAATTTTCTAACAACATCTACATCCATCCTGTCAGTGTGAATGGATAAAACACTGAATGTGTGTTGACATCATTTTGACAGCGAGTAGCAAAAAAAATGCTTAACCAACTTCTTGGGACTGAACTTTGGGGGAAAATAACAACAATGAAACTGGTGTAACAGCAAGGACTTCCAGCCCGATATATCTAAACTGGTAATTAGGACTCCTTAGATTATACAGTGCCCTCCATAATTATTGGCACCCCTGGTTAAGATGTGTCAAAAGCCTTAAAATAAATTCAGTTTTTATTGTGGAAACATACTGTCACACTGAAAAGTGTAGAAAAATGTAACCTTTAACTCAAGTGGAGTTTTAGGGGGAAAATAAAATCCCTGACTAAGAAATAATATTTCTTCATAAAATCACCTGTTCCACAATTATTGGCACCCCTAACAATTCTTAGGAAATAAATGTAATTAAAGAATTTCTGTCACTTCTACAGTAGTTTACGAAGTTAATCAAAGTATGTAGGAACATTTAATTAGCAATTCACAACTTCCTGTTTCCCTGGGGTATAATTATGACGTGACACAGAGGCCATTTCTCTTCAACATGGGAAAGACAAAGGAACATAGCATTCAAGTAAGGCAGATGTGTGTTGACCTTCACAGGTCAGGCAATGGCTACAAGAAAATAGCCACTCGCCTACACCTGTCCGTATCTACTGTCAGAGGAATTATTAAGAAGTTTAAAGCAACTGGAACAGTGGTAAACAAGTCTGGACGAGGACGCAAGTTTATTTTGCCACCACGCACAGTGAGGAGGATGATAAGAGAAATAAAAAGTTCTCCAAAGCTCACTGTTACGGAACTGCAACAAATGGTAGCATCTTGGGGTCACGAAGTCTCCAAAACAAACATCAGACGCTATCTACACACCAACAAGCTGTTTGGGAGGCATGCACGGAAAAAACCTTTTCTCACTCACAATCATAGACGTAAACGTTTGGAGTTTGCTAAGCAGTACTGGAACTTCAACTGGGACCGTGTGCTTTGGTCAGATGAAACAAAGATAGAGCTTTTTGGCAACAAATGCTGTAAGTGGGTCTGGCGTAACACAAGAGCTGAGTATGCAGAAAAGCACCTCATGTCCACTGTGAAATACGGGGGAGGATCAGTGATGCTGTGGGCCTGCTTTTCTTCCAAAGGCCCAGGGAACCTTGTTAGGGTGCATGGCATCATGAATGCTTTGAAATACCAGGACATTTTAAAACAAAATCTGGTGGCTTCTGCCCGAAAGCTGAAGATGGGTCGTCACTGGGTCTTTCAGCAAGATAATGACCCTAAACATATGGCAAGATATACACAGAAATGGTTGACCACACACAGAATCAAGCTCCTCCCATGGCCATCTCAGTCCCCAGACCTTAACCCCATTGAAAACCTGTGGGGTGAGCTGAAGAGGAGAGTGCAGAGGAGAGGACCCAGGTCGCTGGATGATTTAGAGAGATTGTGCAAAGAGGAATGGTCGAAGATACCTCTTTCTGTGTTCTCCCATCTTGTGAAACATTATAGGAGAAGATTAGGTGCTGTTTTGTTGGCAAAGGGGGGTTGTACAAAGTATTAACATCAGGGGTGCTAATAATTGTGGCACACATTATTTGATGTTAAACAATTATTTCTTAATGTGGGATTTCTTTCCTACTGAATAAATGCACTTGAGATAAAGGTTGGATTTTGCTCTTTTTTCCATCGTGGTCCTATATTATTTAAAAAAACCCTCAATTTATTAGAAGCTAAAGAACACATCTTAACCAGGGGTGCCAATAATTATGGAGGGCACTGTAACAAGCATGAAACATGATTAACTAGTGAGACTAAAACTTCAAAGATGTGGCTGTGGGTTTCCTTGAGAAAGTTTTTAAAGGTAACAAAGAAATACTGAAAATATTTCATACAGAGATTTAGATAAAAACATAAATACATATACATACATTTAGCTGTTCTGGGTCATTTTCAGTTCAGTTCATATTTTTTCCCAACACTAATAAAAAAAATATAAACAGCTTGTACTTCATGATTGTTTTGAATAGAAATTAAATGAATACAGAGTGGTCACCAACTTTGGCACCACACTGTATAGCAGGGGTCCACAGCATCTCTCGTAAGAATACATTATTGGTGGCCCGGCAGCAATTATTCCTTTCACCTGATGGGGGCAGCAGTACATAAACGTATAGTACGCTTCACCGCTGTGCTAGCAATCAAAGTTATCTAAACTTAAGACTAGAGATGGACCGATTAGCGTTTTTGAGGCCGATTCCGATCGCTGCTCACCATTCAGCGCGATTGCCAAACCGATCGAGGGCGGGGCTATATGCCACGGCAGGGCTACATGTAATTTAAAACCAAAAAAGCAAATTAAATAAACGTAGTCAAAACTGCAGTCATTAAACGCAGACTCCGTTATTTTAAACAAAAACTGTAATCATTAAATGTAGATCTTGAATTGTTGCTGCTGTTCTGTTCGTACCGGTCAGATCTGGTCTGTATGGTGTTCTGGGCTATTTGTTTTGTGCTAGCTGCGCGTGCTAGCTCTGCTGTTTACTGATACTCACTGTATTCAGCCACGTGGTGTACTTCTAAGTGTGGTATCAGATTAGTAGTGTTAAAAGTCTTTGGTTTCCCCACGAGACACAGTGATTTTACACATTTTAAAAACGCCCTGGATGAGTCTGCGTCACATACGGTAACAAACTGCCAGACGGACGATGTTTTCTAGCAGCGCATGCGGTGAACGCCTAAACTGTTCTTGTGAGGCCGCTGCTTTAGTCAGTCTGTGGAAAACGAAAGCCTGTGTATTTCCACCTAGTGGTTCAGATAGAAATTGCAGGGAGCTGGCCGGAGCAGGTTTTAAGGAGGGCTCCTCTTCCTGGATGAAACGCTAGCTGTAAATACAGAAATTAGGCTCACTGGTTTAACGCCATCAATCGGCTCTCGGGATCGGCTATATTGGAGAAATATCGGCCGATCACATATTTTGATTAAAAACCGTCCGATACCAATACGTAGCCAATCGATCCTTTTATCTCTACTTCCAACATCCATTATTTTCCTGACTGGGCTCCTGAATTTACAGAACGGCATGCAGTGATGGCTACGCCATAAAAAGCACAAAGTGAGAACCGGCGATAAGAGAGACGTCAGAATAATATTTAGTAGAGAGACGCTGCAAATGCGCGTGTCTCTTATGCCAAGACACTACCTCAGTAATGAAAGAGTTAAATATCCAGAGACATTATGAAACAGAGCCTGAACAATACAGTAAACACTCAGGGGACGAGAGGACAGAGAACTGCTCTCACAGCAGCAACTGCTCTTCAGGGCACGTAGGGTGCAGGAGAACCTAATTGCTAAGCAGTGACACTGAGGTGTTTAAACACTCCAGCAGCCCTGCTGTGTCTGATCCACTCAAACCAGCACAACACACACTAACACACCACCACCACATCAGTAACACTGCAGAGAACCTCACCATCAGAGAAAGGTTTTCCATTCCATAATAGATTATTTGAGTTAAGAAATATAAGACTTGCTGTTATTGCTGTAGGTTTGGTGATGCGTTGACTGAGTGATATACAGTCTACAGGAGAAACACTGAAGATACTCGATGCTGAAATGTTGTTCAGAACATGTTCAGACTGAATGTGCTGTACGTTGTAACACTGTTTACTTTGTTGATTTCCTGCTGCTGCTGCAGTTACAGTAAAATGTAATTAATTGGTTAATTAATTTTTCATCATTCTGTACATGTGTTTTTTTATCATATTTTGAATACAGGGTTTTATATAATTTATGAATAATACTTTTGGAAAGACGGACCGGCCCTCAGCTATTTTGATATTGTGCAATCTGGCCCCCTTTGAAAAATTGTTTGGGCACCCCTGCTGTATTAGAGTAT
Source organism: Megaleporinus macrocephalus (assembly GCA_021613375.1). NCBI lineage: Eukaryota > Metazoa > Chordata > Actinopteri > Characiformes > Anostomidae > Megaleporinus > Megaleporinus macrocephalus. The sequence continues at coordinate 39,084,630 of CM038709.1, read as the reverse complement.
TGGAGAACGACTGGTTTCATTTAAGCTGTAAATAAAATGTAGGGCATTCTGCACGTGTCTGGAATGAGGACAAGAGCTGAGAAGATTCTAGAATGAGTTAAAAGCTGCACAGCATTGAGAATTACGTTACAGGACACAACCGATATCAATATCAACCAATATCAACCAATATCCAGTGGAGAGTATATATCAAAGCAAAAATAAAGATCATATTTATATATAATAACTATAGATGGACCGATCAGCGTTTTTGAGGCCGATTCCGATCGCAAATCACCTTTCAGCGCGATTGGCCGATAGCCGATATCGATAGAGGGCGGGGCTATATGCCACGGCAGGGCTACATGTAGTTATTTACGTTTACGTTTATGGCATTTAGCAGACGCTCTTATCCAGAGTGACTTACAAAAGTGCTTTGTGTTGGTTAGAGTATGAATCTCTATCTAGTACAAACAGGATTAAGTCCAAACTACTCTTAAACTCAAACACTGCCATAAACACAGGGCCAGTGCTGATACCTAGAAACAAGACAACGCAATACCTAGCAAGACTGGAACACCTACAGAGAAGAGAATAAATACAAGACTACATACAGTACAAGTGCATTACTTAGCCAGTGCTCCTAGAAGATCAAGTGCAATTACAGTTTATACCAGTACTTTAGTATTAGTGTTTATAAGTGCTTTACAAAGAGACGGTGGTCTTCAGTCTGTGTTTGAGGACCGCGAGAGAGTTCGCTGTTCGGACAGCCAGTGGAAGTTCGTTCCACCATCTGGGCTCTTAAGTGATGGCGGGTCAAGCCGAGCCGTACTTGAAGCGCGAAGGGCTCGAGGTGCGGTTCGACTTTTGACCATTGCCATAAGGTCAGGAGGAGCTGGTCCATTCTTGGCTTTGTAGGCATCAGAACTTTAAACTGAATGTGAGCAGCTACAGGAAGCCAGTGACGGGAGCGCAGCAGTGGAGTGACATGAGTGAACTTGGGAAGATTGAAGACGAGCCGTGCTGCTGCATTCTGGATCAGTTGTAAGGGCCTGATGGCCTGCAGAGGAAGACCAGCCAGGAGTGAGTTGCAGTAGTTGAGCCTTGAAATGACAAGAGACTGGACGAGCACCTGGGAGGCCTCCTGAGAGAGGAAGGGTCGGATGCGTCTGATGTTGTGGAGAATGTATCTGCATGACCGAGTCAGGTTCGTAATATGGGCTGAGAATGAGTTATTAGCCAAGCAAGTCATTAAACATGGTCATACTAAAATACTGCGATCATTACATTTAGACCCTTAATTTAAAACGAAAAAAGCTAATTAAATAAATGTAGTAAAAACTGCAGTCATTAAACACAGACTCTGTTATTTTAAACGACTATTTGTAATCATTAAATGTAGATCTTGAATTGTTGCTGCTGTTCTGTTCGTACCGGTCAGATCTGGTCTGTATGGTGTTCTGGGTTATTTGTTTTGTGTTAGCTGCGCGTGCTAGCTCTGCTGTTTACTGATACTCACTGTATTCAGCTGTGTACAGTGCTGTATCAGATTAGTAGAGTTAAATGTCTTTGTCCTGGTTCGCCCACGAGACACGCTGATTTAACTAATTTTAAAAATGTCCTGGATGAGTCTGCGTCACATACGGTAAAACACTGCCAGACAGACGACAGGTTTTCTATAAGAGTATGCTTTCTCGTGACACCACTGCTTTAGTCAGTCTGTGAAAAATGAAAGGGTGTGTATTTCCACCTAGTGGTTCAGATAGGAATTGCAGGGAGCTGGCCGGAGGGGGTTCTTACTAGCTGGAAATACAGAAAAATAACGCCATCGACCGGCTCTCGGGATTGGCTAAATTAGAGAAATATCGGCCGATCACATATTCGGATAAAAAATTGTCCGATACCGATACATAGCCGATCGATCCTTCCATCTCTAATAATAAGGATAATCAGCATAATTACATAAGATCACATGGTCTTTGAAGCAAAACATCCTAAAATGTACTCTGTGGTGAACAGTTCTAAAACTAAAATCAACACTCTGCATTGTTATCAGTGCATATAATATATCACCACTGTCCAATGAAAATCAAGTATCTACAAAATATCAACTTTACAGGAGAGACCAAAAACATCCTTTACTTTCAATGTAAGTCAATGGAACCAGAAGTTCTTCCAAGATTTTTTGGAGCATTTCTATTGGTCCTTTCATCATTAAATTTTTACACAATGTAAACAACCATTGATGTGTTCAAATGATGTAGAAAACTCAAAATTAACCAAAATTGAGATACATGTTTTTCATTGAACAGCAACGATATATTAACATAGACAGTGAATATGGCACGTGACCCCAAACTTCTGATTGTTTTCATACACAGAGCATCTAAAAAAAAGTCATCAGTACTGAAGAAGCTCACTGACAGAATTAACTCGGTGTGAATTCATTGATGATGAAACATGACTCATTCACAACGTCAGGCCTGCTTGGCGCGGATCTTTGATGAACTGCGTTCATTCAGATGGTGTGGGAACGCTGGCTGATCCTCTCATTGTAAAAGACTCAGCTTCCCGGTGTGAGACGACGAGGGGAAGTGAATATCCTGCTGTTCCGAGCACATCACTGCTCACTCTGTAATGCACGTCAACCAAATTCCAAAACCCAAAAACTTGCGTCCCCTTAATTTCATCCCTGAACAGCCCGGGGCCACCTGTAGGCACAGACGGGATGAATGAAAATGAAAGCAAAGGAAAAAGAAAAAAAATCCCAGGCGCAGCGGCATTAAGCCTTTTTAACGGACATCGGCGCATGAATCACCCTGATGGTGAGCAATGAGCGCGCTGGCTTGTCAGCCGTTCTCGTTGTAAATGAGCCGGCTGACAAATTCCAGCGGCAAACTTTCTCCGCGTGACCTTTCTGCCCGTCTGTGGAAGTCCCGTACACTTTCATGCTCGATAATTACTGGGAGATGGAGCAACGAGACATAATGATCCGGGTTTTACAGAAACGAGACAGCTCGGAGACTTAAGTGAGAGAGAGAGAGAGAGAGAGAGAGAGAGAGAGACGAGCTGGGGGGTGGAAGGAGGTGGAAGAATATTGTTTTTGCGGAGCTGATCTGAATACATTTCTGCTCCGGCCCCTTCGCTTAGGCTCTCGCTCCTTTAACATGTGAAATAATCTCACTGGGATCTGATCCGTCTGCTTAGTGGAGCTGGGCTCCGGAAATCGGGATAGCGCCTCTTTCAAGGACAGATGAGCGAGAAATAAACGTTTTTACTACTACTAAAGGAGACATTTCTGAAAAGAAAGCATACAAGATCATCTACTACTAAAGAAGGAGAAGGTCAAAAGACGGTAGCTGGATTGGGACGTGATCCTAACAACCACCTGGAAGACCTGGTGGACCACCAAAACATTTAAACAACCCCCATCAATTAAAAAGCTATCATTTTTGAGAGAGAGAGGAGATCCATCTCCACTCTTGCTTCAGATCTGAAAACATTCAAAGGTGTTTCTGTCCCTCCTTCCACAGTGAAGGCACCTCAGTGCTATGGGTATGAAAGGATGTGTAGCTGTTCAAGGATCTCTTGGTCTACTGAAGCATTAAGAGTTCCTTTCAGTGGAACTAAGGGGCCGAGCCCAACTCCTGAACAACAACCCCAACTCATAATCCCCCCTCCACCAAACTTTACACTCGGTACAATGCAGTCAGACAAGTAGCGTTCTCCTGGCAACCGCCAAACCCAGACTCATCTATCAGATTGCCAGATAGAGAAGCGTGACTGGTCACTCCAGAGAACACGTCTCCACTGCTCTAGTGTCCAGTGGTGGCGTGCTTTACACCACTGCATCCAACACTCTGCATTGTTCTTGGTGATGAAAGACTTGGATGCAGCTGCTCAGCCGTGAAAACCCATTCCATGAAGCTCTCCACGCTCTGTTCTTGAGCTGATCTGAAGGCCACATGAAGTCTGGAGGTCTGTAGTGGAGGTCTCTGCAGAAAGTTGGTGACCTCTGAGCACTATGCTCCTCAGAATCCGCTGACCCCACTCAGTCATTTAACATGGCTACTACTTCGAGTTGCTGTCGTTCCAAATCACTTCCACTTTGTTATAACACCACTGACAGTCGACTGTAGAATATTTAGTAGTGAGGAAATTTCACAACTGGACTTCTTGCACAGGTGACGTCCTATCATGGTACCACGCTGGAGTTCACTGAGGTCCTGGGAGCGACCCATTCTTTCACTAATGTATGTAGTAGGGGTGTAAGAAAAAACACAATATATCACTTTGCTTGCAATATTGCAGCATATATCTCGATATATTGAATTGTGGCCATGGATCGTGATATGTATTGCATCACCAGGTTCTTGCCAATACACAGCCCTAGTATGTAGAAGCAGTCTGCATGACTAGGTCCTTGGTATTGTACATCTGTGGCCATGGAAGTGACTGGAACACCTGAATTCAAAGATCTGAATGGGTGAGTGAATATTTTAGGCAATACAGTGAATATCAACTAAACATATTTGCAAAGAATTTTTTTTTTTGCTGTGTAGAAATAAAATCGTAAGCAAAAAAGTTCTGAAAGAGCCTCAAGTCAAGAATAAATTCTGGCAAGAGAAAAACTGACTCAAGACCCGTGGCTCTCGCTCAATAGCCAAACCCCAAACGCATCGTATGCCCATCTGCTGTTGGAGGTCTTTCTTAGGACTTTCTGGAGTGTTTTTAACTTGCAGGACAGCTCCAGCTGGGGGAATTGGGAATGTCCCTAGAAAACAAGGACATCTGGTTACCCTACATAGCACTGCACTACTTCCTCCACTTTGAGTGCTTTATGAATGATAGCCTATGTTTAGATGCCTCACATCCAAAATAGCTCTCTTTGGAGCTTAGTAGTTAACAAAGAAACAGTTCTGGATCTCCATACGGATATAAGAAAATAAATATAAGTGCTCCCAAACAATTTCGAATGTAAATCTATCGACATTTTCCAACGTTTCATGGCGGCTCCTGGTACCAAACTTATGAGTGTACTCTTATCCATGTATCAAATCCTTATTATCATTAGCCTCATAGTGCCAAAGCAAAAAAACACTCTTGGGAACATAAATATATTTAAAAAGCTTTTTTCCCCAGAGAGGAACTTTTAATTGTTTAGCAAAGCACTTTATTTGTTAAATATTCAAACAGTATTAATACAGTAAGTAGTGCTTTTACAAATGTGAGTGTGTTTATTTAACCCATTCCAACCCAGTATTATTAACAGTTCTCATCTAATACCTGCTTTGACTACTCAGTTCTTCATTAAGCTAAATCAAGATTGCTGCTGAAGGAACTGAATACATTCATAAAATGTCTGGGGCATCCAGGAGAAATCTGGAACTACACTATGTTCTTCAATCTGGAGCTCAAGATATGATCTACTTCTTTCTCTATAAGATATTCATGTTACTTCGTATTGTATTTATGCTTCTAATGATATCTGGTGGTGGGCGGCATGGTGGTGTAGTGGTCAGCACTGGCACCTCACAGCAAGACGATCCGGGTTGGATTCGTTCTATGTGGAGTGTGTATGTTCTCCCCGTGCTTGAGTGGGTTTCCTCCGGGTACTCCGGTTTCCTCCCACAGTTCAAACATATGCAGTCAGGTTGATTGGTCACTCTAAATTGTCTGTAGGTGTGAGTGCGTGAGTGAATGTTGGCCATGCAATGGACTGGCGAACTGTCCATAGTGACACTGGGATTGGCTCCAACCCCCCAGTGACCCCGACTAGCAGGATAAAGCACAGATAATGGATGGATGGATAATATCCGGTGGTATAAATACACTTATTGATAAGATAAAGGCTTTTGAGCAATCAGCTTAGGTACAGACCCAAGATCCCTCAAAGACGCATTGAATTCATGCTTCAGTGCTTCTCTGGATGGTGAGATGGTTCTTCAGGTTGAATGAGAATGCATTGCATATGGTTCTAGATAGATCCTCCAGAAAATGCTTCTATTAGTAATAAGCTTGAAATCAACATACTCTATAGAACCACAAAACCATATCCAACAAACTCTCCATCAACATAAAGAAGGATTTCACCAGAAGCCTGAGTGTTCAGAGTTCTACCGAGAACCCTTGCCTTTCCTAAAGAACCCTTGTAGAACCATCTTTTCCAATTTCAGACACCAAGCTGAATTCTGGATGAGAGGGAAGTTGTGCAAACTGTCCACGGACAACCCCCGCTCAAACGTTGGCGGTGTGAACAAGCAGGGGCTGGAAAACAGATGACTTCAGCAATGTAGCTTGAGACCACGGCAGATGTCCAATCAGCTCCGGCCTGCCCCAGCCCATAGCGCAGTCCGTCAAGTGATGGTGGGGGCTCTACTTGTGAGGGTTGGGGCGGCACGTGGTGCTGAAAAGTTAGGGAAGGGGGGGGTGGGCGTTCAAAGCGCTGTCATATTGTTAAGTCGCCCCATTCATCATATCCAAGACTCTCCATTCTCCACCCAGAGGGAGATGGTAATTAAAGCCAAAATGCCAAATTATGCTTGGCTAAGCACAATTAAAGACAGTGCCGCCGCTAAATTTAGAGGCCATCTCCAGCTAAGGGGGCCATTTACCGCGATGGCCGCGCTCACAGCAGTCATTTGCAGCAGCCTCTGCGAGGGGTGTTTGGCGGGAGGGGGGGCTTGGTGGTAGAAAGAAGAAGTTGGTGTGTCGGTTCCAGAGAAATTGGAGCATTTTGTAGGGCAGCGGGATACGTGGTGGAAATAGATGTGGGGGAAAGCGCGCCACCTTTCATCAGCCGTCGCCCCCTGCTGTTGAAAACGGCCGCTCGAGACGGGCGCCGCGTAAACAAAACTGGAAATGAGGGTGCGAGCTCCGCGTTCAAGGCTCTCTCTCTCTCTTCTTTTCTTCCCAAATCCCTTGTTCCTTAATCTCCTGGGACGGCCCGCGGAATAGCGTCGTGGGATAATTCAGCGTTATCCGACAGACGAGGATGAAGAGCGCGGGATAAGGTGCTTATGAAAATGAATAGGTGTCCGTGAACGACAGCCACGCAGCCTCTTCCCTCCTTCTCTGCCAACCTTTTCCTTACCCTCCCTCCCTCCCTCCCTCCCTTCCTCACTTTAAAAAGGTGAACGACAAGATTGCAAAGGCCGAGCAGCGCCTCGTCCTCGGGTCAACGGGTTTCCGGCCTCCGAAGATTGAGACAGAGGAACGCGGCGGAGGGGATTTCTGATCCCGGCCCGAGGACGAGGTGCGCAGCCTTTACAGGCTTGTCGTCGCGAAGTTAAAAGATATGGAGTGATATTTCGCGCCTGCTTCGCACCTGCTGACATTTCGCCGGCGGACGTGTTAGGCCAGCCGAACCCTTCAGGCTGAACGCGGAAAACCCATAAAGGCGGCCGAACCCGGAGGAACGGCTTAGCCAGCGTCTCGTGTCCAAATGTTTGCACTTCTTTACACTCGAGCTGAGCTGCTGTCAGTATATCGTGGCTGTCCAATGAAAAACGAGTATCTCCAAATAGCCAACTTTACAGGAGAGGACAAAAAACATCTTTAATTTCAATGTAAGTCAATGGAACCAGAATTTTTCCCAAGCTAATTTGAAGCATTTCTATTGGGCCATTGGGTCATGATATGTTCTCACAATGTTAACGGCAGCTGCTGCATTTAATTGATGTAGAAAAGTAGAAATCGACAAAAATGAAGCTACTGTTTTTCATTGGTCAGCATTGATAAGGCCAGAATCTGCAGACCTAGATTGATGGGTTGGAACAAAAGCCTAGAGATTCTGTAAAGTAATCCAGGAGCTTTCAGATCACTTCCCTTTAAAGCAAATCCCAAAATGTAGTGCGGTTCTTTCATTTCACACACGGGGGGCCCCTCTTCTGTCTCCTTTCTCTCTTAGCCAGCGTCTCGTGTCCAAATGTTTGCACTTCTTTACACTCGAGCTGAGCTGCTATCAGTATATCGTGGCTGTCCAATGAAAAACGAGTATCTCCAAATTGCCAACTTTACAGGAGAGGACAAAAACAATCTTTAATTTCAATGTAAGTCAATAGAACCAGAATTTTTCCCAAGCTAATTTGAAGCATTTCTATTGGGCCAATGGGGGTCATGATATGTTCCCACAGTGTAAACAACAGCTGTTGCATTTAATTGATGTAGAAAAGTAGAAATCGACAAAAATGAAGCTACTGTTTTTCATTGGTCAGCATTGATAAGGCCAGAATCTGCAGACCTGGATTGATGGGTTGGAACAAAAGCCTAGAGATTCTGTAAAGTAATCCAGGAGCTTTCAGATCACTTCCCTTTAAAGACAATCCCAAAATGTAGTGTGGTTCTTTCATTTCACACACGGGGGGGGCTCTCTTCTGTCTCCTTTCTCTCTTAGCCAGCGTCTCGTGTCTAAATGTCTGCACTTGAAGACAGGATAGCAAATGAAAGAAAGCCGTTAACGTCGCCTGATCAGCCGAATTTCTTACCGCAAGTCGCTCCGGCACCGGACACGCGCGTTCATTAGGCCGCCTCCCTGCTCCATTTCAAATTCTCAATTTTTCCCTTAATTAGCGCTACTCTCTGGGGTGGCCGAGAGATCATGTGCAATTATATAGAGCCCACAAAGGCGGAATCCAGAGTTCCTCACGTCTCAGAGACTGGAGTACGACTCGGGATCAGTTCTGCGTGAGGAGGTGGGCTAATGTCATTCCACCCCAGGACGTCGGCGCTGTTTATGAGCGAGAGGAACGCGCTGGATAAGAACGCTCGTTCTCGCAAGCGCAAAAACCACCCCCAGGCCAAACTGCGTGTTATGTTGATTTTCTAGGCGAAAGGAAGCTAACACCTTCCCCACAGAGGCTTAAATATGGCATATTTATGCAAATGTTCATCTACTCCACTTTATTTGCTGAGTTTAACATACTGGGTTGAAAAAAATGATAATAAAATAAAGCAGAATACAGAAAAAAGTCACATGAATTTTGCCCGGGCCGCATTTATAGACTCAACTTTTGCCATCAGTAGATTCAGAGCATCAACAGTATTAGAACGAGTAGAAGTAGGGGCGTGTGATATATACAATCTACGATAATATCTTAAAGCTAACCTGTTCCATCATCTCCCAACGAACCACCACACAGTGGTGAGGAGTATGAACAGAGTATGAGGAGTATGAAGAGAGTATGAGGAGTATGAACAGAGTATGAACAGAGTATGAAGAGTTAAACAGGGTATGAAGAGTTAAACAAAGTATGAGGAGTATGAACAGAGTATGAGGAGTATGAACAGAGTATGAGGAGTATGAATAGAGTGTAAGGAGTATGAACAGAGTATGAGGAGTATGAAGAGAGTATGAGGAGTATGAACAGAGTATGATGAGTATGAACAGAGTATGAAGAGTTAAACAGGGTATGAAGAGTTAAACAAAGTATGAGGAGTATGAAGAGAGTATGAGGAGCATGAACAGAGTATGAGGACTATGAAGAGAGTATGAGGAGTATGAAGAGAGTGTGAGGAGTATGAAGAGAGTATGAGGAGTATGAACAGAGTATGAGGAGTATGAATAGAGTGTGAGGAGTATGAACAGAGTGTGAGGAGTATGAACAGAGTATGAGGAGTATGAACAGAGTGTGAGGAGTATGAACAGAGTGTGAGGAGTATGAACAGAGTATGAGGAGTATGAACAGAGTATGAGGAGTATGAAGAGCTTTGGGAGCGTTGGGATTGGCTCCAGTCCCCATGGCCTGGAGGGATAACGTGGAAGACAATGGATGGACAGATGGATATTAATATTAATATATTGTCACTGTCCAATAAAAACCATCTCCATTTTTGTGGATTTAGAATTTTCTAGATTATTTGAACACATCAGTGGTCATTTGCATTGTGATAAATATCATGATGAATGGACCAATAGAAGTGCTCCAAAAATCTGGTTCCATAGACTTCCATTGAAAGTAAAGTATGTTTTTGGTCTCTCCTGTAAAGTTGAAATTTTGAAGATACTTGTTTTTCATTGGACAGCGACGATTTATTAATATATAAATTATAAGTAGTGTAAGCTAGTAAAATATAAGACTTTTACAAACACGTTTTTAAATAAAGCCGAATCTGGTTTATTATCGTTATCAACAAAATCATAGAACATATCCAGATATTGGTTTTAGTCAATATCGCACAACCCTAAGCAGAAGGGTGGCTCTGTAAAGGGCATGCTCATCTTCTTTCACTTAAAAAATCAACAACAACATGTTGTCGTTTGACCAGGAGCCTTCAAACTATTGCTTACAGAGTGGCTACATGGTTTACAGGCTACTGTCTGTATATCATGGCTGTCCAATGAAAAACGAGTATCTCCAAACTGGCAACTTTACCGGAGAGGACAAAAACCATCTTTACGTTCAATGTAAGTCAATGCAACCAGATTTTTCCCAAGCTAATTTGAAGCATTTCTATTGGGCCACTGGGTCATGATATGTTCCCACACTGTATACGGCATATGGAGCATATGGAGCTACATGTTTTTCATTGGACAGCAAAGCCAGAATCTGCAGACCTAGATTGATGAGTTGGAACGAAAATCTAGAGATTCTGCAAAGTAATCCAGGAGCTTCCAGGTCACTTTCCTTTAAAGTCAATCCCAAAATGTAGTGCGGTTCACATGGGGGGGTGAGCTCTCTTGTCTCCTTTCTCTCGCTGCTCGATCATGTTTTAAAGGATGGATTGTTTTCTTCGGACCCCCAGCAAAAGCAGCATTACAGTAATCAACTCTACTCTCAAAATATCTAATAACACAATCCCGTGTTCATACTTCTGGCCTGGTTTCAAAACTAAAGGGCCAGGTTTTTACTGAGAAAAGGCTCATATTATCTAATATACAGAGGCCCTAAAACTGAACTATGTGGGACTCCACAGGAAAAATCACATTTTTGGAGGAATCCTTTTGTGAATCTTGTTATCAGATAATTTAACCCTACTGAAACCTGCACTAAGATGGAAACAGCATCACCGACAGGCCTGAGGTCATTCACAACAAGGACCGATGCTGCCTCTGTCCTACAGCTCAGTGTATCACAGAATCACTGGAATAATACATGTTCTCAGCTTCCTATGGGAAACTTCTGGCGCTCTAGCGATCAACAGGAGGCGCAGCTTTCTTTATCAGCAATCAATTCCGACTGTAGACGTCAGAGCGCTGGCGCTGAAAGTCTTTAAGTAAATACAGTACGGGAACACCATACGCCAACAAGCAGCCCTGCTCTGTTGCCAAGCTACCAACTCTGTTCAAACACACAGCAAATTCTGAATACGTGGCGTGTTTCGAGGACAATAACATGGAGATTATTACTTTTCATATTCTGCTGCAAACACTGAAATCCTTGATTCACATTTTAGATCTTTTTCAACTTATAAAAGCAACTGAAACTTCAACCATGACTGTCATTCGCTCATCTACCTTCAAGGTAAGGTTAGAAATTTCCACAATCAGCTATATATATATATATATATATATGTTAATTAATAGTCTTTATCTGAGCAGTAAGTGTATTCTCAGCAGGGAGAACACCAGATATCATTAAAACAGATGTATATAATCATAAATACAATACAAAGTAACAAACATCTAATTACGTTCTTCAGTTTGAAGCCAAGTTCTAGATTTCTCCTGGACACCTTTCCAAGCTTTTCCTTGTGGAAACAACCCAGTATTATTTACAGTTCTCATCTAATACCTGCTTTGACTGCTCAGTACTTCGTTAAGCTAAATCAAGATTGTTGCTGAAGGAACTGAATACATTCATACAATGTCTGGGGCGTCCAGGAGAAATCTGGACACTACACTTTGTTCTTCAAACTAGAGCTCAAGATCTGATCTACTTCTTTCACAATAAGATATTCATGTTACTTTGTTAATTTCCATCTGTTCTAATGATGTCTGGTGTTCCTACTGGTGAAAATACACTCATTTTTAACAGTCAGGTAAGGGTGGCTAAGACTTGCACAGTAGTGTATCATACATAAAACATCGAATGATTTATGAAGTGTCAAGAAATGCTACCACAAATCACAGACTTATTTTGCTGTGTTTCAGGATGACAATCCCATCACTTCAATGAGAAAATGCTCCTAAATTAATATTATCCATCCATCCATCCATCCATCATCTTCCGCTATCTTCTGGGGGGCTGGAGTCAATCCCAGCGTTATCGGGTGAAGGCGGGGTACACCATGGATATGTCGCCAGTCCATCACATGGCCAACACACACTCACGCACATACTCACACCTACGGGCAGTTCAGAGGAAGTGATCAACCTAACATGCATGTGTTTGGATTGTGGAAGGAAACCCAGTCAAGCACGGAGAGAACATACACACTCCACACAGAACCACCCGGACCGGGAATCCAACCCAGATCATCTTACTGTGAGGAGACAGTGCTGACCACTACACCACCGTACTGACCACTACACCACCATACTAACCACTACACCACCATACTAACTACTACACCACCATACTAACCACTACACCACCGTACTAACCACTACACCACCGTACTAACCACTACACCACCATACTAACCACTACACCACCATACTAACCACTACACCACTATACTGACCACTACACCACCATACTGACCACTACACCACCATACTGACCACTACACCACCATACTAACCACTACACCACTATACTGACCACTACACCACCATACTAACCACTACACCACCGTAATAACCACTACACCACCATACTAACCACTACACCACCATACTAACCACTACACCACCATACTAACCACTACACCACCGTACTAACCACTACACCACCGTACTAACCACTACACCACAGTGTTAATCACTACACCACCATACTAACCACTACACCACCATACTAACCACTACACCACCATACTAACCACTACACCACCACACTAACCACTACACCACCATACTAACCACTACACCACCATACTGACCACTACACCACCATACTAACCACTACACCACTATACTGACCACTACACCACCATACTAACCACTACACCACCGTAATAACCACTACACCACCATACTAACCACTACACCACCATACTAACCACTACACCACCATACTAACCACTACACCACCGTACTAACCACTACACCACCGTACTAACCACTACACCACAGTGTTAATCACTACACCACCATACTAACCACTACACCACCATACTAACCACTACACCACCATACTAACCACTACACCACCACACTAACCACTACACCATCATACTAACCACTACACCACCGTACTAACCACTACACCACCGTACTAAACACTACACCACTGTACTAACCACTACACCACCGTACTAACCACTACACCACCATACTAACCACTACACCACCGTACTAACCACTACACCACCGTACTAACCACTACACCACCGTACTAACCACTAAACCACCGTACTAACCACTACACCACCTTACTAACCACTACACCACCATACTAACCACTACACCACCATACTAACCTCTACATCACCTTACTAACCACTGCACCATCATACTAACCACTACACCACCGTACTAACCACTACACCACCATACTAACCTCTACACCACCTTACTAACCACTACACCACCATACTAACCACTGCACCATCATACTAACCACTGCACCACTGTGCTAATCACTACACCACCATACTAACCACTGCACCATCATACTAACCACTGCACCACTGTGCTAATCACTACACCACCATAATAACCAATTCTTCAACTTCAAGTGTAACTAAAGAAGCTATCCAAAAAGTAAGGTGGTAGATCTCGTTGTCCTGTGGGCGTGCCTTACCTTGAAGGACTCCATGTCTGAGACCAGGCAGGCGCTCTGCATGCGGGCGCGGAGGTGGGCGCCCTCGGCCGAAGTCCCCAGTTTGGCCAGCACCTCCGACTGCTCCTCCAGAAGGTCCTCTGTCATGGGGGCCGGCTCCTGCATGCGACATAAACAACAACAAGTCAGTCAGTTCCTCCGGGTGTTCATTACCGCGGTCCGTCCGAAAGCTCTCCTGACACGAGCGCCCATATGTAACGCAACTCTATGCAAACCCAGCACCTATGCAAAACTTAAGTGCCAACATTTGCTTTTTTTTTTTTAAACATAAACAAGCATTGCATGACACTCCTCCGAGGTAGGACCACATCAGTCGTGTCTCTAGGTGGAAAAAGCCAGTGCATGTCTGTCCGCTCAATTGGACGGGCCCAGCGCATTGATTGGACTGTCACTCATCAGATATGGAGTCGCAAGACAGCTGACAGCTCTATAGATTCATTAGTGTGCTCCTGACAGCCCTCCACACCTGTCCTGCAGCGGCCGAAACCTCCAGATTCAAACCTTCAACCCGCTAATGACCACTGAGCCTCACTAACAAGTCCGCTGCAGGAGGCCAGGAACAAAACCAGACGATCCAGAGGAACAACCGTGGACTCTAATCTTAACATCCGGAAAAGTCCAGTACTTGGGTGTTTTCTGTAAAAGTCACTTTTAACACAACTGTCTTAACCACTTGAATGTCACGGACCCACCGGCGGGTCCAACATTTTCTTACACACATCTACAACCTAAGAAAAAAATCTGTGTGAGCCATGTAGTTCCAGAATAATGAGCCATAGGGCTTATGTAATACGCCCGGACTGTAAAGGGTTAAAGTGTGTCACGAGACGGTGGTACATATGTCTGTATATATATAAAAAAATAACCCATAAAGAACAAAACGCATCTCTCAAGCTTGATAGGAGAATGAAAACACGTTCTGAGCCTTCGTCTAATACGACTTGAAAGGTTTGCTTATTGAAATTACGCCATTCAGTGTAAAATCAGCCTCCGTTTTCAAAGAGCGCTCCCTAATGAAGAAAACAGAGAGTGATGGCTTGCTGTAATATAACATGAATAATTTCTCACTCATAGCTCATCAAAAGAGGCAGCTCTGTTAAAGAGGGGAAATCTGGGCAAACAATCTGTTATACAACAAATCAAATATCTGAGGTTGTGTCGTCATTTTGTAGTCGCTGCTTATGCTCGGAAAAGGAACTCCGGCTCTAAGAGCAGCTTCTCTATGAGAAGAATGAATGGAGCTTTTCAAAAACTGCCTCTTGTGGTAATTAAAAGTTGTTTCGAACCCGATTCGATTTGCCCTGTGAACATTTTTCCTTAGAAATCACAGCATCATTAGATTTATGAGGTATATATATGGACTTATTAAAAAAAATACTGAAATATGGAGTATCGGGGTATTATGTTTGGTGATACTATATCAATCCTCAAAAACACAGTATCGATACACAGATTCCTGGCAGATAGTGAATCATTGTGTGTTGTGTTTAAACCTCTGTCCACTAGATGGCAGTGTTATAATCCATTCTCAGATCCACTCCAACCTTAACAAGCAGCACAAGGGTGCAATGCTATTATAAGTATTGGCAAACCTGTTCATATAGTGGTGTGTTTTAATAGTAGGATTTGAAAAATCACAATATATCACTTTACTTGTGATATATATAGTATATATAGATACTAAATATAGTATCACATTACACATTACATCACGATATATAGAATCATGACCGCTGTATCACTGAAAGCCTCCTTAAAAGCAGCCCAGACAGCCAGTGTGGTGTATTGTCATGTACAAAACTAGTGCATTTCCTAAAGGAGGGTTGTGCAGCTAAAGCAGTGCAAGGAAGGAGGGATGAATAAACAATAAGTAGAGGAGCATGGTTCAGTGTGTTTGGGGATTTGCACTGAGTCAGTACATCAAGTTTGGTGGCTGTAGGTTAAAAGAACGCTTGATGTTTGGGTTCTGCTGAAAATGAATGCGACTCTATGGTAGGAATGAGGGATGAACAAGCGATAGACAGACGAGTGCGTGTCCGCATGTCTGTGGATTAGAGGTTGGGGACCTGCTCTAAGTGAGTACATGCGGTGACTGCTTGTTAAACGAAACCATGATGTTTGTCTGCGCTCGAAAACGAATGGGACTCTATGGGGAAAAAGAGGGATGAAAAAAAGACAAACAGACGAGTGCGGGTTAAACCAACACTGCACTGGGGGATTGGGGGTCTGCCCCGAGTCAGTGAATGCAAAATGGTGTCTGTTGGTCGTGCAGAAGTACCTAAGATGAGGGTTTATTTTTTCATCCCATTCATTGTCTATGGGAAAAAAAATGGAAAATCCATAGTTCGAGCTAATCCCGGAGAGACTCCGATTAATACTGACTACTGACTCTCTGATCAGCTGATTTAGACCATCTTAACATCCTAATAATGTACTTAACGCTGGAAACATTTTCCAGTAATGACAAGCTCCAGCTTCTAGTTTGAATCTTCCCGTTCCAGCTTAAATGTTCCAGCTTCTGAAACGGTGTCTGTTGGTTGAGCGTATGTTCAGTAGATTGGCATGCACTTCCTATTCATCCTATTCATTCTCTATGGGAAAAAATATCCAGGAAAATCAGTATTTGGAAATCATGCATCCAGTCAAAAAACTGTATACAAGCCCGAATCACACAATCAGACCGGACACTCTGGAGTTAGAACGGCGTTGATACTTGACAGCAAAATATATATATATATTTAATCATAATGTTTATATAATGAGCTTGTAATTCAGGGGTTCCAGCGATATTCAGAAAAACTAGTAACCAAACAAATGTACCGCGTTCTGGACATTTTTATTCACCATGGTGGTCTATGTCTACTCCCCCTCTACAGTGGTGCTGCAGTGGACCACAGAGAGAGACTTTGCAATTCAAATGCCTGAAAATGTCTTCTGCTGATGCAGCTTGAAAGTGGAAGGAGCTGCTGAAAAACTACAACTGCTTTGGGGTTGATTGAAATGTGTATACATACATTCATTCAGGTCTAACTAAAAATATTTATGATGTTAGGGATTTGCCATTGAATAAAACCACGCACATCATATATCTAAATATTAGCCTGAATTGGTAAGCTAGCCATTTTTTTCCCCCAAAATGGTGGCTATGGGGCAAAGTGAGCCAAATGCCATGGGGTAACTTGAGGTTGACTGTGGTGTGAGCAGTCATTGCCATTGCGAATGCAATCCCTCCTGTGTTTATTTTCCCAAGAGTGAGATTCCAAAGACCATTTCATGGCAGGAGCACCACCAGGATCAATCAGTGCTTCTGCCAGATCTGGCTGGGTCAATGAAGACACCTTCACCAAGTTCCTAAGTATCTAGCAAAGAAATACATATATATGTTTTTTTATTATTTAAATTATATTTTAAATTATATGTTAGACCCATATGGTGCAACTTACAACTGACTCGAATCAACTTACCCCCAACCTGGGGCAAATTGAGCCACAAGAACACTTTTTTTTAAGAAGCCATATTTTTTAGAACTTTTAGTAACAGATGTGTTCTGATCATTTTAAATGATAGGAAACATCCTGAAATTAGGTTTAACAGTTTAATTACACTTCTACCTCATTTTCCTTGATCTTGAAGGCCACATAAGTATGTCTCATCTTACCCCACTCTCCCCTACATATATTATTCCAGAAGCTGTCTACAGCAGAAGGAAGGCTGATAATGCTACTGCTAGAAAGCTGAGTATCTTATTGCAGCTGTCTTCAAATCATCATGATGAGGTGGACAAGCTATCTCAAAACTAGTAGTCATCTGCTTTACTTTAAGTCTGGCTCTGTTCCTCTGTCTGAAAGGGTAAAACACCTTAAGTGTTAAAGTGTATCACGAGATGGTAGTGGCTTGGCCAGCAGTTACGATTGGTTAACAGCACATGGATTGGCTGTATGTCAAACCTGTATGACCAATAACTTTGACCCTCTGAGGTCTGGGGGCCCTTTCCTGACTTCTGAAACGGGCTTTTTGTCGTGATATGTGAAAGTTTCACAGGAAAGTGTTCTGTACAGTCTCGGATCTCTCTATAAAGAAAAACCACTACAGAAACTTCAGCAGATGGAAACTTTCCTGCAGGTCAGTTCACAGAAGTCGCCTGAATAAATAATGGAAGGTTTTTTGACAGGATGGGGATTTCTTGGTCAGTTTCACTCAAAGTGTAGACAAATCCATGAGGCTTAATGCATGCTGGGTACTGTAGTGAGAACACTGGTGCGCAAAAACTTAAAATAACATGAAATATAAACTTATCTGCGGTGGCCAAGAAGACCAAACATGCTGCAGATTCATAAACGCTCTGCAAACAGAAAACTCTTTCAAAAAACAGCAACATGCCGTCTACATTTCACAAACGCCCTGCAAAAACACAAACGTGCTGCGAAACCGTCCACAACACAACGGAAGTGTTTCCAGAGGACACTTAAAGGACGTGGGACCGTATAGGGCAACGCAATGTAAACAGAACCATGTGGAGCCACGTGGCTCAGGACATGGTTTGTGATTTATTGTTTCTTAATAAAAATTAAAGTCATCATCACCCCACTATCACTGTCCCATCTCTCTCACGTACTATTGGATTTATTTACTGACTGAAATCATACTGGCAAGTTTTTTTCAATTAACAGACCCACACAATCAAACACAGATCAGATAAACAATTAATAAACCACAGAAAATTAAATTAAGGTTTTATGTACATACCTGTTTCCATGCTGACAACTTTGCAAAAGGTCATCGCAAATAGTTGAAATAACAATAAAAGTTTTGGCCAGCAGGGGGGTTCGTGTGCACATGAAGTCTCGAGTAATGAACATTTTTTTGAACCATCTGGAGGGAAAGCTTTAACGCTTCAAGAGGCTTCATCTAAGCCATTACTAGTGTCTAATGAGAAGTAAGTCTGGATAGTTAGTAAATAAAGCCAAACTTACTTCTCATTAGACGCTACCGCGGCTCGGCGTGGTTCTGTTTACATTGCGTCGCCAGATATGATCCCACGTCCCACGTTTTTGCAGCATGTTTGTTAAATGTAGTGCCAGTTTTGCTGTTTTGATGAAAGTGTTTAAGATTCAAGAGTTTTATTGTCATGTTTACAGCAGAACAGACAGTTACCCTGTGCAATGAAATTCTTACTTTGCTGTTCCTCCATTCACCAATAGATAAAGATAACAAATAAAATAAATAATAAAAAACATATAAAAAATATAATAATAATAAAGCGTTTTCTAGAGATAGACCTATTAGCGTTTTTGAGGCCGATTCCGATCGCCGATCACCTTTCAGCACGATCAGCCAAGAGCCGATATCGATCGAAGGCCGAGTATACGCCACGGCAGGGCTACATGTGGTTATAAGTGCAAGCTAGTCATGAAACATGATCTAAACTGGTTTATTACCATTTTTAACGAGCTCATATGAAACAGCATAATATTTTTAACCAATTAACAGTAAATAAACAAAGTAAATCAAAAAATTATCCCCAATCCTGCAATCATTACATTTAGACCCTTAATTAAAATATTTTTTTTAATAAAAAAAAAGCTAATGAAATAAATTCAGTAGTCATTAAAAGCACACTCTGGTTATTTTAAATGATTATATGTAATCAATAAATGTAGATCTTGAATTGTTGCTGCTGTTCTGTTCGTACCGGTCAGATCTGGTTTGCACAGCGTTTTGGGTTGTTTGTTTTGTGCTAGCTCTGCTCTGCTGTTTGCTGATACTCACTGTATTCAGCCGCTTGAAGTGCCGTATCAGATTAATAGTGTTAAATGTCTTTGTCTTGGTTCCTCAACGAGACACAGTGATTTTACTAATTTAAAAACGTCCTGGATGAGTTTGTCACAATTTTTTTTTCTGGGAGGCCGCTGCTTTAGTCAGTCTGTGGAAAATGAGAGAATGTGTATTTTCACCTAGTGGTTCAGATAGGAATTGCAGTGAGGGGGTTCTCCTCTTCCTGGATGAAACGCTAGCTGGAAATACAGAAATCAGACTCATTTGTTTAACACCATCGTTCAGCTCTCGGGATCGGCTCTAAATTGGAGAAATATCGTCCGATCACCGATCACATCTTTTGATTCAAAATCGGCCGATACTGATACATAGCCGATTAATCCTTTCATCTCTAGTGTTTTCTCTTTGCAGCACGTTTGTGAATATGCAGCGCGTTGGGTCTTCTCGGTCACCGTACTTAACCCTTTATGCTGCACTGCTGAGTACTGAGCACCACAACAACATGAAGCTCTAATTTCAGCCCTCTTCAAAAGTCCAGAAGAAAAGAAATTCATTGTGATTCAACTCTGATTAAAAAAAAGATAGTGTGTACACAGTCTCCTTCAGAGGAAAGACGGGACGCCGAGCCAAACCTGCCGAAGGTAAACTGAATGCAAATGTAAGTACTATGAGATTATGAAAGTAATAACTTGCCTTCTATCCATAAAGAACCAGCACATGCAGCACCACGTTGCTGATCTTCACAACACCCATTCAAACCACTAGGCTAATCTAGCTGCTTGGCTTTTCATGAAAGGAGGAGTACAAGGCTTCGCCTGGCAAGCACCATCAGCACAGTTGCGTCTGGCCGCTCGCGCTGACGCCAGCTCTGATTTCCCCAGGCCCTGTGTTTCCTAGCGAGCTGCGCACGGTTACGCAATGCTGCATTAGCATGGAACAGAGCAGGCTCGGCGAGGGTGTCCAGCCCGTCGGAACAAGCACCCCACTGACCACCAGCTCCCTGCGAGACGCTTCTTTAACTGGTGGCGAAAATGGGGGAAAAAAAAAATATATATATAAACACAGCTGGGGGTCCGGCATGTAATGAATCGAGGCAGGATGCGGGTCCCTTGCTGCTAATGTTCTTTGGGTTTAGCTATACGCAAAGAAAGACTGCAACAAAAAAAAGAAAAGAAAAAGAAAGAAAAAGCACCGTCCAGTTCTGTGGCTACTTGGCAAATGGGTCATTTTAACAATAGCTTGTCGGAAGCCTCCGCCCTGGTACAGAGCGAGCGGATGCATTAAGGGTTTGGGGGGGGGGGTGTATGGAGGGGACTTCAGAGAAAGTTCTAATAAAATTAGAATGAAAAAGGCACCGAGTCAGAGGAGCCATTAGCGGCGCTCTTGAGAAAGTGTGGAGAGTATAAATAGGGCCAGACGAGGCGTCGGCGCGGCAACGCTTTACCAGCAGACTAATTAAAGCGGTAGAAGGTGAGACTGGGGAGCCGTGAGGTTCATTAGAACTGAAGTGCCACCGCTATGAATCTAAACCACCGCCCCCCCCTTCCTCCGCCCCTTCCCCCAGCCCTAAATTACCATCCCCTCGCACATGCACACTTCCGCTGAGACGTGATGACAGGCGCGGTGCGAGGGTGAGGACAGCTGGGGTGTCGGTGTAACGGACAGGGCGAAGGGTGACGGGAAAGAAAAAAATAAACACGGGACTCAGCAGAACTAAGCAGCCAACGCCACCAAACCTGAAGGAACCTTGGTTCCACCAGGTGTTAAATATGCCACTCGAATCTAAGTGTAGACATTGCTCCGGAGGTACGGGGCCTAAACCTTTAATCTGTGGAAAAGCACATGCCCCGCCCCATTTTTCTATATTTTTGCATATTCATCACATGACATGGTTTCAGGTTCTCATACCAAATATGACATACGACGAGGAGAACATGATCACTGGTTCTGGTTTGCTCTGGTTTTCCCAAAACTACAATGAAATGCTGATTGTGCTGCTTGCAAGATCCCAGGGTATATACACTACCGCTCAAAAGTTTAGATCACAGAATTTCATTTCATGCAATTTTCATGCAATTCACAAACAATATTGTTTATTTCACAATTAATGTAAGTGTATCAGATGATTTTTAAAAAATAAAAATGTTTGTATTAAAGTCTATTTTTGTATAGAGGCTCATTTAACATATAGTCCTATTATCAGCAATTCTCAGTCCTCTGTCTAAATCTCCTGGTACGACCACCAATCCAAGTTAAGGATGTTATTGGACTAACTGGTTGTTAGGACACTCTTGCTCAGTTGTGATGCACAGCTGAAAAACATTCTACTAATAAGTGAGTATAAAAGGGAGAACAACATTCTAGGTTAGTTTAGTATCTGAAGATCAGCAGTTGATGGCTTGCTGACCGACTCAAAATGACCAGAAAGAAACAACTTTCTTTAGAGACCCGTCAGTCCATTGTTGTGTTAAGGAAGAAGATACTCCATTAAAACAAGAACATTTCACTGTGATCCCAAACTTTTGAGTGGCAGTGTACATTTACCATTTACATTAAACCCAACGGTGACTCAAGGATGACAGCTTAAACGCAGACTGCTAAGAGTTAACAGCAGAGACTGAGAAAGAGATTACTGAAGGGAAAGCAGGAGGAAAAAATAGCTGAGCTACAAAATGACTGGAGTAATGAGAGAGGCAGAGACGGAGAAAGAAAACAGGGGAATAGTCAGAAGTAGGAGATTTCCACTAACAATGTGCCCAGGAACCTTTTAAAAACCTGGCTTGTGATTCCACCAGCTTGGATCTGTCATACCTGCACGCGGGCATTATTGAGCCTCGAATCCAGCTAGTCAATATTCCTGCAGATTTTGGATTTCCACCAGTCGCTCTTTCTGTACGAGCTTTTGTGGTTTGTCTGCTTGTTTGTAACGCATTTCAATTCTGATTAGATTGTTAAGCATCTCTACTTGTATCTCCATGTACCCGTGCCTACAAATCACCAATGATTTATGGCTTTGCTGTCATTTACTATGAGTTAACTGTGAAACTGAAGACTGTGTTCTTTAGAAAAAAGGCAGACACACCTAGAACAGTGCATATCGTGAAGGAAACGTAGGACGGTAGCACATAAACGACAAATAGATGAGTGCGGGTCAGTATGTCTGTGGATTAGAGGTTGAGGATCCACCCTGAGTGAGCACAGGCAGTGACACCGTAATGTTTGGGTTCAGCCAAAAATGAATGGGATCCTATGGGAGAAACTCACTCAAGCACGAGGAGAACATCCAAACTCCACACAGAACGGCCCAGACCACCATACTAACCACTACACCACCATACTAACCACTACACCACCATACTAACCACTACACCACCGTACTAACCACTACACCACCATACTAACCACTACACCACCATACTAACCACTACACCACCATACTAACCACTACACCACCATACTAACCACTACACCACCGTACTAACCACTACACCACCATACTAACCACTACACCACCATACTAACCACTACACCACCATACTAACCACTACACCACCATACTAACCACTACACCACCATACTGACCACTACACCACCGTACTAACCACTACACCACCGTACTAACCACTACACCACCATACTAACCACTACACCACCATACTAACCACTACACCACCGTACTAACCACTACACCACCATACTAACACTACACCACCATACTAACCACTACACCACCGTACTAACCACTACACCACCGTACTAACCACTACACCACCGTACTGACCACTACACCACCGTACTAACCACTACACCACCATACTAACCACTACACCACCGTACTAACCACTACACCACCGTACTAACCACTACACCACCGTACTAACCACTACACCACCGTACTAACCACTACACCACCGTACTAACCACTACACCACCATACTAACCACTACACCACCATACTAACCACTACACCACCATACTAACCACTACACCACCATACTGACCACTACACCACCATACTGACCACTACACCACCATACTAACCACTACACCACCTTACTAACCACTACACCACCATACTAACCACTACACCACCATACTAACCACTACACCACCATACTAACCACTACACCACCGTACTAACCACTACACCACCGTACTGACCACTACACCACCATACTAACCACTACCCCACCACACTAACCACTACACCACCATACTAACCACTACACCACCGTACTAACCACTACACCACCGTACTAACCACTACACCACCGTACTAACCACTACACCACCGTACTAACCACTACACCACCTTACTAACCACTACACCACCATACTAACCACTACACCACCATACTGACCACTACACCACCATACTGACCACTACACCACCATACTAACCACTACACCACCATACTAACCACTACACCACCATACTAACGACTACACCACCATACTAACCACTACACAACCATACTAACCACTACACCACCATACTAACCACTACACCACCTTACTAACCACTACACCACCGTACTAACCACTACACCACCGTACTAACCACTACACCACCATACTGACCACTACACCACCATACTGACCACTACACCACCGTAATAACCACTACACCACCATACTGACCACTACACCACCATACTGACCACTACACCATCATACTAACCACTACACCACCGTACTAACCACTACACCACCATACTAACCACTACACCACCGTACTAACCACTACACAACCGTACTAACCACTACACCACCATACTAACCACTACACCACCTTACTAACCACTACACCACCATACTAACCACTACACCACCATACTAACCACTACACCACCATACTAACCACTACACCACCGTACTAACCACTACACAACCGTACTAACCACTACACCACCATACTAACCACTACACCACCGTACTAACCACTACACCACCGTACTAACCACTACACCACCGTACTAACCACTACACCACCATACTAACCACTACACCACCGTACTAACCACTACACCACCATACTAACCACTACACCACCGTACTAACCACTACACCACCGTACTAACCACTACACCACCGTACTAACCACTACACCACCGTACTAACCACTACACCACCGTACTAACCACTACACCACCGTACTAACCACTACACCACCGTGGTTCTGTAGATTATTACATAAAGAAACCTATATATCTAAACATGCGTTTCGTTTGCGCCAGAGTTCAGTTCTCCTGTTCACGTGTCGCCGATCATGTAGTGTGAAGCCACAACAACTGAAAGACTCGCGATCACAGCACAACCAGTCACATAGTGTGAACAGCGCAAAGACATGACCACTCAAACACTTGTGTAGTGTAAACCAGGCATTAGGTAGCGTGAACCTCTGACTCGAGCTGGCTGTATCGCTCAGCTCTACCTCAGACATAGTGGAATTGGGACAGGGCTGTATACGCGGCAACAGACTAGTCCTGTTTGAGTAATGCCTTCGTACAACTGGAGTAAAGGCCGTCTCCACAGAGCACCGAAACGCTGCCCATCGGGATGACCTTAAACATCTTTGCTGAGAGTGGCTGCAGATGTTGCAGAGGACCTGCTGAATAGATGTGCTGAGGCAGCTGGTTTCTCGTAAAGGTGACTCCAGTGGAGACTGTGAACTATTTCAGGTTCCACAAGCTGAGAGGAAAAAACCTATAATGTGCTTTCAGGTTTGAAGGCTGCGAGTCTGGCGGGCGCTACTGTTATCCATCTGTGCCCTACTTCAGCGTGCTGACTAACCGCAGGACGCTCCTCTGTGCGCCGCCGTTCTGGTCATCTTGCATTGTGATGACATTTGAACTGCCTCTTTCTGGAGGCCCATGCTGCAGACTGGTCGAGTCGAGGCAGGGTTTATTTATACAGCAGACGGTGTCACAGAGCGGCCTTACAGAGAACGCGGGTCCGAGCTCCCAGTGAGCAAACCAAGGGCGAGGAGTACGGTGACAGGGAAAAACTGCCTCAACGCTCAAGAGGACGGAACCTCAAGAGGAACCGAGACTTAAAAGGGGAACCCGTCCTCCTCGGGTCGGCGGTGGACAGCCAGACGAAGCACTAAGCGATATGAAAAATAGAGGAGTTTTAAGAGTATATGCAATACTGAATACAGAGGAAAGGAAAACAGCAGCTTGTGATTGGACAGAAGTATTTAGATTGGGCAGTGATGACCAATGACTGTCCCAGCAGACTAACAGTAGGACACAAATCTGAAAATCAGAATGAAGCTCAATGAAGTCAGAGTTACCAGTAAAAACCAGTGACTGCTGTCGGCCACATCACAGTCCAAACACCATAAACATCAATAACTAGCGTTGGATGACTACAGTGAATAATAAGAAGTGTCTGATTAGTGTGTGAAAAAAGTGAAGAAATGTCTGATTAGTGTGTGAGGCAGGGGAAAAAATGTCTGATAAGTGTGTGAGAAAAGTGAAGAATGTCTGATTAGTGTGTGAGAAAAGTGAAGAATGTCTGATTAGTGTGTGAGAAAAGTAAAGAAATGTCTGATTAGTGTGTGAGGCAGGGGAAAAAATGTCTGATAAGTGTGTGAGAAAAGTGAAGAATGTCTGATTAGTGTGTGAGAAAAGGGAAGAAATGTCTGATTAGTGTGTGAGAAAAGTAAAGAATTGTCTGATTAGTGTGTGAGAAAAGCAAAGAAATGTCTGATTAGTGTGTGAGAAAAGTAAAGAAATGTCTGATTAGTGTGTGAGAAAAGTGAAGAAATGTCTGATTAGTGTGTGAGATAAGTGAAATGTCTTATTAGTATGTGAGAAAAGTGAAGAAATGTCTGATTAATGTGTGAGAGAAGTGAAATGTCTGATTAATGTGTGAGAGAAGTGAAATGTCTTATTAGTATGTGAGAAAAGTGAAGAAATGTCTGATTAGTGTGTGAGAAAAGTAAAGAAATGTCTGATAAGTGTGTGAGAAAAGTGAAGAAATGTCTGATTAGTGTGTGAGGCAGGGGAAAAAATGTCTGATAAGTGTGTGAGAAAAGTGAAGAATGTCTGATTAGTGTGTGAGAAAAGTGAAGAAATGTCTGATTAGTGTGTGAGAAAAGTGAAGAAATGTCTGATTAGTGTGTGAGGCAGGGGAAAAAATGTCTGATAAGTGTGTGAGAAAAGTGAAGAATGTCTGATTAGTGTGAGAAAAGTGAAGAAATGTCTGATTAGTGTGTGAGAAAAGTGAAGAAATGTCTGATTAGTGTGTGAAAAAAGTAAAGAAATGTCTGATTAGTGTGTGAGAAAAGTAAAAAAATGTCAGATTAGTGTGTGAGAAAAGTAAAGAATTGTCTGATTAGTGTGTGAGAAAAGCAAAGAAATGTCTGATTAGTGTGTGAAAAGTAAAGAAATGTCTGATTAGTGTGTGAGAAAAGTTAAGAAATGTCTGATTAGTGTGTGAGAAAAGTAAAGGAATGTCTGATTAGTGTATACGAAAAGTGAAGAAATGTCTGATTAGTGTGAGAAAATTGAAGAAATGCCTGATTAGTGTGAGAAAAGTAAAGAAATGTCTGATTAGTGTGTGAGAAAAGTGAAATGTCTGATTAGTATGTGAGAAAAGTGAAGAAATGTCTGATTAGTGTGTGAGAAAGGGGAAATGTATGATTAGTGTGTGAGAAAAGTAAAGAAATGTCTGATTAGTGTGTGAGAAAAGTGAAGAAATGTCTGATTAGTGTGTGAGAAAAGTGAAGAAATGTCTGATTAGTGTGTGAGAAAAGTTAAGAAATGTCTGATTAGTGTGTGAGAAAAGTAAAGGAATGTCTGATTACTGTATAAGAAAAGTGAAGAAATGTCTGATTAGTGTGAGAAAATTGAAGAAATGTCTGATTAGTGTGAGAAAAGTAAAGAAATGTCTGATTAGTGTGTGAGAAAAGTGAAATGTCTGATTAGTATGTGAGAAAAGTGAAGAAATGTCTGATTAGTGTGTGAGAAAGGGGAAATGTATGATTAGTGTGTGAGAAAAGTAAAGAAATGTCTGATTAGTGTGTGAGAAAAGTGAAGAAATGTCTGATTAGTGTGTGAGAAAAGTGAAGAAATGTCTGATTAGTGTGTGAGAAAAGTAAAGAAATGTCTGATTAGTGTGTGAGGCAGGTGAAGAAAAACCTGATTAGTGTGTGAGAAAAGTGAAGAAATGTCTGATTAATGTGTGAGAAAAGTGAAATGTCTGATTAGTGTGTGAGAAAAGTAAAGAAATGTCTGATTAGTGTGTGAGGCAGGTGAAGAAAAACCTGATTAGTGTGTGAGAAAAGTGAAGAAATGTCTGATTAATGTGTGAGAAAAGTGAAATGTCTGATTAATGTGTGAGAAAAGTAAAGAAATGTCTGATTAGTGTGTAAGGCAGGAGAAGAAAAAAACTGATTAACATGTGTACCGGTTAACATCTCAGAGGAAGGCCTACTTTACTTTGGCCTCACACACTAATCAAACAATTCTTTTCTTACCTCACAAACTAATCAGACTTATTCTTCTCCAGCTTCACACACTAATCAAACAATTCTTCCCCTACCTCACAAACTAATCAGACTTATTCTTCTCCAGCTTCACACACTAATCAAACAATTCTTTTCTTACCTCACAAACTAATCAGACTTATTCTTCTCCAGCTTCACACACTAATCAAACAATTCTTTTCTTACCTCACAAACTAATCAGACTTATTCTTCTCCAGCTTCACACACTAATCAAACAATTCTTCCCCTACCTCACAAACTAATCAGACTTATTCTTCTCCAGCTTCACACACTAATCAAACAATTCTTCCCCTACCTCACAAACTAATCAGACTTATTCTTCTCCAGCTTCACACACTAATCAAACAATTCTTTTCTTACCTCACAAACTAATCAGACTTATTCTTCTCCAGCTTCACACACTAATCAAACATTTCTTCCCCTACCTCACAAACTAATCAGACTTATTCTTCTCCAGCTTCACACACTAATCAAACATTTCTTCCCCTACCTCACAAACTAATCAGACTTATTCTTCTCCAGCTTCACACACTAATCAAACAATTCTTCCCCTACCTCACAAACTAATCAGACTTATTCTTCTCCAGCTTCACACACTAATCAAACAATTCTTCCCCTACCTCACAAACTAATCAGACTTATTCTTCTCCAGCTTCACACACTAATCAAACAATTCTTCCCCTACCTCACAAACTAATCAGACTTATTCTTCTCCAGCTTCACACACTAATCAAACAATTCTTTCCCTACCTCACAAACTAATCAGACTTATTCTTCTCCAGCTTCACACACTAATCAAACAATTCTTCCCCTACCTCACAAACTAATCAGACTTATTCTTCTCCAGCTTCACACACTAATCAAACAATTCTTCCCCTACCTCACAAACTAATCAGACTTATTCTTCTCCAGCTTCACACACTAATCAAACAATTCTTTCCCTACCTCACAAACTAATCAGACTTATTCTTCTCCAGCTTCACACACTAATCAAACAATTCTTCCCCTACCTCACAAACTAATCAGACTTATTCTTCTCCAGCTTCACACACTAATCAAACAATTCTTCCCCTACCTCACAAACTAATCAGACTTATTCTTCTCCTGCCTCACACACTAATCAAACATTTCTTCTCCTGCCTCACACACTAATCAAACATTTCTTCCCCTACCTCACAAACTAATCAGACTTTTTCTTCTCCTGCCTCACACACTAATCAAACATTTCTTCCCCTACCGTACAAACTAATCAGACTTTTTTTTCTCCTGCCTCACACACTAATCAAACATTTCTTCTCCCATATCACAATCTAATCAGACTTTTTCTTCTCCTGCCTCACACACTAATCAAACATTTCTTCCCCTACCGTACAAACTAATCAGACTTATTCTTCTCCAGCTTCACACACTAATCAAACATTTCTTCCCCTACCGTACAAACTAATCAGATTTTTTCTTCTCCTGCCTCACACACTAATCATTAGAGAGAGATCTTATCTTTCTGGACTTTGCTAGCATCTGATTTGTGGCAATAAAGTCACGCTATCTCTGCCATCTCAATCATACTCTTAGCTGTGTGTAGCTGGTGAGGTTCAGGCATTTACATCCAGAAACAAGCCTAACACCTTTCACTGCTACCTTTAAACTCTGACAACAACTAACTGCTTGTATGTTGTACACAAGAAATATCTGAACAGTTACTTTGAATAATTAACCAGATACACAAATATCTGAGTGCATAATAGATCTGTAATCAAAGCAACGCAAAAGCAGCGCACAACGCCCACACATTCAAGTCAAGCTTCATTTATGTAGCTGACATATCACAAAGCAGCTGTACAGAAAATCCAGATCCAAGTCCCCAGCACGAACGAGAGGACCAACAGTGACAAGAAACCTTGAGAGGAACCAAGACGTAAAAGAGAAACCTAGCCTCCTCAGGTCGACAAAAAAGTAGTGTACTAGTAGTGATCTAAAACGTTTGGCTGGTAGTGTATCTAAAACGTTTGACTGGTAGTGTACTAAAACGTTTGACTGGTAGTGTACTAAAACGTTTGGCTGGTAGTGTACTAAAACGTTTGACTGGTAGTGTACTAAAACGTTTGACTGGTAGTGTATCTAAAACGTTTGACTGGTAGTGTTCTAAAACGTTTGACTGGTAGTGTATCTAAAACGTTTGACTAGTAGTGATCTAAAACGTTTGGCTGGTAGTGTATCTAAAACGTTTGACTGGTAGTGTACTAAAACGTTTGACTGGTAGTGTACTAAAACGTTTGGCTGGTAGTGTACTAAAACGTTTGACTGGTAGTGTATCTAAAACGTTTGGCTGGTAGTGTATCTAAAACGTTTGGCTGGTAGTGTATCTAAAACGTTTGACTGGTAGTGTACTAAAACGTTTGACTGGTAGTGTACTAAAACGTTTGGCTGGTAGTGTACTAAAACGTTTGACTGGTAGTGTACTAAAACGTTTGACTGGTAGTGTTCTAAAACGTTTGACTGGTAGTGTTCTAAAACGTTTGACTGGTAGTGTATCTAAAACGTTTGACTAGTAGTGATCTAAAACGTTTGGCTGGTAGTGTATCTAAAACGTTTGACTGGTAGTGTACTAAAACGTTTGACTGGTAGTGTATCTAAAACGTTTGACTGGTAGTGTATCTAAAACGTTTGACTGGTAGTGTACTAAAACGTTTGACTGGTAGTGTATCTAAAACGTTTGACTGGTAGTGTACTAAAACGTTTGACTGGTAGTGTATCTAAAACGTTTGACTGGTAGTGTACTAAAACGTTTGACTGGTAGTGTATCTAAAACGTTTGACTGGTAGTGTATCTAAAACGTTTGACTGGTAGTGTATCTAAAACGTTTGACTGGTAGTGTACTAAAACGTTTGACTGGTAGTGTATCTAAAACGTTTGACTGGTAGTGTATCTAAAACGTTTGACTGGTAGTGTATCTAAAACGTTTGACTGGTAGTGTATCTAAAACGTTTGACTGGTAGTGTACTAAAACGTTTGACTGGTAGTGTATCTAAAACGTTTGACTGGTAGTGTATCTAAAACGTTTGACTGGTAGTGTATCTAAAACGTTTGACTGGTAGTGTACTAAAACGTTTGACTGGTAGTGTATCTAAAACGTTTGACTGGTAGTGTACTAAAACGTTTGACTGGTAGTGTACTAAAACGTTTGACTGGTAGTGTACTAAAACGTTTGACTGGTAGTGTATCTAAAACGTTTGACTGGTAGTGTACTAAAACGTTTGACTGGTAGTGTATCTAAAACGTTTGACTGGTAGTGTACTAAAACGTTTGACTGGTAGTGTATCTAAAACGTTTGACTGGTAGTGTATCTAAAACGTTTGACTGGTAGTGTATCTAAAACGTTTGACTGGTAGTGTACTAAAACGTTTGACTGGTAGTGTATCTAAAACGTTTGACTGGTAGTGTATCTAAAACGTTTGACTGGTAGTGTACTAAAACGTTTGACTGGTAGTGTATCTAAAACGTTTGACTGGTAGTGTACTAAAACGTTTGACTGGTAGTGATCTAAAACGTTTGACTGGTAGTGTACTAAAACGTTTGACTGGTAGTGTATCTAAAACGTTTGACTGGTAGTGTATCTAAAACGTTTGACTGGTAGTCTACTAAAACGTTTGACTGGTAGTGATCTAAAACGTTTGACTGGTAGTGATCTAAAACGTTTGACTGGTAGTGTACTAAAACGTTTGACTGGTAGTGTATCTAAAACGTTTGACTGGTAGTCTACTAAAACGTTTGACTGGTAGTGTACTAAAACGTTTGACTGGTAGTGTATCTAAAACGTTTGGCTGGTAGTGTATCTAAAACGTTTGACTGGTAGTGTACTAAAACGTTTGACTGGTAGTGATCTAAAACGTTTGACTGGTAGTGTACTAAAACGTTTGACTGGTAGTGTATCTAAAACGTTTGACTGGTAGTGTATCTAAAACGTTTGACTGGTAGTGTATCTAAAACGTTTGACTGGTAGTGTACTAAAACGTTTGACTGGTAGTGTATCTAAAACGTTTGACTGGTAGTGTATCTAAAACGTTTGACTGGTAGTGTACTAAAACGTTTGACTGGTAGTGTATCTAAAACGTTTGACTGGTAGTGTACTAAAACGTTTGACTGGTAGTGATCTAAAACGTTTGACTGGTAGTGTACTAAAACGTTTGACTGGTAGTGTATCTAAAACGTTTGACTGGTAGTATTCTAAAACGTTTGACTGGTAGTGTAACTAAAACGTTTGACTGGTAGTGTACTAAAACGTTTGACTGGTAGTGTACTAAAACGTTTGACTGGTAGTGTATCTAAAACGTTTGACTGGTAGTGTACTAAAACGTTTGACTGGTAGTGTACTAAAATGTTTCTGTTCTGTGTTTTTCCAAACGCTCACTCAAACGTACTCAGACGTGTCCATCCAGCTCGGCGTCTTGCTCTAGACTAACAGTAGAGTCTAGCGTTAGCCTGACCCAGCCCACAAGCCTCTTAACCTCCCAGCAGGCACCCTCTGTGAAAATCCACTCACCTGAGTGACCGGGATGTAGAGCGGCTCGTCCGAGTTGAGCAGGGTCAGTTTGCCGTGGGGCTGCAGGCGACCCTCGGGCTTGACCTTGGCTCCTTTCGCGCCCTCGGTCGGCGTCTCCTTGATTTCCTCCGTGTCGCTCACACACTCGTAGAACTCCTCGTCGCTGTCGCTCCAGGAGTCCCAAGACTTCCCTGGAGACCCTCCGGCACCCCCTGGCTGGCCGCTGTCGGGGCCCAGGAGCCCGTTCTCGCAGGAGGCCGCGTCTTTCCTGTCCCGCGCACTCTCCTTCCGGCTCTCGTCCCGCGCTTTTTTGTGCTCGATGCAGCAGTTCAGCATCTGAGTCGGAGCAGGAGACAAGAGACCATGACAGTGTCAGTACGGCTGCCTCGACCCGATCCAGGCGTACTGGAGCGGATCAGGTATTAAAGCCCAACTCGGTTCTGATCCTTTCTAGCTCAATGTATTTATATAGCACCAAACTGCTGTACAGTGGAGTACAAATCAGTAGAATAGGAGAAAATAAAATTCTATAGGATCAGAATAGTGAAACTAACAAGGTTAAATAGCGAACACAGTGAAAGTAAAAGAGGTAATAATGGTCTCAACCTTTACATCTAGACTAAAAATGTGTTTGTTTAGTTTAGCTTTAGATAAAGGGAGGACGTCCAGGACTTCATGGACACAGTAGTGTATGGTAAACTGAGATGCTGGTGGTGTTGGAGGGATAACACTGTATCAGGGTACTCTCATGTCTATGTTGCCTTCTGGTTCTCTCCTCTTAGCCTATGCTCTTATAGTTAGATCCCCTATAACAGTGGTGTTTAATTAGAGTTCAGTAAGGTCCAGTTAGAGGAGGTTTCCTCAGGCCAAGGTCCGGACCATCATCATTTCTAACTTCAGTGGTGTATCCTGTTTACTGAAGTAGCCTAGTATCAGCTACTGAAACACACGTTCCGTATATTTCAGTATATTTACTGTTTAAATGCTGAACTGAATGAATTATTTATAAAGATTCAAATACATTTTTTGTCCTTACTTCAATTAAGAACATTAAGGGATACATTTATAAAAACAAAATGCTTTTGAATGTGTTATATATTTGTTAACTCAGTTTCACAACTGACAGAGTGGTGTTCTCCAAAACTAGACGAGCAGGTCTATTCCAGAACCGTTCCTGTTAAACAGTCAGTGTTCACTGTTCACTTTTCTGTTTTTAGAGCTTGTTATTCTTTCTGACTCGCTTTAGTCTCTGGCTGCTGCTTCTCACTTTGTTTCTCGCTAGACACCAACCAGTTCTCCTCTTCATCCGTGCCCTCTGCTACACCCTCGACTGTCTTCCAGACATACCAGCATTAAGATTTGATGGGACTGTTTCAGCTCGACTGAGTCCGAGGCTGCCTCTACCTGTGCAGTCTCTAAAGCTTTTATTATCCAGACTTCAAACAGAGATTCTCTTAGTTCTAGTTTTGAACATAGCTCAAAAAACTGTAAATACTGTTTGACCAGAGGACTGTTTCTCCCCTAAGTCTTGGTTCCTCTCAAAGTTTCTTCCTCCAGTCTTGAGAGTTTTTCCTTGCTGCTGTCAACTCTGACTTGCTCAACACATTTTCATATTTTCAAACTTCTGTGAAGCTGCTTTGTTACAACTTTATTGTAAAAAGTGCTATAAAACTAGCCAGTAACAAGATTTTAGTTTTAGTAAAGCAGGATTTGAACTGTTCAGTGGAGGACTAGGATCTCATTCCATAAGGCAGTGTGTTCCACAGATTTTGGGCAGCAACAGAGAATGAGAGTAAGGAATAGTTTACAGTAGTTTATTAGGGAACCAGAGAGATCTCTGCACATTATATGGACTTGCCACACATACTGTAGAGTCAGGCCATTAACAGCTTAATAAACAAAGAAGAACATTTTGAATGGGAACTAGACCAGCCCACTAGAATTACAGCAACTCCAAAGTGAAAAGGCCAAGTCCTGTCTAAGCCCACCAACCCAATTCCCAATTCCTGTTACATGTCACAATAAGTTTGTTCTGGAATAAGTAGGACACAAGTAACAAGCAGGGGCGTAGCTAGTCCCAGCACCTCTAAAGATTATAGAATTATATTTTCATTTAATATTAATTTGTCTCTAACAAGCTGGAAATGTTAAAACCATAGAAAGTATATGGTTAAACCAATTATTTTAACAACGAAAAGCCAGCTTCTCTTGTATCTGACTGGTGTTGTGTGTCTAGTAAGTTTTGTAAAGTAGTGTTTTTGTACTTTATCACTCAGAACCAACACACTGCAGTGATCATCAGCCTAGCTCGGACCCTAACCCATATTTCTGATCACTCTTTATTCTGTTAGTGTTAACTAAGAGTGACTATCTGAGGTTTTTTTTTAATTTAGCAGGCTAATGCTGCCGGTGGTCTGTTTACTGTTTATAAAGGAGTGAGAGAAGCTGTAGCGGCTGTGCTGTTGGTTAGTCTGTGTGTTATTAAAGCTAAGGTGTTAGAGTAGTGCTGTCTGTATGTGTAGCTAATTAATGTTAAAGAATGATAAGATATGAAAATATAATACTATAATTTAACTCTGTGTGTGTGGTCACAGATATTCAATTATTTTAATCGAGTGAAGCCAACGTGATCTTGATCATATGCTCAGAATCTGTCGTATAATCGTAATAATATTGATTAAGTGATTATTAGAATTGGTGTGTCTGATCTAAATTAATTTAATTATTCTGTCATGACACATTCACCCCAAATCTCATGCCCTGAATTTCTCTCATTCTCATCTAGTCACCCTTTAGCCCACAGAAGCTCAATATTCAATGAGAAAAATGTGTTAAATTGATATGGATATATGTATTTATCGCTTAAATTAAATTTTATTTGGGATTTAAAATCTGAAATGAAACCTCTAAGCCTACAATTGCCCCTGGTAACAAGTAAATCAACTATACACCTTATTAGAGCAGTGTTTGTGTACATCAAAGTCTCTCTGTGGCCATCAGCAAATGGTCCAGAGTCCGTTCTTGGTGATTCTGAGTTAAATAAAAGGTGCCACCTGAGAGTTGGACAGTGCTACAAGTTAATCCTGACCTTTTACATTGCTTTATGATAAATAAGCATTCTGTCAGGTTCTGTGGACGTATATGTTTCTGAACAGCAATAAGCATTATTCACAGAATCACTCCTAAAACTAAATCTCCAGAACGATTCTCCACAGTTTCAGCTCTATTTCACACACCGTTATCAAGGCTATGTCCCAAATCGCCTACTTGCCCACCGCTCAGTAGGTGAAATCAGTAGGCGAGCACGGCGAGTATGCGAACGCTACCCAGATGACCTACTGGATCTGTAGACATTTTTATGTAGGCGAACACAGCACACTGTGGTATCCCACGATTCAACTGGAGCTGAATTCAAAGCGGAGCTAAAACCAAGGGAAGGTGCTACGTTGGCTGTGTGTATGAAGCTTCTGCTGCTGAACTGCTGCTACAGGAGTCAGAGCTACGTAGAAAACGATTAGATTCCTCCTGATTTGTCTTCTCTGAGTCACAGCTCGACACCAGCTGAGTACGACAAGAGACTCAGACAAAAACTCAGTGCCTCAAAAACTATCTAAATCTGTCAGTAAATGGGGTCTTTAATGAATAGCGGGATGTGTACAGTGGTGGTCTTGTGTTAAAGGGCATGGTGGAAGTAGTATGTCCGAGACTGCTCTTGAGCAGTACCTACTGACTTAATAGGCAATTTCGGACCACCCCAAGAGTTGACTTGTTGTGAGGAGATGGCACCATCTCAATAGACTTCTTCCTCCCTATGTAGTGCACTTTGTTGGAAGTGATATAGCAGACCCCAATTTTTATGGAACCTTCGCCACATAACTCATCCCACAGTTTTCTAAATATCAACTCCGCTCCAACTCCAGAGTGGATTGTGTGATTCTGACTTGTGTACAGCTTCCGGAATCGGATGCACAGATTCCGGATAACAGTGTTTGTTCTAGATTTTTTTCCCCCATTGAGAATGAATAGGATGGTAACACCCACACCAACCTACTGAACACCATTCCGCATACTCTGACTCATCCCATTCGGCTGAACCCAAACATTAAGGTTTCGTTCAATCTACACCCACCATGCTGCCTGTACTAATCCTCAGTCATCTTGACCCACACTCGTTTATGTGCAACCATCCCTCAGGAGTTTCCTCCAGGAGATGCACTTTCGTAGTTGATTAGTATTCGCCCAATAATATTCAGGAGTAGTTCAGATAACAGCTTCTTTAACCCTCAGTGGCTGTTAATTGAGATGTTTGTTCTTTTGTAAGTAGTGCACTAAGTAGGGAATGAGCATTATTTGGGACAGGGCCTATACTCTAATGAAGTGAAGGCTCTGAACGTGCCTTTGTTGGCGGATGACCACGCACTGTGGGCCAATGCAAACTCCAATATTATATTATACCAGCATCTCTCAGCGGCCCACGCACAGAGAGTGGCCCACTGTGAAGGACCCCAAGCCGAAACCTTTATAACTGTTCAGCCAATAAGTGAAAATGATGAATAATTTATAGCAAACAGTGACATTTTTGACGATGTGGTTACGTGTGTCTGGTTCTGGCTGTAAACGTGAACCAGAGCGGATGTTTTACTGCTTAGCTCCGGGGCTAAAGCTAACTACGCTAGTGTAACACACACATTTTTTTCTCTAAAGACCGAGAAAAAGAAATCGGCAGCCCATATCGGACATCGACTGACCTCTAAACATCAGCATCGGCTATAGACAAACCCATATTGGTTGATCTCTACTGTGAAATGCCGCCGTACTTCCAATGGCCAGCCAGTCCATCCATGCCTAAGAGGTAGCCAGTGTAATGAAGCCATAACTGCAGATATTTACTATGTTATATTAAAGCTGAGGGATGGGAAGCAGCTATACTGTACTAGTATACTATAAAACCAGCATACCCAGCAAAAATGACATAAACCTGTGGGATCCTGCTGGTGTGGATTCCTTCCATCTTCCCACAAAAAAAAAAGCTACTCAAGTGCTGACACAGTACTGAGCGAGCGAGTGAGTTATATGCCAGGGATATGAGGTGGGAAAAGAAAGGTGAACAGTGAGCGAAGGTATCAGAAGGAAAACAGTGGTGGAACTCCAGGAGGAAGGCGCGGGAGATATTCGGAGTATTGCTGGAATTTTAATGCAGAAATGTGCCGCTTCCGTATCGCCACCTTTCAAGTCTCAGCATTAACAGCACACCTGAAATGACTGCCTTGACTTTTTTTCCCTTCTAAATGATGCGCGCTCGCAGCTAAAGAGCTGGCTCTAAATATGCATTAAGACTTAAATTACATATCAGGTTGGGAATGTTCCAGAAGACAGGGCGGGCTGCGGCGCCGTCGCTACAGACTGCATATTTACAGCTGTGTGCAGGAAAGTCAGAGGAAGCCAATTAATAGAGTCAAAAAGGCAAACAGACCAAACTGAACAATACACTGAATAAATGACTGTCCATTACATTCTCTTCTTTATCTAACAGAGACCTGCAGCCACCACTCCAAACTCTTCTCAGCCTTTCACTTAACCAGGGTTCACTTAAATCACCAACATTGTTCCTTCATCCATTCATTCCTTTATCCATCACCAACATTGTTCTTTCATCCATTCATTTCTTTATCCATCACCAACATCGTTTCTTCATCCATTCATTTCTTTATCCATCACCAACATCGTTTCTTCATCCATTCATTTCTTTATCCATCACCAACATTGTTACTTCATCCATGTATTACTTTATCCATCACCAACATTGTTTCTTCATCCATTCATAACTTCATCCATCACCAACATTGTTTCTTCATCCATTCATAACTTCATCCATCACCAACATTGTTTCTTCATCCATTCATAACTTCATCCATCACCAACATTGTTTCTTCACCTGTTCATTTCTTTATCCATCATCAACATTGTTCCTTCATCCTTTCATTCCTTTATCAATACACCAACATTGTTCCTTCATCCATTCATAACTTTATCAATCACCAACATTGTTTCTTCATCCATTCATAACTTTATCCATCACCAACATTGTTCCTTCATCCATTCATTCCTTTATCATCACCAACATTGTTTCTTCATCCATTCATAACTTTATCCATCACCAACATTGTTCCTTCATCCATTCATTCCTTTATCATCACCAACATTGTTCTTTCATCCTTTCATTTCTTCTTCCATCACCAACATTGTTCTTTTATCCCTTCATTCCTTCATCCATTGATTACACTTCCTAAACACCAGCATTGTTTCTTCATCCGTTCCTTTACTCACTTGTTGCTTCATCTATTTGTTGGTTTATTCATCCACCAGCAGATCTGTGACTTTTTTGGTCCAGTTAGCGACACAAAAACACTGGCTAATGATGTTAGTACTGTATGAGGGGTGGGGTACGCTGTGTGCTGGACAGCGAGCTGTCAATCAAGCTGCCCTTTCTTCCAGGTGGTTGTTAGGAGCCCCATATTCTCTGTATCTTTGTCTTACCTCTTCCCACAAATATCTCTCGACAACAACTTGCAGGGTACAAAAGAAGGGTGGTCTCTGGCGTCTTCCACAGCATCACGATCTGGATTTGCAGTCATCTGAGTTTAGTGAGCTAGCAGCTCCGCACTGGGCCTGCACACGGGCGAGTACTTCTGGAGCAGCAGCCCTTTTCCATAAAAACTGACTTTAGAACTGTTTCGTTTTTATATATAAAAAAACTTCAACGGCCGTATCACCCTCATCCCTCAGTCCTCTCAATACAGAGCATGAGGCACCATTAACTTCCATAAATGAATAAAGAGATGAGCTGAGCGAGAGAGACAGACAAAGAGAGACAGAGGAAGAGGGGGGGGGGGGTGTATGTGTGAAAGAGTGCGAGAGAGAGAGAGACAAGAGTGAGAACGAGAGGTAATGGCTGCTTGGTTTATGCCACTCACTTTATGACCACAGGTCCCGTCTG
This sequence comes from Megaleporinus macrocephalus, assembly GCA_021613375.1. Classification (NCBI taxonomy): domain Eukaryota; kingdom Metazoa; phylum Chordata; class Actinopteri; order Characiformes; family Anostomidae; genus Megaleporinus; species Megaleporinus macrocephalus. Next base: position 39,044,938 of record CM038709.1, on the reverse strand, counting down.
GACGCCCCATTTTATTGAGGTGATTGCAGATAAAGAGGCTTTCTCTGCTTCAGCTACCCAGACACATATTACTCTCTCTCTCTCTCTCTCCCTCTCTCTCCCTCTCCTTTCTTTCTTTTCTCAGTGGATGGCTTTATTACAGTCTCCTCTCTCTCTCTCTCCCGCAGGTATGGCGTGGGTGAGTAAATAACAAAGCGAGCCGCTGCGTCTCTGACTCAGACGAATGTCGCTGGAATAGCAGGGAAATGGTCATCAGAGGCCGCGCTGGACATTCACTCTTAAATAAGGGCTTCGGTAATAAACACGTGGGGATTGTGACTAATGTCGGAGGTACCCAAAAAAAAAAAAAAAAAAAAAAAAAGCCAAGTCCACTGCGAGGCTGTAAATCCATGGAGGGCCGCAGCGTTCGAGCTGCCGTGTGATATTTAGACCCATTTAGCTGCTGTTCCCGGGTGTTCTTCTACTTTTTAATGAGGTGGATATACTACCCTGAGTGTCTCGCTATCATGCGATTTAAATTTCCATTAAGGCTCTGAGTCACAAAAAAAAAAAAAAAAGGCTCCAGGTGAAGTTTGAACTCGAACGTTCGGAGGAAAAGAAACGAACCCAGCTTTCTCATTTATTCTCAATGTGGTTAATCAGCCGAGACACAACTGACGTCTACACTTCTTCAATTCTGCACTGGAGCCACGAGGCTAACGCGCTGTTTGACTAAACAATAACAAACTGCTGAGCTGTTCAAAGTGTCCCAAATACTGAATAATATCCAGTAAAGCTAAACTAGGACACCGTAGGGGTGCAAGCGGGGCCTCATGCACCGACTTGAGAGTCGATTATTCATGTGAACTAATCGCCGATGACCGAATAATGGGCTTAAATGTGGGCTGGGACTGTGGAGAGCTGAGCCAGTAAAAATTGGAACACTTAATAAGAACTAATAAGATCAGAGTACCGATAAACCCAAATTCTACACTTCCAAACAGAGCATTCACTGTAAATTAAGGTTTATTCAATACTGTATCATTATATAACAAGCAGTTACGGAGCTCAAATCTGATTGGCTGGGCTTCGCTACAAGTAGATGTAAAATACACAAACATATGCACACCAACTGCCTCACAATGAGTCACAACTCAAAAACCCTTGTGATGTAAATCATCAGAGAGTACTGATGAAGTAAGAATCTAATATAGCATCGCTGTCCAATGAAAAACATGTATCTCCATTTTTGTTGATTTTGAGTTTTCTACATAATTTGAACACGCCAATGGTTCTTTACATTGCGTTAAAATTTCATGACGAATGAACCAACAGAAGTGCTCAAAAATAGCTTGGAAAATATTCTGGTTACCTCGACTAACATTAAAAGTAAAGTATGTTTTTGGTCTCCCCTGTAAAGTTTCAATTTTCTTGTTTTTCATTGGACAGCGACGATATATTAGGTGTATATTAAGTGACACCAGTATGCACACCAATGTCTCTAACAACTGTGTGGTTACAAATAAACAACATATGTAACAACAACGTAACTAATAGTGATGTAGCTACAGTTACAGATGGATTACAGCCCTACAGCTTCTATAATTACTCAAGACAAGACCAGACCAGACCACTTTAATAATGCACTTGACTACACAATAACAAACTACAACTGTAAAGGGCTTAAGTTTGGGCTGAGAATATGGAGAGCTGAGCCAATAAAATTGGTAACACTTCATTTTAAGGAGCTGAATAAGAACTAATAAGGTCAGAGTAAGCAATAAACCCAAATTCTACACTTCTAAACAAAGCATTTACTGTAAATTAAGATTTCATCATTATAACTGTATTATTATACGACACACAGTTATGGTGCTCAAATCTGATTGGCTGAGCTGCGCTCAAAGTAGACATGCACACCAACTGCCTCACAATGAGTCACAACTCAAAAACCCTTGTGCTGTAAACGAAGCAAACATCAGAGAGTACTGATGAAGTAAGAATCTACTATATCGTCACTGTCCAATGAACAACGTGTATCTCCATTTTTGTTGATTTTGAGTTTTCTACATCATTTGAACACGCCAATGGTTCTTTACATTGTGTGAAAATTTCATGATGAATGAACCAATAGAAGTGCTCAAAATAGCTTGGGAAATATTCTGGTTACCTCGACTAACATTGAAAGTAAAGTATGTTTTTGGTTTCCCTTGTAAAGTTTCAATTTTGGAAAAAAGTTTCAAAAAGAGTTTCTTGTTTTTCATTGGACAGTGACGATATATTAAGTTTATATTAACTGACACCAGTATGCACACCAATGTCTATAATGACTGTGTGGTTACAAATAAACAACATATGTAACAACAGCGTAACAGTGGCTACATCCCCAGTAGTTACAGATGGATTACAGCAGTACAGCTTCTATAATTACTCAAGACAAGACCAGACCAGACCACTTTAATAATGCACTTGACCACACAATAACAAACTACAACTGTAAAGGGCTTAAGTTTGGGCTGAGAATATGGAGAGCTGAGCCAATAAAATTGGTAACACTTCATTTTAAGGAGCTGAATAAGAACTAATAAGGTCAGAGAAAGCAATAAACCCAAATTCTACACTTCTAAACAAAGCATTTACAGTAAATTAAGGCTTATTCAATATAACTGTATTATTATATGACACACAGTTACGGTGCTCAAATCTGATTGGCTGGGCTGCGTTCAAAGTAGATATGCACACCAACTGCCTCACAATGAGTCACAACTCTCTAGTGCTGAGCAAAACAATTGTATTGTAAACCGATCGATCGCCAGAGTGTACTGATGAAGTGAGAACCCACTATATATTAGGAGTCTAATATCTAATGACTGTGTAGTTACACATGAACAACATACAATGTAACTACACAACTACAATGTAAGAATTATGTAGCCACAGTTACAGACAGATTACAGCAGTACATCTTATGTAATTGCTTAGGACATAACAACTTTATTAACGCACTGACTAAACAATAACAAACTGCTGAGCTGTTCAAAGTGTCCCAAATACTGAATAATATCCAGTAAAGCTAAACTAGGACACCGTAGGGGTGCCAGCGGGGCCTCATGCACCGACTTGAGAGTCGATTATTCATGTGAACTAATCGCCGATGAGCGATTAATGGGCTTAAATGTGGGCTGGGACTGTGGAGAGCTGAGCCAGTACAAATTGGTAACACTTAATAAGGTCAGAACTAATAAGGTCAGAGTAACGATAAACCCAAATTCTACACTTCTAAACAGAGCATTCACTGTAAATTAATGTTTATTCATTATAACTGTATTATTATATAACACACAGTTACAGTGCTCAACTCTGATTGGCTTGGCTGCGTTCAAAGTAGATAAATCAAAAATATTCACACCGACTGCCTCACAATAAGTTACAACTCAAAAACCTTTGGGTTGTTAACAAAGCGAACATCAGAGAGTACTAACGAAGTAAGAACCCACAATATATTAAGTTTCACACACTTCTAAATGCAGTATTATAACAAGGCGTGTACTGATAACGTGAGAACCCACGTTATAAAGAAGCTACATTGACCAGATGTCACGCCTGCCCGTCCACGTGTTCCTGTTGACATCCTGTCTAGTCCGCGTGGTCTTTGTTTACCTGTTTGTCATGTGTTCCATGCCTCTGCCCTCCACCTGTGTCGCGTTATGTTCTGCAGCTGTTCTGTGTTTCCTATGTCTTTATATATCCTGTGTGTTCCGTCTGTGTTTGTCATTCATTGTTATGTGTTATGGTGACCCAGTCTGTATTCCGTCCGTTCGTTCGTTCGTTTAAGTAAACTATCTTGTCTTTCAAAAGCTTGCGAGTGTGTCCCCTACTTCCGCTATTCCTGCTCATCAGCGTGACACCAGACAAGACAACTTCATTAACACACGTGACTACACAATAACAAACTCTTATGTGGAGAGCTGCGGCAATAAAACTTGGTAACACTTATTAAACTCTTATTAGTTCCTAATCAATTCATTGCAGTATAGCTAGAATCTTGACACTATCTAGAATCTACGGGAATCAAACACAGTCAATCATACACTCAGAAAAAGTTAAATTACATCATATACATGCAAATATATTATCCTGATCTAAGTAAAGCAATTTGTTTAATGTGCACTATTATGGCTAATAATGCATTTATTAATCATTTACATATACAAGACCTCCAATTATGTACTAATGCAGGTCACAGTTGTTAAAGCTTAATGTACTAAATAAACTTTCAATATGTTTTCCTTAAAATAAAGTGACATCCCATTCTTAATCCTTAGGGTTTAATATGATAACAGTCCAACCATTGCAGCTATGACAGCTTTAACTCATCTGGGAAGGCTCTTCACACGGTTTAGCAGTGTGTTTATGGGAATTTTTGACCGACAATTCTTCCAGAAGCACATTCATGAGGTCAGACACTAATGTTGGATGTAAAGGCCTGGCTCTCAGTCTCTGCTCTAGATCATCCAACAGGTGTTCTATCAGGTTGAGGTCAGGACTCCACAAAAAGCTCTACACCAAACAATGCAGTCAGATTAGCACCGTTCTCTTGGCAACCGGCAAACCCAGACTCGTCCACCAGATTGCCAGATGGAGAAGTGTGATTAGTCACGCCAGAGAACACATCTCCACTGCTCTAGAGTCCAGTGGCAGGTGCTTTACACCACTGCATCCGACACTTTGGAGCATCTGACGCTTGGTGAAGCAGCTTCTCAGCCAAGGAGGTCCAATACATGAAGCTCTCTACGCTCTATGTTCTTGAGCTAATCTGAAGTTCACATGAAAGTTGGTGACCTCTGTGCACAGTGCGCCTTCCACAACACCACTGACAGTCGACTGTGGAATATTTAGTAGTCAGAAAACTTTACGACTGGACTTGTTGCACAGGTGCCACGCTGGAGTTCACTGAGATCCTGGGAGCAACCCTAATGTGTGTAGAAGCAGTCTGCATGTCTAGGTGCTGGTTTAATACACCTGTGGCCATGAAAGTGATTGAAACACCTGAATTTAATCATTTGGATGAGAGAATGAATACTTTTGGCAATGCAGGTTAAAGATCTAACTCTATATTTACTAATGCTTAGACTGTTGTGCCACATGGGAACCATCAAACCCGTAAGTATATTGTGGAATATGAATCAGCAGCCAACCCTCAGTGCAACCCACAGTGTTTGTTTACCTGGAGTTTTTGGTGGAGGAGGCAACATCTGAGATCGGGGGGGCCAGCAGCCAATCTGAAAATACCAAAAGGGAACAAAAACACCATTAGCTGACGTGCTGCTGATAAACCGTTAATACACGCACCATTCATAGCACAACGGGCCAATTCCTCACATCCATTCTTCCTGCAAACAGGCGCTCCATCGACAGGGACGAGCGCTGGACCAGCCCCGTATTCGCGCAAACAACGCCTCTCATTTGCACACAATCGCATGGCAAGACGGAGCACCGGAGGGAGCGAGCGCCCGCGGGCCGGGTATTGTTTCTCCAGCCACTTTATCAATGAGAGGGACATTCACAGCCTTCTCCCTGCAGACGCTGCAGGGACATCCGCCGCAGCCAGACGCTGCTGGCACACGGCAGGAATTAATCACCTCGTTTGCTGAGACATCCCGCAGTTTAAGGTTAGCGCTGCTTAAGGCCGGGACGGGACGAAGAGATAGAGATGCCTGAGGTTGGAGCGTGGATGGCTTTAGGCTCTGTTGATGAGGACTGAAGTCTGCGAGGACTTAATGTATCCAGCAAAAATGTCCAGGTCCACGTCCACAGTTTTAGAGAGCTTATAACCGGCCTGCTGCTGGTGTAACGCTGGAAAGTCAAGAGTCAACGTTTTCAAACACGTTTAGGAACTCAAGGGAACCTATTAACAGATTTCCATCCCTGCTAGACCTCCTGTGTCTTTAAGCCCCGCCTCCTGATAAGCTCAGTGAGCTCTTACTGTTCAGCTAGCTCCACCAAACTGGTCAAACATGCTACAAGCTCTGCCTCCACAACGCTGTGGCTGTTCTTAGAAAGACTTCAGTTGCTGTATCGGTTTGAATCTGGAATTGGAACAGTGTTGAAGACCTGGTGAAGACCTGGTGAAGATATGGCGAAGACCTGGTAGAAAGCAGGATGGTTGAGCATAAACGACAAACAGACAAGTGCGGGTGGGTATGTCTGTGGATTAGCGTTTGGAGATCTGCCCTGAGTGAGTACAGGCAGTTTGGAGGCTGTAGGTTAAATGAAACCAAGAGGTTTGGGTGTGACCGAAAATAAATAGGACCCTATGTATAGGGCAGGGGTATTTAATTAGAGTTCAGTAAGTAAGGTCCACCTAGAGGAGGTTTCTTCAAGCCAAGGTTCAGACCGTCATCATTTCTAACTTGTGTTCTGATTCAGTGGTGTATCCTGTTTACTGAAGTAGTCTAGTATCAGCATCTTATACCATCAGCTACTGAAACACCAGCACATCACACATACCGTTCAGTATATTTCAGTATATTTACTGTTTAAATGCTGAACTTAACAAATGTTTTTTTTTACCACTTTAAGTAAAAACAAGGACTACGTTTAAAATGCTTTTGAAAAATTGCATCATAAAGTGTTTATTTATAATAAAAAAAGGAAATAAAATGTTTAGTCTTGTTAACTGAGTTTCACATCTTAACAGTTTATCTCTCTCTCTTGTAATTCCTCCACACTTTCTCTTGTTTAGTGAGAGAAGTGAGCTCTTGGTTTTACAGCCAGGACTTTAAATCTGGGCTGAATCTGTGTTAGGACCTCATACACATATGAGTTATCCGGGCTCTTCTGTGTGGAGCATCTGTCTCGGCACATGCCTGGTTGAAAAGTCGTCTTTCGCTGTTGACTTTTCTTTTTTTAGAGCACGCCGTCTGACTCGCTTTATTCTCCGACTGCTGCTTGTCTCCTGGGTTACGGCGCCCCAAAGCTATAAGCCGTACAAGACAAGAAAAGCTCCACCTCTTAAAATAAACAGTGTCAGAATTAAATAATTCTCAATAGATTATCAGTTTGGGTCCACACTGGACAACGCCTGGGTCTGAACCCGCCTATTAGTGACCTGCTATAGGGAAAAAAATGACAAACAGACAAGTGCGGGACACAACAGTTGTGGTCGGGGGTCTGTCCTGAGTCGGTGTATGTAAATTGGCGTCTGTTGGTCTGTTGGAAGTTCAGCAGATTGGCGTGCACTTTTCCATCCTGTTCATTCTCTATGGGAAAAAAATTCTGGGGAAAAATCTGTGGTTTTCCGGAATCCGTGCATCCGATCAAAAATCTGTATACAAGCCCAAATCACACAATCAGACCAGACTAGCTGGAGTTGGAACGGAGTTGATACTTGGAAAACTGGGGGACGAGTTAGTCAGCGATGACCTACCACTGCTTTGCATAGAGCCTCCATAATAACAATGAGCTTAGACGTGAAAGATGCAGCCAGTCTTAAGTCAGGCTTTGACACCCCGTCTAGCCAAAACTGGAAACCTTCCTACATACATTGAACATGTTACTGTAACAACCACATTGGTTCTAAACTTATTATCAACACTCAGACAAATTTGCTTTAATATCTAAAAACGTATTAGCTCTAGTTCTCAGTGACGTTCTCTTATAGTATCACAGGGGAAAGGTCTTCACGTGCGTTGCTGATAACAGTTTCATGAGCTAAACGGTTTTTTAATGCTTTACGATTCCTAATTTTACAAGCTGAGCTGCTCAAGCCTTGCCGAGCTTCTGGATGTGGGAATCAGGTGGATCTGATTAGAGCTGCAATAAAACTCTGCAGGAGAATCACCAGGAGCTAAACTCATTAACAATCAGTTAGTGCAGGCAGTCGCTGCAGATACCCAGACAAACCTTTTTGTTCTGTGTTAATAACCACTACTTTCTTTTATCTCGTAAAAAAGACCCTTTATGCTCAATAAAGTTGGTGTTTCGCCCAAAGTTTCAGCCCATAAACAAGTACACAGCCAGAACAAACCACTGTATTTCAAAAATTGTAACTTTACAGAAGGAAAACAAACCTTCTTAACCCAAAGTTGTTGGACCAACAGTCTTAGGGCAGTTCCATTAGTCTGTTCATTATCAAATCAGAAGACAATGCAATAGCTAACTGCACCTTCCAGTATACAAAAGAAGCTTGACACTGGAGTATAAAAGATACACACATCTCCTCACTGATATTCATAATTCTTGGTGTGCTGGGTTCTTGGGGGCAGTTAACAAAAGCATTCACACACAGATGAAGAAACCAAACGTGATCTAATACTACAAATCTGATGCTGGTAATCAAAAGTAATTAATACACCAGTATACACAATATGGATATAAACTAGAAGGACAACCTATGCATAATCCATAGGGTTTAATATGATGTCAGCCCAACCTTTGCAGCTATAACAGCTTCAACTCTTCTGGAAAGGATTTAGGATGATGGGCGAGAAGGTTTGGCTCTCAGTCTCCGCTCTAATTCATCCCAAAGGTGTTCTATCAGGTTGAGGTCAGGACTCTGTGCAGGACAGTTCTTTCACACCAAACTCGCTCCTCCATGTCTTAATAGAGGTTGCTTTGTGTACTGGTGGGCAGTCATGTTGTAGCAGGAAGGGGCCGTCCCCAAACTGTTCCCACAAAGTTGGGAGCATGAAATTGTCCAGAATCTCTTGGTCTGCTGAAGTATTAAGAGTTACTTTCACTGGAACTAAGGGGCCGAGCCCAACTCCTGAAACACAACCCCACACCATAATCCCCCCTCCACTAAACTTTACACTCGGCACAATGCAGTCAGACAAGTACCGTTCTCCTGGCAACCGCCAAACCCTGACTTGTCCATCAGATTGCCAGACAGAGAAGCATGATTGGTCACTCCAGAGAACAGGTCTCCACTGCTCTAGAGTCCAGTGGTGGTGTGCTTTACTCCGGTGCTTTGCATTGCGCTTGGTGATGTAAGGCTTGCATGAAGCAACTCAGCCATGGAAACCCATATCATGAAGCTCTCCAAGGTCTGTTCTCTGAGCTGATCTGAAGACCACATGAAGTTTGGAAGTTTGGAGTTGTTGTCGTTCCCAATTGCTTCCACTTTGTTTTAACACCACTGACTGTCCACTGTGGAATATTTAGTAGTGAGGAACCTTCACGACTGGACTTGTTGCACAGGTGGCGTCCTACCAAAGGTACCACACTGGAATTCACTGAGCTCCTGAGAGCGACCCATTCTTTCACTAATGTGTGTAGAAGCAGTCTGCATGTCTAGGTGCTTAGTGTTATACACATGTGAAACACCTGAATTCAAGGATTTGGATGTGAAGACTTTTTACCCCTGGATGAGGTGATTGTTCTCCCAGCGGTAGCGCATCTCCAGCACAAACTCCTGCCACAGGTGGGCCACCGCCCGCACACCGCCGTGGTAGAAGTTGACCAAGCAGATGCACAAGGCCAGCCGGTAGGTCAGGCTGTCAGAGGGAGCCGACTTCAGGAGGTTGAACAGGTTCTGGAGAGAGACGAGGTGAAGAGCATGGTTTGATGTTAAGCTGTGATTTAGGTCTTTGTGTTATTAACCCATTAATGCCTGTAATGGATTAGCACAATGTCCTTTACTACAGCTGTCCTTTTCTATAGCTAAGGGGGGTGGGGGGGGGGGGGGGGGGGGGGGGGGGGTCTTACATTTTCATGAAAGAATCATATTCTGTTCATCCTAGTTTGGTTAGTCCTTAAATAGGCCAATATTGCAACAACTCACCACCAACATTGTAATTACCTCCCTATACACATACACACACACAGTGCTTATTATAATATATATAATAATATATTGGTGACTTGTGAATGAATGTGATGACCAGTGATCAACTACTCTGGACAGACTGCATTGTTATGTTAGGAATTACATCCGGTTTTATTTGTGATTATTTTTTTACTTGTTTTTATTAGCGAGAAAAGAAAGAGAGGGTGACCGAGCAAGAAACCAGATAAGAGTAAATATCAGACTGACGTTAATGCCTGGTTTACACTACACGACTGGTTGAGTGGTCAGGTGGTTGTGCCATTCACAGTATGTGATTGGTTGTGCTGTAATCGTGAGTCTTTCAGTTGTCGTGGCTTTCACACTACATGACTGATCGCCGACACAGGGTCACCAATTACACGACTTTAGCCCATTTCAACTGAGCGATGCTGGCAAACTTGCTAGATAACATACTCCACCATCATCACTCCACATGGTTCTTTCACTTTCTTTTTTTTTTTTCTCGATTAGTCGATTAATCTAAAGACTTTTTAGATTACTGTAAAATGAGTGTGTTAGGAATTAAATTTTGTATTATTTTATTATTGACTTGTAACCAATGGATGCTTTTGTGCGTACGTTTGCATACATTATATATATTTATATAAATACGTATGTATATATATATATATATATATATATATATATATATATATATATATATATATATGTGTGTGTGTGTGTGTGTGTGTGTGTGTGTAGTAATCTATTGTCGAAAGAACACAAGGGATGTGGAACTGATGACCCTGCTCTGTGTAGGGGGGCTCAGAAGCTTGAGGAAAACACATGGCCATTCTAGACTTAATGTATTAAAGGGGACCTTAAACGCACATGATCTATAAATGGTTAAAGACTAAGAGTCTACGCTCTGACTCAACTTTTAGAGGCACATATGACATGTAGCCTACACGGCGGACAGTTTGTGGACTATTTAACTCATTTGAGAATCAGCTACGTGTGTTTTAAAGCTCCCGCGGTATCTAGAACAGTCTTAGGTTCTACACTGGACGATTCTTTTACTTCTGATATTGTCTGTGCTGGTTCTGTACCTTCAGCTCCACAACATACTCACATGTATTGTTGTGGCGTAAAAAGGATTACACTCCGCAACTGTAGGGGGACCCCAGGAGCAAAAAAAAACAAAACAATTCTCACATCAAGTATTTGGCATAAATGTGTTGATTATTTGAGCTTGAGCTTGAGCTTCTTTAACACAGTGATAGGAAAACACTGTAGCACTATTTTACTATGACCAGTGATCTACTATTCTGGGTCAGATTCCAATGTTGTTGTATTGAATTTGATTTTACTGTGTTTATTTTTATTATTACACTGTTTTCCTTATACATTTCCTAATACATACACAGCTTTCTGGTCAACATTGGAGCCTTTAAATGTACACTGAAAATAACTTGACTATAAAAGAATACTATGAGTACATTTAACTGATAATATCTACTGTGGATTCTTCTCCATAGGTTGGTTAAATCGAGCAATTAGCATTCTAGTGTGTTACACTCATTCTGTTATAATGCATTTCACAACAAATGAGTTTAAGCCTCTCATTCGTATCACAGCCAAAACCAACAGCCACCACAGAATAAACATAATGTGTAAGACGGCATTCTGCATTAAAGCAGCTGGCCACATTTAACTGACCATTGATTCAGCAAACAGTTCAGCCGTCCTCCAGAAACAAATGACATTAATGTCTGAACGTGTGATACATCACGTACCCTAAAATCTATTCAGGGCCTCTAAAGCCTCTTACGGCAGCTTTGTAATGACTGGTTTGCTTAGTATAACTGCCCAGCTGTACTGATAATGACCCCGCTATTTTTCAAAGTCCGGTACGATCCGAGGTGCTCATAAAACGTAAACACCACCTAACGATTAATTACTTAATCGATTAATCTAATGATTCGTTAGGAATTCAAATTTTTATTATTTTGTTATTGACTTGTAACCAATGGATGATTTTGTGCGTACATATGCATACATATATATACACACACATATATATATATATATATATATATATATACACACATACACACATACATACATATATATATATGTATGTATGTGTGTATGTGTGTATATATATATATATATATATATATATATATATATATATATATATATATATATATATATATATATATATATATATATATATACAGGGGTTACAGAATGAAACTGAAACACCCGGTTTTAGACCATAATAATTTATTAGTACGGTGTAGGGCCTCCTTTTGCGGCCAATACAGCATCAGTTCATCTTGGGAATGACATACACAAGTCCTGCACAGTGGTCAGAGGGATTTTAAACCATTCTTCTTGCAGGATAGTGGTCAGGTCACTACGTGATGCTGGTGGAGGAAAACGTTTCCTGACTCGCTCCTCCAAAACACCCCAAAGTGTCTCAATAATATTTAGATCTGGTGACTGTGCAGGCCATGGGAGATGTTCAACTTCACTTTCATGTTCATCAAACCAATCTTTCTCCAGTCTTGCTGTGTGTATTGCTGCATTGTCATCCTGATACACGGCACCGCTTTCAGGATACAATGTTTGAACCATTGGATGCACATGGTCCTCCAGAATGGTTCGGTAGTCCTTGGCAGTCTAGCATAAGTATTGGGCCAAGGGAATGCCATGATATGGCAGCCCAAACCATCATTGATCTACCCCCATGCTTCACTCTGGGCATGCAACAGTCTGGGTGGCATTGGCACGAGTGACCAAAGGTTTGGCTATAGCAGCCCGGCCGTGTGTATTGACCCTGTGGAGCTCCTGACGGACAGTTCTGGTGGAAACAAGAACTAATTAATTAATTCTGCCGTGATTTGGGCAGCCGTGGTTTTATGTTTTTTGGATACAATCCGGGTTAGAACCCCAACATCCCTTTCAGACAGCTTCCTCTTGCGTCCACAGTTAATCCTGTTGAATGTGGTTGGTCCTTCTTGGTGGTCTGCTGACATTACCCTGGATACCGTGGCTCTTGATACATCACAGAGACTTGCTGTCTTGGTCACAGATGCGCCAGCAAGACGTGCACCAACAATTGGTCCTCTTTTGAACTCTGGTATGTCCCATAATGTTGTGTTATTGCAATATTTTAATGTATTAAAGGGGACCTTAAACGCACGTGATCTATAAATGGTTAAAGACTAAGAGTCTACGCCCTGACTCGACTTTTAGAGGCACAAATGACACGTAGCCTACACGCCTCGCATACAAGAAATCAGACAGTTCGTGAACTGTATCGAATCAACATGTAAACTGGAATGAGCTTGTTTGGCTGAACTTCACTGTGAAAGATCTGGCAACTCTACAAGAATCTTAATAGAATGTTTTTTGTGACTGGGCAGATTTTTTTATTTTTTATTTTTTTAACAGGTCAACCGCTGGCTCCTGAAGCTGCTGAGCGCTTGCCTTTTATTGGCTCACCTGCACAGCTGCATGAATTAGGGCGTGTTTGATGTAAAGGATATGGATATGAGGGTGAACTGCGGTAGGTCGTTTGCAAATGATATGTAAATACGAGACTAGTGGACAGGAGCTCGTCTCTGTTCAGATTAGATCAGCGCTTGATCTGATGTCGTATGAGGTAAGAACGTGACCCAGAGCAGAGAGCTGCACACCTGGACCTGTAGCTCATCTTGTAGCTTTCATACCCATTAACCCTTTAAAGCCTGAACCATGAAAATTCTAATTCTTAGAAAAGGGAGTGTTTATTAGACCCTCAATAAATAGTAATAATAATAATAAGAAAAAGAAGAAGAAATAATAATAATAATGACAAATAATGATAAAAAGAACAAGAATAACAATCAATTAATAATAATAACACTATTAAATAATACTTTGCACATCATAGCTGTCCAATGAGAAACAAGTATCTACAAAATTGCTACTTTACAAGATAGACCAAAAACATACTTCACTTTCAATGTAAGTTAATGGAACCAGAATTTCTTCCAAACTATTTTGGAGCACTTCTATTGGTCCATTCATCATAAAACTTTTTCATAATCTAAACAGCTACGGGTGTGTTCAAATTATGTAGAAAACTTAAAATCAACAAAAATACATATTTTGATTGGACAGCGATGGTATAGGAGTTTTGTATTGAAATGAAATCATTCAGAACAGAATGTTTTAACCCTTTATACTTTAAGTTATTTAAAATGTTAGGGATGTAAGGGGGTTACATTTAAACTTTTAAGACCTTTTAAGACCATTTTCAGTGAAATTTAGGCCGACACATTACCAGAAACATTTACTGATCCCAGGAATTCTCAAAACATTTCATTTTGAGTAATTCAGTTTAAGATTAAGATTAAATGAGTTCAATAACAAAACAGATAATCAAAATAGTCTGCCAGAAGTCTGCCAAGCCAAATCTTACTATCTTGTTTGGTCCAAATGTAAAAGCTTCATCACTACTACTGTTATAGGACAGATGTTTTGTAAGATGTTTGAGTGAAGAATTCAAAGCACCTCAGATTTTGATATTTCACTGGATCTGATATTGCGGTGGAGTCCGGCGGTTCCGGCCACTGACAACAAGGAAGATGGCGGGAATGGGGCACGAAATTGCGTGGCTGCTCGAGTCCACTGAAGGTTTTTCATGGCAAGCAGGTGTTTCTCCGCCATGACATGAGACTTGAGAGCCTTCACACCCAACTGCTGGTCTTTAACTGCATGGATGGTCTTCTTGTCTAGATTGCAACAAGCTTCATATCGATTACTAGGGACGGTGAAAATCATTGTTATCAAGCCAAGCCTCATTGAAAACACACTCCCATGTTTTCCAAAGCAGACGAATGAACTCCAGAGACGTTTGCTTTAGTGACTGAGGCGGTAGACATCTATGGACGTACTTTGGTGGGCAGGTAGTGGACAAACAGGACTGTTTCCTGTCTGCAGTTATAATGGGATTTGTAGTTTGATCACCAAATACCAAGACCGGTAGCCTCCGATTAGACTACGTGTCTCAAGAATTAACAAAAGTTAAAAATTTTTTTACAAAGTTACAAATTTAAGACTTGATTAAACCAAATTTTAGACCTTGGATGGAAATCTGGCTGTATTTTAAGTCCATTTAAGGCCTTAAATTTAAAGTTTTCATTTTAAGAACCTGCGGGAACCCTGGTTTACTCGAGTCACTTCTAAAAAAGTAACATAATGCTAATTATATCTCTTATAATATACGTCTGCTCACTTACAGTGCCCTCCATAATTATTGGCACCCCTGGTTAAGATGTGTCAAAAGCCTTAAAATAAATTCAGTTTTTATTGTGGAAACATACTGTCACACTGAAAAGTGTAGAAAAATGTAACCTTTAACTCAAGTAGAGTTTTAGGGGGAAAATAAAATCCCTGACTAAGAAATAATATTTCTTCATAAAATCACCTGTTCCACAATTATTGGCACCCCTAACAATTCTTAGGAAATAAATGTAATTAAAGAATTTCTGTCACTTCTACAGTAGTTTACGAAGTTAATCAAAGTATGTAGGGGCATTTAATTAGCAATTCACAACTTCCTGTTTCCCTGGGGTATAATTATGACGTGACACAGTGGCCATTTCTCTTCAACATGGGAAAGACAAAGGAACATAGCATTCAAGTAAGGCAGATGTGTGTTGACCTTCACAGGTCAGGCAATGGCTACAAGAAAATAGCCACTCGCCTACACCTGTCCGTATCTACTGTCAGAGGAATTATTAAGAAGTTTAAAACAACTGGAACAGTGGTAAACAAGTCTGGACGAGGACGCAAGTTTATTTTGCCACCACGCACAGTGAGGAGGATGATAAGAGAAATAAAAAGTTCTCCAAAGCTCACTGTTACGGAACTGCAACAAATGGTAGCATCTTGGGGTCACGAAGTCTCCAAAACAACCATCAGACGCTATCTACACGCCAACAAGCTGTTTGGGAGGCATGCACGGAAAAAACCTTTTCTCACTCACAATCATAAACGTAAACGTTTGGAGTTTGCTAAGCAGTACTGGAACTTCAACTGGGACCGTGTGCTTTGGTCAGATGAAACAAAGATAGAGCTTTTTGGCAACAAATGCTGTAAGTGGGTCTGGCGTAACACAAGAGCTGAGTATGCAGAAAAGCACCTCATGCCCACTGTGAAATACGGGGGAGGATCAGTGATGCTGTGGGCCTGCTTTTCTTCCAAAGGCCCAGGGAACCTTGTTAGGGTGCATGGCATCATGAATGCTTTGAAATACCAGGACATTTTAAAACAAAACCTGGTGGCTTCTGCCCGAAAGCTGAAGATGGGTCGTCACTGGGTCTTTCAGCAAGATAATGACCCTAAACATATGGCAAGATCTACACAGAAATGGTTGACCACACACAGAATCAAGCTCCTCCCATGGCCATCTCAGTCCCCAGACCTTAACCCCATTGAAAACCTGTGGGGTGAGCTGAAGAGGAGAGTGCAGAGGAGAGGACCCAGGTCGCTGGATGATTTAGAGAGATTGTGCAAAGAGGAATGGTCGAAGATACCTCTTTCTGTGTTCTCCCATCTTGTGAAACATTATAGGAGAAGATTAGGTGCTGTTTTGTTGGCAAAGGGGGGGTTGTACAAAGTATTAACATCAGGGGTGCTAATAATTGTGGCACACATTATTTGATGTTAAACAATTATTTCTTAATGTGGGATTTTTTTCCTACTGAATAAATGCACTTGAGATAAAGGTTGGATTTTGCTCTTTTTTCCATCGTGGTCCTATATTATTTAAAAAAACCCTCAATTTATTAGAAGCTAAAGAACACATCTTAACCAGGGGTGCCAATAATTATGGAGGGCACTGTATGTGTAGAATATTCGCACACATATAAACATAGACTTTCATATATCTGTTTAGCAAAGCATCGTCACGCTACTTATCACCTTTCCTAGCTTCTTATTACTCTTATTGTTCTTATTCTTTATTTTATTTATTGTATCGTCTTAGTAGTAGTTTAATATTGTTCTTGTTACATGTCATACACGTGTGCCTCACCAAGACAAATTCCTTACATGTGTGACAGACTTGGCGAAATAAACGATTCTGATTCTGAATATGTTTCCATAGCCTACAACAGTGTTTTACACATTCTGTATCTACTACAATCTTTCTTTCTCCACTACTGTTTAGAACACCATGTGGGTTCGAGCAAAGTTCAGGTGTCTATCAGGTTTTTTTTTGGTTTTTTTTAGGAACAAAAATAGAACAGTGAGGATTTACAGTCTCAATACCTTGGCATCGACAGCCCCAGCAACAGAGGCTGGGCTGGTGACTCTGCACTACTTTTATTTTATTCAGTTTAATTTAATTTTAAGACTGTATTAAAACTTTATGATGCGTTTTTATTTTTGGAAAGAGTTTTAGTTTCTTCTGCTCGCTGCGTTCAGCAATGTGGTGAAGTTTTGTTCATGTTTTTAGTTCGTTTTAAATCATTCTGGCTTTAATTCATCAAATGTGCACACAACTAGGTGCACTGCCCAGAGCTAAAATATATTTATAACATCATAACAGAAAAGAATAAACTGTAAAAGGAACCAACTCTAGTCTTCTTGTTAGATGGTAGAGTGATGTGACTGTGCAGTGTGATCATTTTCATAAACACTGATTGCTGGAGCGTTAGCAGAGTATGAGTTTCTACTCTTCTGTATTTTGTATTTCAGGGAGGTAGTTATTCACTGCGTCAGCGGCGAAAAGCAAAAGTCTTTAAAAGGAACGAGCAGTCGCAGCATTTGCTCAAATCAGCGCACAGAAAAAAATAATTAGTCTCTTCACCATAAGACCATTTTTTTATATTGCTACTGCTGATTCTGATCATATTGACAATCAATTTCTTCATATAGCCGTTTAACAGGCTGCTAAAAACCACACTTACACGCTGCTACCAGACACGAGTGTGAGCAAATAAAAATGTGGAGGTTGAAACTGATGAGTATTAAAAAAAAAGGTCTGTGAAACTAGCAAGGACACATTTTACATTAAACTGGGGGGCTGTGTCCTAAACCACACTGTAAAGTGTACAACCCTAATAAAGAGCTGGATGTGGCTGAGAAAAGTTTTGAGGATGTGTTTACAGAAAGACAAAAAAAAAATTGGGTGACTATTGCTTTCCAGTGTTTGTTAGCTCAACAGCTTAAAAGTTCAGGAGCCGATTAACTGATTGGCTGATTAACTACGTCTGAAAACCAGACTCTTCACTGCAGCTGTTCCAGTTCTGGTTGAAAATACACACATGGACAGAATTGTTGATGTCCTCCCGTTAAAAGAAAGAAAAACCTTTAATGGTCACTGAAATTACTTGGAACTGCAGCTGTAGTGGAAGGAACACTGAGCTGTTTGGAGGTGGTCTTACAGCCTTTACCATTAACATGTGTGTCTATAATCTTATTTCTAATCTCCAGAGACGACTCCCTCATCAGCTTTCTGTGGTTCGTGTTCAGTGTGGTACACACCATGATACCAAACAGTGTGTTGACTACTTTTCACCCTTTAAAAAGGCAGACTGACTGATTACAGGTTTGAAGACCCTTTTACAGGTGGTGTAGTGGTTAGTAAGGTGGTGTAGTGGTTAGTACGGTGGTGTAGTGGTTAGTATGGTGGTGTAGTGGTCAGTATGGTGGTGTAGTGGTTAGTATGGTGGTGTAGTGGTTAGTATGGTGGTGTAGGGGTTAGTAAGGTGGTGTAGTGGTTAGTACGGTGGTGTAGTGGTCAGTATGGTGGTGTAGTGGTTAGTATGGTGGTGTAGTGGTTAGTATGGTGGTGTAGTGGTTAGTATGGTGGTGTAGTGGTTAGTACGGTGGTGTAGTGGTTAGTACGGTGGTGTAGTGGTCAGTATGGTGGTGTAGTGGTTAGTATGGTGGTGTAGTGGTTAGTACGGTGGTGTAGTAGTTAGTACGGTGGTGTAGTGGTTAGTACGGTGTTGTAGTGGTTAGTACGGTGTTGTAGTGGTTAGTACGGTGTTGTAGTGGTTAGTACGGTGTTGTAGTGGTTAGTACGGTGGTGTAGTGGTTAGTATGGTGAAGTAGTGGTTAGTATGGTGGTGTAGTGGTTAGTATGGTGGAGTAGTGGTTAGTATGGTGGTGTAGTGGTTAGTACGGTGGTGTAGTGGTTAGTACGGTGGAGTAGTGGTTAGTACGGTGGTGTAGTGGTTAGTACGGTGTTGTAGTGGTTAGTACGGTGGTGTAGTGGTTAGTATGGTGGTGTAGTGGTTAGTATGGTGGAGTAGTGGTTAGTACGGTGGAGTAGTGGTTAGTACGGTGGTGTAGTGGTTAGTACGGTGGTGTAGTGGTTAGTATGGTGGTGTAGTGGTTAGTATGGTGGTGTAGTGGTTAGTATGGTGGTGTAGTGGTTAGTATGGTGGTGTAGTGGTCAGTACGGTGTTGTAGTGGTCAGTATGGTGGTGTAGTGGTCAGTACGGTGGTGTAGTGGTCAGTATGGTGGTGTAGTGGTTAGTATGGTGGTGTAGTGGTTAGTATGGTGGTGTAGTGGTTAGTACGGTGGTGTAGTGGTTAGTACGGTGGTGTAGTGGTTAGTATGGTGGTGTAGTGGTTAGTATGGTGGTGTAGTGGTTAGTACGGTGGTGTAGTGATTAGTATGGTGGTGTAGTGGTCAGTATGGTGGTGTAGTGGTGAGTATGGTGGTGTAGTGGTTAGTATGGTGGTGTAGTGGTTAGTATGGTGGTGTAGTGGTTAGTATAGTGGTGTAGTGGTTAGTATAGTGGTGTAGTGGTTAGTTCGGTGGTGTAGTGGTTAGTACGGTGGTGTAGTGGTTAGTACGGTGTTGTAGTGGTTAGTACGGTGGTGTAGTGGTTAGTATGGTGGTGTAGTGGTTAGTTCGGTGTGTAGTGGTTAGTATGGTGGTGTAGTGGTTAGTATGGTGGTGTAGTGGTTAGTACGGTGGTGTAGTGGTTAGTATGGTGGTGTAGTGGTTAGTAAGGTGGTGTAGTGGTTAGTATGGTGGTGTAGTGGTTAGTACGGTGGTGTAGTGGTTAGTATGGTGGTGTAGTGGTTAGTATGGTGGTGTAGTGGTTAGTACGGTGGTGTAGTGGTTAGTATGGTAGTGTAGTGGTTAGTATGGTGGAGTAGTGGTTAGTATGGTGGTGTAGTGGTTAGTATGGTGGTGTAGTGGTTAGTATGGTGGTGTAGTGGTTAGTATGGTGGTGTAGTGGTTAGTACGGTGGTGTAGTGGTTAGTATGGTGGTGTAGTGGTTAGTATGGTGGTGTAGTGGTTAGTATGGTGGTGTAGTGGTTGTGGGGTTTTTCTTTTCTTTTCTTTAATGTAAGGGTGGTGTCCACGTGTGTATTTGTGTCACTCTTGTGTGTTTTTATACCACTTTGATGAATCAGGGTCAGTGTGTGAGGCTGAAAGGCTGGACTTACATAGTCCTCTGTGTCTTTCTCCTGCTCATTCTTCCCTCCTGGGTTGGACGGGGCTGCTTTGGCTTCATTGGAGTCCGACTTATCCAGAGGTAAATCCGGAAAGAGATACTGCAAACACACACACACACACACACACACACACACACAAACATGGTCAGCAATGCACCGTTGTTTAATTTAAGCACCATTTAGTTCTTTTTAAGTTTACTCCAGATTAAAAGCAGAGCGCTGTAAGTAAAAAAGCACGGTGAAGTGTTCTCCGCGCCTGTTTCTGTGACTTTGTGACAACTCTAATCCTCTACTCTCGCGAACACAGGCGCAATTAGTTTCGCCCAACTAATCAACTCTTAATTGGTCCCTGGCATAAAAAGACTCATTAGCAAAACTTACATTCGTTTTCTCACACCTCCAGTCCCCCCGAGCGCTCGAGTCCTTGTCTCACTGACTTTGCCTGTAAACTACACTATGTAAATGTACAAACACCCTCCACCAACCGCCGCAATGTTTTATTCATTGATGAGTCACTGCCGAGCCTCTGGGCCAATGAGATCGAGTCGATGGCCGATGAATAAAACATTAGGCTCTTTAGGCTAATTACGCGGAAATATGCCATGTCAGCTCTGAGAAGCGGCGTCGGAGCCTCTGCTGAAAGCCACAGTCGACCGTTTACTTTGATATACGTTTAACGCGAGAATTAAAAACACAACAGTCGCGCGGCAGCAAACACGGCGCTAGAAACATGCGCGCCGCTGGAGCAGCAATCGAAGACAAACGCATTCATTTCTTTTTCTTTTCTGGCCACAGACAACTCTACACAACTCTACACAACTCTACACAACTCTACACAACGCTACACAACTCTACACAACGCTACACAACTCTACACAACTCTACACAACTCTACACAACGCTACACAACTCTACACAACGCTACACAACGCTACACAACTCTACACAACCCTACACAACTACACAACGCTACACAACGCTACACAACTCTACACAACCCTACACAACTACACAACGCTACACAACTCTACACAACCCTACACAACGCTACACAACGCTACACAACTCTGCACAACGCTACACAACTCTACACAACTCTACACAACGCTACACAACTCTACACAACTCTACACAACGCTACACAACTCTACACAACCCTACACAACTCTACACAACTCTACACAACGCTACACAACGCTACACAACTCTACACAACCCTACACAACTCTACACAACTCTACACAACCCTACACAACTCTACACAACTCTACACAACTCTACACAACCCTACACAACTCTACACAACTCTACACAACCCTACACAACGCTACACAACTCTACACAACGCTACACAACTCTACAAAACTCTATACAACGCTACACAACTCTACACAACTCTACACAACTCTACACAACGCTACACAACTCTACACAACTCTACACAACCCTACACAACGCTACACAACGCTACACAACTCTACACAACGCTACACAACTCTACACAACGCTACACAACGCTACACAACGCTACACAACTCTACACAACCCTACACAACGCTACACAACGCTACACAACCCTACACAACGCTACACAACTCTACACAACGCTACACAACTCTACAAAACTCTATACAACGCTACACAACTATACACAACGCTACACAACTCTACACAACGCTACACAACTCTACACAACTCTACACAACGTTACAAAACTCTATACAACGCTACACAACTCTACACAACGCTACACAACGCTACACAACTCTACACAACGCTACACAACTCTACACAACATTACAAAACTCTATACAACGCTACACAACTCTACACAACTCTACACAACGCTACACAACTCTACACGTTACAAAACTCTATACAACGCTACACAACTCTACACAACTCTACACAACGCTACACAACGCTACACAACGTTACAAATCTCTATACAACGCTACACAACTCTACACAACGCTACACAACTCTACACAACTCTACACAACGCTACACAACGGTACACAACGCTACACAACGCTACACAACGCTACACAACTCTACACAACTCTACACAACTCTACACATCTCTACACAACGCTACACAACGCTACGCAACGCTACGCAACTCTACGCAACTCTACGCAACGCTACGCAACTCTACACAACGCTACACAACTCAACGCAACGCTACGCAACTCTACGCAACTCTACGCAACGCTACACAACGCTACACATCTCTACACAACTCTACACAACGCTACACAACTCTACACAACGCTACACTTCTCTACACAACGCTACGCAACTCTACACAACGCTACACAACGCTACACATCTCTACACAACGCTACACAACGCTACACATCTCTACACAACGCTACACAACGCTACGCAACTCTACGCAACGCTACGCAACTCTACGCAACGCTACACAACGCTACGCAACGCTACGCAACGCTACACAACGCTACGCAACTCTACGCAACTCTACGCAACTCTACGCAACGCTGCGCAACGCTACGCAACGCTACGCAACTCTACGCAACGCTACACAACGCTACACAACGCTACACATCTCTACACAACGCTACACAACTCTACGCAACGCTACACAACGCTACGCAACGCTACACAACTCTACACAACTCTACACAACTCTACACAACGCTACGCAACGCTACACAACTCTACACAACTCTACACAACTCTACGCAACGCTACACAACGCTACGCAACGCTACGCAACGCTACACAACGCTACGCAACTCTACGCAACTCTACGCAACTCTACGCAACGCTGCGCAACGCTACGCAACGCTACGCAACTCTACGCAACGCTACACAACGCTACACAACGCTACACAACGCTACACATCTCTACACAACGCTACACAACTCTACGCAACGCTACACAACTCTACACAACGCTACACAACGCTACACAACGCTACACAACTCTACTCTTATTTTTTTTCCTGTATTGTAGTGTGATGTAATGTGATGTTCGGGAAAAGGACCATCATTCAAATGTGTTAATACCAAATACCTGGATTTCAGATTTCTGATCCCTGAAAATCACAATGTTAATTACATTGAAGATCCAAACCAAGTCATTCAGAGTGGATCCATCTGATAGGCCTAAAGACTAGGGCTGTGTATCGGCAAGAACCTGGCGATACAATACGTATCATGATACAGCGGTCCCGATTCAATATATCTCGATATATATTGTGATACTGCAAGCAAAGTGATATAAAGTGATATAATCACACCACTATGTAAACAGGTTTGTCAATACTTACAATAGAATAGCACCCTTGTGCTGCTTGTTAATGTTGGAGTGGAGCTGAAAATGGATTACAACACTGCCATCTAGTGGTCAAAGGTTTAAACACAACACACACTGCTATACTTTCTGCCAGGAATCTGTGTATCAATACTGTGTTTTTGAGAATCGATACAGTATCACTAAACATAATATCCTGATATTTCGATATTTTCTTACACCCCTACTAAAGAAGCAGTCAGCATTGTTCACTATAGTGGTGAGTGGAAACAGGTGCCAACAAACAGTCTCATGTCAATAAACAATATTATGGAGTATCGCGCTTATTTAAATCCGTGACGATATCATGCCAAGTATGGTCATGTGCTTGGATGGTTGGATGGACGAAAGCAAAGTCTAATTTTTTCTATTAGGTTTTATTGATAACGTGTCAGTTTCAAGTAATTTCAGTGAACGTTGTGGGTTTTTTGGAAGGGTACTAACAGTGGTGTCCATGTGTGTATTGGTGTCACTCAGGCTGTAGTTTTTTGTTTCATAACACGATAATATCATGTATAGAAATAATTCTGGGGACAGTTATCAGGTGGATAATTTCACTTTATCACTCGAGCCTAGAGGCAGGAATATGCTGCTTGATGCCTGAGACACTGCTGTACCATTTTAGAGAATTTTGGCATAAAACATATGTTTATTATATTCAGGACAGATACACAGATTATAAGACTAAATAATCATAGAAGAAAAAAAGAAAATCCACTATTTTACCATCATCAGCATTACATACATACAGACACCTGTAGGTTCACTGGTGGCCATAAATAAACTGGCTAGATTTGTGTTGTAGACAGTGTGACCCCTGGTTCCATTCACCACCACTTTAAAGTACATCCGAACCATTACACTAAACCCTAACCTCTAGATTTACACTAAACCCCTACATTTACACTAAACCCTAACCCCTACATTTACACTAAACCCTAACCTCTACATTTAAACTAAACCCCAACATTTACACTAAACCGTAACCTCTAGATTTACACTAAATCCTAACCTTTAGATTTACACTAAACACTAAACCCTACATTTACACCAAACACTAACCACTACATTTACACTAAACCCTAACCCATACATTTACACTAAACCCTAACTCCTACATTTACACTAACCCCTAACCCCTACATTTACACTAAACCCTAACTACTACATTTACACTAAACACTAACCCCTACATTTAAACTAAACCCTAACACCTACATTTACACTAAACCCTACATTTACACTAAACCCTAACTCCTACATTTACACTAAGCCCTAACCTCTAGATTTACACTAAACCCCTACATTTACACTAAACCCTAACCCCTACATTTACACTAAACCCTAACCTCTAGATTTACACTAAACCCTAACCCCTACATTTACACTAAACCCTAACCCCTACATTTACACTAAACACTAACCTCTACATTTAAACTAAACCCCAACATTTACACTAAACCGTAACCTCTAGATTTACACTAAATCCTAACCTTTAGATTTACACTAAACACTAAACCCTACATTTACACCAAACACTAACCACTACATTTACACTAAACCCTAACCCCTACATTTACACTAAACCCTAACTCCTACATTTACACTAACCCCTAACCCCTACATTTACACTAAACCCTAACTACTACATTTACACTAAACACTAACCCCTACATTTAAACTAAACCCTAACACCTACATTTACACTAAACCCTACATTTACACTAAACCCTAACTCCTACATTTACACTAAACCCTAACCTCTAGATTTATACTAAATCCTAACCTTTAGATTTACACTAAACACTAACCCCTACATTTACACCAAACACTAACCCCTACATTTAAACTAAACACTAACCCCTACATTTACACTAAACCCTAACCCCTACATTTACACTAAACCCTAACCCCTACATTTACACTAAACACTAACCCCTACATTTAAACTAAACCCTAACCCCTACATTTACACTAAACACTAACCACTACATTTAAACTAAACCTAACACCTACATTTACACTAAATCCCCACATTTACACTAACCCCTACATTTAAACTAAACCCTTACCCCTACATTTAAACTAAACCCTAACCCCTACATTTACACTAACCCCTACATTTACACTAAACCCTAACCCCTACATTTACACTAAACCCTAACCCCTACATTTAAACTAAACCCTAACCCCTACATTTACACTAAACCCTAACCCCTACATTTACACTAAACACTAACCCCTACATTTAAACTAAACCCTAACACCTACATTTACACTAACCCCTACATTTACACTAACCCCTACATTTACACTAAACCCTAACCCCTACATTTACACTAAACCCTAACCCCATAAAATCAGTGTGGTGCTCACCAGCATGATGGAGTTGAGGACGTCGTTGTTGAGAGGAGACTGGTCGTGGCGGCGGTGTCTGCGGATGCGTTTGCGAGCGCTGTGCACCATGTTGGAGACGGACAGTTTGGGGATGGGCACGGCCGCGGGCTCGGTCAGCTTGGACAGAGCTTGAGTGATGTCACTGTTTTCTGCAAGAGGTCCAAATTTTATTCATGAAACATTTTATTTATCAACACCTTTTTTTAAAGGGAAATTCCACCAATGTTTAAAATGTCCTGCTTAATATGTAAACAAAGCCATTTCGACTGGATTACTGTGAAATGCTCTATTCTAGAAGGAAAATAGGAAGCAGATGTCTGAAGATTACATAGACAGTCTATGTAGTCTGTATACGGAAACTAATTTCAGGTTAGATTAGATTAGATTAGATAGATACATCATTGATCCCAGAGGGAAATTCAAGGTCTCTGCATTTAACCCATCTGTGCAGTGAACCACTCACATACAGACACACACTAGGGGGCAGTGAGTACACAGCCCTACCACAGCGGCTGGGGTTAGGTGCCTTGCTCAAGGGCACTTCAGTCGTGTCCAGTCGGTTCATGGGATAGAACAGGCAACCTCACAAGGCTGGTCCCCTAATCTCCAGCCCACGACTGCCCGACTACATAAACCTGCACTACATTAAATTGATCCACCTCTTTGAGCTACTGCAGTTCAGCACCGTCCACCCATACTGAAGTTATAAGGGATGTTTCAGTGCTTTCTGAATGAGGCTTACCAACAGCCAATCAGAACCAAGCTCATATATCCTAGATCAGTCTTAAAGACTGATAACAAAAGCACACGGTTTCATTGTAAGCAGTACAAAGAAGATGGAAATTGGGTTCATGTTTGGTCCATGAAACCACACGGATACTACAAGTTAAGGAGATCGCAGGAGCTGGACCCTTTAAGGAGCATCCAGAGACTGACCTTTACTTTCCTCCTCCACTGAATTCTTCCCCAGTATCTCGTCTGTAGACTCCTTCCGGCTGCACAGTTTGAAGAACTCCATGAGGAAGTCACCTGAGGACAAGGGAAGGTTGTCCATCATAGGTCTTAATAGCAGTGGCATTAAAGCAGACCATTCAACTTGGTGACATTTGGTCACTGCAACACTGACATCTCCATTGCCAACCCCCCAGCGACCATAGCAGCCCACCGCAACAGCAACCAACACCACAACAAATCCATCATAGCAGAGTCAGGATTCTGTCTTTAACCCTTTTAGTCCAGAGTTACTACTTATTCACTACAACTGACATCTACTTAAACTGGACCTCAGCAGAGCATTTAGTTACAGCTGTATTCATCAGAATCTATTTATTACTTCACATGTGAGAACACTTATCACAGCAAGATACAACAGATACAAAAGTGTAGTTCCAGATTTCTCCTGGACGCCCCAGACATTGTATGAATGTATTCAGCTCCTTCAGCAGCAAATCTTGATTTAGCTTAATGAAGTACTGAGCAGTCAAAGCAGGTATTAGATGAGAACTGTAAATAATACTAGTTGTTTCCACAAGGAGAAGCTTGGAAAGGGTTAAATGGTAAGCACTACTTGGTGTATTAATGCTATTTGAGTATTTCAATCAATCAACTTATATTTTCTCTCGGTAATACATTGAGGGTAACCCTTATTTATAATGCATCCGAGCATTTACAACTCAAAGGGACTGAAAATACATAAACATTAGAATCAATAATTAATCAAGAAAGCTAAAATAAAGAACTTCATGAGTAAAACATAAGAATTAAAATATACAAATATTAGAAAAACAGGCAAACAATATAAGAATTTAATTAAGAAATAATTAATTCTAAATAAAAGTTTAAGTGGACAAGCTAAAAATATAAAACAATAAAATAAAAAAAAAATTAAAAAATTAAGTAAATTGAATAGCAATAAAATATAAATAAAAAATTATGAAGAAAGTAAATGAGGAAAATAAAACAAAATGTAAAACCGAAATAGGATAGATAAAAGGACAGAAAAAAAATAAGTTAAGAGTCAAAAGAAAAACTCAATTATATCAGGTACAGGCTGTCTGAAGGTGATTAGAAACTAAAAGTTTAAAATGATTTTGTGACACCAGCGAGCTGAGTTTTAGAGTTTCTCGCAGTGAATTCCAGCTCACTGGTGCACTGTAGCTAAAAGCAGATTTTCCCAGCTCAGTAAAAAAAAAACAAAAAAAAACTTTTGTTTTGCTGAACAACGAAACATCTGATAATGGTCTTTATGGCTGATGGCATCTATTGGAATAGGCTTGTATAAGTACTGATGCAGGGTTATGTCAGTTGTCTGCAGTTGTGATAGAATTTCTTCACTTTTTTAAACTAGATGAGGAGTTTATGGGTCAACCTGATTGTTAGTAATGCTAAATGTTCCTGTGTCTGACCGTTTAAGCTATTTATACTGACTCAGACCAACGTTCCTCGCTACTTTCCCTTCCCAGAGTGCTTTAGCTGTTTGCGGTCACTCTCCACAGTGCAGAGAAAAAAAAACGAGCTGAACTTCCACAAAGAAATCTAATCAGTCTTTCCTAACGAAGAAGCACAAAGTACAAAGAACATGGTTAGCACTTCGGCTTTTACAGGATTTCTGTTATGCTGACCATCACAAAGCAGGACGATTATTTAACAATACCTCTGTTATGGTTTTCAGTGCGGCAGCATAAAATTCATTTAAGCTTCTTTATTCGCCTCCAAAAATATATGGTGGTATATAACTACATATGTTGAGTGAAGTATGGGAAAAGGTACAACCCTAAAGCAGAAGATGATGGCACAGTATGAAAAATAATGAAAAGGCAAAAAGATAAAATATAAATAAATAAATGAATAAATCAATGTTTCTTACGTTTACTATGACTTTTTAGAAACGGACATGGGTACCGTACCGATACACAGATACACAGATACACAGCTTAAGAAGTGTTTGCAGGAATAATGAGACCAAATAAGACCTGAAACACGCCATCACTTTGTATCCTCGAGGTCAAATCCCCAGTCTATCACATGGCCAACTCACACTCACACACACACACACACACACACACACACACACACACACACACACACACACACACACACACACACA
This sequence comes from Megaleporinus macrocephalus, assembly GCA_021613375.1. Taxonomy (NCBI): domain Eukaryota; kingdom Metazoa; phylum Chordata; class Actinopteri; order Characiformes; family Anostomidae; genus Megaleporinus; species Megaleporinus macrocephalus. The sequence continues at coordinate 39,015,883 of CM038709.1, read as the reverse complement.
CACAAACACACATGTACGGGCAGTGACCAATCAATCTAACATGCATGTGTTTGGAGGAACCTGGAGGAAACCCACTCAAGCAGAGAGAGAACATACACACTCCACACAGAACCACCCAGACCGCCCAGCGACAGTACTAACCACTACAGCACCATGCTGACCACTGCACCACCGTTCTAACCACTACACCACCGTACTGACCACTACACCACCATACTAACCACTACACCACCGTACTAACCACTACACCACCATACTGACCACTACACCACCATACTAACCACTACACCACTATACTAACCACTACACCACCATACTAACGACTACACCACCTTACTAACCACTACACCACCATACTAACCACTACACCACCGTACAAACCACTACACCACCGTACTAACCACTACACCACCATACTTACCACTACACCACCGTACTAACCACTACACCACCGTACTAACCACTACATCACCATACTAACCACTACACCACTATACTAACCACTACACCACCATACTAACCACTACACACACCGTACTAACCACTACACCACCATACTAACCACTACACCACCGTACTAACCACTACACCACCATACTAACCACTACACCACCGTACTGACCACTACACCATCATACTAACCACTACACCATCGTACTAACCACTACACCACCATACTTACCACTACACAACCGTACAAACCACTACACCACCGTACTAACCACTACACCACCATACTTACCACTACACCACCGTACTAACCACTACACCACCATACTAACCACTACACCACCGTACTAACCACTACACCATCGTACTAACCACTACACCATCGTACTAACCACTACACCACCATACTAACCACTACAACACTGTACTGACCACTACACCACCGTACTAACCACTACACCACCATACTTACCACTACACCACCGTACTGACCACTACACCATCGTACTAACCACTACACCATCGTACTAACCACTACACCACCATACTAACCACTACACCACCGTACTGACCACTACACCATCGTACTAACCACTACACCATCGTACTAACCACTACACCACCATACTAACCACTACAACACTGTACTAAACACTACACCATCATACTTACCACTACACCATCATACTAACCACTACACCACCACACTAACCACTACACCACCGTACTAACCCCTACACCACCATACTAACCACTACACCACCATACTAATCACTACACCACCATACTAACCACTACACCACCATACTAATCACTACACCACCATACTAACCACTACACCACCATACTAACCACTACACCACCATACTAACCACTACACCACATACTAACCACTACACCACCGTACTAACACTACACCACCGTACTAATCACTACACCACCGTACTAACCACTACACCACCGTACTAACCACTACACCACCGTACTAACCACTACACCACCGTACTAACCACTACACCACCGTACTAACCACTACACCACCTTACTAACCACTAAATAAATAAATAAAATTATAATTAAAACACAAAATAAAAAACACAAAGCACAAAATCACATAGTACTTCACAGTCCTTCTGTTACCTTCTGCTTATTTCTGGTCTCTTGTTTTTTACTGATTGACAAACTCAGACACCTCCTGCTGCACACTTCCTAGAATATTCTACCTCACATTCAGCCACTGGTATAATTCATAAAGCAAACATCTGCATTTCCAGAGTTTTACTGCTTTCTGTTTCACTGGCTTCTGAACAGTCTTTCTAATTAGCTTTCTTCCCACCCAGCTTCCAAACAACAACAAATATAACTGGCTTCCTAAACAATGTCTCTCATCATAATGGTGCATGAAGCGTATTTGATGTAATGGTGGGTAATGGCGAGACATACAGCTAGACGCTTCCAAAACCACTGCGGTGAAGCCCATAAACAGCAGACTTTGGGCCGTTCGGTTCTGGGTATGCAGATATGGGTATTCTCATAACATCATGTAACTCTGAGCCAACTTTAACTGTTTAGTTGCAGTTACATAATGCGTATTGGTACAGCTGTACGGACTTTGTTTAACTTTCTGTATATAACAGCTTTTCTAGGTCTCACTGATACCGGCATATATAGACTATGTGCATCTATATGGTCAAAAACTGTCTTTAGATTTAACTAAAAAAAAAAAAAAAAAAAGTCTCCACCTGGATGTATGAGCCTCCTATTGGATAATTACTGAATGGGCCATTATCTTCTAGCTGGCAACAAGTTATTTAACCCCAACTGGTGCAATGAGGTGCTTCTCATGTCTTCAACAACCATGTTGAAAGACATATCCCACCGTTGTGGACAAGATATCAGTCTGTTTGAGATGGGTCGAATCATTGGCGTGCATCAAGCAGAGAAAACATCTAAGGAGATTGCAGAAACGACTAAAATTGGAACTGTCCAACGCATCATTAAACACTGGAAGGATAGTGGGGACCAATCGTCTTCAAGAAAAAATCCTGAATGAACGTGATCGGCAATCACTTAAACGTTTGGTGAAATCAAATCGAAGAAAAACAACAGAAGAACTCAGGGCACACTGCGAAGAGAACTCAAGGGATTGGGACAGGACCGCTGTGTAGCCTTACGAAAACTACTAATCATGGAGGCTAACCGGAAGGCTTCAATTTGCTAGGAAGCGCAAGGATTGGACTCTGGAGCAATGGAAGAAGGTCTGATGATTCCAGATTTACCCTGTTTCAGAGTGATGGGCGCATCAGGGTAAGACGAGAGGCAGATGAAGTGATGCACCCATCATGTCTAGTGCCTACTGTACAAGCCTGTGGAGGCAGTGCCATGAACTGGGGTTGCTGCAATTGGTCAGGTCTAGGTTCAGCAACAGTATCAGCTGACTACCTGAATATACTGAATGACCAGGTTCATCCATCAATGGACTTCTTCTTCTCTAATGGCACGGACATATTCCAAGATAACAATTCCAGGATTCATCGGGCTCAAATTGTGAGAGAGTGGTTCAGGGAGCATGAGACATCATTGTCACACATGGATTGGCCACCACAGAGTCCAGACCTTACCCCCATAGAAAATCTTTGGGATGTGCTGAAGAAGGCAGTGTACTACTTACATACCATCCTATCAGCTGAAGCTCGTTTATAAAGATGACCATCACACAGTTTATGGCTCAGGAGATCCTGTAGGTTTATGACAGGAACTCCCCCAAGGAAATCTGCCCCCAAGCCCTGGAGATAATGACCTGGCCATACAGTGTCACAAAGGCCAGGTGGACCTGTTGTCAGCCGGACATAAATAGGGTGTGTTTTTGCTGGTTGAGTGGAAACCTTCCCTCAGACCTTCTCAAATCATGTCTGTACGGCAGAATCCTCAAGTCAATGTAACCAGAATTGTTTCCAAGTTACTTTGAAGCATTTCTATTGGTCGGTTAACCATAAAATCTTTATATAATGTAAACGACAGCTGTCGCGTTCAAATTAGATGCATGTTTTTCCTTGGACTGTGATGATCTGCCCACTATCCTAATCTTATTCTTTAGTCTATTTCTTGTATTCTTGTATTTTCCAGACTGTTTGCTTGTCTGGTCTAGTTTAGTATGTTAGTATGTTACATGCCATACATGTGTGATTCACCAAGATCAATTTCCCATATATGTAACATACAAATAAAGTGATTCTGATTCTAAAAATTAAATCACTCGTAATTTAGTAAAAAATCGCAATCCCAAATGCAATTGGTCATGTAGGCTATCCTAAATTTTGTGCTGGAGCTGAAGGCTTATGTCACTGACAACAATGGAAACTAGCTTCTTCTGAAAATGAGGACAGTAGACTGGTTGCTGTGCAAGATGTTAGCTAGAGGGCTAACAGCTCTACTCCCCTTTAAAAAAAACTCCTTTCAGTTCAAGTCAATGGAGCCAAACATCATCATGGAACCTTGTAACTGACAGCTGTTGCTGCTTCTTGGACAGTAATGATATCCTCTAAACTAAAATTTACAGTAGTGTTAGTGTACCTGTCCACAGGTAGGTGAAGGTGGTGTTACAGTTTACCTGTACACGGGTAGATGATGGTAGTGTTACAGTTTACATGTATGTACATGAAGGTGGTGTTAGGAGTCTTACTCAAGGACTCGTATTGGTATAGTTTAAGGTGGTAACCCAGGTGTGGAATTGAATCCCAGTCTACAGCATAGAGGGCAACAGTGTAATGCAGTACACCATACCAACCACTGCTGAGCATCAGTAAACCGGAATCGAACCCGGCTTCTGATGTCGTGAAGCTGGTGACTAAGCTACAACTAACTGCTCAGCTAGCGGGCTTACAGCTTCTCCACATAACAATTCTGAGCATTCATCCTGTAAGCCTGCATCAGTGTAGCATCAGCTAAACGAACTCAAACCTATACGGTCATGAAATAATGCCATCATTTCCAAATGCCTCTGAATACTGTTAAGTTCTGGGTCAGACTCAGGCTACCACTAATAAGGCTGAGTGGCAGGAGCCACGTTTTAGAACTTACAGGAGTCAGATTATGAATGTTAATGAGCACTGAATTCTGCTCATGAATATTAATGAGTAGTGGGCGGTCACGGCAGAGCAAAAAAAAAAAAAAAAAAAAAAAACAGGCAGTGAGTTGGAGAAACATGCACATACCTATTAAAAAATACTTTTATTCTCAGACTGAATACCATCTCAGACCCCCAGGAGTTACACTAACCTGTCTGGAAGTGCTACAGTAGAGTACCTTCTAGTAATCCTTATTAGACAGAGGAAGACCTAATCCCAATTAGTAGCTGTACAAGAAAAGTAAAAACAAACAGCTTACCTCTATTTTTAATGCAAATTAATGTAAAAATGTTTTTATTATAATTATCAGAATGGTTTAGTATTTGCTCTGTACATTAAAGATGGAAGGATCGATCAGCCATGTATTGGTTTTGGCTGATTTTTAATCTAAATATGTGAATCGATGATGTTAAACAAATGAGCCTAATTTCTGTATTTCCAGCTAGCGTTTCCTCTAGGAAGAGGAGCCCCCCAGCCAGCTCCCTGCAATTCCTATCCACTAGGTGGAAATACACACTCTCGAGAACAGTTTACGGCGTTTACCCGCATGTGCGGAATGAAAACATTGTCTGTGTATGTGACTCTCATCTCATCTGTAAAATTAGTGAAATCAAAATGTCTCGTTGGGGAACCAAGACAAAGACATTTAACACTACTAATCTGATACAGCACTTTAGAGTAGAGATGGAAGGATCGATCGGCCATGTATCGGTATCGGCCGATTTTTAATCAAAATATGCGATCGGCCGATATCGAGAGCCAATCAATGGCGGTAAACAAAAGAGCCTAATTTCTGTATTTCCAGCTAGCGATTCATCCAGGAAGAGGAGCCCTCTGTGAAACTCCCTCCGGCCAGCTCCCTGCAATTCCTATCTGAACCACTAGGTGGAAATACATGCCCTTTCGGTTTGTTACCATATGTGACTCAGACTCTTCCAGGGCAGTTTGTAACATCTGTAAAATTAGTAACATCAGCGTCTCTTGCGGGGGAACCAAGATAAAGACATTTAACATACTAATCTGATACAGCACTTACACCACACTGAATACAGTGAGTATCAGCAAACAGCAGAGCTAGCACACACAGCTAGCACAAAACAAACAACCAGATCTGACCGGTACGAACAGAACAGCAGCAGCAACAGCCAGAGAGCTAAAGGAACCACAGCCAGAGTGATTGAGTTTATAGTTCTAGATAAGCAGCTCTTCTCGGCTGTAGAAGACGTTCATTCTGCTGCTTAATATTCCACCTGGATCCACGCTCTGCTGTTCCTAGTAGAGATACTTTTCAGATGTGGATCTTCTGGAGCTTATCAAGCGGTTTACTCCCACATAGACCAACTTCTAATTTAGTTACAAATATTATGCTGTTTCATATGAGCTCCTTAAAAATGGTAATAAACCAGTTTCCACCTTGTTTCATGACTTGCTTGCAATAATAATTGCATGTAGTCCTGCTGTGGCATATAGCCCCACCCTCCATTGGTATTGGCTATTGGCTGATCGCTCTGAAAGGTGATCGGCGATCGGAATCGGCCTCAAAAACACTGATTGGTCCATCTCTACTGTACATCACAAAATCATAAAAAGTTCTTCTTTGGATGCCGACAATACACAACACACCTCTCACCGTCCGTATGATAATAGAGAGCAATTAATTAGAGAACAACATAAAGAGGTCTGAGGCAACACATCAGCTGAGAGTGGACATCATGGTTACGTGACTGGCAGTCTGTGCACAAAAAAAATTAGTTCAGCAAAATGGACCAGACACACGGAATAATGACAAAGAATGTCTTACGTTGCTTGGATACTAGAATGAGAATTATATATTATTATTATTATTATTATTATAATATATCCCCATCAAAACGCAGACGCTGCCTGTGAAGTTCAGCCTGCATTATCAGCCTGAATTGAACGTAAACAACAGATCATAGTCACATATGCAACCCATAGAGGCCATACTGTATTAGCCCGACAGCTAAGAGCTAAGTGTATTAACCCTATATTAGTATGTGTAGTAAATATTCGTATATACTATGGCAGGGGAATTTAATTAGGATTCAGTAAGGTCCAGAGGAGATTTCCAGAATGCTTTTGAAAAAATGTGTATCTTAAAGTGTTTATTTATAGAAAAAAGTAAATAAAATGTGTCTTATTGTTTACAGATTGATATGTTGGTTTTACAGAGCGGTATTCTCCAAAACTAGACGAGCAGGTCTATTCCAGAACCGTTCCTGTTAAACACTCAGTTTTCTCTGTTCACTTTTCTGTTTTTAGAGCTCGTCATTCTTTCTGACTCGCTTTAGTCTCCGACTGCTGCTTCTCGCTTTGTACCTCACCTGTGTACGCGCCACACGCCCCAATGTGCACAGATCTGATTGGCTGAGGAGCCTTCAGTGATCCTGCAGCGAACGCGATTGGTCTCTGAGTTCACTGCACCGTAAAGCCCTTATACCGTAAAGACAAGAAAAGCTCCACCTCTTAAAATAAACACAGTCAATATTAAATCATTCTCAATAGTTTATCAGTTTTGGTCCGCATTGGACAGCATCTGGGTCCAGATCTGGACTGCAGTCCGCCTATTAGTGACCCCTGTACTATGGTGTCTGTTAAAAGCTCGTGTATACAGACCGCTCACTGAATGCTGCCGAGCTCGCGAGAAGGTCAGGGCTCTGTGAATCCTGTGGTATAGGTTTATGGCTCAGCAGATCCTGCTGGTTTACGGCAGGAACTCCCGCCCGAGAACATCTAGCCCAAGCTCAGGAGATAATGATCTGGCCATACGGGTCAAAGCTGGACCTGCAGTCAACTGGACTTAAATACAGTGTGTTGGCTGGTTTGAGGTGAGACCTTGTTTTGAGAGCTCACAGAACGTCTGTACCAAGGTATCTTTAAGAATAAAGCTTAAACTGGTCTTCCTCTTCATTCTGAGGAAAAAAGAATGTACAACATCTGATATAGCTAGAAATACCGTTTTTACATATAGCCAGATAGGAGTAGTTCTATTGACTTTTAACATACATCCAACAAAGAAAAGGATTTAATGCAAATCTGGCCATACAAGTCCTGCCCAAAGAAAAACTTTGTTTTTGTTGATTTTCAGTTTTCTGTATAATTTAAACACGACTGATGCTCCTTGTATGCTCTTTGACTCGGCCAATAGAAATGCTCCACAATCTCTCTTGTAAAGCTACTATTTTAGTTGTGTGTCTTGACTATAACAAAATTAGTCTTGTATAGCTGCTTGCCCCCTGCTGGGCAGTAGGTCAGTCAGTAACAAGCAAAACTAGAGATGGACCGATCTGCGTTTTTGAGGCCGATTCCAATCGCCAATCACCTTTCAGTGCGATCGGTCGATAGCCGATACCGATAAAGGGTGGGGCCAAATGCCACGACAGGGCTACATGTAGTTACTAGTGGAGGCAAGTCACGCAACATGGTCTAAACTAGTTTATTACCATTTTAAACAAGTTCATGTGCAACAGCATAATATTTTAAACTAAATTAGAAGTAAATAAACAAAGTAAATCAAACAAATATCTCCAATACTGCAATCATTACATTTAGACCCTTAATTTAAAATGAAAAAAGATAATTAAATAAATGTAGTCAAAACTGCAGTCATTAAACGCAGACTCTGGTTATTTTAAACAAAAATCTGTAATCATTAAACGTAGATCTTGAATTTTTGCTGCTGTTCTGTTCGTACCTGTCAGATCTGGTCTGTATGGTGTTCTGGGTTGTTTGTTTTGTGCTAGCTGTGTGTGCTAGCTCTGCTGTTTACTGATACTCACTGTATTCAGACGCACGGTGTAAAGGGTATGTGTTTCCACCTAGCGGTTCAGATAGGAATTGCAAGGACCTGACCGAAGGGGGTTTCAACGAAATGCTAGTTATAAATACAGAAATTAGGCTTGTTTTGTTTAACGCCATTGATCGGCTCTCGGGATCGGCTAAATTGGAGAAATATCGGCTGATCACTGATCACATATTTTGATCATATTTTGATACATAGCCGATCGATCATTCCATCTCTAAACAAAACCCAACTGATACATCTCAGTACTTAAAGTCCTGGTCATCTCCAAGAGATTTGCATGCTTTGAGCTCTTGTATGCCTCTGATAGACTCTGGGTTTGTCCACAAGATGTACAAAGACGCCCAGTCCCGGTAACTTTGGCCATTTAGTTCCATCTTCGAGCTGACATTGAGTACAGGTGGGAAAACCTCACTGCATTTGCTAAGATTTAGCTTTTAAGTGTACGCCAGCCAGTCTTCTGCTGGTCAGCCATTAAAATAACTGGAGATGGTGTCCAGCTGATCCATATTTCTATATCCCACACCTGACGCTCCTCCACTGACTAAAGTTCTATAAGTTAAGCTCCAGCCACCCAAATTATATCATCTTAGTCTACAAACACAAAACCGGTCTACTCATGTGATGACCTAGGTTTTTAGTTTTCAATCATCATCACCATCTAAGCCGCTGATATCATGGGGTGGGTGCTGGAGCCTGTCGGAGAGCAGGAAACACCCTGGACCGGTGGCCGCTACATCAGAGTATTCAGTTTTTATGATGCTAATCAGTTTACATAAGTCTCCACTACTCATTAGCTACATTTCTACAATATCTGTCCAAGTTATCAGCTCCACTTACAGTATAGGAGCCCTTTGTAGTTCTTCACTTACATACTGTAGTTCATCTGATTCTCATTCTGTTCTTTAATGGGCAGAACCCCCCATAGGACCACCATAGAGCAGGTACTATTAGGGAGGTGGATCATTCTTAGCACTGCAGTGGCACTGGCGTGGTGGTGGAGGTGGTGATGTGTTAGTGTGTGTTGTGCTAGTGAGAGTGGATCAGACACAGCAGTGCTGCTGCTGGAGTGTTTGAACACCTCAGTGTCACTGCTGGACTGAGAACAGTCCACCAACCAGCAACATCCAGCCAACAGTGTCCTGTGAGCACTGATGAAGGACAAACTGTGCAGCAACACCTGCTCTGGGGTGGTCCTGCGGGGGTCCTCACCACTGTAGAGTAGCAAAGTATACAGAGAATCAGATGAACTCCAGTCTGTAATTACAGAGTGCTCCTATATGGTGAGTGGAGCTGATGTGGAGAGGAGGTGGTGTTAGCGCTATGGCTGATGGATGTATAGGGGGAAGACAAAGGAGGTGTAACGCTGCCGCTGCCTCAGAAGACCCCAGACACAGGTGCGCTGTTTCTATTGTCATTTATTGCGTCGCCCACGTACTTGATTGTGATTACTAATTTCTGGCACTGCCTGACTACGAGAGCTATTTTCACCATGCGCCGTCGTGCTTAGCGCAGCTGTTTCAAAGCTATGAGACGAGTCACATGGCCGGCTGAGAAGATACTGATTAATCACCACACCCTCCTTTTTCTATTCAGCTTCAGCCGACCCCTTTGTGCAGAACACACTCTCTGTTAGGATCTTTTGTGCTGATGCTAATTCACATATAACACTATCCTCAAACAAACTGCAAGAAAACTGAATTTCTGTTTACTTTCTTCTTACAATCTCACACACACTGTGGCCAACAACTTCATCCCAGCAACACTAAACTGTCAAATGAGGAAGCCAGTAAAGAACTCATCAACCGCTAACAGGGCAAAAAATCTAAGAAAGCTACTAATGAACAAATAAAATCCTAACAGATAAGAACTATGGTTAACGCTAACATAAGTAACTATTAAAGAAACCTGGCAATAAAGGAGATGCTAACGTAGCTAAAGAAACCTTGCTAGTTACTAACGAAATGCTAAGAGACCAACAATGAATGTTTGTTACAAATTCATTCAATTACATGACAATAAACGAAAGCTAGTAATGAAAATAATGAAATGCTAATATGACTAAAATTTAAAGAAACCTAGTAAAATAAAAAAGAAGTCTCAAAGTTAACAAATGAAAGGCTAACATGGCTAAAATGTAGACAAAGCTAGTAATGAAATAATGAAACTCTAACGTGACTAAAATTTAAAGAAACCTAGTAAAAAAAAAGAAGTCTCAAAGTTAACAAATGAAAGGCTAACATGGCTAAAATGTAGACAAAGCTAGTAATGAAATAATGAAACTCTAACATGACTAAAATTTAAAGAAACCTAGTAAAAAAAGAAGTCTCAAAGTTAACAAATGAAAGGCTAACATGGCTAAAATGTAGACAAAGCTAGTAATGAAATAATGAAACTCTAACGTGACTAAAATTTAAAGAAACCTAGTAAAAAAAGAAGTCTCAAAGTTAACAAATGAAAGGCTAACATGGCTAAAATGTAGACAAAGCTAGTAATGAAATAATGAAACTCTAACATGACTAAAATTTAAAGAAACCTAGTAAAAAAAGAAGTCTCAAAGTTAACAAATGAAAGGCTAACATGGCTAAAATGTAGACAAAGCTAGTAATGAAATAATGAAACTCTAACGTGACTAAAATTTAAAGAAACCTAGTAAAAAAAAAGAAGTCTCAAAGTTAACAAATGAAAGGCTAACATGGCTAAAATGTAGACAAAGCTAGTAATGACATAATGAAACTCTAACGTGACTAAAATTTAAAGAAACCTAGTAAAAAAAAGAAGTCTCAAAGTTAACAAATGAAAGGCTAACATGGCTAAAATGTAGACAAAGCTAGTAATGAAATAATGAAACTCTAACATGACTAAAATTTAAAGAAGGCTAGAAATAAATGGTAACATAGCTAGCAGCTCAAGAAACATGCTAACAATGGCCAAAAGCTAAGAATAAAGCAATAAAAAATAAAAAACTAAAAAACTTTTATTAAAAAAAAAAAAAACTTAATTCATAAAATGCTAACATGGTTAACAATTAAATAAAGCACACGATCAACGAATGAAATGACAACAAGGCTAACAAATAACGAACGCTAGGAATGACTAAATTAATGCCAATATGGTATTAATGCTAACAAAACAAATCAAAGAGAGTTGAGAATGAACTAAGGAAAAGACAACATGACAAATAACGAGAGTTAATATTTATGTGAAATACAAAGATGACTTAAATTAAAGATGATTAGTAATGAGAAACATTAGTAAAACACTAGCAAACTAGTGGAATTTTAAAATGACTAACAATTAACCACAACTGATAATGAATTAGTGAAATTCTAACATGACAAACAATTTAAATAGCCTCACAATTAACCAATAAAAGATCAACATGGCTAACATTTAAAGAAAGCTTGCAAAAAACTAATGAAATGTAAACATGGTTTGCAACACATAAAATCTAGTAATACACAGCAATTAATGAATATTAGTAATTAATAGATGAAACGATTAAAGTTAACAGTTACTCCAAGAAAATGTGAACATGTCAAATAATGAAAGCTAACTATTAACTAATGAAATGCTAATATAACAATTAACAACATGATAATATAATAATAATAATGTGCAAATCGTTGATTAGCAAATTTATTAAGTCTGCATTCTTGAGTCAGTATTCATTTAACGTTCCTGTACTAGAACATCGAACTAGCTGTACTAGTGCCCACCCCAGCTTTGGAGGTCTGGAAATCTCAAGATCTTACCGAGTAAGCACTGGGGATTGTCCGCTTTCCGCACTCGAACTGACCAGTGAGGAGCTTGGAGAGGGTCTAGATCACTGAAAAGAACAAAGTGGACGCAGTAAGTCATAGCACTACACTGGGAGGGACGTGTATGAACCAGTAAAGCAAATGGGATTATAAGAGTGAGACACATGCAGAAGCTGCTCTTCACAAATTCAAAGATGAACATTTAGAATAAACAAGAAAATTGGAGGAAATTCAAATTCAGTGGGTTTAAATGTGAAGGTCCAGATTAACACCAGCTCCATAACTGGTTCTGACTGGTACAGCAGACGTAAACACTAAACTTCAACCCAGTCTTCCATACGACTGACCAGGCTGAGATCATCTCAGTTGAGACCTGCTGGTGCACCAGCTCTAGAAAAAGATGGTTCCTCAAGAGTTCTTTAGTAAAGACAATGTATCTATGAGGTAGCATAAACACTCAAAGAACAATCTGTGTCCTCAATTAATTGTATTTGGTATGAAAATGGTTCTACATGGCACCAAAAAGGTTTCTTCAACTGTTACAAGCTCTACAGTGTAATAGTAGCACATTCTTAAAAAGGTTCTTTAGTAAAGAGAATGGTTCTATTTAGAGCTACGGGATCTCAAATTGTTTACTGCATGGTGACATGGTTTTTAGATTAACACACAGTATATGGTTCTATATAGAACCTTTTTAAAAACAGTACTACAGGTACAGGTACTTTACCTTAATAAAAGGCTCTTGAAGGGTTTGTTGATAAAGGGAATGACTCTATTTAGAACCACAATTTCATCCTTAAATGGTTTGCATTGTGAAATGGTTCTTCAAACTGATGGAGACTGTATGATATTATATATTGAATTTTGATAAACATCTGTTTATTTTGTATGGCATCAAAAGGGTTCTTCGACTACAAGCTTGACATTGTAAAGTAGCACACACTTAAATAAGGTTCTTAAAGGGTTTGTTGGTAAAGAAATTGGGTCAAATTAGAACCATGGGTTTTATATACAGTTTATTTCAGAAACAAAAGGGAAAATGACAAATGTGAATCCCATACTGCCATACTGGATCAAGAGCAAGTTTTTCCAATGGGAAGGTGGTCATGAAGCATATCAAAAAAGAAGCTGAAGCAAATTTTTGTGTTGATAACGTTCGAACCACAAGAGATATTGCAAATCTGACCGCCTCAATTGATTTCTGAGACATTTCTAGTCTTTTTTGATATGCTACATGACCACCTTGACCACCATGACCAAACTTGCCCTTTATCCAATATGGTGGCCATGTTCAGGACATAGCCTAAATATAGACCCCTTCACCCATTACTTGCTGGGGTATTCAGATACATCATTTTCCCTTTCTTTTCTGAAATAAAAGGGTGTCCTAAGACTTTTGACTTACCCTGTAGAACAATTTCATCCTCACGTTGTTCACTGCATGGTGACATGGTTATTAAAGTAACAGAGAATGTATTGTGGCTCTACATATGGCTCTATATAGAACCTATTTAAAATGGTTTTATAGGAAACCAAAACAGCTTCCTCTATTGATATGAGCTTGACATAGAAACAGTAGCACACTCTTCTTCAATGGTTCTGTAGTAAAGGAGATGGTTCCATTAAGAGCCATGAGATCTATATAGAACCATTTTATCCTCAAATGATTCTTCGCATGGTGATATGGTTCTGCAGAATAATGGAGAACGTATGATTTTATTTAGCACTATAAAGGATCATTGTTACAACCTTGACAATGTAACAGTAACCCACTGTTAAAAAGGCTCTTGGGGTGTTGCTATGCAGAACCATGGTTCTAAACTATATTTAACCAAAAAGGCTTATTCTACTGTTATGAGCTTGACATTGTAAGACTAGTAAATTCATTCATCCTTAAATGGTTCTTTGCAACGTGACATGGTTCTGCAGAACAATGAAAGATGTAGGATTCTATATAGCACCAAAAAGGGTTCTCCTATTAGTACACGCTTGGTACTGTAACAGCAGCACACTCTTAAAAAAGGTTCTTGAAGGGGTTGTTAGTGAGGAGAATGGATCTATTCAGAACCATACGTTCTACAAAGAACCATTTAACTCTTAAATGATTGCTTGCATGGCGAAAAGGTTCTTTAGATGGACAAAGAATGGGTTGAATATGGTTCTACATAGAACCCTTTCAAATAGATAAACCTTCAAGGGTTCTTTAGTAAAGGAGATGATTCCATATATAGCCATGAAATTCATGCAGAACCATTTCATCCTCTAACAAAGAATATGTTGCATATGGTTCTATAGAGAATCTTTTAAAGAGATGGCTCTGTATGGAACCACATAAGCTTATTCTATGGTTCTGCAGAACAATGAAAGATGTAGGATTCTATATAGCACCAAAAAGTGTTCTCCGATTAGTACAAGCTTGACACTGTAACAGCAGCACGCTCTTAAAAAGGTTCTTGAAGGGGTTGTTAGTAAAGGGATAGGATCTATTTAGAACAATGAGTTCCACATCCTTAAATGATTGCTTGCATGGTGAAAAGGTTCTTTAGATGGACAAAGAATGGGTTGTATATGGTTCTACCCTTTCAAATAGATAAACCTTCAAGGGTTCTTTAGCAAAGAAAACGGTTCCATTTATAGCAATGAGATTCAGGCAGAACCAATGCATCCCTAAATAGTTATTTCCTTGAAGTGGTTCTAAAAATGCTATTGTTACAGCCTAAGGAACCATTTCACCCTTGTTCCCAGCATCTATATTAAATTCCTGGTTCTTAATAGAACCATTCCCGTCAGTAAAGATCTTTTATAATAGCTCTTCCTTCACTAAAGACTTCTGTAAAGCACAGCAGCCTACAGTGTAATTCATTAATCCCAGTCCTCCAATACGGTTCCGAACCCTGAAAACGATAATGAATTCTGTAAACTTAGCCAAGGCAATCACGCCGCTGATGAGCAATCACGCTGCCCGGCCCGTATTAAAAAAGATTAGAGCGGCACGAGCTAGAAAACCCCCGAACGGGCCAACAGCTTTCGAGTGGCGCCGCCGCGAAAGCCTCAAAACAGTGAAGAGGCTCGAGAGGACGTTTAACGAGAACAGTCCTATTGTTTGCTGGAGCACCCTTCATTATTCTTCTCCCTCCTTATCTACAGGTGTGAGTATTTGTTCCTCTACTTCAAAAAAAAGGAAAAGCGACCCAAAAAAAAAACAAAAAAGAAAGAAAGCCCTTCAGAAGTGAGAGCTCCATCATCCCATCCTGGCGCGCTGCATGCAAATGGAGGGAGGGCCTTGAAGGAACAACACAAACAGTGTTAATGCAATGCAACGGCTCACTGAGCAGCATTTCATCACTAAACTAAAAAAGCGTCAAATTATTCGGCGTGAATTAATTTCGGTGCCGGTGCCGGTGTTGAGGTGCGTGTTTCAAACAACCCCCGCCCAAGCCCCACACCCCACTTTCCACCCCTCCAAAGCCATTTGGAGCTGTGAAAAATTATTATGGGTAACAGGTTCTTCGAGAGGTGACGAAAAAAAGGAAAAAAAAAATAATTTGGCACCGACATCATCTGGGTGTTTAGATTTTTCGCACCTGATGCATATTCATGCATCACACGCCCTGCTCCTCGTTACCTCATCCCTTTATTTTCTACTCCCTCGTTTTTGTTGTGGGGTTTTTTTTTGTCATCTCCAGTGTTCTCAGCTTCGCGCAGCCACTTCCATTTTTATTTATTTATTTATTTATTTTTAGGAGCGGCTTCAAAAAATGTGGCAGGTACTCACGAGTAAACATCGTTGTCCACGACGATGCCCTCCGTCAGGTGGGGCCAGGTTGTTGACAGGTGCAGCTCGCTGAGGAAAGAGAGTAAAATGGCTTTATGAATAATAAACAACACTACAAACCTGAATCAGAGCTAAAGGCTGAAAACGGTTATACGTACTTTCCTTTTGGTTTGAATTACATTGTTTTTAATACGACAGCACATCGTGTGGTATGACTTTCAATTTCAGGACATTTCATAAACCTCTGAAGCGGTGGGCACTGCAGTTCTTTGCCCAACACATCGTTTCCCATTATTGCGTGTCAAGTACCAGCATCAGGTCACATGTCGGTCATCACAGATATCCAATTACATCAAAACATCATCCCGCAGTAAAGTATGGTGGTGGGAGCATCATGACCTGGGGCTGCTTTGCTGCTTTAGGGCCTGGACAGCTTGCCACCATCAAGGGGAAAATGAATTCTTGATAAATGAAGTTTATTAAGGTATCCTACAGAATGTCAGGGTGTCTGTTCGCCAGCTGAAGTTCAGTAGAAGTTGGGTGATGCAACAGGACAATGACCCTAAACATGGAAGTAAATCTACTACAGAGGCTTCAAAAAAGGAAATCAGCCCTTTGGAGTGGCCCAGTCAGAGTCCAGACCTGAATCCAATAGAGAGGCTGTGGAATGACCTCAACAGAGCTGTTCACACCAGACATCCTAAGAATATGGCTGAGCTGAAGCAGAATGGTCCAAAATTCCTCCTGAACGTTGTGCAGGTCTGATCAGCAGCTACCGGAAACACTTGTTGGAGGTTATTGCTGCCAAAGGAGGTTCGACCAGTTATTAAATCCAAGGGTTCGCTTACCTTTAATATTATAAGTGTTTGTGTGGTATTAGGTTAAACACATTGAGTTTGTCTATACTTCAATGGATTTCAATGTAGATCAGATTATGTTTTATGACCAAGTAATGCAGAAAACCAGGTCACTTCAAGGGTTCACATCCTTTTTCTCACCACTATGTAAGCATTTCATCCATGCATGGTGACCTGGTTCTTAAGAGTGACTAATAATATGTTTTAATATGGTTCCATATAGAACCTTTTAAAAATGGTATAAAGAGCAGCTGTAGAAAAAACGAAAACTGGAGAAGCATGTTTTTCTTTGGACAGTGATGATTATGGGTCATGAATTCTATAGTTTTTTCCAAGTTAGCCATTTGATTCTTGCAAATAAAGTTGCAAATAAAGTTTTCACTCCTTCATAGTGCTGTTGTTCTTATATATATAATGTATTTAATTCTTCTGCTGGTGAAACATTCATAAATGATTCATAAATCACGCTCGGCCTCTAAATGTGGTCTAAAAGTTGATGCCGCTCTGTGAAACCCTGAACAAAGCATGCTATTGCTCCAGATTAACGGTGTAAGAAAATATAGAGATATTGAATATTGGGATATTATGGTTGGTGATACTGTATCGATTCTCAAAAACACAGTATCAATACACAGATTCCTGGCAGAAAAGTGAATCATTGTGTGCTGTGTTTAAACCTCTGACCACTAGATGGCAGTGCTGTAATCCATTTTCAGCTCCACTCCAACATTAACAAGCAGCATAAGGGCGCAATGTTATTGTAAGTATTGACAAACCTGTTCGGATAGTGGTGTGTTTTAATAGTAGGATTTGAAAAATCACAATATAATCACTTTGCTTGCAGTATCGCAATATATAGTGATATATTGAATCGTGTCCGCTGTATCACGATATGTACTGCATCGCCAGGTTCTTGCCAATACACAGCCCTACTCCAGACTTGAGAGCGAATACAGATATTTACACACAGAGCACAGGATAATCCGAGTGAGACGCGTGTCTGCGAAGGGGAGTCAGATTCATACATTCGAAAATTGCCACGAGCATTTGCGGCACACCCATCCCCCTGAAGTCGAGGTACACAGCTGTGCACATCTGAATTTGTTCACCTTGCGTAGTGCTTCATTCAGAATGAATGAAGCTGAAAGGAAATTAGCTTAGCAGGTTCACCTCTAGAGATGTGTGCATGAGAGCACTCCCATATCAGTGTACAGAGACACTACAACCATGAGCTAACTGTAGGGGTGTTGGCGCGTTGGGCATAAACTAGCAAACCACAGAGATACGTTGCTTTTTCACCGCACAAGAAAAAAAATAGTCCACCAACCAGCAACATCTAACCAACAGTGTCCTGTGGGCAGCGTCCTGTGACCTCTGATGAAAGACTAGAACATGGGAACAGGCAAGATATCTTCTCTGACTTTACATCTACAAGGTGGGTACGTCTAATAGAGCGGACAGTAAGTGGCCACAGTGTTAAAAACTCTAACAGCACTGATCCACACCAGCACCACCATTGGATGCACTTGGTCCTCCAGAATGGTTCGGTAGTCCTTGGCAGTGACGCACCCATCTAGCACAAGTATTGGGCCAAGGGAATGCCATGATATGGCAGCCCAAACCATCACTGATCTACCCCCATGCTTCACTCTGGGCATGCAACAGTCTGGGTGGTACGCTTCTTTGGGGCTTCTCCACACCGTAACTCTCCCGGATGTGGGGAAAACAGTAAAGGTGGACTCATCAGAGAACAGTACATGTTTTATTGTCCACAGCCCAAGATTTAGGATCCTTGCACCATTGAAGCCGACGTTTGGCATTGGCACAAAGGTTTGGCTATAGCAGCCCGGCCGTGTGTATTGACCCTGTGGAGCTCCTGAGGGACAGTTCTGGTGGAAACAGGAGAAGCTGAGGTCCACATTTAATTCTGCCGTGATTTGGGCAGCCGTGGTTTTATGTTTTTTGGATACAATCCGGGTTAGAACCCAACATCTCTTTCAGACAGCTTCCTCTTGCGTCCACAGTTAATCCTGTTGGATGTGGTTCATCCTTTTTGGTGGTCTGCTGACATTACCCTGGATACCGTGGCTCTTGATACATCACAGAGACTTGCTGTCTTGGTCACAGATGCGCCAGCAAGACGTGCACCAACAATTTGTCCTCTTTTGAACTCTGGTATGTCCCATAATGTTGTGTGCATTGCAATATTCTGCTAACTGAACTTCACACTCTGCTCTTACTGGTGCAATGTGCAATCAGACTGGTCCAATTTAGCCATGAAACCTCCCACACTTAAATGACAGGTGTTTCAGTTTCATTGTCCAACCCCTGTAGGTGTATAGAACATAAGCTCTAGGATTCAATGTCAGGACAGCGGAGCGGATCATTGGATGCAATCTGCCAGCATTTTAAGACATCTACACCAGCAGGGTGAGGAATCGTGCTGGCAAAATTACAGCTGATCCCTCTCGTCCTGGACAGCACATCTTCCAGACACTTCCCTCTGGCAGAAGACTCAGGACCATCAAAACCAGCACAACCAGACATGCTTACAGCTTTTTCCCCAGAGCTTAGGGGTGCAAGAAAATATCGAAAATATTGAATATCGGGATATTATGTTTCGCGATACTGTACCGATTCTCAAAGACACAGTATCAATACACAGATTCCACTAGATGGAAGTGTTGTAATCCACTTTCAGCTCCACTCCAACATTAACAAGCAGCACAAGGGTGCAATTCTATTGTAAGCACTGATAAAACTGTTCACATAGTGGTGTGTTTTAATAGTAGGATTTGAAAAATCGCAAGATATCACTTTGCTTGCAGTATATCGCGATATATTGAATCATGACCCCCGTATTACGATACATATTGTATCGCCACATTCTTGCCAATACACAGCCCTACCAGAGCTGTTAGTCTCATTAACCACAGTGGTCGCCCTGCACTTCAAACTCATACTTGAACTGAAGCTCACTGTATTACAGGAACTCCTTTGCAACATAATGCTTATTTTCACAGCTGTACAGATTCTGTAATAGCTTTTATAATATATATCTACTCAGACTCACTCATGTGTAGAATATCCGTACATGTATAAGCACAGGTTTTCATATATTTCATCGGCACCTTTCCTGACTCTTTATTACTCTTATTATTATTCTTTACTCTATTTATTGTGTCATGTAAATCAGAAGCAATCAGAGCTTGTTTACACATAATTCATTAAAGGTAAGACCACAACAGCAGTCTTTTAGGTCTGAGAGATAAAGAGAGGTTGAAAAGTATTAATGGAAAAGTGGACCTTTAAATCTGGCCGAATCAACTCCACAGTGCTGTATTTCTAATACGACGGTTCCTAAAGAGAGCTTTTCCAGCCTCCTCAGCGCAGACCTTCATAAATTAATAAAATAGCAGTCGTCTTCACGTAAGGGCAACGCACCTTATTGGATCTTCGCAAGCCCCGAATGGAAGTTTGCCGAACTCCACGCCTCCCACCTCTCCGGCAAGCAGGGCATCAAAGTCTGCAATAAGAAGACAATATGAGTGAGAGTGTAATATTAGATTTTTATTATGGTGAGTTATTCTAGCCATATCAGCACGGTGGACGCGTCGCCTGCATTTCCCCCCAGCGTTAAACCATTAAGATATAAATGGAAGAAGATCATTAGGCTGAACAAACATTTTCTAGTGCGGCTTAATACAGAGGTAAACATCCGTGCCGCGATGGATCCACTGAGTAAACATAATCTTAAGGTGTTCCTATCCGTGCGCCGGGTTGATATGACTCCATGGCAACAATGAGAGCCTCTGAAGTGCGTGAAATAAAATTACAGCCCTCATGTCTGCGGCGAACCCGGTCAAAAAAAACCACACATATATATATATATATATATATATATATATATATATATATATATATATATATAGTTTAGCAGTGCATGGGTGCAGATGCATGTCCAATACTTAGCTGTGCCATCTAAGTATGTGTGGTTAAAACAATAACGAACATCAATGAAACAATTTTTTCAATATTTATAACGTGACTTATGGCTATTTTTAATAAACACATTCTGTTTCTCAGTTTAGCTTAAGCAGCCAAGGCTTGAACAGTTGCTACTTCCGTACAATAAGCAGCATCTCACACCTTTAACTTGCTGGACAGAGAGGATGAAGAAGTCTAGCCATTCACATGCAACCCCTGGCCCATTCAGGACACTTAAGCTATAGAATGTTTTGTCAGTAAAGAAATTATAGGGTAAAAATTAGAACAATATGATATTTTGGCCAAACAACACAAATCTCCTGCAGTGTACAACCTCAAATAAGAAAACCTGGTAGTTAGCATTAGCAGTCTCACAATATTACAGTCGCAAGAAACGTGATCTGATCTACATCAAGTCCCAAGTATAGACAAACTCAATGTGCTTAACCTAATACCACACAAACAATTATAATATTTTATGTCTGTATTAGATACATATTAAACATTCACAGTGCTGGTGGGAAAAGTACTTATAATAATAATCTCCAACAAGTGTTTCTGGTAGCTGCTGATCAGACCTACCAGGAGGAAGTTTGGACAATTCTTCCTTACAGAACTGCTTCAGCTCTGGTGTAAACAGCTCTCTTGATGTCATTCCACAACATTTCTATTGGATTCAGGTCTGGACTCTTGATTGGGCCACTGCAAAAGGCGGATTTTTCTTTTTTGAAGCCTCTGTAGTAGATTTACTTCAATGTTTAGGGTCATTGTCCTGTTGCATCATCCAACTTCTACTGAGCTTCAGCTGGCTGACAGACACCCTGACATTATTCTGTAAGATACCTTGATAAACTTGAGAATTCAATTTCCCCTCAATGATGCCAAGCGGTCCAGGCACCGAAGCAGCACAGCAGCCCCAAATCATGATGCACCCACCACCATACTTCACTGTTGGGATGATGTTTTCATGTCAGTAGGCAGTGCCCTTTTTCTGCCATATGTGCTGCGTGTTCTACCCGAACAATCCAAAACATCTTTCCAGTAGCGTTGTGGAGTGTCAATGTACTCTTTGGCAAACTTCAGGAGTGCAGTGATGATTTTTTTAGGAAAGCAGCGGCGTCCTCTATAGTGTCCTGCCATGAACACCATGCCTGTTCAGTGATTTGCGTATGGTAGACTCATGAACAGGAATGTTAACCAGTTCCAATGATTCCCTCAAACCTCCAACTCTTACTCTGTGTCTCTGGAATCAACTTGGTGGGGCGCCCACTTCTATGGAGAGTAGCCACAGTACTAAATCATCTCCATTTATAGACAATGTGTTTAACTGTGGACGGGTTAATACCTAAAGTATTGGAGATTACTCTGTAACCCGTTTTATGTAAATCAACAATTCTTGACCGTAGGTCTTCAGAGATGTCTTTTTTGCGAGGCATGGTTCAAACCAGCAGAGGCTTCTTGTGAATTTAGCAGTGCATGGGTGCAGATACATGTCCAAGTCTCAGCTGTGCAATCTTAGTATGTGTGGTTAAAACAATAAAGATGATCAATGAAACATTTTTTTCAATATTAAAAATACCCTTAAGTCACGTTATTAATAAACAGATTCTGGTTCTCAGTTTAGCTTAAGCAGCCAAGGCTTGAACAGTTGCGACTCACACCTTTAACTCACACCTCTAACTTGCTTGCTCCAGTTTTATGCAAATCAACAATTCCTTATCGTAGGTCTTTGGAGGTCTCTTTTTTTTGCAAGGCATGGTTCAAACCAGCTGAGGCTTCTTGTGAATAGCAAACTCAAAAAGTTTAAGAGTCTTTTATAAGTCAGAGTAGCTCTACACCTCACTCCAACCTTTTTTCACTGATTGAACTTCAGGACTAGCACCAGCACCAGGACTAACACCAGCACTGTGAATGTTTAATGGATGTGTCCAATATAGACAGGAAATATTATAACTGTTAGGTTAAGCACATTGAGTTGGTCTGTATTTGGGACTTTAATGTAGATCAGATCATGTTTTCGACTAATTAATGCAGAAAACCAGGAGTTCACATACTTCTTCACTGTACATTGTACATTTTGTGATACTATCTAGATTCACAATAAACGGTTCTGTGTAAAGGTTGGGTGCAAACATTGGTTCACTTTGTCTTGTGTTTAAACCCACAAACACTAGACAGTAGGGCTGTGTATTGGCAAGAACCTGACGATACAATACATATCGTGATACAGCGGGCACGATTCAATATATCTCCATATATTGCGATACTGCAAGCAAAGTGATATATTGTGATTTTTCAAATCCTATTATTAAACACACCACTATATGAACAAGTTTGCCAAAGCTTACAATAGCATTGCGCCCTTATGCTGCTTGTTAATGTTGGAGTGGAGCTGAAAATGGATTACAGCACTGCCATCTACTGATCAGAGGTTTAAACACAACACACACTGCTTCACTGTCTGCCAGGAATCTGTGTATCGATACTGTGTCTTTGATAATCGATACAGTATCACAAAACTTAACATCCCGATATTCGATATTTTCTTAGACCCCTACTAGACAGCAGTGTTGTAATCAGAGGTTGGTAGTAACTATTAACATGTACTTTAGGACAAATACTTTGGGTTTATACTTTGCTGAGTAGTATTTCTACTCAAGTATATAAGTGAGTAAAGGAATCCACATTTGTACTCAGTCATATTTCGCTACAAGCACCTCCCGTTCTATCAAAAGGCTGAATTTACTAAGTACTTCCACTTCAGTTCTGTAAGTTACTCAGTACTTTTTCTTTACTTCATACTTCTGTACTTTTACACAAGTTGCTTTATATGCAGGAACCTTGATTTAGACCACTCTACCCACCTCTGACTGTAACCTTCAACCTTACACTCTTCCACTCCAACATAAACACTTGGCATAAGGACACACTGCTATTGTTAGCATTAGCAAACCCATACATATGGTGGTGTGTATTTATACTATTACAGTTTTCTTAAAATAAGATAAAAAAAAATAGTAAATATCACCTCACAGTATGACAATGTATTGCGATATACGATACATTATACGTATCATATCACCAGATTCTTGCCAACGTACAGCCTCTCTTTGCACACCACCTTATGCTCAGCTCACACCATACCTCGACAGAGGTGATACCAAACCTAGTACCCAGTACTAGGAATGTTTTCCAAGCTCTTTTGGAGCATTTCTATTGGTCCATTCATCATGAACTTTTCACACAATGTAAACATCAGCTGCCGCTGGACCGGGACGGTATGCTAACAAGGGTATGTGCCAGGAGTAGACAGGAGCTGAAGACGACAGGAGGCCCAGGGCTTAGACTTCACATCCCATTGCAATGCCACCAAAGCCCAGCGACCATGCAGTTAGATGTTAGCACTGGAAGCGTTAACTTGGCGAGAAGGCCTGCACAGCTTTACACACAACCACAACTTAGGATCATTCTGGAAGCCTCACTGATGCAGGTTTGGAGGATAAAGACTCAAATCTGAGCAGAGACATCTGAGGCTTTGTGTGTGAAGTCATAAATGCACTGGTTTTATTGGTACATCACAAAAACACAATCAATATAAATCTGCTTAGGCAGCTTTGTGTCTACCTACAGACTAGAGAGCGTTTTGAAAACTTACATATTATACTAAGTCAGGAAAATTCAGTTTTCCAAGATATGGGCTCTGCGAGCATACCGAACAAGGCTTTTAAATAAAGCAGGAAACGAAGGTCCAGGAAGTGAGAGCAAGACGAGAAAGAAAGAAAGAAAGAAAGAAAGAAAGAAAGGAACGCCGCGGCCGATATTTTGACTTTGACTTTATTGAAGTACTTACTCACAGAAAATCTAAAAAGCTCTCAGCCCTCCTACCTGCCGCACGCGCGCCTTCCACAGTGCCACTCCAGCCCTCAAGGATCTCTCGGCTGTTCTAAAAGCGAGCCTAAGAGCTCTGCACTTAGCGCCACTGAAGGCAGGGTCAACCGTAAAGCGGCAAACGACCAAGAACAACGGGCAGGAGCGCGTGGTGAGAGCAGACGCTCTATTAAAACTTCCGTTAGACCATCGGCTACGGCTCGCTCTGCCTCCTTCAGGGGCTCAAGCCTTCTACAAGAAGCTCAGAAGTTAGGTAACGGAGGATGACCTCAGGACAGGTTCTACTCTTTATCTATTCTATAGGTTAACGTGGATCTTCAGAATGGATTTTGGATCTGAGAGTTGTTATTTTGAATATCTGGATCCAAAGTCCTGTTAATGTCAAGCTAGAACATGCGGTATTGCCTTTTTGGAGGTCCATCTGTGTTTGGTTTTAAAGGCCGAATGTCTAACACTGTGTTCAGCATCGCGATGCAATAAAAAAAATAGGAGGTGATTCATTTTCAATGAAAGATGGCCTATCTGCACTGTAAGGAATTGCTGTAAATGTACTGTAGATATACAACAGTATCTTACTGTTTTTTATAATAACTGTAAAATACTGTTAAATAATTACACAGTGTATGTAAATTAACAATAAGGCAATCAGTTGCCCAGTAACAGCAAATAACTGTAATTTATCAGCTAATACAGTATTTTCTGACCACCTTTGGAAACATGCCCCATCATCCCTTTACAGTACAATCACTATCCATCAAAATCATACTGGAGATTACAGACTAATAGTTCTTTTTAACGATAACCCTTTTTATTAAACTGTCCAAACTGCTTCTACTCATTTAAGTGATAAAATATATGCAGTGGGCGGGGCCAGCCTATTTCACTCAGCTAAGTTAAGATTCTTTCAGCTCGTTCAGTCAGTGCAGGAAGTGCCGGGCAGCTTGTATTGTGTTCATTCATAAAATAAAGAAAGATAATCGAAATCTTAGACGAGGAGATGCGAGCTGGTGCATTTACAACTGACATGTTTAAACTACAGCTGTGGTGGTCCCTGTGAAACTCAAGAAAAAGCTAGCTGTGAACGTCGTGTCTCTTAATGTTTGCAGTGATTTGGTTTTGTCAGTATAATTATTAAACTTTTAAGATATAAGATGTTGGTAGTTAGGTTTGTTTCATTGAGTGAATAAATTTAGCAAAGAAACTGTAGCTTGAATGGTGTTAGCTAGTTAGCTAGCTAGTTGGTTAGTACTATAAATATGCAGTTATTTTACTGTCATATACTGTAATTCAATGTACAGTAAAATACTGTTGAAATAAATTACAGTAGATGCTCTGTAAAATAACAGTAAAATACTGGTGTCTCTGCTGCCAGTATTTTACTGTTAATTTACAGTGATTTTAATTATTTTTTTTACAGTGTGGCGACGTGACACAGTTAAGCCCAGTTTAACTTTATGCAAATTAGGATTACCAATAGGAATTGACTATTGAGCGGAAGATAATGGATGGATAGTAATATCCATTAAGGGGCTAGTAGATTTTTTTTTAGTACATTTTTTAATAATGCAAAATACTGTTTATTATGACCCCAGTTTCTCCTCACAATAGGCAGGAGAAAATATTCATCCAAAGTATTATTTTATCATACAAGGTTTAACTGCTGGACATTAGTGGATTAAACAGAGGTTTAAAGAAGGCGTGTGCAGACTGGAACACAACAAGTGCAGAGTGTATGTAGACACAAGCAGCTCATACTGCATTAAGTATTGCGCCTCATGTTAACTGAAACAGCCACAGATAAGCAGAAACATGAAAAGGAGACAGATGTTGTAGAGTGCAAATTGGTGGGACTTTGAGTTGTTACTATGTAAATATGTTAAAACACAACAGCCTGAGATTTACAGGAACACAAATCACTAAATCAACCCAATGATCAGGCACCATGTTAAAACCTTCTTTGTATTTATTTTCTATTTATAACAAAACCAATTGCTTAGTGGGACATGTACATACTAATCAGAGATGGACCAATCAGCATTTTTGAGGCCGATTCCGATCGCCGATCACTTTTCAGTGCGATCCGCCGATAGCCGATAGCAATTGAGGGCGGGGCTATATGCCACGGCAGGGCTACATGTAGTTATAAGCGCAAGCAAGTCATGAAACATGGTCTATACTGGTTAAGTCTGCGTCACATACAGTAACAAACTGCCTTATTGGATGACTTATTTTCTATCAACCCCCCTCCCCTCCCCTCAACAGTCCATAGCATTAAATTATATACAGTGTATAGATGATTATTTACTTGGGTTCAGCAAGCTGATGGCTGTAGAAACAAAGAACACTTTACTACGTTTAGTTCTACCAGCCCATGTTCTAAACCTCCAGCCTGACGGGAGGTATACACAATCAGATAACAAGGATGGTCTGGGCAAAACAAAACAGCTTTGGCTTTTCTTAAGGCCTGTTTTTTATATATGTCCCGGAGCTGGTTCTGATGAACACCAATAATTTTACCTGCTACCTTAATCAGGCCATTGAGTCTATTCTCGTTTCTATTAACCATGCTAAGGTTACCATACCAAGCCACCACCAACGGCATCATCCAAGTACAAACATTAAAGGAATTCATTTTCCAAAAAAAAGACGTTGCTGTACCTTCTTAAAAATATGGTCTACGTTGGAATCAAAACACAGTTTGTTATCTATAATCATGCCAGGGTTTTTGTAACTCTCCACTAATTCAATTTTAGAGTCTTTAATTACCGTTGGCCCGAGGCTATGCAGGGCCTTCCTAAAATCAATAACCATATCTTTTGTTTTATTTACATTCAAGTGTAGGGAGGACTGATCACACCCCGACACAAAGTCCTGTACTACTGTACCATGATTATTCTCTTGGCCCTCTAAAAGGCTTACTATCACTGTATCATCGACAAACTTTAAAATGTGTCTGTTTTCTGCTATCGTCATGTTGATTTTGAGACCAATTGAGACCTGAACATCCTGTGAACAGCCTGTGTTTGCAATATTAGTATGTTGATGTGTGAAAATAGCTCTTTATAACTTTTACATGATCTTCTTTCCATGTTAACAAAAATCTTCTCTAGTGCAGCTTTAAAAATGTGGTTTCACTAAAAATAATAACCAAAAACAAAGGTTAGAACTGGGTGACCACCTAAGCATTGGCATATCTGTTAGAGGAACGTGAGTGCATCAAGCTGTGTGTTCACCGGATCTCTGGGAGATCTCTAGTTTGAGCTCCACATGCTATGCCACAGCCTTCCATGGCTGAGAGTCCAGGAAAGCGTAATTGTCCCCATTCTTTCTAGTACACCCCCCACCCCCACTTACTGATAGCAGCAATTCGAAAACATGTGCAAACCAGCTTGGTAGCATCATCACCAATAAAATCTATAATAGAACCTACCAGGAGGCTGCTGGGGCCAGGAGTACTGCTGCCAGTCTTGGAGAATGTAGGTGAAGCGGATGGCGATGTTGATGGGTGGTAGCGGGGTCAGTGGGCAGCCCTGCGGATTTCAAACAGGGAAGAAGACTGGAGATAAATGAGGAGATAAAAGGCAGAAACAGAAAGGCAGGAAGGGTTTGAGGGCTCAAAAATTAAGTCCTAGCTAGTCTGGATACCTACTTTTTTTATAATTTACATTTTTTATTAAATTCTGGTTATTTTTTGGTATTTAGTAAAGAAAAAAATTAATAAATAAATAAAAAAGGCAGGTATACAGGCATTGATGATTGAAACAAAAATAAATAAATAAATAACTAAATACATACATACATACATACAGCATCTGCTAGTCACAACCACACCAAAGCAACAAATGTACATCATCTCGGGTACAGTTATATCTGTTCGTCAGTGTCTTTACTAGACATGACTATGTCTTCCAGACTAGTGTTTGCTGAATTTATCCCATTGTTCCTTGACCTTAACTCTTGACTAATTCAGTCT
Source organism: Megaleporinus macrocephalus (assembly GCA_021613375.1). Taxonomy (NCBI): domain Eukaryota; kingdom Metazoa; phylum Chordata; class Actinopteri; order Characiformes; family Anostomidae; genus Megaleporinus; species Megaleporinus macrocephalus. The sequence continues at coordinate 38,987,242 of CM038709.1, read as the reverse complement.
ACCCAGCATCTTCTCGCATGCCACACCCTCCATCATTAGAAGCATCCATGAATTCAGTGTAGGAGATTGAGGGTCCTTCCAACACCTTAAAATTACTCTAGTCCAGTTTTTAATATCCTCCACATAGGCTTGCTTATATGTGGCATTTGAGATTTGTTCTTAAGAAGACACAATCCTAGCAGATCTGGGCAGATATATATCATATCCCAACCATTTACTCATAAAGTCTAGTACATTCATCCACAAAGGTGAAACTTTAGGACATTCCCACAAAGCATGCAATTATTTACCACGTTCTTGCTTACATTTGCAACATAGATCATCCTTTAATAGGCCCATTCTATGAAGTCTTGATGGCGTATAATAGTAATATAATAAATATAATAGACTGAATAAATTTACTTTTGGCTTTTCTAATATATTTCTCTGTATTGGAAAGAATCCCCTCCCATGTTTTCTCGTCCAGTGTTTCAGACCCTGGTTACCTACTGTTAGCAAAGGGCAGTATGGCCAAACATCAAGGTATAATTAAAGGACAATTAAAGTCAAGGCAAAGTATAAAAGTTAAGATATAGGAGTAACAGTGGCTTATTATTCTGGGATCGGCACTTCTTAGCAAGAACCATTTTAAACAATCAAAGCAAGTATGACATTTTTTAATCATATATGTTTTTCATCATATAAACCTATGACAATATAGCTTATTAACAACAGCCCCGCAGGCCCGGCAAAAACAGTGCTGTCGTTTCCACAAATCTGAAGTTGGCCACAAAGGTGGCAGCTTTTTGTTCCAATTTTTTCGCTCCACCTTAAACAGAACAGTAATTTTATTCTAGGACCTGCACACCATTTAGGGTGGATTGAGATATCCAAGTAATGCTTGGTTCCCACTACACGACTGTTTGAGTGGTCTAGTCTTTGTGCCGTTCACACTACGTGACTGGTTGAGCTGTAATCACGAGTCTTTTAGTTGTCGTGGTTTTCACACTCGAGATTGATCGGTGACTGAAGGGGTGACAACCCATGTGAGAACCAGCGCCACCACGTAGAGCATACGCTACTTCCAACAAACAAGCAGTACAAGCTGCTTATATACAGTAACAAAAGAAATAACAGAAAGGAACGAATATGGATGAGAAGACGGATGTACTTCTCCTTGATTGACGTGTCGCCCACAGCCACAGAGAGATTGCATCAACGGTTCGCAATCCCATTGGCTGTAGCTGACTGGCCTTAATACTAAACATGCTAGACGTTTCCCAGGCATTTGCGGTTAGTTGGCGACCACTGGGCGACAGCTTGGCGAGGTGTCTTGTTCTTGTTTGTTGGAAATAGCGTATGTTCTACGTGGTGTCACTGGTTCTCACATGCGTTTTGTTCTCACCAGATTTTAGATCACATGTGCTCTTGTGTTTTTGGACAGCAGCCAGATGATTGGTTGGTTCCCCAGGGTGAAAATCATGTAATTTGTGGCCCCGTGTCACTGATCAGTCATGTAGTGTGAAAGCCACGACAACTGAAAGACCCGTGAATACAGCACAACCAGTCACTTAGTGTAAACAGCACAATCACCTGAACACTCAACCAGTCGTGTAGTGGGAACCAGGCATTACTTGGATATCTCATTCCACCCTAAATGGTGCTCTTGCTGTGCAGGTCCTAGAATAAAACTACTGTTCTGTTTAAGGTGGAACGGAAAATTAGAACAAAAAGCTGCCACCTTTGTGGATTTGTGGAAACGACAGTTAGCACTGTTTTTGCCAGGTCTGTTCTTTTCCATTGGCTGTAGCTAGACGCTGCTGTTGACTGCTGTTGAGATACTAAACATGCTAAGAGATTCAAGATTCAAGAGTTTTATTGTCATATGCACAGCAGAACAGACAGTTACAATGTACAATGAAATTCTTACTTTGCTGTTCAGCGACTGAATATCAGGCTGAAGTCGTGTAGTGTGAACTCGACATATGAAACCAGCTTTTGTGCATTCATTTCTCCAGTCATTTATCTGATGCATGCACGTCTGACGCTGCTAGAATTTGGAAAACACTGCACTCCGGCACCAGCAGCTCCGCAGCTTGTTTCGTGCACAAGTCCCTGAGTGTGGCGGCGTCTGATGCAGCTGACGAGGTTAGAATTAGGATTCAGAACTGTTTGCCACTTGTGTTTTCCACGCAGTGGAGTTGGACCTCCTCACTTAACCCATCCAGGCAGTGAAACACCCACATATACACCCTAGTAATTGACCGATATATCGGTCACCTGATATTTGGCATTTTTTTATATATCGGCATCGGCCGATATCAGTGTTTCACAGTACCAATTTAAAGTCAGGCACGTCTACGGGCAGCGCTGTGTTATTGTTACAGTGAAACGTGCTGCTGCCGCATGTATAGGACCGCAGGCGGAAACCTTTGGAGCTTTGGAACTGTTCAGACAACCTTTGGAACTGTTCAGACAAACAAATATCTTGTTAGTTATGGGTATGAAGAGATGTATGTTACACTCTGTCAGCAGTAATGTGGTCACACTGTATTTTTTTGGTGGGCAGATAAAAATATTAATTTTATATTAATATATATTAATTTTATATTAATTATATTACATTTATATTAAGTCAGTGTTTAATAAATAATGTTAAGTTCAATGTTGAGCATCCACTTAATGCTTAATGTTATTAATAGTGTGACATTTTAGCAGCAAATAAAGCACAAAACTTCTACATATCAGCCATCGGCTGACCCTGACCTCTAAACAACGGCTAATGAAAAGCCCATATCGCTCGATCTCTAATACACACACTAGTGAACACACGCTAGGGGGCAGAGAGCCGTGGGCAGCCCTTTCCATGGCGCCCAGGGAGCAGTTGGGGCTTAGGTGCCTTGCTCAAGGGTACTTTGGTTGTGTGCTGTTGGCTCAGGGAATTGAACCAGCGACCTTCCGATCACAAGACCGGATCCTTAACCTTAAGCCCACGACTGCTCTTAGGCTTCTTAGGTGGAGAGGAGGCGAGCTGAGCAATTGCTCTGTTGTCCATGTGAAGCTAAGGCTAAGAGTGAAAGCAGGCCATTCCTTGTAGCCAAAGACACAAACACTGCTGTGCTCGTGTGTCGAATTACGTGTACTTATTTTTGGCATGCAGCTAAAACAGCTGAGAAATCATTTCAGCCGGTTCACCAGATGAAGAGATATATCCCTCACTAGAACTTACATCTGTAGACCTATAACCTTTACCTGTGACCTCCATATGAATAATACATGACCCTTCAGAGAAAAGAAGCAAACGTTATATTTCTCTGGTGTGTTGGATGGTAATACTCACTATCTTGGCCTTAAAGATGTCCAGCAGGCCAGAGAGATGGTTGTACTGGCTGGGAACTTTGCGGAGATGCACCATCTCAAAGTCCGTACGAACTCCAGGGCCCTGGCACTCCCCCGAGTACATTTTCCTCCACTTCTGCTGGATCTGGACATACAGCGGCACCTGGCTGCAAACACACAGAGGATATCTGTTAGATGGCTGCATGCCAATTACATCATAAGTCATCTGCTGCAGAGTTCTCTGCCTCTGGAAGCAACATCAACACATCAGAAACCTGCAACAGCAGCACACAAGCCTAAGATCACTATGTGCAATGCAAAGCACCACCCTGGAGGACTGGATACATGTTCTCAGGAGTGATAAGTTCTCACGAGAACGACACCAGAACACATCGCATACATGAGTTTGGTGGTGACGGTCCAGAGTTTGGGATGTCCAGTTCCAGTGAGTGCCAATGTTAGTGCTACAACCATACAAAGACGTTTCACACAGCAGCATGCTTCCGACGACACTATCCCGTTCCAGCATGCCGATGGGTCCCTGTGCACAATGCCAGCTCCATAAAGGCTGGTTTAAAGAAGGTCTGTATGGAGGAGCTTTGGAGTCCTGACCTCAACCCTAGTGAACACCTTTTGGGATGAACTGGAACGCTGAGCATGAGCCAGGCTGAGCCAGTTTTGACTGAATGGGCCACATTCCAAAATCTGGTGGAAAGCCTTCCCATAACAGCAGAGGCTGTTAATATATATATATATATATGCAAACATAGCTTGATTATGCAAACATAATTAAGGCAAACGAGAAACATTTAAAAACACTTCAGAAGCACAAGGCAGCGCGGGGCAGTACTGCCTTATAACATATATATATATATATATATATATATATATATATATATATATATATATATATATATATATATGTATATATATACACACACACACACACACACACACACACACACATACATACATATATATATATATATATATATACACACACACACACATGTATATGTTATAAGGCAGTACTGCCCCGCGCTGCCTTGTGCTTCTGAAGTGTTTTTAAATGTTTCTCGTTTGCCTTAATTAGTTTGCATAATCAAGCTTTGGAGTCCAACCAAAAAAAAAATTAAAGGGAAAAAAAAAAGAAAAAAATGCAAAAGCAAAATAAACGCTGGCATCTTTCTTACTTCTGTACTGGAAATGTACACCGTGTGAAGAATGATGTTAAACAAGCTAGAATCGCTGCCTATGAGGGGTGAAGCTTAATAACATGCGCACAGGATGTAATGAAGAGCGTTGGCTACGCAGGAGCTGAAATTCGCTACTGAATGACAAGGGATCCGTCAAAACGGGATCGTGTGGAAGGAATACAGCTGGTGCCACACTTGATTTCAACACCCAGCCAGGTGTTTTGACCATCTGCATACCTGACTGCAGGTAGAACTGGCACAGTAACTTCGTACAGTACTAAGAGCTCGGAGAAGCACAAATTTTTTTTTGATCTCTGCTCGTGGCAGCGCTGTATAACTTGTAGCCATCACTCAACACTTGGTTTGGCTTATTAATTCCTTACATTAAGTGTGCTGGAGATGAACCCGAGCCCAAATCTAACCCAAACTTGCTCAACCTTTGCAAGATTAGACACTCTTGTTCATTGGTTCTCTCTGTTTGCATGTGTTTTACTGCTATACACTGTCTATCCAAGCAAACACCCACAAGATAAATGGTTCAGAACAATGTGCTTCTGCACGGCACAGTACATCCAGTTCTCACACAGCGTCAGTGCCAGGGAGCGACTTCTTGTGGAGAAGCTGCAAATTCTCCAGCACTCTTATCGGAGCGCGGCCATTAATCCCATCGCACACCTGAACGTATACTTTGATGGCACTTGCTGAACTGGAACGAGCGGGTCCGGCTATCTTAGCGGCCCAACAGCGGGTCGTTAGACAAACGAGGTGCGAGCCACTTTGGTTCCGGCTGATGGCGGCTGGAGTTGGAAAAGCACACCGCTGCAGTAGAGGAGGGAACGGCAGCCGTCCTCCGACTGAGGGCCCAGCAAGCAAACGTGGCTCGACAGCATCATCTGGTGGCTGCGAGGAAGACTTAACTGGTGGAGCACTTGCAGATAGAGATGATGTCATTGAGATTTCACAAATAAAAAATAAATAAATAAATAAATAAATAAAAAAAAAACACCTGACGTGAGCACCTGGCTTTCATTATGTCGAGCACACGCCCGATGTGAAAGGCGAGGTGCAAATATTAACGGCTAATTCATATTTAGTAAGCACTGGCACTGTGTGAAGAACATTCAGCAGCTCTGGCAAAAACCCAAAATAGGCACTGCACAAGAGTATGCCGTACAGTATGTTCTTCTTCTTCTGTCAGCTTCTTCCCTTCTACAGGGGGCGCCACAGCGAGCCGACTCGCACGCTAGAAGTGTTTTATGTCGGATGCCCTTCCTGACACGACCCTCACCACACACCCGGGCTTAGAACACACACATGCACACACCTACGAGCAGTTTAGAGTGAGCGGTCAACCTAACATGTATGTGTTTGGACTGTGGGAGGAAACCAGAGTACCCGGAGAAAACCACTCAAAAACATACACACTCCACACAGAACAACCCGGACCAGGGATCGAACCCGGACCAGCTTACTGTGAAGCGACAGTGCTGACCACTACACCACCGTACTAACCACTACACCACCATACTAACCATTACACCACCATACTAACCACTACACCACCTTACTAACCACTACACCACCATACTAACCACTACACCACCATACTAACCATTACACCACCATACTAACCACTACACCACCTTACTAACCACTACACCACCATACTAACCACTACACCACCGTACTAACCATTACACCACCATACTAACCACTACACCACCTTACTAACCACTACACCACCGTACTAACCACTACACCACCGTACTAACCACTACACCACCGTACTAACCACTACACCACCGTACTAACACTACACCACCATACTAACCACTACACCACCATACTGACCACTACACCACCATACTAACCACTACACCACCATACTGACCACTACACCACCATACTGACCACTACACCACCGTACTAACCACTACACCACCATACTAACCACTACACCACCGTACTAACACTACACCACCATACTAACCACTACACCACCATACTGACCACTACACCACCATACTGACCACTACACCACCGTACTAACCACTACACCACCGTACTAACACTACACCACCATACTAACCACTACACCACCATACTGACCACTACACCACCATACTGACCACTACACCACCGTACTAACCACTACACCACCATACTAACCACTACACCACCATACTAACCACTACACCACCATACTGACCACTACACCACCATACTGACCACTACACCACCATACTAACCACTACACCACCATACTAACCACTACACCACCATACTGACCACTACACCACCATACTGACCACTACACCACCATACTGACCACTACACCACCATACTAACCACTACACCACCATACTGACCACTACACCACCATACTGACCACTACACCACCATACTGACCACTACACCACCATACTAACCACTACACCACCATACTGACCACTACACCACCATACTGACCACTACACCACCATACTGACCACTACACCACCGTACTAACCACTACACCACCATACTGACCACTACACCACCGTACTAACCACTACACCACCATACTGACCACTACACCACCATACTGACCACTACACCACCGTACTGACCACTACACCACCATACTAACCACTAAACCACCGTACTGACCACTACACCACCATACTAACCACTACACCACCGTACTGACCACTACACCACCATACCAACCACTACACCACCGTACTGACCACTACACCACCATACTAACCACTACACCACCATACTAACCACTACACCACCATACTGACCACTACACCACCATACTGACCACTACACCACCATACTGACCACTACACCACCATACTAACCACTACACCACCGTACTGACCACTACACCACCATACTAACCACTACACCACCGTACTAACCACTACACCACCATACTGACCACTACACCACCGTACTGACCACTACACCACCATACTAACCACTACACCACCGTACTAACCACTACACCACCACACTAACCACTAGACCACCACACTAACCCCTACACCACCGTACTAACCCCTACACCACCATACTAACCACTACACTACCGTACTGACCACTACACCACCATACTAACCACTACACCACCTTACTAACCACTACACCACCGTACTAACCACTACACCACCATACTAACCATTACACCACCATACTAACCACTACACCACCATACTAACCACTACACCACCATACTAACCACTACACCATCATACTAACTACTACACCACCATACTGACCACTACACCACCGTACTAACCACTACACCAACATACTAACCACTACACCACCATACTAACCACTACACCACCATACTAACCACTACACCACCATACTAACCACTACACCACCGTACTAACCACTACACCACCGTACTAACCACTACACCAACATACTAACCACTACACCACCATACTAACCACTACACCACCGTACTAACCACTACACCACCATACTAACCACTACACCACCGTACTAACCACTACACCACCGTACTAACCACTACACCACCGTACTAACCAATACACCACCATACTAACCACTACACCACCGTACTAACCACTACACCACCGTACTAACCACTACACCAACATACTAACCACTACACCACCGTACTAACCAATACACCACCATACTAACCACTACACCAACATACTAACCACTACACCACCGTACTAACCACTACACCACCGTACTAACCACTACACCACCATACTAACCACTACACCACCGTACTAACCACTACACCACCGTACTAACCACTACACCAACATACTAACCACTACACCACCATACTAACCACTACACCACCGTGCCGCCCCTATACATATACATTACCTGCCGCCCCATATAGTATGTACATTACAGTAATGTATCCTGCTAGTGTAACGTTTGGGGACAGCTTGCCGCCTTGTGAAATTTCTCTAAATACACAATTCTGTGTAAACAGCCATATAGGGTAATATGAGTGAAATGATGTGACTGCAGAAACATCCCAGTGATGGTGGCGATGAGAACCTGGGGTCATTATATCTACGATACAAATATGGCCATTGTATTTGCTAACCTAAACCAACAGTGAGCATATGAAATATGGATAGAGGTCTTGCCCCAAGATGCGCTGCTTGTATCTCTGAATATAAAACAATACACCGTTAGACTATATTACATTTAGAATATTAGATAACATTCCTCTGAGGGAGCTTTAAGATGCTTCAGCTGACGGGTTCCCATCACCACTAACGGTGAACCTACATGCATATCCTGAGCTGTTATTTCTTTATAGCATCACCATGCAAAGAAAAACATGCTTCTCCTTCATTTTCATTGGGCTTTACCTTTCAACGTAATTGAAGCAGCTGGTCTTTACAGTGTGTGAAGATGGCAATGATGAATGGACCAACAGAAAATCTCCAGAGTTGCTTCTAATAGAATCTCTTTGTATGAACTTACATTGAAAGTAAAGAATGGTTTTCCTGTAAAGTCACTATTTTGGAGATGCTTATTTTGAATATGTGATGTTATACATTAAACTTATCAGACGTCTGGTTCCTATCACCGCCAATGTAAATCATTTTGACTTGGGAAGTTTCGTCAGAATGGAGCATCTCACACCAAACCACAAAATGAACTTTACTTAGCCCTGATTTAATTATAGCTTAATTTTGAAAATTGGGTCAAAGTCCCCTTCAAGTAAGTTTAAAAAATAAAAAAAATAAAAAATAAAAAAAATCATCTCTCAGCTAAATAACTTCACGTACATTTTCACAGACTCAGCTTGTTCATCAAAGTGTCGTCCTGGATATGAACAGCTGGTTTTGCGGAAATAATGACAGGACAGTTTTTTTTTATAAACGACTATCAAATATATATACTGAAAATCTTTGAAAAACCTCAATGTTCTACATGCTCGTCTGCATTAAGATCCCTGTAAGAAGCTGAAGTGCCGAGTTCTGCTTGCACTATGTTTGTAATCTGATTATTTTCAAGGCAGCAGATGAAGTGTATTCATTTATAAAGTATAACAGCAGTCGGGACGCAGAGCCTACTGGACAAAGACGAGACAAACGCTGTGAAAGTGTCCCAAAACTTTTGATGCCGACGCATCTATCTGCAACCCCTCGTCTCACCATCACCGCTATCAATACTTTCCCCTACGAGGCATCTAAGAAAGGCGCTCGAGCCCGCAGATAGGCAGTGACCTGCTGCCCCGCTGAGCTCCGGAAAGCATGGCAGCGAGTTGCCGGGGGCAACGCTTTCATCTTCCAGCAACGCTTCGCTGAGATGTACGCCGTAACCTATTGTAGGAACGTTGCTCCGGGAAACCGGGTGCCCACCCACACACACACAAACACAGACATAAACACACACACACACAAACACACATACACACACAAAGACACATACATATATACATATATAAATAAAACACATACACATTCCCAGCTGTTGGTTTTTAGGCTTTGTTAGGACGTGAGCACATATACATACAAACATACATACATACACAGACACACACATATATGTGTATGAATATATATATATATATATATATATATATATATATATATATACACATCCATATAAGTCCATTAAAACCATTTACTCGTTTAGTTCATCACCTCCACCTACCATGTAGGAGCACTTTGAAGTTCTACTCTTACAGACTGTAGTTCATTTGTTTCTCTGTATACTTTGTTATCCTGTCCTTCAGGACCCCACAGGACCACCACAAAGCAGGTATTATTTGAGTGGCAGATTATTCTCAGCATTGCAGTGACACTAATATGATGGTGGGCTGGTGTGTTAGTGTGTGTGCAAGTGGATAAGCTGGAGTTTTGAACACTGTGCCCATTCACTGTCCACTGTCTTGAATGACCCACCAAATAATATCTGCTCTGTAGTGGTCCTGTGGGGTCCTGACCACTGAATGTATGCAGTAAATAGACAAAATTTTATATATAATATATAGATATATATAGATGTGTGTGTATATAATATACACATACACACATACACACACTATATACACACAGACACATATATAGAACCCATATGTAAAACTTGGGCACATCTATGCAATTAGTTGCAACCCTAATGTCTATAGCCAACATTTCAGACGTTCCAGTCATTGCAGGTCAGCACTGTTTTCTGGTTCTCCTAAGAAAAGAACAAGACAATTTTGTCCCTAATGTGTACAAAAAACAAACACGCATGCACACACAGTCTGCGTCTAGCACAAACAGCTTGCAACACTCCCGCTGTCACCGCAGAGTGCATTAAGGAGCGGAGTGGGGAGGCTGAAGCGGTGATTGAAAGCGAGTCTGTTTTCCTCCCGGTGGGTCGAGTAACTGAAGACGACAGTTCGAAGGCGGAGAACATACGCTCCCGCGCTGGAACGTCCACGGCCAGCACGAACCAACTGTGGCAGCTTAGTGACGGAGTAAATGTGAGGCAATTAATGTGCATTAGGACGGAATGGTTATTTGAATGGGACGGCCTGACTTATAGTTAGTGACGAGCCATGTGAGCATGTCATATAAATGTAGGCACAAGTGCATATCCACAACGGTCATTCCAGCCTTTTATTCTAAAACCCATAGATTTATTACTACTGTCATATTAAAAAGAATGCACATTACATTACAGATTCATACTGGATGAAAGTCACTCAGTTACTGTGGTCTAGCTATTAAACATCACTTCACAGTTATTACTGTTAGACTGGAAATACTACACACACTGCAGATTCATACTGAATTAATTACTACTGTCAGAGTATTCATAACTGACTATGATATATATACAAGATGGATTAAAATCCCCACACAATTATTACTGTCAAACTATAAAAACCTGCACACATTATAGATTCATACTTAATGAAGTATTACTGTCATTGTATTAATTGCTGCATGCAGTACGTAAACATACTGGATTAAAATCTTCACACAATCATTACTGTCACACAAAACAGCCTATACAGCCTATGCAGACTCATACCGAGTTCATTATTACTGTCAGTATAAATAACTGCATATTCTACTAGGGCTGTGTATTGGCAAGAACCGGTCACGATTCAATATATCAAGATATACTGCAATATTGCAAGTAAAGTGATTTACTGCAATTTTTTAAATCCTACTATTAAAACACACCACTATATGAACAGGTTTGCTAAAGCTTACAATAGCATTGCACCCTTGTGCTGCTTGTTAATGTTGGAGTGGAGCTGAAAATGGATTACAACACTGCCATCTAGTGGTCAGAGGTTTAAACACAACACACAATGATTCACTGTCTGCCAGGAATCTGTGTATCTATACTGTGTTTTTGAGAATCAATACACTATCACTAAACATAATATACCAATATTCGATATTTCGATATTCTCTTACACCCCTATATGCTACATATATATACTGAGGTAAAACCACAATTTTCTGTTAGACTGTAAAAACCTGCACACACTGCACATTCATACTGGATTAACACTACATATACACACTGGACTAATATCTCCAGACAATTATTACTGTCACACAAAAAACTATACCCACTGCAGATTCATACTGGATTAACACTACATATACACACTGGACTAAAATCTCCACACAATTATTACTGTCACACAAAAAACTATACCCATTGCAGATTCATACTGGATTAACACTACATATACACACTGGACTAATATCTCCACACAATTATTACTGTCACACAAAAAACTATACCCACTGCACATTCATACTGGATTAACACTACATATACACACTAGACTAAAATCTCCACACAATTATTACTGTCACACAAAAAACTATACCCACTGCACATTCATACTGGATTAACACTACATATACACACTGGACTAAAATCTCCACACAATTATTACTGTCACACAAAAAACTATTATATTCAATATTCATACTGGATTCATTATTACTGTCGTAGTATTAATAACTGAATTTGCTACATGTACATGCTGGATTTAAACCACCACACAATTATTACCTTCAGACTATAAAAACTACATAGACTTAAGATTCATACTGGATTCATTATTACTGGCAGAGTATAAATAACTGCTTATGCTACATATATATACTGGATTTAACCTACCATACAATTATTACTGTCAGACTATAAAAACTACATAGACTAAAGATTCATACTGGATTTATTATTACTGTCAGAGTATAAATAACTGCTTATGCTACATATATATACTGGATTTAACCTACCATACAATTATTACTGTCAGACTATAAAAACTACATAGACTAAAGATTCATACTGGATTAATTACTACTGTGAAGAGCATTAACTGCAGATACTACAAATACATGTCAGATTAAAATCATCACATAATTATTACTATCAAACTAAAAACTACACACACTATAGATTCATAACGGATTCAAATCACAGCAGGTACATAAAAAAACTGAAAGCTGGTTAAATTTAACCGGCACTCCTACAATTCATATAAGACTATATAATTCATATAAGAATATTTATTTTTAAATTCAAATAAATAATAAAAAACTGTACACTGTTTTTCTAAGACTAAAGTCAAACACAACGCAAGGCACAGCGCTTTTCCTCGTTGAAAACAACTTCTCAAAGTGACTCAGACTCCCAGGCGGTCAGAAAGCGGACCCTAATTCTGAAAATTACAGCCTCAGACAGCAGCAATGCTGTACTCTAAGGGCGCTGGCGGAGAACACTAAAACAGGATATAGTTTCACTCTCGGTCAGTTCTCTCTGAATAGTTAAACGTTCTGAAATCTAGAACACACAGCCAGTCGAGCAGAAAGCCGGACACAAAGATATACATATAAAAATAACTCAGTACTTACCAGCCAGTGTTGGCCAGAGCGATGGAGACGGAGCTGAGGAGCAGGTTGCATTTGGACTCACTGATGACAGCTTCACAGTTGGCCCCTGGAGATATGACCACGAACTCACGAACTCCGTACCTACACAGGAGCACAGAGGAGAAGCTCAGAGGGATCAGTCATGCTGCAGGTAAAGGTGGCCCAAATCAGTTTTTTCTCCCAACACAATAGTTTTTATTGTCAATATGAACAACAGCGATGGTGCAGATCTTCCAATCTGGGCCAGATTCAGTCCGCTGAAATCTAAAACAGGTGCCTCTGTCTGAACAGTTACACTGGAACTGGTGTGGCTGCACGTCTGTATTGGTAAGAGACCTTTTTCGATAATCACATTCTCATAAACTCATAAACAGTCAGGAGGTTATAAACACTGTGATATCAGGGGGAAAATCAATACAGCAGAGAATTTGGGGTCTGGACTTTCAGTTCATTCACTGATCTGGTTCAGTCTGTGATCTTTCTCTACAGTCGTGAGCTGGAGGTCAGGAAACCAGCCTTGTGACCGGAAGGTTGACGATTTGATCCCCAGAACCAACAGGGCACGACTGAAGTGCCCCTGACTGCTCCCCGGGTGCCGCTCCAGGCAAGTGTGCTCACTGCCCCCTAGTGTGTCTCTTCACTAGTGAATGAGAGTGTTTCACAGTGTGTCTGTTCACTAGTGTATGTGTTTCACAGTTTGTCTGTTCACTGGTGTATGTGAGTGTTTCTCAGTGTGTCTGTTCACTAGTGTATGTACGTGTTTCACAAAGTCTGTTCACTAGTGTATATGTGAGTGTTTCACAGTGTGTCTGTTCACTAGTGTATAAGAGCGTTTTACAGTGTGCCTGTTCACTAGTGTATAAGAGCGTTTTACAGTGTGCCTGTTCACTAGTGTATAAGAGCGTTTTACAGTGTGCCTGTTCACTAGTGTATGAGAGCGTTTTACAGTGTGTCTGTTCACTAGCGTATGTTTCACAGCGTGTGTGTATATGTGAGTGTTTCACAGTGTGTCTGTTCACTAGTGTATGTGAGTGTTTCACAGTGTGTCTGTTCACTAGTGTATGTGAGTGTTTCACGGTGTGTCTGTTCACTAGTGTATGTGAGTGTTTCACAGTGTGTCTGTTCACTAGCGTATGTTTCACAGCGTGTGTGTATATGTGAGTGTTTCACAGTGTGTCTGTTCACTAGTGTATGTGAGTGTTTCACGGTGTGTCTGTTCACTAGTGTATGTGAGTGTTTCACAGTGTGTCTGTTCACTAGCGTATGTTTCACAGTGTGTGTGTATATGTGAGTGTTTCACAGTGTGTCTGTTCACTAGTGTATGTGAGTGTTTCACAGTGTCTGTTCACTAGTGTATGAGAGTGTTTCACAGTGTGTCTGTTTACTAGTGTATGTGTGTGTGTTTCAGTGTGTCTATTCTCTAGTGTATGTGTGTGTGTTTCAGTGTGTCTATTCTCTAGTGTGTGTATATGTGTACATTTCACTGCTGTGCCATTTAAGGTGGATCATTTCACTGCTGCACCATTTAAGGTGGACCATTTCACTGCTGCACCATTTAAGGTGGACCATTTCACTGCTGCATCATTTAAGGTGGAACATTTCAGTGCTGCACCATTTAAGGTGGACCATTTCACTGCTGCACCATTTAAGGTGGACCATTTCAATGCTGCATCATTTAAGGTGGAACATTTCAGTGCTGCACCATTTAAGGTGGACCATTTCACTGCTGTACCATTTAAGGTGGACCATTTCACTGCTGCACCATTTAAGGTGGACCACTTTACTGCTGCATCATTTAAGGTGGACCACTTCACTGCTGCACCATTTAAGGTGGACCACTTCACTGCTGCACCATTTAAGGTGGACCATTTCACTGCTGTACCATTTAAGGTGGACCACTTCACTGTCGCACCATTTAAGGTGGACCACTTTACTGCTGCATCATTTAAGGTGGACCACTTCACTGCTGCACCATTTAAGGTGGACCACTTCACTGCTGTACCATTTAAGGTGGACCACTTCACTGCTGCACCATTTAAGGTGGACGACTTCAATGCTGCACCATTTAAGGTGGACCATTTCACTGCTGCATCATTTAAGGTGGATCATTTCACTGCCGCACCATTTAAGGTGGACCATTTCACTGCTGCACCATTTAAGGTGGACCATTTCACTGCTGCACCATTTAAGATGGACCACTTTACTGCTGCACCATTTAAGGTGGACAACTTCAATGCTGCACCATTTAAGGTGGAGCATTTCACTGCTGCATCATTTAAGGTGGACCACTTCACTGCTGTACCATTTAAGGTGGACCACTTCACTGCTGCACCATTTAAGGTGGACTTAAATTTAAAATTCAGCTTTACATGGACTGCTGCAACATCAGGAATGCAGGATTTTGGGATTAGTTAAAATGAATAACTTGCAGTGGGCATTTTGACTAAGGGGTGGTCTCTGATTGCTCACAGTACAATTGCTTATCAGGCTAATCTACAATATGCTGTAGACACAAAGTAATTCCTCTGAGGCACTATCCACTGAAAGGTTCTTGTGAGGCTCTGATCCAAAGAGTCATTTGGGCCACCTTTATTTTTAAGAGTGCGGCGTGTGGACCTTTGCCGTAAGGCTAAACGGGTCAGTGCTGTTGTACCAACCATCTGACGAGGCAGTGCGCCCTGGGAGGAAAGTCATTGTTCATACACAGCAGGTCCTGCATGGCCAGAGGGAAGGCATCTGTAAGAGGAACATGGTGTGATTTTAGAGCAAAGGAGGCAATGCAGCAGAGATCACTCCCCCCCCACCCCCCACCCCCCACACACACCCACCCACAGTGACCCGAAACCAGAGAGCCGTACCTTCCTCTCCATCCTCTTTGCCCTCGCTCTCTACAGACTCCTGCTTCAGATAGTGATGTGTGATGGAGAACTTGAAATCAGCGAAGTTGATCTCGCGGGACGTCTCCTCCCACGTGCCGCTGGTATATTCGCCCTACGCGGGGAAAGAGGGACAAATTGGGTTTGGAAGATGGAGACGGAGCGCAATGGTTCAAGGACAAATGGAATGGGATTGCGTGATGAGGGTGGCAGGCATTTTAAAGCTAGACTGGCAGCACGGCTAACGGAGCGTTGTGTGATTGCGCTGCTGTGCAATTGACTGTACAAATAAGATTCTCCAAGAATTCCGAACCATCTTTATACAGACTGACCAGAAGATAAAGGAAAGAAAAGTAAAGCAAATGGATCACACAAGTCTGATTCCTATTGGTCGGCTTCTTGTTCCAATTTGCCCATTCCTCCTTAAATGATTCAGCCTGAGGCATCTGAATGTAAAGGCTGTACCATTTAAGGTGGAATGGGATATAGCAGCTTCATATGGATCGTTGAAATAGTCCGACTACAACAGCTGAAACCCGGGCACTGAAACTCAGGCACCACAATGGAAGTGTTGCCCCACTTAAGGTGGGCCATTTCACTGCTGCACCTTTTAAGGCGGAACAGAAAAATTCAGCTTCATATGGATCGCTGTAAGTTACTGAAACACTGAGATCCAGACACCAAAACATGGATTTTGTCCCATTTTGCTTTAGGAATGCTGGATTTTGGGCCTAAGCGTACCGTAAGTTACATAAGTAAGCAGCATTAACTTTTATTAACTTTTAATATCATTATTATTATTATTTCTATTTATTTGCCATCTTTTTATGAACGTGCAGCTGAGGTCCACCGAGCAGGACGATAATGATGGCTAAAACTACCTTCATGAACGACATCCACCTTCATGAAGCTGAAGCTGGCTTCACTGCAGGAAACACTAAAGCTGGATTCATTGCATTTCATTTTAGTTAACAGTTTTATTATTTTGATATTCAGTTGGTTTTTATTCTTAATTTTTATTACTTTTATTATTATTATTATTATTATTATTATTATTATTATTTTAAGTTTTACTACTATACTTATATCTTTTTTTATTATTTTTTTACTTTTGTCTTGGCTTTAGTTTCTTATTTAGTTTTTCTTTTACGATTTATCTTACTTAATTTTTCTCTGTTCTTCTTGTTTCTTTTACATTTTAAGTATTTTTAAGTAAATTCATTTTAAATTTATTTTCAATCCCTTTTTGTTTAACAATTGTAATGACATTGTAAATGAGGGTCTCCCTTAACGTACTCCCGACACAAAGGTTGATTGAATCTTATTTGAATGTCCCATTCCACTTTAACTGATGCAACAGTTAGCACAATTTAAGGTGGACCAGGACATTCGGATATGAAGCCAACTTTAACCCCAGTTCACTCTTCATCTGGGAGTGCAAACCCACTAGACAGTTCTGGGAGCATTTCAGATAAGCTTTTAGAACGTTGGACAGCAGCCTTCGAAAAGCTGTGTGCCATGATGGGACCATCTGTAGGTCGAGTCGTTTCCAGTCACCGGCCAGCTGTGCCCACTAAAGAGAACCACTACTGCGTTATAAGCTGGCCGTGTGTGCGGTGTGATGACCCTTTGGGCTGCCTGGTCAGTTTTGCCCTCAGTGTTGCAGGTGAAAGTGGAAGGTGGACTTTGGACCTAGTTAATAACAGAGACACACCAGTGCGCAGGTGTTCGGGTCTCTTTAAAAGGCTGTCCACTGTGGAGAGATTTGTCCTAAAGGGGACAAAGGGGTGCTAAAGGGGTTTCAGTGAGTTGGTTTCAGGGCAGATCTGGACTGTTTGTTTGTATGCATGTGTGTAGTAGGGCTGTGTATTGGCAAGAACCTGGCGATACAATATATATCGTGATACAGTGGCCACAATTCAATGTATCATGATATATTGCGATATTGCAAGCAAAGTGATATATTGTGATTTTTCAAATCCTACTACTTAAACACACCACTATATGAACAGGTTTACCAAAGCTTACAATAGCATTGCGTCCTTGTGCTGCTTGTTAATGTTGGAGTGGAGCTGAAAATGAATTACAACACTGCCATCTAGTGGTCAGAGGTTTAAACATAACACACAATGATTCACTATCTGCCAGGAATCTGTGTATTGATACTGTGTTTTTGAGAATCGATACAGTATCACTAAACATAATATCCCGATATTCAATATTCCGATATTTTCTTACACCCCTAGTGTGTAACATCTACAAAGAGCCATTCAGCACAGAACTGTATGGAAGTGTATCACAACCTTATACATGTCAGCTTGTGGCCAGTGTAACTCAAGGCTAACATGTTAAGTGATCTAATAAAGTAAAACTGTAAACATTAAATCAGTCAGAGATAAAAGGAAATTACCTTTTCAGGGGGGTTGCCAACATTGCTGCCAATCAGCTTCCAGTCATTCAGAACTTCTTCAACTCTGGACACAAACCTAGAAGACAGAATAAAGAAGTTTACCAAGTTATTTAGCTCCTCAGGGGTCTTTTTGAGGCCTATCAAAACTACAACGTCTCATTTACATCATAACTATTTAACCATGCAGTAGTTATTAATGTATGGAGGTCACTCAACACTTTACAGTAGTTATTAACCGTTTATAGTGGCTATTTAATCATTTCTAGCAGCTGCTAGCTAACTCTTCACAGTAGTAATAAATAATAAATAGCAGTTACTAAATAATTTATAGTAGCTACTGAGCATTTAAAAGTAAAAACTTTACAGTTAAAACTTACATTAGAAAAAAAATTATAGCCAATTAGTTCAACATGATAAAAAAATTCCCAAAAACTTTAGAACCTCATAATAATGATATTTAATCTCATATTTATGACAGAATATTTATGGCTTAGTATGGCTTAGCATCCCAATTATGACTTACATTAGCATCTCATAAATAAGGTTTAATAAGCATAACTTAGAATCTCAATATTGGCTTAGCATGTCCTAATAATGACTTACTATGTCAAAATTATGATTTATAAAGATATGCTACATGCTACATGACTTTCTCTCAGCTATTACTTAGCATTTAATTACAATTTTTTAATTACAATTTGGCATCTCATTATTATGACTTAGCATCTCATGAATATAACTCAACATCTCAACGGTGACTCAAAGCCAGGACTATGGCTTAACATCTTTATTAAAACTTAGCATCTCATGATTATGGCTTATTAACTCAACTATGAATTTACATCTCAAGGTCATGAATTAGCATCTCAAAATTCTGACTTAGTTTATCACAATAATAAAACTAAATCTTTTAATTGACATAGCATCTTATTATTGTGGTTAGCATCTCATAATTAAGATTTAATAACTCTAATAACTCTAGCTATAAATTAGCATTTAATAATTAGGATCTGGCATCTCATAAACAAGACTTAATACCATATTTATGACTTGAGCATTTCATAATTACGACTAAATCTCTTACAACCATGACAATGGCTTAACATCGTTATTAAAAACAGGCATCTCATAACTACAGCTTATTACCTCAATTATGAATTAACATCTCAAGGTTATAAATTAGCATGTCAAAATTCTGACATAGTTTACAATAATAATGAAACTAAATCTCATAATTGATTTATCTTATTACTGTGGTTTAGCATCAACTAATTATTCTTTCATATCTCAGCTATAACTTAGCATTTAATAATTACAACCTGCCATCTCATAATTATGACTTAGCATCTAATAAACAAGACTTGGTACTTTAATTATGACTTCAGCATTTCAAGATCACAACTGAATGTCTCAAAACAATGACTACGGCTTAACATCTTCATTAAAAACAAGCATCTCATAACTATAACTAATTACCTCAATTATGAATTAACATATCATGGTTATGACTTAGCATGTCAAAATTCTGACTTAGTTTACCATAACAATGAAACTAAAACTCATAATTCACTTTGCATTTTGTTACTGTGGTTTAGCATCAACTAATTATGCTTTCATCTCTCAGCTATAACTTAGCATTTAATAATAACGACTTGCCATGTCATAATTAAGACTTAGCATCTCAAACAAGACTTAGTACCTTAATTAAGACTTGAGCATTTTATAATCACGACTGAATGTCTTAAAACAATGACTACGGCTTAACATCTTCTTTAAAAACAAGCATTTCATAACTATGACTCATTACCTCAATTATGAATTAACACATCGTGGTTATGACTTAGCATCTCAAAATTCTGACTTAGTTTATCAAAATAATGAAACTAAATCTCATAAATGACTTAGCATCTTATTACTGTGGTTTAGCATCAACTAATTATTCTTTCATATCTCAGCCATAACTTAGCATTTAATAATAACGACTTGCCATCTCATTATTAAGACTTAGCATCTCATAAACAAGACTTAGTACCTTAATTATGACTTGAGCATTTCATAATCACAACTGAATGTCTTAAAACAATGACTACGGCTTAACATCTTCTTTAAAAACAAGCATTTCATAGTTATGGCTCATTACCTCAATTAAGAATTAACATATCATGGTTATGACTTAGCATCTCAAAATTCTTACTTAGGTTATCATAACAATGAAACTGAATCTTATAATTGACTTAGCATTTTATTACTGTGGTTTAGCATCAGCTCATAAAAAATGATTGTCACTCGTTAATGTCATGACTTACTTTCTCATAATTACGACTTACTGATTATGTGTATATGTTATTTCCAGAGTGGAAAACGGACTTTTCTTGGGTTTTAGTGGCGATTTCTCAAAAAAAGAAGTTGGAAAAGTTCGTTAGCTGGAGCCGCTAACGTTAGCCTCTCTAAGAGGCCGTCAGGTTGGATCAGTAAGGTTACATATGTCACCAAATACCGGTTTCTACTCCTAAACAGAGCACCGTATGCCCACGAGAGGTCTATCTGAGGGGGCTGGAGAGCCAAACTGAGAAAACCCCCCGTATCTGACAGCTGTCTAATCTGTGTAGTATATAAAAGCAGCTGATGATCCTCTGTGCTGGGTAAACATTACCTCTCCCATTCGGACGCGGTGGTGAAGTCCGTGATCTCAAACACCTCGGACTCGGGCTGCAAGCAACAACACACGACATGGTTAAAGTGTCACAAGCACACACGAACGTATAAAAGCTTGTTTTGTGTTTTTATTAGTCTGCTGATTAAGTCAGACTCACATCACTGTCGGCCGCCATCGCGTTCTCTCTCTGTTTATTTCCCCCCGTCCGCAATGCACGATGGGAAATGTGGTCCGTAGAGGCCTGCTTCGTCGAGCAGCCTTTTTTCATTTAAAGGGCTATTACACCGATTTTACTGCCACATGCCGCATAATTCACTCGCTAGCACTTAAATAGTTAGCGTGTTGACATGTGGAAGTCATTCAGAGTGAGTTTGCTGTGAAATGGTTGATTGTATACACTCAGATTTCTTACCAGTAGTAGTGAAGGGAACCAGACGTCAAAAGAATTCACATAAAATAGTGGCAAGTCACTCATTGAGGTGTAAATAGTTAACGTGTTGGCATGTGGAAGTCATTCAGAGTGAGTTTGCTGTAAAATGGTTGATTGTGTACACTGATATTTCTTTACAGTGGTAGTGAAGGGAACCAGACGCCAAAAAATACACGTAAAATAGTGGCAAGTCACTCATTGAGGTGTAAATAGTTAACGTGTTGGCATGTGGAAGTCATTCAGAGTGAGTTTGCTGTAAAATGGTTGATTGTGTACACTGATATTTCTTTACAGTGGTAGTGAAGGGAACCAGACGCCAAAAAATACACGTAAAATAGTGGCAAGTCACTCATTGAGGTGTAAATAGTTAACATGTTGGCATGTGGAATTCATTCAGAGTGTGTTTGCTGTGAAATGGTTGATTGTATACACTCAGGTTTTTTTTACAGTGGTAGTGAAGGGAACCAGACGTCAAAAAATTCACATAAAATAGTGGCAAGTCACTCATTGAGGTGTAAATAGTTAACATGTTGACATGTGGAATTCATTCAGAGTGTGTTTGCTGTGAAATGGTTGATTGTATACACTCATATTTCTTTACAGTGGTAGTAAAGGGAACCAGGCGTCCTCATGTCTACAACACAGATATTGAGATTTAATTACTATTTAAAACCACCAATAAACCTCTACATGTTGATGGTGGTAAAATGGCGGCTAATTACTTGTCGAGATGTAATAGTTAACATGTTGACATGTGAAAGTTATGCAGCGGAGGTTTGCTGTGAAATGGTTGATGGTATACAGTCAGATTTATTTACAGTGGTGGTGATTGGAACCAGGTGTCATCATGTGTACACGGATATAGCCGTTTGATTTAAAGCCACCAGTGAACATATGCATGTTGATGGTGGTAATAATAGTGGCAAGTTACTCATTGAGGTGTAAATAGTTAACCTGTTGACATGTGGGAGTCATTCAGAGTGGATTTGCTGTGAAATGGTTGATTGTAAACACTTCTTTATATATATATATTGGTCAAAGGTTTAAGAACACTACTGGTCAAAAGTTTTAGATTACTACCAGTCAAACATTTTAAAACAGTCCTCAAACTTTTGACTGGTAGTGTTGTAAAATATTTAGCCAGTAAATAGTTCATATTTTCTTAAAACCATATATATATATATGATTAAAAAAATGTTTTAGCCCAAAACTTCATGTTCAAACTATCATAAAATAATGTCTCGGCATCGTGCAGCATGTTTCTCTGATAACTTTCTCTGACGGAGGCTGTACAGGTGGACGTCTGGTTTCTTTACTCTTGGGTTCTCCTTTTGAATCTTTCCTTCCGTGGTCTTCCTTATGCTTTTGGGGGTCACCCTGTCTGTTGCTGTCTCCCTCTGACATGCTAATTAAGGGGGTTGAACCTATTTTTTTTGGAAAGCTACATTAAAATTATGTTTATTCTAAAAAATAACACTGTAAATAAGCATAAACTCATATTTACTCATTATAGGATTGTTATTACACACCTTCATTAACCACAACAGTGTGAAACCTTTACTGCTCAAAAGCCTGAAACATATAACAATTGCCTGAAAATGTAAATTCTTTAAAAACGAGTGTTTATTGGACCTTTAATATATAATACTAATACTAATACTAATACTAATACTAATAATAAATAACACTGCATATATGAGTTTTGTAATATATTTGGTACATCTGGAACAGTTTTGTGCTGACAAATGAAAGCATTCAGAACACTATGTTTTAACCCATATACTCCAAGCGTATTTAAAATGTTTACTTGCGTTGTTTCTAACATTTTTCTATATTGCACAACAGTGTTTTCCACACTCTGTATCTACTACAGTCTTTGTAAATTTCAGGTCTTTTAAGGAAACACAGTGATGATTTACAGGTCTCAAAAACCTCTCAAAAACTTTATTCAGTTGGCTTTAAAGGGTTAATAAAAAAGTCAATGTGTTCTGTGTGCTCTTACATTCACCACCAATCAGTTTCCTACTTAAAACAATTCAGCCTTTCCACCTCAGTATTATAATACAGGTTGACAGCCTGGAGTCTGGAATCTAAGCAGGCAGTAAATGGCTCAGGATCAGCCTTCAAATCCTCCACAAGCACAAAGTAACATTCACACTGTGAGAGTGGACTGTATACCAAAGCGGACTGAAGCTCAGGTTCAGAAGGTCAGGCATGCATTTGGAATGTGGTCTTAAGAAGATCTTCCTAAAAAGCATTTTTGAACATTCTCACCAAACGTAGAAGCAGAGTGGAAGCCCAGTCCTGCAGTGTGGAGGAGAAAACAAACACGTTTTTCATTTCTCTTTCCAGGTTTCTGGTATTTTTGACATACTATGTTAAAATAATGACTTATATTCTCACAAATCTGATGAAGTATCTCCCTATAATGACCACACAGTCCAAAATAAATATAAATATATATAAATAAATACAACTTTTTTTTAAATATGCCATAGTATGTCGATTTTAATTTTTCTAGATTACTTGAATGCAGCAGCTGATGTTTACATTGTGCAATTTTTTTGTGATCAATTTGTTGTTTATTTATTTGAACACACATCATACGCAAACACACACTTTACAAGAAAAATAAAAAAAGAAAAAAGAAAGAAAAAAGGGGGAGGCACTGTTCACAACATGCTTTTCAGAATATCAGTTGTATAATACCAGATACTGACATTAGCTTCATTAAATCAAGCTGTTGAGAGTTCCATGTACATTATATCTATAGGGGACAGAGACCAAGCTCGGACAGAGAAAGAGTGGGGTGGTTTCCATCGAGTTTAAACCATTTTCTTGGCAGCAGTGAGCTCAGCCAAGTCATTTAACAACAGAACAGGCAAGGTAGCAGACACCTTTTCAGAACCCAGTCTTGATAACTTAAAGGCAACCTTAATCCAAAATGTGGCAACAGGTGGACACGCCCGAATATGTGAAGAAAAGTACCAAAATAAAAGCTTTTATTAACCATAGGGTGCATGATGGGGTGCTCAGAACATTCGTAAATGTGGGGTGTGTCTGAAATCACACCCTAGTTACCGTTTACTGTTCTATTCAGGGTGTTCGTCGTCACGAATTCTCAGTGGACAATTAGATTCCCTATATAGTTCACTATATTGTTACCCACAATGCACCATAAAACTAGTGGACAACCGATGTACACTCCTTACAGGATGACGCCCCTCAATGCTTTGTTTGGAAAGTTCGTTGAATTCCCTCTACTGTCTCCCTCACTGCTCCCCTACATAGTGTTCTACATAGAGCAGTCTATGTAGGGAACAGGGAACGAGTTAACTAGAGGACGATTTCAGACACGCCCAAAGTCTGTGAGGAATCTGGTAAGTTCTATGTATGTAATTCAGGATTGTGAAAAATTATTATGATAAAAGCACCAATAGAAATGCTCCAAAATAGTGTGGAAAAAATGTCTGCTTCTATTGACGTACATTAAAAATAAAGTAAAGAAAATTCATCCTAATAACTTAAACTCGAAAAAAAAAAAACGTTTATTAAGGAAAAAAAAATACTTTAAGATAAGTCACAAGTTACATGTAAAATTGGTTATTCTTTTTAGACACTAGCGAAATGTTTTGTGGATCATGTTCCCAGTCTTCCTGGGGGGAAAAAAAACAAATAAAAAAAACCCAATCCGATTGATATTGATATCCAATTGATACCCTTTAAAAACGTGTTTCTCCCAGAAGACTACATGTCCCAGGATGCCTTGCTCCGTCCTGTACGACACTTCCGTGATGATTCTGAAGGTTCTCCCTGTTCTGACAGCATCGATGCGAGTGAAGAACTGACACGCAGAAAAGTGTCAAAAACAGACAAACCAGGAATCATGCGTTGGTTTGACGGCTCTATTCCAGCAGCCATCGCCGCCTCCAAGAGGCAGAACCGCATTTTCGTCGTCGTCATCACAGGTAACGCACCAGAATGACCCGCCGAGCGAGCTAACGTTTGCTGCTTAACGTCGACACAGGCCTGTTTAGCAAACAAACAGAGTCACTGAGTAAATCTCCTTACACAGCAAACGAGCTTCACACAACGACGTGTCGTCTAAAGCGAAGCTAAAACGTTGAGTAGCTTTTGTTTTTTACGGCGAAGGTCGTCATTAAAAAGCGAGGGATTTGTAGTGTAGTTGGCTAACTACAGTAGTTAGCTAAGCTAAGCTGTAGTAGCTAAGCTGTTTAGCCAGGTGTAACTCTGTAACGGTAACGTCTGCGTGGTGAGAGTGCTGAGAGTGTCTTTTTCTCTTTAAACAGATAATATATAGCTAGGAATGACAGGAATGATTCCAAACTACACTGTTGCCAGTGTCATTTATAGCGATGACACCAAACAGCACAGGTTTCATTCTGTTACTAGCTACCAGTTTCATTGATGACTTCAAACAGCACAGGTGTATTTCTGTAACTAGCTACTAGTTTCAGTAATGACTTCAAATAGCACAGGTGTCATTCTGTAGCTAGCTACCAGTTTCAGTGATGACTCCAAACAGCCCACCTGTCATTCTGTAACTAGCTACCCGTTTCATTGAAGACTCCAAACAGCCCACCTGTCATTCTGTAACTAGCTACCCGTTTCAGTGATGACTCCAAACAGCACAAGTGTCATTCTGTAACCTGCTACCAGTTTCATTGATGACTCCAAACAGCCCAGATGTCATTTTATAACTAGTTACCAGTTTCAGTGATGACTCCAAACAGCAAAGGTGTCATTGTGTAACAAGCTACTAGTTTCAGTGATGCCTCCAAACAGCCCACCTGTCATTCTGTAACTAGCTATCCGTTTCAGTGATGACTCCAAACAGCCCACCTGTCATTCTGTAACTAGCTACACGTTTTGGTGATGACTGCAAACAGCACAAGTGTCATTCTGTAACCTGCTACCAGTTCCATTGATGACTCCAAACAGCCCAGATGTCATTCTATAACTAGCTACCAGTTTCAGTGATGACTCCAAACAGCAAAGGTGTCATTGTGTAACAAGCTACTAGTTTCACTGATGACTCCAGACAGCACAGGTGTCAGTCTGTAGTTAGCTACCAGTTATTGAAATGACACCAAACAGCATAGCTGTCATAGTGTAACTACCCACTAGTTTCAGTCATGACACCAAACAGCACAGGTGTAATTCTGTAGTTGGTGTCATGCTGTAACTAGGTACCAGTTTAGGAATGACACTAAACTGCACAGGTCATTATGTAGTTAGCTGGTCAGTCACCAATGTTAAGAATGACAACAGCACGGATGTCATAGTGTAACTACCCACTAGTGTCAGGAATGACTCCAAACAGCACAGTTGTATTTGTGTAGCTACCAGTTTCAAGAATGAAACTGCGGTCATCCTGTAGCTAGCTACCAATTTCAGAAATGAAACCAAACAGCACAGCTATCATAGTATAGCTAGCTTCCAGGTTCCTCCAGGTTCAGGAGAGGAACCAAACAGAACAGCTGTCATAGTATAGCTAGCTTCCAGGTTCCTCCAGGAGAGGAGCGGAAGGAGAGGAACCAAACAGAACAGCTGTCATAGAGTAGCTGGCCAATAGTTTCAGTAATGACTCCAAACAGTGCTCCAAACTAGTTTTTCTGTAAAAAGTTTTTAAGGAACTCCAAGCAAAAGCTATACGTAACACTTTAATCTATTGACACTTTTTAGAAAATTGATCCAGAGACTAGCTACTTCTATAAACATGCTAGGTCTCCACTGTGTTCCTTTATGACCAGTAGATCAAAATGATATTTCCAAGTTCAGCAGATGAAAGTATTTCCTGAATACTGTTAGTTGTAGAATGAGATGCATTGCAGTTTCATTAATGTGTCAGATCAGCTAATAATGCTCTCCAGCCTTCCAAGTCTTGGTAGCTAGATACAGCTGCTAGTCATGTACTTTAAGGTTGCACCCATTGCTAAGACAGTTTGTATCTCCATAGAACAGCATTGCCAGTGGAATGGAGTAGCTGCACACGAGTCTAAGGTCACCATGCTTGGTAAAAAAATCCCCGGCATAGGACGCTGGAGCAGTGGAACTGTGTTCTCTAGAGTTAAAGACCACTCAGTATCTACCCTATTAATGCTTCTGTGGCTGATTGCAATCAAACCCTCACAGCCATGTTCCAACATCTAGTTTAAAGCCTTCCCAGAAGTGTAGACTATTCTATTAATACTCTTAATACTCTACACTGGATGAGAAGGTGTTTACACAGTGTACCTCATGCAGCACTGATTTCACAAGTTGTAATATGATGTTTGGCCAGAAGATGGATTTGAACAACTGGCCGTCTTGCAGAATGGCAGATGACCTGACCTGGTTCTGACCTAGTGTTAAAAGTGTCCGCTTCTTGATGATAACTCTCAGTGAATACCTTCTCTCCTGTCTTTCTAGGAGACGATGAACAGTCCGCACAGATGTTGTCGAGTTGGAGGGACCACCGCGTAGCAGAGCTCTCAAAAAGTTTCTGTGTCGCAATTAAAGTAGATGCTAAAAGGTGGGGCAGCTGGACACACACAGCCTAACTAGACATAACAGCATTGGTTTGCTTCATCTGAATTAAAAGTCTGTTTTTGTTTTGCAGTGAGGCGTGCGTCCAGTTTTCACAGATATGTATCCTTTATGGCTACGTGGTTAAAAGTAGATTTTTTGCTTCACATCAACCTTAAAACCTGAACATGGACCTTTTTACCTTGTTAGTTTGTGTTCTTCGTCTCTTTAAGCTCAATCCAAGCACAATGTCGGCTCATTCAAAAGACAAAGGTTCTTCTGTAGACTTTGTTTGGAGTGTGGTGATTTCTGCCTGACCAGTGATATCTTAGCATGTTTCCCCTCCCCCCGTATGTCTGTCTGTCTGTCTCTCACTTCAGTCACTTTCCTTTGGTTCTTGGATTGGTTTGAAAAGAATCACTTAAGAGTAGAGTTGCATGATGCAGCGAACATTCAATGCTTTTTCAATACTGCAGTGTCACAAACAATTTAATTCTTTAGCACTCGATGCTTTCAATATTGATTATAGCCCAATAACTAGCTCCTGTGTATAACATTCACTGTGCTGCATGGCCTGTCTGATGTGTGGTGGCCTTAAGCAACTGAATAAGTATTGTGAATTAGCGAATCGTGTGGACTAATTTGACTCGGTTGAGCGACACATGCAAGCCAGCTGTAGCAGCGGGAAAGCAGTAGCCTGCTCCGCTTAGCCTGGCCACTAGGGTTGTAAGAAAATATTGAAAATATCGAATATCGGGATATTATGTTTCGCGATACTGTATCAATTCTCAAAGTCACAGTATCGATACACAGATTCCTGGCAAACAGTGACTCACTGACCACTAGATGGCAGCATTGTAAACCATTTTCAGCTCCACTCCAACATTAACAAGCAGCACAAGGGCGCAGTGCTATTGTAAGCATCCGCAAACCTGTTCATACAGTGGTGTGTTTTAATAGTAGGATTTGAAAAATCGCTTGAAGTATTGCAATATATTGAATGTGACCACCGTATCATACGATATGTATTGTATCGCTAGGTTCTTGCCAATACACAGCCCTACTGGCCACGCCCACAATGAAAGATGTACTCTCACATGCGCAACTTGTGGAGGAGTGAAGTGTGGATATATTTTGCTTACATTAGTGATGAAGACAAGAACCCAACCAACACCCCAAACCCAGAACAGTGTTATAAACCTCTCCAGTGCAAAGCAGGCAAGACCAGCGACCTGGCTAAGCATTAGGCTGACCAGCACTCTGACCCCTACACAGAGCTAAGAGGTGGACAGGTTAAGTTAAAGAATACACTGGTGAGCTTTACTAACCTTTACTAGTGGTTACTAATCCAACTGTTCATGTGTTGGGGATAAACTAATTATGTCATGCCGTGTGAACTGCGTTTCCATCCCAAATAGGCTCTCAGGCACGAAGTCTGCTTAATCGATAAATTGAATGTGGGTTCATCTTAAACGGTAAAGTGTTGGTGATTAAAACGCAACGATGAGTGTTTAAATCATTCAAATTCACATTTTACGTGCAAACAAAGGAAAGAGTTTATATTTCTGTGGGGTTTTTTACTTCCGAGTATTATTGTGGTATCGAGAATCGTGATACTACACTTGGTATCAGTATTGAAGTGAAAATTCTGGTATTGTGATATCCCTACTTAAGAGTTAGTTGAGCTCGTCTATGCTAAAACCTGTGTCTAGGTTTACAGCAGTGAGTTAGTTCAGATATCTGGCAGTATATGTGTTGCGGCTGAGATTCTGTGAGGGGGCAGCTGATAGAGCGGCATGCATAGGCACACACACATATATATAGGCACACACATACATATATATACAGTCCATCACCTGCTCAGACGTTCAGTAATTACATTTGTGGAGGATTTATCTTCTGTCTTTCTATCTGTGTAAGAAAAGAGAGATAAACGCAGATGCTAATGGACTAGCCTGCTGGTCAGCATTTCAGCTCGTCTGTCCTTAAATAACGTCCACCTTAAATTCAGTCTTTCAACAGTAGAAACTACAGAAGCACATTAAAACATTGTAGTACTCCATTTGTTGGCAAAACCTGGATATTTTGATTGGATTTGATTTTTATTCGGCTCTCCTGTAAAACTGATGGATTATGCTGACCTTTAGATTCGTTCTGGAACGCCGGCTTTTCAGCAGCCAATAAAGTCACGGCCCACCCAAAATGATTCCCTGCTGGAGAAGCCTGTTTCTCACAGAAATACTTCATGTTAAGGAAGAAAAATACATTCTAATTTGTAATATATGTTATAAAGTACCTGTCGCTACACCTGCTCTAAACATCACAGCATTGCCGCGATAGTCTCTAAAGTGAGATGCTGTTCGTGTGTTTGTTTATTGCTGGTTGATTAATAGAGATAGCTAATGCTACTGCTAGGAACATATCCTATTGTGGCTCTACAACAGAAGTAACTGCCTTCAGATCATCCTTGGAAAGGAAACAGTAAAAATGCCTTTCTACCATCTACTTTGTGCTGTAACTGGTGTTGTAATGTCTTTTCCTGCCATCCAAATGAAAAGGGAGACCAGTTCAGAGTATAGGCTTGATTCTTAAAGAGATACCATGGTACAGACGTGCTTTAACAAAGATCTGAAAATGGTCTTCTAGGCCGGCCTACCTGTTTCACCTGGCCCATGTGACCCATCTGGCTAAATCGTAATCTCCTGGGTTTGGGGCAGAGCCTTGGGAGGTTCCTGCTGTAAAATGAACCATTAACTTCTCCTAACCTCTATAGCATTTGGTGTGGTGGCCATCAGTATAAACAAGCTTTTTAACAAACGGCATAGTGTGTAAGAAATATTTACAACAGTGGCTAGGCTAGGACTTCTTGAAACCACAGGTTTCTCAATGTTTGTGTGATGTGTTTGCGAAATGCCTGCTAGGTACTGTAATTGGAGAACACTGATAAATGATAAGTGTAAGTGATAACGCAACATCTAGCATAGACTATGCTGCCTGCAGATTTGCTCTTTTTTCAAATTCATGAGTTTGTTTTTTCGCTGGCAGACTTTTAATGAACCTGATAGATAATTACCAAATGTTCAGAAATGGTCCTCGGGAGCAGCATTCTCATTTGGCATGCCTGCTGGTGTTAGATGTTTTAGTAAGTGAAGAAAAAGTTCAAGCCATGTTCTTGCACCTTTTAAACGTGTTTATTCGTCCCTTAACGCTGCTTCCGTGCAGATCCGGTGGTGTGCATTCCATCCAGTTTTTTCATAGGTGAGAATGGCATTCCCCTGGAAGTCATTGCTGGCGGAGTCTCTGCAGAGGAGCTTACAAAGAGGATAAACAAGGTCAAACAGGTAAAGCAGAGACTGTTACCAGCAGATTAGGACTAAATATGTAATGGAGTTGACCAAGCGTCTTCTGCAAGAGCCCTGGAACTCTAATGCTCACAGATTCTCTGTTTTTTTATTATATTCACTTTAAAGTCATATACTCAGGGCTACACAATATAGATACATTACTTGCAATTTATTACAAATACATTGGTGTGTTAGTAATATAGCGTAGTTGGGCAATGTTTTGTTTAGCTGTAAACACCGTAATAGCAAATTTACTAATGTGTATAGTGCCTACATGTTTTATCAACTGTCAATAGTTGCTCATACTAGTAAGGTTTGGAGTTGGAGAGATTTTTGGATTATGTAAGAAAATATTGAAATATTGAATATCGGGATATTATGTTTCGTGATACTCAGATCAGACCATGTACTGATGTCTGCCTCGTTTTCTTCGCTGCCGTACTCGAAACCAGAAGTGATGTCACCAGACATAACAATCAGAAACTAATTTTACAAACGTGTTACTGAAGCTTACTTATTTAGGTCAATATTTTCTTATTTAAGACAAAAAATTATCAACAGCAAATTGTTAAATACAGCAAAGAAAAGAAAAAATGAAAAGATTAACTAAATGCCTGAAGGCATGTGTTTATTTTGTTTGGTAGGCTTTATTGGAAATGCTGTTGAGGTAATGCTGATAGATTTTCAGATGGAAGTAGCTGTTACTATTTTATTTACATGTAGTATATTGAACGGTGCTTTTAAAATGTTATGTTTTGCTCTTTGCTCAAATCAACGTCATGATGGCTGACAGCTTTATTGAATATCATAGCTAGTATTGCTGGCTATAGTGGTCATACGTTACCCAGAACATTGATCATTGAAAATTATTTTGAGAAGAACAACTTAAATTTGGTGAATATCATTCATCACAACACGTGCAAACATCTGGAGCTGTTATTGCTGAAGATGCTAACAGCACATTGTTCTTGGCTAGAGGGCTTGTGTTCACTTTGTGGCCTTTGGCGACGTCAGTAGACATTTTGATGATGTTCGATGATAAACAATACAATTGTGCAACTGTGGCATGTGTGTGTATGTGTATATATATATATAAACAGGTCCCACGTTTAAAATTGATTCAGGTTGTGAAATGTATATAAACCCTGTTATTTATCTCATGATCTTGTGCTGTATAGATGCACTCTCAGCAGACCGGTGGTGGAGACCAGGCCAATGCAGAGAGAGAGATGCAAACAGAGGGTTCCGGTGCCGCCCCGGATACGGCTGCCTCCACTTCTGAAAGCCATTCTGCAAACAGCCCAGCCATCACAACAGAGAATCCCTCAACAGCTGCTACGTCTAAAGGTGAGAGATGTTGTCCAGCTGTAATAACTGGACACTTGATAACAAGGCCATATCTTATTGGATTCTAGTGTTTGTTTACTGTCACTGTTGTGTTGAGAATGGTTCCAGTATTCTAAATAGTATCTAGTCAGCATGGTGGACCTAACTGATGGACAGGGTTGAATTTTTTTTTTTTTTTTTTTTTGGAACTCAGGAATAATAAACTTAGTACAGCTGGGCAAGGTGACTATGTATATTGTTATTGTGACAAAATATATGCCAGCACAGTAAACTTATATAGATATACATACTGTTTGATGTGTATGGTTAGTACTGGTAGCATGCTGACTGTTCATTTAAGGTTCATTACAAAGAGAGCAAAATTAGTTTTGTTTAATTGTAAGTTAATTGGAAGTTTTATTTCTGTATCACTACTGACTGGTCAGATGTCTGAAAATAAGTATTGTGACACATAGTGTGTTGTATTGTGATATTATATTTGTGCTATACAGCTTGCCTCTACTACAAATTGCACCTGTATGGTAGATGTTTCTTATAGAATAGCGTGTTGGTAGGCAGTAAACTGAAAGCACAGCATATGTGATGACCTACCTACACATTTAGGTGGGAATTAAGACAATAAGTCCATTTCCATAGTTCTGGACACTTTGTATATATCTTGGACACTTTAAGTGCCCAGAACTGTGATCGTTTGTCGCTGTCTTGCAGATGTTCTAATTTTGTATGTTTCGAGTCATGGTTTCAGTTCGTTCAGGGCAGTGATGTGTGTCTCCATGTTTTATCTTGTTTGTGAGTTCTTTGCATGCACCTAATCAGTCTCCCTCATTACTTTTGTGCACATACTATGTTTTGTCTTCCTAGAATCTCTGTCCATGCCTGTGGAGGAAGGTGCTTCAGGTCATGCGACTCCAGGTGAGGACAGAAGCCTGTCATCGGATGACACATCACAGGCCTCTCAAGCAGAGGAAGCCTTGGATGCCAGAGTTGAGAGGTAAGTGTTTGTGTAGTTGAAGCTTATCGTTCTTACTGTTAGCCAGAGTTTTGTTCTGCCTTTGTAGAGTATTTTATTGAGATGTTATCTAGATTCAGGACTTTTGGTTTCATCAATGGTTTGGAAGGTTCCCATTTGTCCACACATCACAACTGTTTGTGTAGCCACATGCTTTTAATGAGTACAAGCACGGGATAAATCTAAAGTTTATCATCTGTAGTCTAGGTTCTTTAGGGAGATTGGATGAGTTAATTTAACAAAAAACAACAACAAAAAATCCTCCACCCAAGGAAAACATAGGACAACAATTATAAATAATCTAGTGTGTATATATGTATTGTCTTTTTAAACATATTAAATCTTGCAATAATACACACTGGATAAAGAGATAAATAAACTAAAGGAATAATAACAATGCAAAAAAAATGAGATGATAAAACTTAAAAAACTAAAATATTTCTATAATTATCTACAATTTCCCTTCTCCTGAGTGCACTCAGTCCCTACCGAGGACGAGGCATTCAGTAGCTGAAGATGGGTGTTCGATATCTGATGATCCAGAGACAACGACGCAGCTCAGCGATGGCAGTAGGGCAGTCCAGTTCAAATGTAGCTCAGTAATAATTATATACGTAGAAAAATTAAAACAGCCAGGATCTGTCAATGTATCAATCAAATTCTAAGCAGGGGCATGTAGAGACAGCTTTCTTCAAAATCTGTGACTATTCAATGTATTCTTCCAGAACAAAAATCATTAAAACCCTCAAATAAAATCCTCTCAGTACAGAAACAGCAGTGTTTTTTTTATTTTTATTAGCAGACTTTTTCTGGCCAACATTCTAAGTCAGTATTTAAAGGGACAGTACATGTTCATGCCACTAGACCAACATTCTATGGTTTCCCACTAGTGCTTTTGCCTCTCTGTGCTGCAGCTCACAGTGACATAGGTTACATTTGCATCCAGACCAGTGGTTTTCAGCATCTGAACCGTGGTGAAACTGCTAGCAGCTGTCAGTTTGTTTGTGTGTGTGTGTGTGTGTGTGTGTGTGTGTGTGTGTGTGTGTGTGTGTGTGTGTGTGTGTGTTTTTAAAAGGATATCTTTACAATAAATTAAGGTGTTCTCGATATTGATCATCCCTTTATATTAAAATAAAAACAGTTGTTAAAAAAAATCTTTACATTATCATTGTAAGTGTAACAGATATTGTTGTTGTGATAAATATATGTGTAATTTAATTGTCTTAGACAATGTTACACAAAATAATGACCTAGTAGTTTGGATCTAGAGACCTAGATCTGTAAACGATTGTGAAAGGATTCATAACTTTAAAGAGCAATGTTTTCATTGTAGGTTAACAAAGAAGCTGGAGGAGAGACGTGAACAGAAAAAGAAGGGCGAAGAGGAGGTATATATTTTATTTTTTATATTAACCCCATTATTCATGTCTTTGTTATGGAGTTTCAGCAAAGTAAGAATTTCATTGTACAGCGTATGCTCCTGTTTAATGTGCAAACCTTGAATTACTTGTGGCGCACAGAACCAGATAAAGAAGGAGATCGAGAGACGGAAGCTGGGGAAGGAGATGCTGGACTTCAAACGGAAGCAGGAGGAGGAGAAGACCAAGCACATGCTGGAGGAGCGGAACAGGGAAAAGGCTGAGGAGAGAGCGGCCAGGGAGCGGGTCAAGCAGCAGATAGCTCAGGTG
This sequence comes from Megaleporinus macrocephalus, assembly GCA_021613375.1. Classification (NCBI taxonomy): domain Eukaryota; kingdom Metazoa; phylum Chordata; class Actinopteri; order Characiformes; family Anostomidae; genus Megaleporinus; species Megaleporinus macrocephalus. Next base: position 38,951,534 of record CM038709.1, on the reverse strand, counting down.
AGTCTTTATCTAAGCCTTAAAGAGCGCAGAGCTGTTTTCATGTAAACAAGTATGCGTACGGTTCACTCCAGCATCTGCGTGCTTTGAATTCAATATAGTTATGAGAGGTCACGACCATGAACGTATATAAATGCCTAAAGCAGTTAAGCCCACTTGTTAAATTCTAAAGGATCAGGAGATGTTGGAGTAAAAACAGTGAAATTTCATTATGACACATTTACTGGCCACTGGGTCGGTCAAAGTTATCATATCATTTGGCTGACCACAGTTATGGCTGATAGGCGTTATGTAGTGCAAATGTATATACATAATAAAGCAGCTGAAGCTACTAAATAAAGCTAATCAGCCAAGTTAGTCACTTTAGGTTTGTATTTCAATAGTCAGACACAATAACACTAGTCAATAGCATGGTTATTCACAATAATATAAAAAATTGATCTACAGGCCTGCTTGCCCATCCCTACAGGAGTTAGTCTGTAGATTATTTGCTGCTGCTGGATAGTCTTCTTATCAAATAAGGATCAGGGTATTAATATATTATCTTTTGTAACAAGGTGATGATGATGTCTTACTGAACTAAACCCGGACTGTGTGAGTGATGCTGTTGTTTTAATTGTCACACAGGACCGTGCGGACCGAGCAGCTCGCTACGCTAAGACCAATGAGGAGGCAGAAGCAGCCAGAATAGCAGCACTACAAGCCAGACAAGCAGAGCAAGAGATGAAGAAAAAGGCTACAGAGAGAGAGAGAAGGTTTCCTATTCTAAATCTCATACAGTTTTTGTGATTAGCCTTTGGGTGAATTTAATACCTAGCTTTCTCTTGTTCCACTGGATGTAAAGGGCTCGTCTCCTACATGCTTCCTGTGATTTATACATAAACTATACATAAACTAAAAGATTGAATGTTGTAGACTAGGGCTGAAACGATTCATTCCTCGAGGAGCTCGAGTAATTCGATTGTAAAAAATTATCAAAGCAAATTCTTTGCCTCGAAGATTCGTTTAATCCATACAACCACATACAGCGCACTGTTTTGCACGGATGACTTTTACTGTTGCACAGCGCGTGCTTACGGTGTTGCCAGGTGACACAAAGAAGACGTGATTTGATGGAGCGGATTGCAAAATAGAGAAAGAGAGAGAGAGTAAGGAGAGACAAACAGTAGAGACGGGTCAGAGAAAACAATACACAGTGTCTAAAGTCTACTGTAAAACCGAACTAGCCGAGGGAGCCGTTACTAAACGCCAACCTGAAAAAAGACGAGGCTGAAGTTAGCTTTCCACCTTAAATGATGCAGCAGGTGGAGGCGCCGGAATGTAACTTCTATACCATTTAAGGTGGAACGAGGTATTTAAATAAGAAGCTAACTTCAGAAAGCAAGCTACTGAGCTTTTCCAGTAAACTGATAGCGAGTCTGAGTTTTACGGTAACCCCTAGCCGAGCACCACATCAGTGTTTCAATGTTTCAGCACGTCCAGTCCACAGAGCGGAGCGACACACAGTAACCATAACATTTACCCTAAATCAGTGAGATGGAGAGTTGAGATAAAGGCTAGTAAAGCATGTATGTTAGTTATGGTTATATGTAATGGCTAATTAAGAACGTAAGTCTGTGTGATAGTGAGTTATGTCCATAAAAGATCTAAGCTTATATAAAAAATATATATTTTATCCGATTACTCGATTAATCGATGGAATAATTGATAAAGTACTCTATTACTAAAATAATCGATAGCTGCAGCCCTATTGTAGACTGAATATCTGGAGGTATGTTGACCTCAGGAAAACAAAGATTTTCAAACAGGCTTTGCAACCTATTTACCGTATATAGACTGGGGAGTGGATAGCACACTTTGACAGCGCTATGTTTGACTATGTCAAACTTCTATTAACAAACTGCTAGAAGTATTTAATTTCTATTTTAGTTCTCAAATAGTTCAAATTAGATATGCAGTTTTTTATCTCTCTGATTCGGTTTCCATGTAGATATAAATGTTTATCTACAGGCAAAGTGGCTTGTGCTAAGTAATCATACTTTCTATAATGAATGTCTGCTTTTTTTAAGCTTCTATTTTTTTCCTTAGTCTTCTATCAATAATTCAAGATTCTGTCTATTTGAGCTGTTTTGTTTGTAATTATGTTGTATGACGGAATCATTTTAATAGGCTGGCATAAAACTCAAATGGGTCAGTCTGTAGATGTTGTAGAGTTTTCAAGCCAGGATAGACTGTGATAATTTAATGCAAAGTGAAATATTAAATAATGATTTATCAAAATAACAAGTGTGTTAACATTATATTTGTGATGTCGCATTTGCCCTGAAAATGCTTTTTTTTGTTGAAAGAGCTGTAATTGTCTGTGCTGTTTGAATGTTTTGTTTGTGACTGTATTTGATCTGTTCTACTACAAATAGGTGTGCTCATGGTACCATCTCAGTCGTTCACTCATTCTATTATTATTTTTAGCGCCATTGCCAGAATACAGTTCCGCCTGCCTGACGGTTCCTCCTTGACCAACCAGTTCCCCTCAGAGGCACGGCTGCAGGAGGCCAGGCAGTTTGCTGCTCAGGTCAGTTTCCACACTGGTGGATAGAGCGGTTCATTCTGAGCCGTTCCACTGGCTGTGCAGCCCGTGTACTTCAGTGATGTAGTTTTATTATAAGTTACATATCAGCGCTGTCCAAAGCTGCCGTTTACATTATCTGAACATTTCATGATGGATGGGCCGGTAGAAGTGCTCCAGACCCATTGGTTCCAAGATCTGGTTCCATTGACTTACATTAAAAGTAAAGGTTTTTGTTCTCTCCTGTAAAGTTATTATTTTAGAGATCTCGTTTTTGGAGACTTGTTTTTCTTCGGACAGCGACGACACCACCAATGTGATTAGCACAGGAAAAGCTTACACAACTTTTACCTAAGTATACACTGTACCCAACATTGACCTGATTAGAAAGCGATCACAGATTCTGGTTCCCCTGGGCTTTAAGATATTGCAGTCCAGACTGCTTACTCATTATCTCAGCTTTGCTCTTGGCTTATTTCTCAAACTGCAGTAAGGAGGTCTGCGCAGTCTTGCACAACAAGCAGGCAAGGTTCCCGAACAAAAATAAACATTCTTGTCATATAGCCAACATGACTGGCCTCAATTTTTCAACAACAGCATCCATAAAACTGAGATCACACATTATAAACATGATAACCGCTATTATCTGTCTGACTGATCAGACAGCATGCATGCACAGCTCTTTTCTCGACTCCTCTAGCCCTTTGATTGTCTGTTAGAGCCAGTCTTTGAGTGCATCTCTGAACCTCCCTTACTACAAGAATGGATGGCGACCAGAGCATTGGTGGTGTCAGTCACTTTCCATTGACCTTCTGCCTAGAAATATCGCTACTGATTAAACATTTGTTATCAGGAGCAAATCAGATTACAAAATGTGTAATGTAAGCATATTTTCTGCCTTCTCTATGCAGGAGGTGGGCAACAGGTATGGCCACTTCTCTCTGGCCACCATGTTCCCCAGGCGGGAGTTTACTGCAGAAGATCTGGGGAAGACCCTGCTGGAGCTGGAGCTAGCCCCAAGTGCCTCCATCGTCCTGCTGCCGGTAGGCCACTCACTCCAAAGCTGCTGGGCGGTGTAGTTCATGTGATGAGTAATAGCCTAGACACTGAGTGACCAGTTTATTAACCTTCGTCCCTACATTAATTGGTACCATATAGATGCACTTTGTAGATGTTCTGTATTAGATGCATGACCTTTAAGAATAGCTAGTACTATTAGATTAGTTATGTTTTTGAACAGGTGAAGTAAAAACCTAGTATATTGTAAGTAAATTGCTATTTCTTAAGGGGGATATGCATAGCAGAACACTTATTAGACTTTCCATTGTAGGCTGTATTGTCTGTTAACCTGAGGGTGTGGAACTCCTGAGTATCTGTGCTTCAATGCATCAGTTTTTATCCAGCTGATAGACAATATATTTGTGGTTTATCACCTGCAGCAAGCAGTACAGCTCTGTACATACTGAAAACAGTGAAAATGTTGTAATAAGACATAGTCGCTGAAGATACTGTAAGCCACATGTGTAGCACATACCTTTCTGGAACTGCATTTTAGTTTTTGTACTGTATTATTTAATTAATAGTATATAAATTAAATGCAGTACCTGACATGTCAACAGCTGCCCACAGTGCAGACTAGTGGATATATAGTCTAGTCTATGCAACTAAGCTCCCCTGTTAGTGGGACAAGAAGGAATTGTCATAGGACAACCTCTTATTATAAAGCCATTTATTTGTGATTTTTTTTTTTTTTTTTTTTTAGATATAGATATCTATAGATAATGTTTGTAAGGGTCCCAGTATCTCAGAGGTTTTCAAACTCAGATCATTCAGTTTGTCTATAATCATCTAATACAGTAAGACAAAACATTCAGAGGAGTCTGCTGCATGTTTTTGTAAGTTCAGTTCCCGACAAGAAAGTTTTTTTTTTTTTTACTTTTTGCATGGGATGTGGATGTTTCATGTCCAGGTGTTACTTTAGTTTACTTGGTTTTAAGCTGTCATTAGAGTAGCGGCACAGATGAAACATGGCGGAATTAATATTCATCATGTGTTTTATTTATTTATTTTTTTTTTTTTCTGATCCATCTCCAGGTGACAACACTGCTAAATTTTTCATGTGTCACTAATTTAGACTACGTTGTTATAAGAATAAAATATTATTTTTATTAGTAAATTACATTGTGAAAACCAAGAATATATCAGATTATAAATTAAGTTATATGAGCATCGTTTTAATATTATTAAATTAATAACCCCTGCTTCCACCAGCAATTCCTTCATGTCCCACTAGAGGGAGCCTGTCACACAGTTTGAATACCTCTGCTCTGCCTAATGCGCTGGGTTTAAGCACATGGTGCCCATAATGTAAATCTCTTAATGACCTCCTCGTTGTTCCTACAGCAGTCAGGCAGACCGGCTAACACTGTAGTCCAGTCTTCTGGCAGTGGTGGAATCTGGGCACTGCTGGGAAGTATCTTGTATCCCCTGCTGGCTGTGTGGAGGTTCCTTACTGGATTCTTCTTTAGCAGCCCTCCACCTGGGGCAGCAGGGGCAGCAGCAGCCTCCCGCACACAGCAACGGCCATCAAACTCCAACACCTCAGCGTCCTCTGGAGAACCAAAGAGGTGGGTTACACTACCAGTGTTCCCCTTGCATATCGTCGCTGTCCAAAAAAACATATCTCCATTGTTTGAACACGGCAGCTGCCGTTTACATTGTATGAAAATTTCATAGACCAATAGAAATGCTCCAAAAAAGTCTGGTTCCATTGACTTACATTTTGTACAGTAACGATATGCAGGCACCGTGCGTTTAAGGTAGCCTTTAATACATTATGTATAGGATGGCCATGCGTTTCCCTCATGCTTTTTTATATATATTAACACACTCACATTACAGTTTAATAGAGAGATTAATAGACTAATAATAATTTTTAAAAAAAGAGAATCGCTAAATGAATCAATTTAAGAATTGTGTTGTTGCTTTAAACACTAGATGCCTCTCACTCCCCTTGGCATTAACAGGCCTGTAGCCAGTGTTGCCCTCGTTTCCGAATTTACTTATTTGAAGTTATTTTTATCAATTTATGTTTAACTTAGATGTGCGTTAATGTTAATGAACTACATTGATTCTACAGTCATTTACAATTTCATCAAATAGTTTATTAAATCTTCTATAAATTCAATTATTAAGTAACTTTATCACAGTTATCACATTTAGTAAGTGTATCACTGTTACTTAAGTATACAATAACTTTTCATATTTGTTAGATTTGTGCAGCAAGCAGGGTGTAAAGTCAGTGTGCTGAGCATATAAACTGAAGTTGAAGAAAGCAGTAGGATGTATTATTGAGAAGATGCTGGCCTGTTTAGAGGGTGGCACTGAGTAACTGTAGTGTAATAGCTGTGGAGCTACAACAGTGTAGTGTATCACTTCAATGATTTATCAAACACAGCTATCAAGCAAGATAGTTGATAGTTTGGACACTTCTGTCTTGTACTACAGTAGTTGGATGCTGTGGACAATTAAATTGTTAATCTATTAAAAGACATTAAGCCAAACACTAAAGCAAACATTCATTTTAACCTGTCCTTTACCATCTATATAGTCAGTGTCTCTACACAAATCATCCCCAAAATCTTTCCATCAGGGTTAGCAGGTCTATAGCTGAAGACCTCAACACGGCATATGGACCAGAAGAAGAGTTGTATGCAAGTGTTTGGAAGCTGTGGTCAACAAAAATACATAATACAAACATAATAAGAACTGTACATAAACATGTTAGCATGTATGGTGTACTGTTCTGAGGTCAGGACTGCAGACTGAAACACAAGGGTTGTGTCTCAAAACCAAGTGAGTGTCTAAGTAGGCTGTCTAGGTAGGCAGTTGTTTAAGTAGCAGCGTTCTGTCTGACATCTCTCCTCATAAAACAGATTACTGAGACGCTCTAGTTAGAGAGAGAATGCCTCACGTGACCGGTGTTTTAGCTGGTTGCTAAGCTACCGACTGGCATCCAAAACAATAGGCCGAGGCTTAAAAAAATGCTAGCATAAATGCTAATGGCTCAGTATAAAACTGCCAAATGATCAACGACTCGTTACAGATTTGTAAATAAAATACTGTTTTGTGAGATTATGGGTGTGTCTCAAAACCTAGTGAGGGTCTACATAGGCAGCATTTTACATCATAGTATGCGCTCCCGACATGTAGACTGTCCCAATTCTTACCTTAAACATGCTGTCTACTGAGGAACCTTATTTAGACATGATTTTAAGAAGCATTGAACGCTTCCTCAGCCACTAAGACAATCCCATGATGCAACACAGGCAAATCTACGAGCAGTGAAGTGGTTTTAAAATGTGAGTTATTTTGATTCTCTCTGGAGTTTTAATGTGTTTCTGGTCATATAATCACACAAAACAGTATTTTATTATCAACTCTGTAACGAGTTCTTCACCATTTAGCAGTTTTATTGTCGAGCCATTAGCATCTATGCTAGCGGATTTTTGAGCCTCAGGCTATTGTTTTGGATGCCGGCTGGTAACTTAGCAACTAGCTAAACCACGGTAGCGTGCTGCAGTGGGCGGGAACAAGCCGTGACGCAGTCTCTCTTTGCCTGCGTTGTATCATGGGATTGTCTTAGCGGCTGAGGAAGCGTTCGATGCTTCCTTAAAATCAGGTTAAAATAAGGTTCCTCAGTAGACAGTATGTTTAGGGTAAGAATTGGGACAGTCTACATGTCAGAAGTGCATACTATGAAGTAAAATGCTGCCTATGTAGGAGCTCACTAGGTTTTGAGACACACCCAAGATGACCCTGTTTAATCTGTTCTGTATAGCTGTATTAATGATTATACAACTGCCATTCAAATACAAACCACTAGAGATTCACCACAAACGTGAAACTGCATTTGCATTTCAGAGAAAGCATCCGCAAGAGGGTCTTGGAGAAGCGCCCGGAGGACTTCAAGAAGGACGGCAAAATCTACCGGCTAAGGACTCAAGAGGACAGCGAAGACGACAACAACACGTGGAACGGCAACTCCACTCAGCAGATGTAGTGCAATAACACTAATATCTCTCTCTCTCTCTCTCTCTCTCTCTCTCTCTCTCTCTCTCTCTCTCTCTCTCCTTCCTCTGCCCAGTCATCTCCTTCGTCTCTCTCTGACCCAGTTTGACTCTGAGTGCGCGTCTTAATGGTGGATTATGCTGATTTAGGGCTACGATTTTCATTTCACCCATCCCTGTCTCCTCTTTCTCTTCAAGTGAACCCTTTCTTGCATGGGTAGATAATAAAATCAAGCTAATCTCTTACTTCAGTTTGAAAGGAGATCCCGTCTATATGATTTAGCTTTCAGAGTTGAGATGGCTTCATGTCTTGAAGTAATAAAAAAATAGAATAACAAACAACCTGTGCTTTAAACTCAAGGCTTGTTGCTGCAAGGACCTTATGCCGTTTTATTTAACTGTATCCTGTATGACGTTAAAAAAAAAGTTTCCAGTACAGAAAAAAGTGTGAGGTGGGGGGTTTTGGTGCATGGGGACCCAGCAACCAGTGTGTTTTATATGGATGCTTGGACCCCTTGGCATGACCTGCCTTGGCAATAGAATGTTTCTACTAGTTGACCATGGACGTCACTTTACCACTGTCATTTAACAAAGGAATAAAGATGTTTTTCAATTACTACTGAGTCGTTGTGTGTTTTTCTCTTTCAGGGTAAAACCTGAAACTTGTTTTGAGTTTTTTTTACAATAGAAAAGTTAAACTACACAAGCTGCAACCCAGATCTTTACGGTCGGTTACTGCAGTTTGTAATTTTGAATATTTTGCTGTAAATATTCACAAAGACTACAAACATGATAAATTATTACGCTACTAAAACACACATGCTAGAAGTTGCACTGAAAACATGCTCTACAAACATGGTTCCAGGGCTGCCAACTTTGAGGACTTTGCTGTAGGGAGACTTGGAGTCACGGAGTGGAATCAGATATACTTCTGTCTACCTATTCAGCATCAATCAATCCATTAACACTGCAGATGGAAATCAGACCCACAATTACAAACATCAACAGTGAAACAAGATCACTGACTCACCCTTCATCACCAACACGCCTTTCATCACTGACTCACGCTCCATCACTGAATTGCCCTCCACCACTGACTCGCCTACCATCACAGACTCTACCGCCATCAATGATTCACCCTCTAAACTGACTGTCCCTCCATTGCTGACTTGCCCTCCACCACTGACTCTTCCTCCATCACTAGTGTCCATCACCTGAGTCTTCCTCCATCACTGAGTGTCCCTCTATCACCTGAGTCTCCGTCTATCACTGACTCTCCCTCCATCACTAAGTGTCCCTCCATCACTTGAGTCTCCCTCCATCACTAAGTGTCCCTCCATCATTGTGTCTCCCTTCATCTCTGACTCTCCCTACATCACTAAGTGTCCCTCCATCACCGGAGTCTCCCTCCATCACTGACTCTCCCTCCATCATTGTGTCTCCCTCCATCAGTGAATCGCCCTCCATCACTGAGTGTCCCTCCATCACCTGAGTCTCCCTCCATCACTGACTCTCCCTCCATCACTGAGTCTCCCTCCATCACTGACTCTCCCTCCATCATTGTGTCTCCCTTCATCTCTGACTCTCCCTCCATCACTGAGTGTCCCTCCATCACCTGAGTCTCCCTCCATCACTGACTCTCCCTCCAGCATTGTGTCTCCCTCCATCAATGAATCGCCCTCCATCACTGAGTGTCCCTCCATCACCTGAGTCTCCCTCCATCACTGACTCTCCCTCCATCACTGAGAGTGCCTCCATCACTGACTCTCCCTCCATCACCGAGTGTCCCTCCATCATTGTGTCTCCCTCCATCACTTGACTCTCCCTCTATCACTAAGTGTTCTCCATCACTTGAGTCTCCCTCCATCACTGAGTGTCCCTCCATCACCTGAGTCTCCCTCCATCACTGACTCTCCCTCCATCACTGAGAGTGCCTCCATCACTGACTCTCCCTCCATCACCGAGTGTCCCTCCATCATTGTGTCTCCCTCCATCTCTGACTCTCCCTCTATCACTAAGTGTTTCCATCACTTGAGTCTCCCTCCATCACTAAGTGTCCCTCCATCACTTGAGTCTCCCTCCATCACTAAGTGTCCCTCCATCATTGAGTCTCCCTCCATCACTGACTAACATTAAGTAAATACATTAAGTAAAGTACTAAAGCAGATCTTTATGACTGTTGAGAGATTTACCTGTAACTTCAGTAATGGGATGACATGCCAGTTGTGGGCAAAAGGCATAAACCACCCACAGATCCCACTGTCACACAACGCCACAACGTTCACACCAGAACTGGCATAGATAGTCAAAACCAGTCACAGCTGTCCAGCATCTGGCCCAATTCTGGCCCACATGCCTGATGTCTGTCCAAAATTCAACCAACACTCGTAAATAACTGCCATAATCGGCCCAACACAGTCTGCTATCTGGGCCAGATAGATTAGATCATTTGATTCTGAATTGGTTAATTAACGGCCAGTTATTTAAAGGATGTGTGTGAAAACTTAAAGCAGCTAATTACAGAACAAACTTAAGTAATCATACCAAGCCAGCATTAATAGATTTAATCTACCCAATATATAAGAGAAAAAGACTACAGGTGTATTAATACTGGCCTCAGTGGCCACTGCCCTAACACATGCATTTGGAACTGTAGCATTAAAAAGTCAGATGGTGGCGGTTAGAGGAAATGTTAAACATTTTAATGACCAAGACTTAGTGCTTAATGATATTCATCAGGCTTCTGAAATCCCAGATATGAACTAGTAAACATTTTAGAATTAGAATCATTCCTGGAGGTGATAAACAAGCGTGCCTCTTATAAAAGGGTTAAAGTTTGTGGTTCAACACTGAAATGTTTTCTTAATGCATGAAATAAAGCGTGACCTCCTGCGAGGAGAGCTGTTGAGAAAAACCAATGGCCCCCCCATCACAAACTTTACACTTGGCAACTGCCAAACCCAGGCTGATCCATCAGATTACCAGTGAAATGTGATTTGTCACTCCAGAGGACACGTCTCCACTGCTCTAGAGTCCATGAGGCTCTCTATGCTCTGTTCTTGAGCTAATCTGAAGGCCACATGAGTTTCGGAGGTCTGAAGCGGTTGACCCTAAAGAAAGTTGGCGACCTCTGTGCACTATGCTCCTCAGCATCCGCTGACCCCGCTTTGTCATTTTACGTGGCCACCACTTTGTGGCTGAGTTGCTGTCGTTCCCAATCACTTCCACTTAGTTATAACCCCACTAACAGTCGACTGTGGAATATTTAGTAGTGAGGAAATTTCACGACTGGACTTGTTCCACAGGTGGCCCCGTATTATGGTACCACTCTGGAATTCACTGAGCTCCTGAGAGCGACCTATTCATTCAGCATCATTGTAGGTTTTTAAAACATTTTGCTGCTACAATCACATGAAATACATATAACAAAGAAATTATTCGTTCTACTGATTTCACAAATTCTACTACACTAAATTAAATATCATTCAGAAGCCTACACAAATAAGGTACTGGAGATCACCTATATCTTTCAGTCCAACACTTGTCTGTCCCAGCACAGGTCATCCTGAATAAAAATTCCCAAGACTCTCTGATTCCATGACAAACTTCTAGGATGTTCTGATTGATAGATAAGGGTGGTACTACAGGGGTTTGATTGAGGTGTGTTATATGTAACACCTTACATTTCTTTCATTTCATTTTTGTGGCGACTCACCTAGACTTGCAGTTTAGCTAGTGTCTACTGAAAAGTACATGGAATTTGAGATGCCCATACCTGGGTGAGACTCATCCACATATTTGCAATGATCAACAAGGCGCTGTTAAAGCCAGGAAAATAATGGGGCCCCATAGAGTTCCTTAAGCCACTCCACAGGTTGGATATTGCCACTTACGATCCTGATGTTGCACTTTCTGGCGGCGGTACGTCATGAAACTACAAACCATGAAACCCGAACTGATCTAACACCAAGGCCTAGCAGACAGCGAACTGCCAACCGATCAAAGTCCTTGGTCAACCGAATCAACGTCCTTGGCAAAGACGATAGTAATCAAAGTACACACTGATCCCTGAACTTCAGAAGCTTTATATATATATATATATATATATATATATATATATATATATAAAACCCATTAGGCTAATAAGACAGTGTGTGGTGGAATAGTTCCTTCTGCTGCCAAACTGCCTGTTGTCAAGATTTGGCTTGACATCACTTATTATCCAATTAGAGGCAAAATGTTCACATATCTTTGAACGATTGGGGGGTTAATTATATTGGATGTAAATCATTAATACTCGGGGGTGCTGGAACTACCCCATGGTATCAACCAAAGACAGTTTACTATACACCTCTCATTCTGGAATGTGCGGTAATGGGTGATCTGGCAAGAAACAGGGTAACTATGCCTGGTCCAGCGGTGGAAAAGACTGGGATACAAATTTTTAATTGATCTTGCTAGCAATTGATGAACTATCCTGAGAATCCAAAATACACATAGACTTGATTTTCCTGTGCCAAGCTTTAGGTCTCATTATCTTTAATGTTTGCTGTCTTAAATGTTTGCTGTCTTAAATGGATTAAACTTTTAATCTTAGCTTCTTATTTTATTTATTAATTAATTATTTGCTTCTTTCACGTCTTGCCATGAATGTGTGTAGAAGCAGTCTGCATGACTAGGTGCTTGGTTTTATACACCTGTGGCCATGGAAGTGATTGGAACACCTGAATTCAATTATTTAGATGTGTAATGAATACTTTGGCAATATAATGTATGAGTGACAACATCTCTTGTAAGAGGTGTTATATAAATAAATAAACCTTAACCTTAACCATATATCACTAACACTACTGAATGTAAGTAATGCTACTCATCAGACTAGTTTCAGTGACTGGCTCACTCGTCAGGGGTGAAAACTTTTACTGAACTGGTAGAATACACTGTAAACTACACCAGTGAGCTGGTTTAAACTTTAAGTCACTGAGCCTGCAACTGTTTTATTTGATTTGAGTTACATTTTAATATTATTGTTAGATGTATTTAATACCACATTTTCTATGTACTATTATAAGTGAATATATATATATATATACACATATATTTGTAATATTTTTTTTCACACTGTTTTACTCGTCCCACATTGTTCCATCTGTAGATTGTCCAGTCTGATTCTGTGATTCGGGCTTGTATACAGCTTTTTGACCAAATTCCAGAAAACAACGAATTTTTCCCATAGAGAATGAACAGGATGGAAAAGTGCACAGCAATCTACTAAACCTCTGCTCCACCAACAGACACCGCTTTGTATACATAGCTTCAGGGCAGACCCCTCACCACGACTGTAGTGTTGGTTCGACTCGCACTCGTCTTTTTCAGTCACACCCAAACCTCTTTTAAGGCAGATCCCAAAACACTAATCCACAGATATACTGACCCACACTCATCTTTTTGTCATTTATTCATCCCTCGTTCCTCCTGTAGAATCGCAATCATTTCCGGCCAAACCCAAACATTACGTTTTCATTAAACCTTCAGCCACCAGACTGTCTGTAGTCACTTAGGACAGACCCTCATCCTCTGATTCACAAACATAACCATTCTGAGTTTCCTTCAGCTAATGCACTTCTCTAGTATTATTAACTATTACTCTTAGTTACTGTTGAGTTATTATTTTCGTTCTCTTTACTTTTATTTTATTCATTGTTTTTATTTATTTACTTTTTAATCTGTAGCTCATTATTTTACTTTATTATTATTTTTTAATTCACCTGACCTGTTTAATTTTATGTAACTGAATTTTATTATTCCATTTAGTTTCATGGTTATGATTGTTTTATTATTGCATTTGTTCATTTTTTACGCTTCCTCACATATTTCAGTACTGGCTGGTCTATGTTGTAAATAAGTCCCAACACTGACTGAAGTGATTAAAATACAGGCTGGTTATCATTCACACTAGGAGAGAAAGTTACCAATAATTTTAATGATATATACACATATGATATATACAATGTCTTTAATGATATATACAGTGTCTTAACATCATTGATATTTTAATGATATATACACATATGATATATACAATGTCTTTAATGATGTATACAGTGTCTTTAATGATATATACAGTGTTTTAATGATATATACAGTGTCTTAACATTATGGATATTTTGGTTATATATATTATGGTTTTCTTCCTACATTTGAATTTTGCACCTTGAATTTTCTGTATATCAAAGATATTTATAGTAAATAGAAAAGCTAATTATAATTGCTATTAACTGTAATTGGGTAGTGAGGGGTATATAGTAGCATTTTCTTGGTCTTTCATTTGTGTCCTTTCAGCACATTCACTGTTGAACATCAGCTATTCTTTGTAGAACCTGCAACACACAGTAAAAAGAACTATTAGAAGAATGCTCCTTTCTTTCTTTATGTTAAACTTTTAAACAGATTAAAAATGAGGACCAGCTAAAGTTGCACCACTGTTCAAATATTTGAAATCACTTGCACACTAATAATAAATAAATAAATAAATAAATAAATAAATAAATGAAACTGTATATATTGAAATTAAAAAGGTATTTGATTTCTGTGTTGCAATAATGTGGCATTCCTAACTTTACTCTTACTTTAGACGTATAGTTCAGTCATTAAAAATATCTTATCTCAGATTTATACAAATAGTTTGAAAGTTAAAGGTGGAGTGTGTAAAAATTAAGGTGGATCTATTATGAGAAATGTAACATAAAACACAAAACTATGTTTCCTTTAGTGTATAATTACTTATACTATAAATTGCTGAGCTTCTGTTAGCTTAGAATGAGAGTGATTTTCACATTACACCTTTTTACATTGAAGCAGCAGCTTGAATTTGGTGATGCTTTAGCAGAAGCAGAAAGAGGCATATATTTATCAGTAGCTCCATACATAAAACTCTGGTTAAGGTATATTGATAGTTTAAGATTCTTGTTTAAATTACCTTGTTCCACCGTAAAATGTGCAGCAGTAATTATTAATGCCTTAGGCACCATTTAAGGTGGGATGTCCTTACCAGAACATTTAATTATTTAATATTTAGGATGTATTCATTGTTGAAATCAACGTATCAGTGATATTATGCAGTTTGAACTGAATAATCTTGAAAACATAATATAACATATGCTGTACTAATGATATGAGCATACTAGGTAGGATCACACGATCGGTAAAATAAATTGATTGGACTCTGGCACTGGTTAAATGTTTATTTGTTGTGAGAGATCTCAAATATTGACAAATAGCGGATTGTACTTATAATTTGAAAGAATCCCTGCAGTATTCATTGTGTTCTCTACAATATTCATACACGATACTTACGTTACTGTCTTTAGTCGGTAATGTGGATCAGCCTTTAGCATATTAAGTTCCTTCAATCCTGTATCAACAGGGTTTCCAGACATGTTTAGTTCAACGAGATGAGAGGGGTTTGATTTCAGAGCAGAAACTAGAGCAGAACAGCCTTCATCTGTGATGCCACAATACCTCAGCCTGCAGAGAGAATAGTTACACATTTTAATATAATTTGACAGTAAATTCCTCATCACAACTTAAGTCTCTATGGAACTTTCACATAGAGGTTAGAGGTTAACACCATAGCACCTTGTGCCAAAAATGAATTATAAATTCTTATTTGTTATTGTAATCAGGAAAGGTATACACACAGTTGCCCATTTATTAGGAACTACTGACATGTAAGATGTTAAGCCTCATTTCAGCTTCAGAACAGGTGGTCCCTGATACATTTTATCGTATGCTTCTTAATGTATCTTGGACAGCTTCAAAGAACCACCTCCATCAACAGCTTTATCACAGCAGATATGAGCAATGGCTTAGCAACGGCTGGTTTCTTTGTTTTGTTATATTAATTACGTTACATTTGGATGGTGTTTTCTTTAAACAACCCCCCCCCCCAAAAAAAAAAACCCAGCCTATTTAGTTGTAAAGAAAAGAAAATAAAGAAAAGTTGGACCATTTTTATACATTTAACTACAAAAATGATTTACGAGGAAATGTAAGTGGGAAAAGTTATATGGTATTTAAATCTATATCTTAACCCATAGAACATTAAAAATACTAATAAACGTTAATGCAATAAAAATTAACAAGATATTTTTGAGGTAACATATATGCATGTTGCGTTAACGAGACAGTTTAAATCTGGAGTAGTAAAATACTAAACTTCCATTGTTGTTTGATTAATATATGATTTAATGATTAATTTAGGACTAGTTGGGACACTGTGTAGAATGTGAATATATTTAAATCTCATAGACCCATAACTTATTTACAATGGAGCATAAAACACATATCAGATGTTGAAAGTGAGACATTTTGTAACTTAAACTCTGTAAATGTCTGAGGAGTGAGCAGACCAATTGGTGTAGTTTTGGGAGAGGAATGCTGTCCCATTCTTGTCAGATGTAGGATTCGGGCTTCTCAACAGTCCTGGGTCAGATTTTTTGTTTCATTTTTCGGCAAATGTTTTGTTGATAAAAGACCAGTTCAGCACCCGAACTCTTCTTCGGTGAAGCTTCAGGCGTTTGAACTTTGCGTTGAAAAGCTGGATGGTCTCTCTCATGTCCATGGTTTCCAATTGGAATTTCAAATTTGGATGTATCTGACTGCAGAACAGTTTTCCATTGTGCCTCAGTCCATTTAAAATGAGCTTTGGTCCAGAGAAGACGGTAGCGCTTTGGATATGTTTGACATATGGCTTCTTATTTGTGTGATACAGCTTTCACTTGCATTTGTGAATTACATGGCAAAATGGGTTCAAAGACAATGATTTCTGAAAGTGTTCCTGAGCCTGTGGAGTGATTCCAGTACAGAATCATGTGTTGCTGCCATTAAGTTCTTAACTAATTCATATTTTTCCTAAAATTTAAAAAATGTCTCACTTTCAACTTCTGATATGTGCTCTGTGCTCTACTGTGAATAAATAATGGGTCTATGAGAGTTGAAAATGCAAATCATTGCATTCTGGTTTTATTTGCATTGATTTACATTTTACAAAGTGTCCCAACTTTTTTGGAATTGGGGATATAAATGTGGGTGGTACCTACTCAGTCATGAATACTGGTCAGTGAGTAGTCCACCTTTCAAAAGCTTTTGGACCTAATGTATATTGTGTTCTCTGTGCCACTGGGGAAAAACATCCTCATCGTTGAGGGCTTGTATATATGTCAGCAAACATTTTCACTAAACAAGCACCCGCTGAGATCCAGAATACGACTGTTCCTATTACTATCAATAAAGTCAGTAAATTATGCAAAATCTTTATTGTTACAACCACCAGAACTTCAGCACAAAAGTGTTAAAAACCAATCACAAGTCACTTAAATAAAAAAGTAGTGTATTATAAACTACTAATTAATAGTATTATTACTATTACTAGAAGGCTTAGCATTTGTTTTATTACATCTGGTGCCCAACATAAAGTGGTTTAGATTCCTCTGCACTGCAGCCAAGTCGTTTTATTCCATTCCATTTTGTACTATCCCCGGCAGTGTTTCTATGTAATTGGTGTATAAGGTCTACAACAGTAGTGATCTTACCTCAGTATCTCAATTTTGCACTGGGGGTTCTTCAGTTGTGCAGAAAGTAGCTTCAGCCCAGAGTCTAGTATGTCATTTCTGCACAGGTCCACTAATCTTAGGTGTGATGGGTTGGATCTCAGAACTGAAGCCAAAATGCTGCAGCCTTGTTCTGTGATACCGCAGCCCCACAACCTGGAGAAGCAACATCAACACCCACTTCAGACTTGTACAGGTCTATTATATGTGAAATACACACAAAACCTTTCCAAGAGCAAATATATATATATATTATACACACACAAAGTGTTTAACCTCAATATCTTCAGTGTACAGAGAGGACTCTCCAGTGCAGATGCAAGCTGTTTCAGTCCTGGGTCCCCCACTGGGTTTTCAGACAGATCTAGTTCCTTTAGGGTTGATGGATTCAATTTCAGAGCTAAAGCCAGAGCAGCACAGCCTTTGTCTTTAACTTCACAATGCACCAACCTGCCAAAAGCCAAAGTAACAATGAGAAACTTCCTTTAACCATTTATGTCCATATCTAAAATATTTATTTCCTTTGTGCACTTTGTTTGTTACTAAAACTGTGGTCCATATGTGAGCTTACTGAGCCCATATCTGAAGAACCGATCAAATAATTTAGTAACTTGTTTAGTACTAATTCATTTAGTAACTAGTAGCTCAGAAGGGACAACTGATTACTAATATAACAACATGTATAACAAATGTAAACTGCCTTAAATTTTATAATTAAAATTAAAATTAAGTTTTGGCACATACATGTTACGCCCATATAAAATTATATCAAATGGTCATATAAAAAAAAATTATATCTTCATACATTAAACTACAAAAATTGTTTACGAGAAAATGTAAGGGGGGAAGTTTAAATGCATGACAATTATAGATAATCTTGGCTCATAGAACATAAAAAATGCAAACATTTATAAAAAGTAAGTATTTGTAATAAGATTAATTTTATAAGAAACACTTTTTTCAAGCTCAAAGCTGACATATAACATATGATCAAAAATATAAGCCTTAACGGTTATAAATCATTGATTATTTATTTAATTTCTTTTAGCCACACCTATTGCTAACATGAGTACAAATCAAACACATAGTCGTGCAATCTTCATAGACAAACACTGGCAGTAGAATGAGCCAATGCTTAATGACTTTAAATGTGGCAGAGCTATAGTATACCACCTTTGCCATAAGTTAGTTTATGAAATGTGTGACCGTCTAAGAGCAACAACAGCTCAACTATAAAGCAAACTCATAGACCGAGATCACTGAAGCATGTAAATCTTATCCTCTGTTGAATCACTGAATGTGTAATGCCAACAGTAAAGTTTGATGGAGGAGAGATAATGGTCTGGAGCTATTTTCAGGATTTAGGCTCAGACCCTCAGTTACAGTGAAGTGTGGTGTTAATGCGACAGTAAACAAAGACTTAATTATGTGCTTCCAAATCTGTGGCAGCAGTTTAGGAAAGATCCTTTCCTCTTCTGTCATGACTCTGCCACAAAGCCAGCTGCATAAGAACATGCTTTAATAGGTTTTGTGTGAAGATACTCAAGTGGGCAGCAAAGAGCACTGACTGTCTTTTTTTGTAATGCCAGTGCTTCACCTCACAAATGCTCTTTTGACTGACTGTGGGAGCGGACCAAATCAATTTTAAAGTTCATGGTTTAGGAATAGGATGTCCAAATGCTCATATAGATGTGATGATCAGGTGTCTGTATACTTTTGGCCATACATTGTACATTGCTGGATTAATTGGATTAACTTACCTTAGATTCTCGAGTTTACACTGTGGATTCTCCAGTCCAGCGGAGAGCTGTTTTACTCCATTGTCTTCTAGATCATTCTTAGTAAGGTCCAGTAGCATCAAATGGAACGGGTTTGATATCAGAGCTGATGCCAGAGCACGACAGCCTTCACTTCCAAATCCACAACTCACCAGCCTGCAGAGAGAATAACAATCACAATGTTTAAAACCAATTATTTTAGCCAACTGTCTGCCTTTTCTTGTACAAGCACTATAAAAGATTCAAATACACAAGCATTGAAGTAACATGAATTTCCTGTGTAAAAAATTAGTTCAGATGACATAAGTTAGGAGAGCAATTATTTGCAATTTTATTTTCCAAATCCCCACATTGAAACCTTGATTTTGGTTCTGTTATTGTCAGTGGAAAAATTAAGAAAGAGCTTCATTTTGTAGTTTAACAAATTAATTATAAAATCCCAAAACAAATGGAACAAAGGGTCGCATGTTGTTGATCCAAATTTAACTTCATGTCACTTTGACTGGAATTAAATGTGTAGAATGTATGCTAGAAGTTATAAACAGCTATGACTAATAGAAAATGATTTTGTTGAAAATGTTGGTTACAGCTTTGTTGTGAAAGGTTGTGATCTGTCATTTATTTACTTATTTTATTTTATTGACTTGGAGAAGTTATTTCTGTTGTCTAAAAATGTTTACTTATATGTTGTTGTGCAACACTTTTTTCTTTGTTATTAGAGTTCAGTACAGGAAACCCTTCTTATATCTCATTGTTTTTTTGCAGATAGAACAAAAATATACAATATACACATACTTACTGACTTCATGACACATTTAAATAAAAAACAAAATGTTTTACCACATGAAAAGTTTAAGTGTAGGACAGCTGTAGGTTATATGGTATTTAAATCACGTAACCTTTTCTAACAAGATTTTTTTCAAATTTAAAAGATGCAATTATACACTTATTTACAAAACATAGTATAGATATATAGAACATAGTATAGTATATTTTATAAAATACTTGTCCTTATTGTATTAACACAGCTGTCTGTTTCTGTGTTAAAGAAACAGTTTAAATCTGGAGTAGTAAAATACTATTCCATTGTTGTTTAGTTAATTTATGATTTAATGATTAGTTTGATTATTAAAATTTTCTACCAATAATAACAGGAAAAAATAAGAAAATAAGTATCAATTCATCCATTTTTCACACACTCATCACACACTACATGCTACAAATACCCATCACACACTACACAATACACACACACATCACACATAAAACATACATAAAACATTCTACAACCACTTTAATGAATGTTGAATATTACTAACTGGCTTTTTCAAGTTTATTCACAAATGTTCTTTTTTTAGGTTACTATTATTAATAGGATAAACTAAGTTATTATATGATATCTACAAATAATACTGTGCTGCCACAAAGTGAGTTGTAAAATCAATACTTTTAAGGGTATCAGTATTGAATCTAATAGTAATATTATGAGTATTATTTTCGATCAAATAAGCTAAAAGAAAACATTTTTAAACAGTATATATGATTTTCAATAGTAAATATGATTCAACTCTCCCAGAAAGACAATCTTACTTCAGTTTCTCCAGTTTACAATTAGGATTTCCCAGTCCAGAAGAAAGCAGCTTCACTCCTGAATCCAGCAGATAATTCCAACTAAGGTCCAGCTCTCTCAGAAGGGAAGTACGTGAACTGATCACTGAAGTCAGAGCTTCACAACTTCTATTAGTCAGTTTACAACTGTTAAGTCTGGAAGGAGTAAAACACAATATAGAACTCTAATTCGAAAAAAGAGACCCTGTCTAGAATGTTAATCGATAAAACAGAATGCAATGACGTGCAAAGCATTAAAAAAAATACATAACAATCCAATATGTTATCTAATGTCTATATCTAATGTTATAACCAATAAATTGTATAAATTTTTGGAAAATTTGTGCCTATTTTTGGGAGCACAACATCCTTACAATCCTATAAATACTGAGTTAAAATGCTTATGGGATTAATTCAAAGATTTAAATTGTACAACTCAATCTACAACAGAGAACCAGAGCAATTTAGAGCACTGCAACGTGGTGAAAAAAAAGAGTGACTAAATTTACACTTTACAGGATTAAAGGGTGTTACGCTCCCTCTCCAACCAGACATGACATTTTATTGTAGACGTCAGGAAAACACATAACATTGTTTGATATCTGGTCTATGAAGCACTGGAGATCAGTGGAGAAATTTTAAATCTCCATAGGTTAGTAGGGCCTGACGTGCCCTTTCCAACAAGTCCTGGATCTCATTACTAGACTTTATGTTGTCAGTGTCATAATCAAGCTTGCATTGGTTTCATTGATGTACACTTTAAGCCCTGATCAGTTTCCTTCAAAATGCATATTGATCTGGTCTACTCACTGAGCGCTTCTGCTTGCCTTAACCACTAGAAGGAGCTTCAGAAGAACCTGCTCCTCTGAACGGTTGTGTGCTCCAGTGCATGAACTCAAATCAAAATCTTTCAGATCTGACGTCAGAAGTACAAACACAACAGCGGACCACTGTGAAGAAGAGAGCGTGGTTCGTTTTATCTCTCCAGAACTCAAGTAATTCTGAATTTCATCCTGTAGGGAATGGTCATTCAGTTCAGTCAGGCAGTGAAACAGATTGATGGATTTCTCTACGGGGGGATTTCCTTGGATCTGCTTCTTGATGTAAGCTGTTGTTTCCTCAGTGTTGTAGATGCTACTTTCTGTCTGTGTTAGAATGCCTTGCAAGAGGTTGGATTCGAGCGAGAGGCCCAGAAGGAAACGGAGGAAAAGATCCAGATGTCCGTGCCTATCATTTAAGGCCTTGTCGATGGCACATTTATGTAAACCTGACATTGGGAGTTCCCTCTGTGTTGATAGTCCAGGTAGGCAACTCTGGTCAAGTATGTTATTGTTGTGCTTCACAAAGGTTAAATGCACGTACAGAGCTGCCAGATACTCCTGAATGCTCAGATGAACAAAGTAGTATACTTTCTTCTGGCACAGCCCATCCTCCACCTTGAATAACTTTGTGTACACTTCTAACAGCATGTTGACTTCATTGACATCAATGCCACTGTCCCTCAGGTCTTCCTCATAGAAAATCAGATTTTGTTTCATCAGCTGGTCAAAGGCCAGTTTTCCCAGTTTAAGAAGCATGTCATCGTTCATCTTCTGCTTGGTCTGGAAGACTAAGAAGTGTGTGTACATCTGAGTCAGAGTCTTGGGAATCTCTTGTTCTTGAATCGTTCTCTCGAGCACAGTGGCTGATATCCAGCAGAACAGTGGTATGTGGCACATGACATGGAGAGTCTTGGTCTTCTTAATGTGGCTTATGATTTTACTGGCCAATTCCTGATCACTGATCTTCTTCTTGAAGTACTCCTCCTTCTGTGGTTCTTTGAACCCTCTTACTTCTGTCACTCTGTCAATATACTGTGATGGGATTTGATGAGCTGAGGCTGGTCGGGAGGTTATCCAGATGAGAGAAGAAGGCAGCAGATTACTCATAATGAGGTTAGTGAGCAGCACATCCACTGAGGCTGATTCTGTCACGTCAGAGAGTTTCACGTTGTTCTGGAAATCCAGAGGAAAGCAACACTCATCCAAGCCATCGAAAATGAAGATAATCTTATAGCTACTGATGGAAATTTCCAGTTCTTTCGTGACTGCAAAAAACCTATCAAGAAGAGCCATCAGGCTGAGCTTTTCATCCTTCAGCAAGTTCAGCTCTCTGAAAGGAAGTGGAAATATGAGGTGGACATCTCTATTGGCTTAATTTTCCGTCCAATCCAGAATAAACTTTTGGACAGAGACTGTTTTTCCAATGCCGGCGACTCCCTTTGTCAAAACAGTTCTGATGGGTGTGTCTTGTCCAGGTGAGGGTTTAAATATGTCGTTGCATTTGATTTCCATGTCATCTGTTGCTGGTATCCTGGACTTTGCCTCAATCTGTCTGAACTCATGTTCAGTGATGATCTCATCACTACCGTTCTCTGTGATGTAGAGATCTGTGAATATCTTACTGAGAAGGGTCTGGGTGAAGTCATTTGCTGGTCCTTCACACCAACGCTGAGATTTCAGTTTCAGGTTTGACTTGATTTTTTCCAGAACTTCCACAGCACAACTGGGTTCTTCTCTATGAAAACAGAAAGACAAACAAGTTAAAATGTATTGTTTTTATCATTATTAATCATAAAAGAAAATATGTGTTTTTAGATTTACCCTCTGTCTTCAATTTCTGTTGTTTCAGTATTTCCATTTTTCTCCTCTGGTTGTATGGCAAGTCTTTGTAGACTTTGTTGTAGGTTGCTAAAAGACATTTCTTCATTATGCACAAACTCTGGATACTGCCTGAATTATTCCACCTAAATTACTCAGAAATAATTACTGCCCTGTTCGTTTTTTCTGTATATCTGTACAGAGAGCTCAGATGTCTTCATCAAAAATATATTTTTTTGCATGTTTAATGATTTTTTTCTTTATTCAGGTTTGTAAAAACTTATGTAAAAACAAGATAACTGGAATGATTATTATTTGGCTTTTTAGGTACAGTAATGTGCAAAACTTTAATTTCCAGTTGAGAATAAGAAAACAAACACTTATTGAATAGAAGTCTAAACTAAATATCAGATGTTTCAGTATTTAGTATGTCCACACTTTACTGTTATTAAAGCTTTCATTTTTTTCAGGAGACCAACTTTTCTCAAGTTTCTCAAATAAATCTCTGGCCACACCTCCAAAGCACAGTCTTAGTTGGTTGGTTGTCCTTGCTGTTTAATCCAAAATGCAAATTTAGATTAATCAGTCTAGAATCCTTTCCACAACGTTGATATCAGGAACTTAGCAAGTTTATGGCTCAGCAATTCCTGGGTTTTTACGACAGCCCAACCTCCCAAGGAAACCTGCCCCAAGCCCAGGAGGCCCATAAGACTTGGCCAGTTGACCATGGAGGCAATAACTGAAGCAACTTCAGGAGCTGTATGAAACACTGTAATCGCGTCTTTTTTAATTATGAGAAGTTTCATAGTTTTAAAGTTTTTAGACATGAAATGTAGATGAACAGATCAGCCAATTACACACGGTGTATCTCAGCCATTCTTCATTGGTTCATATACAGACCCTCCCCAGAGTAAGATGCAAGCCAAAGCAGAACGACCTCTGGCTTTGAGTAATGGGAGAGTCCTGAATATAATTTTGACTAAATACTGGGATAAAAGTTATTGACTACTGGTGGTGATGGTTACCGATGCCCATTAACATTAAACAATGACTAAGCTTTTTCAGTATTTTAAACTTACTAGCATAATTACGGCAGCTTGGACTCTTGCATAGTTTATGCACCTTTAACTCAGTCTCAGAGCACAGTGGCCTCTTCTTAACAAACCATATTCACTTCTTGCACAGGTGCAACAAACACAATGCTGCTCGGCAGGACAAGTCTTGACGCTCCAGGACCTGGATATAGGACGGGCCTATGCCGAAGACTCCAGAAGTTTCAAATAAGTTATATATATTCTATATATTCTTTAATCATGCCCAGAATCAAAATGATTTTACTTCGATCCTGCCTTCTGAGCCTCTCTGGCAGAAAGATTGATGGCTGATATGAGAGTCCGGTTTAAAAATCAGTAAATACAGCTAAAAGAAGTCAGATAAAATTATTTTACTGATGTTACTGATTTGTTTCAGTAATGTATAAGTAAAAAGCTCTTTGCGCCCAAGCTGGTTTGTCTGTGTGCACAGGCTCTCAGTCAGAGTGGACAAACTAAATGTTGACAGATGCTTTTTTATGTTTCATCCCTCTGAAAAATAATAAACTGTACTTAAAGTTTGTCTGAAAATAAAATAAACAAATAAGGTGGTCTCAGACTTTTGTACTAGTGTAATTTTATCTCTGAAACAAAATCATTGTA
This sequence comes from Megaleporinus macrocephalus, assembly GCA_021613375.1. Lineage (NCBI taxonomy): Eukaryota > Metazoa > Chordata > Actinopteri > Characiformes > Anostomidae > Megaleporinus > Megaleporinus macrocephalus. The sequence continues at coordinate 38,926,572 of CM038709.1, read as the reverse complement.
GCAATAAAGACAGAACTGCTGGTGTTTATATATTGTTATGTGTTTCATTCAGTATCAAGACTTCAGGCTGGTGCAGATTAAACATAAAAGGCAGTGAACAATATTTAAAAAAGGAAATAAGAGGAAGAGGAAATAATTATGAAATGTAATAGACATGGCCAAATACTGTGTAAAAAGTGTTTTACCTGTGTTGAGAGAGAGAGTCTTGATCTTTAAAATTCTGGCGTTGGTCTAGAGATTTCACTGACTCACATCTTTCTGGTGACACTAAAGGACTTTAAAATAGTACATGTACATACATCATGAGTACTTCTGTGGTGAAACATTTGAAAACTGATTTTGTTACCCAAAGCAGTTTATATTAAAGCATCTTGAATGTACCATATCATTAATCCCATATTAATTTTATTAACTATTTTATCCTAGTATTCTATATATTGTTGTCTTTATATTCTTTCTTTGTTTAATAAATGTGGAGAGAAAATGATTTTCGTGAGACTTTTTGTATATAAAATGCAAGGTTTGCTGGTGCAGATTAAATACACAACACAGTAAATAATATAAAGAAAAGGGATATTTGTGTGAAACTCTAATCTAACAGACATGGTGTAATACTGAGAAAATGCATTACCTGTGTTGAGCGAGAGAGCGTTGGTCTTTAAAATTTGTATGTTTCTCTTGAGACCAATCACTCTGTAGAGATTCCACTGATTGTGATCTCTCTGGAGGCACTGAAGGACTTTAAAATAGTATATGTACATACATCATTAGTACTTCAAGGGTGAGTCATGAAAACTGACTTATGTATTCCATAACAGTTTATAGTAAAGCGTTGTTTAAATGTCATTTCATTAATCTAATATTCATTAAATTAATGTATTTTAATTTCTGTATATTGTTTTCTTCATATTCTTTGTTTGTTTAATAAATGTGGAGAGAAATTTTTTTTATGAAACTTCCAAATTTCAGTCTTAGGAACTGGTTGCTTTTTCTGCTAATCCTAATTATAGGTTTAGATTCATCAGTATAAAAAACTGCAGATCTCAGATATCAGTTTCTACTACACATGTTCTTCTTTGTCTGAATATCCTGTTTCTGGAAAGTTTGGGACAATAAAGATAATAATCTATGATTTATGAATTCTCATGAACCTTTGTTTAACCGAACATAGTACAAACATGTGCCTTCTAGCATTTTTGACTAATCAACTTCATTGTATTTTATACATTTTTATACAAATTGATTTCTGCAACATACAACAATGAATGATGAAGTTACTGTTACTTTTACTGTTTAGAGACATTCCACAATTAGCAGGTGATTTGGTAACAGGTGAGGGGTCATTATTGGGTATAAAAGGAGCTCCAAAAAAGTCTCAGATGGGTCAAGATGTGTCATGACTCACCACTTTTTAATGGTAAACTTGGTGGGAGAGTCATAAAACAGTTTAAAATGAACATTTCTTAATGCATTGTATGTCTTTTACATCTACTGTCCGTAATATTCTAGGATGATGCAGAGAATCTCTAGAAATCTCAGTCCTTGTAGGATGAGGCCTGAAACCACTGTTGAATGTGGTTCAAGCAGTCAGATGGCACAGCATGAGAAATGAGTCATACTGCCATGTTAAAGGTAGGCTCAGGAGAACTTCAGAAGATTCTCATCACTTAACACATTAAATCCGTGTGATACAAATTGTGGAGTATGGCATAATACTGTGAAAATGTATTACCTGTGTTGAGAGAGAGAGTCTTGAACTTTCAAATTCAGGTGTTCATCTTGAGGCCAATCACTCTGTAGGGATTCCACTGATTTGCATCTCTCTGGAGGTGCTGAAGAACTTTAAATAAAATAATATATGTACATACATCATGAGTTTTACAGTGGTTACTAGGGAGGATCTCTCCAGTTGCACCAAAGAACCTCAGAATAAAACTGGACTACACTGTTGAAAAATTCTGATGCTAATATTGATACACACTGATAAAATATAGAAATATAGACTGTATTGCTGGTCCACCTTGTAAGATGCGTGCAGTGGAAAGAACACATAGAACAACAAAACCAATCAGTAAAGCACAGAAAAACAAATAAAGACAGCAGCAGGAAAGCCTTGACAGAAGAGTGTGTTTAAGGTAAGGGCTTTATGATTAGCCCTTTCCTATGGTCGCTGAAGCTATTTTCTGGATCTTTTCGATCTTGCCTGTATTCACTGCTCCAAATGTTCATCCTCCCTCAAGATCTACCTAGCAGCCATCAACTTCTTCCATACACTCATTCATGGTTCACCCCTTCAGTCATCCTCCCACCATCAGGTCACACTGCTACTCAGAGGTATTATAAGGAATCAACCAGCCTTCCAGCCTCGGTGCCTGCCCCTTAGCTCCTACATCTTAGTCTGTTGTCTTTCCAGCCTGCACAAGCAACGAAGCCACCTAGAACTCCAGCCCAAGCCTTCTGAGTTCGGCCACCCTGGCTCATTTCCAGGCATGGTCCATGCTAGCAAAGTGAAGTTACCACATAACTTAGTTTTGGGAGCTGGACCATGCCCTGATTACCGCCTATATGTACCCCCATTCTCACTCCATTCCTTTGATTAACAAACCAAACAACACTGCACCCACCACCTCCCCTTCCCCTCCCCATTTTTCATTCTCATCCCAAAGACCGGGGGGTTCATGGTCATGCACAAGCATTAAAGCCAACTATAATTCCAGTCCAAGCCTTCTGAGTTCGCCCCCCTTGGCTCATTTCTGAGCGTGGTCCATGTCAGCAAACTTTGCAATATGTAGCCTTTTGGTCTGTGGGCACAAGTTCTTTTGCATCTCCAGTCTCACTTTCTTTATCTTTCTCCTGGTTGTTAACTAACTGACTGCTATGCTACCTGTCTAGTGAACAAGTTGTACCCTGTATGCTGCTTGCCGGTGCCATTCCAAACAGTGCTCTGCAGCGCTTCCACCGTTTTTCAGCTATGCTATGGTATAGTGGTATGTGAAAAGATTTACATTGCTGTGCCTGATTCACTCAACACACACTAAAAACCACCACCACGTCAGTGTCACTGCAGTACTGAAAATTATTTACCCGCCCCCGAAATAGTACCTTCTCTGTGGTGGCCCTTTAGGGGTCCTTATCATTAAAGAACAGGGTAAAAGGGGGCTAAGTGTACAGACAAAACAGATGAACTACAGTCTCTAAGTGTAGAACTATCAAGTGCACCTATATGGTAAGTGGAGCTGATGAAATATTCTCATGAAGGAATAACAATAAAAGAGCCCTAACATATCTAACCTGCAAGCTAACCTGGCTAACCTGACTAGAAATTGTTGCCTTGTTTTAATATTAATTTATAAATATAATATACAATATTTAAATTTTAATATTTTTTGCATGCAAAATGAGGAATATGAGATGTAAACAGATTTACTTACACATACTCTCGGTCCTCAGTTTTAGAAAAACTCTTGTTTGTCTCCTCAGATTCCTCAGAGTGACTCATCTTGCTCATCTGGTTCTTCACAATCTGCCAGCGGGCACACCTTTTTTATTTTCTTTACAGTGTACTTTCTTTTTCAGAGAAAGAGCATCTCTGGAGAACATCTAAAAACACAATAACATCACAATCATCACAAACATACCTCATATTTCTCCTCACACAATACGACTTGAACGATTAATATTAATACAGCAGCACACACAAACACTCACCAACACAACAACAAACACTGCAAGCAATTACAGGTTTTCTACTGCACAGCATCTGGATCTCCAAAGTGAGAACTTTACAAGACAACAACCTTCCTTACTATTCAAGTAAAACAACAGAAAGACATGTTTTAAATCAGCTTTTGAGTATTTTTTTTGGCTGGTTCAATCATCATGAAATCTTGACCCACTATACAGGACTGTAGAATTTATATTACATAGAAAACTAAAAATCACAAAAAATAGAGATACTTTTACTTAAAAAACAGCACTGACATTCTGTTAATGCTACTGTATATTTTATTATGTATACTTACAATTTTAGCTCCATGTCGAGAGCAGTGTGTTCAGCATCACATTCTGGAACTTGCTTTCGCTTTAATGTGAGATGTGTTGTTTTAACTTAAGAAGTATGCAACTAAATAGCTCTGTGTTTTTGTGCCTTTTGTTTGTTTAAATAACAGGTCCTACCTGTTCCAAGAAGCGCTTCATGTTAATATATTATTTGTATCAAGTATTATAATATTTTTTATAATACTTTTTTACCTTAACATCAGTTTATGTGGTATATTATATGGTATATTTTGACAGAGAGCCTACACCCTGCAGGTTAGAGTGCAGAGACCTCACCCTGATCATTACCTGCTCAGTTAGGCATGAAGTTAGGTATAGCAGCGATATGGGCATTGACAGGCCAGACAGCATCATCATGTAGCGTTATATGTCTGTTATGCTGGATGTGTAATGATCCTTTAACTGGACTGAATTTTATTGTTGATGTGGAAGTTTTGAGGCTTGACCAGAGTTTGTAAAACCTAACCTACTGACTTCAATTAGTCAAACATATAGCACAAAATTATTATAACATGTAAAAAGTTTGATAAGCAGATGTTGATTGTTTTTTATTAATTCATTGTAATGTTTTGAGGATTTCTTGTCCACAGAAATGCAATAAAGACCAAACGTCTCAGTTAAATTGGTACCAATGTACATACTATCAGTGAATGCATCCACTAATCCATCCATTTGTTCCTTAATTCTAATAGAAGTTAACCTCTATTAACCTCTGGAGAGATGAAGAGCAGGATGCATTATTTCATGACGAATGGACCAATGGAAATGCTCAATGACTGACAATATAAAACCACTGCATTTCTTTATTGTTTCTGCTGGGAAACTGATTGAATGTTATACAGCGTGCTTTGAAAATAGACACGATTAATATTTTTGCACTTATGGTGTGCATTATTTCCACGTGACACGCACAAACGCCCCAAAGAACCCCAATTATCCAGAAAACAGGCACATTGGAAAGTACTATCCTCTCCCTCCGTCATCTGTAGATCATTTCAAGCCTGGAGATTATCACAACTACGGGACGTAGGCTTACACGACGAATGGATCTTAAGACTGACGCTGTTCAACAATATGGGTGTGTAAGAAACCAGCGAGAGGAGTTCAAGAGCCTCCGTGTATGTGAAGGTAAACCAGGTAAGCTCAGTTACTGAGCCTGCTTTAGCTGATGTTAGCTAACATTAGCTTCAGTTGTTTAGTTCTGTGACTCAAGTTATGCTAAGCTAACATAGCTGAATTGTGAAGATTTATAGAGTCGTATGAGAGCGAGTTCCACTTTGATCATATTTACTACAATAACTGTATCTCTATATCTGAGTTTAGCTGGTTGCTAGGCTGTTGTCATGAATAATGTTGGTTATTTAGCTAGATACTGTTTACACCCAACTACCTTTGTGTGTGTGGTTTGACTAAAAGTCTCAGGACTAAGTGATAAGGTGGTCTAGTTTGCTACGTAACAGGCTCTTTTACATTGAAATTCAGAAATATAATTGGAATCTGAAGAAGCAGCACTCGCAGTTCCAGTCAGTCATAATGCTGTTCACTGTTCAGGAATTTCCATAGCAAACTCAGGGTTTTCCGTCAATTTAATTACAATCATCTATTTTAAAGCAAATTAAGCAGCAAATTTCATTTGAAGTCATGTTTATATATTTTCAATATCTAAAACAATGTGAAATCACCAGGGGTGTCCATAAATAATGCTTAGCCTTTAAAGCTTCTAATAGTGCAGCAGCATTGGTTCTCTGGTAACAAATTGACCCCAGTTTCAAATCAAATCACATTGTGGCAAATGTTGAGGTAAAGGATATCCCCAAAAAGGATTCATTGACTAAAGAAATTGATGTAGCATTGTGTAGCAACTATACATACACACAGCACTGCAGAGAAATATAGTGGATCAGCCTAACATAGGACGTACACCAAGTTGCTCCTGAACTATGTCTTCAAGAGTAAACAAGCATGTATAGTTCACTGTCCCTCTAATAACATTACACTATCATTACATGCCTGTCCCAAGAAAAACAAGTATCCCCAGAACGAGGACAGGTCAACAACCATCAACCTTCATATAAAATAATGGAAAGACATTTTTTAAAGCAGCTTTTAAGCATATTTTTTACTGGTCCAATCATCATGAAATCTTGACCCAGTATAAAGGACAACTGTAGAATTTATATTACATAGAAAACTAAAAATCACAAAAATAGAGATACTTTTACATAAAAAACAGGACTGATATTCTGTTAATGCTACTGCATATTTTATTATGTATACTTACAGTTTTAGCTCCATGTTGAGAGCGGTGTGTTCAGCGTCACATTCTGGAACTTGCTTTCGCTTTAATCTGAGATGTGTCGCTTTAACTTTAGCAGTATGTAACCAAGTAGTTCTGCCTTTCTGTGCCTTTTGTTTGGTGTTTTCATAACAAGTACAACCTGTTCCAATGAACAGACAAACACTTTCAGTCCCTATGAGCAGCCCAAGAAGCGATTCATGTTAATATATGAGTTAAATAGTTTAGTAATGGGTTTAAAGTGGCTGTATAATCCAACATGTTAAATGATTTTCCTCATATGTGATGATGAATAATCAAACTTTGGTCAGTGTGAAGTGAAACAGTGCTAAGTTAGACTATATACTTGATGCTTGTACACGTAAATTAACATCGGTTTATGTGGTATATTATGTGGTACATGTTGACAGAGAGTCGAGACACTGCAGTTTAGAGTGCAGAGACATAACCCTGATTGATAGCTGATCAGTTATGGATACCATAAAGAATAATACTAAAACTGGTCTGAATTTCAGTGTTTTTCAGGTACAACTGTATATGCAACAATCAGTCAATCAATCAATCAGTAAATTAGTTGATTAATCCATCCATCCATCTATCTAATGTGTCATTGCACTAACCTCTGCAGAAAAAGGTGTATATATAGACAAAAACCTTCTTTACTTTCAATATAAGTTCAGATCAGAATCAGAATCAGAATCAGTTACAGTAGAACAAAAGCATCTTCCCTCAGTATCTTCCCTCAAGTTCATGTAACCATAATTTATTCCAGGGGATTTTGGAGCATTTCTATTGGTCCATTCATCATAAAACTTTCACAGGATATAAATAGCAGCAGTGATGTTCAAATAATATACCAACATGATAACATTCTTAGCCTGTATGATGAACAAAGCTGGGCAAAATAAAGACTCAGTCTCAAATTTCTTCCTGCTGTCTATGGAGTGTGCACTGGATAACAGCTTTTACACACAACACAGTAAAGGTTTAAATAAAAGTTTTTTATATTAAATCATAGATGCACAATGTGAGAGGTAAGGAGCTATTTAAGATTAGGCCACTGTTGTACCTTCTTTTCTTGCCATCAAAATGAAGACCAGTTCAGAGTACAAGCTTTATTCTTGAGGATACCACGGCACAGACGTGATCTGAGAAGATCTGTGAATGGTCTAACATGGTCTGACTTAGACTGGGCAACTGCACTGTCTTATAGGCCTGTCTCCATGTTTCATCTGGCGTTATATCCTGGGTTTGGCAGGCTTCCTCTGGGAGTTCCTTGCTATTTGGGGGCTGTCAAATGCTACTTCTCATAACCTCTGTAATATTTGGTGTGATTACCATCTGATTACCACCCAATTTTAACACTGGAGCACCACAGGGAACTGTCCTCTCTCCCTTCCTCTTCACCCTCTACACCACTGATTTCAACTACTGCTCAGAGACCTGCCACCTTCAGAAGTTCTCTGATGACTCTGCACTAGTTGGATGTATCAGCAGGGGTGATGAGGATGAGTACAGGGCGACGGTGAACGACTTTGTTGCGTGGTGTGAGCTGAACCATCTGCAGCTCAACGTGACAAAGACAAAGGAGCTGGTGGTGGACCTGAGGAGGGACAAAACACAGGTGACCCCTGTTTCCATCAGGGGGGTCAGTGTGGACACTGTGGAGGACTATAAATATCTGGGCGTGCACATTGACAATAAACTGGACTGGGCTAAGGACACTGACGCCCTCTACAAGAAGGGCCAAAGTCGTCTCTATTTTCTGAGGCGTCTGAGGTCCTTCAACATCTGCAGGACTATGCTGAGGATCTTTTATGAGTCTGTAGTTTCCAGTGCCATCCTATATGCTGTTGCATGCTGGGGCAGCAGGCTGAGGGTGGCAGACGCCAACAGACTTGATAAACTGATCCGCAGAGCCAGTGATGTTGTGGGTGTGGAGCTGGACTCGCTGACGGCAGTGTCTGAGAGCAGGACGCTGTCTAAGCTGCAGGCCATCATGGATAATGGCTCCCACCCTCTTTATCACACAGTGATGAGACGCAGGAGCACATTCAGTGCAAGACTCTTTCAGCCAACATGTACTACAGAACGCCACAGGAGGTCATTCAGACTTTATAACTCCTCCTTTAACGTACAACACCTTTCACATGTACAGTGATACCAGTAGAACTATAATTTAATTATGTATGTAAGAACTCAAATGTGCAATAACTTCTTACTTCTAAACTCTTACTGCTGTATACAGTATATCTATACTTATTACTATAGACACAGTCAGTTTACATTTTATTCTTCTATTGTAATATATGACTTATATATGTGTACATACTACAAATTTCTTTTATGTTGTAAATTATTATTAGAGTGTATATTCTTCTTCTGCTACTGTAAAAACTGCAATTTCCCCCTGGGATCAATAAAGTATTTCTGATTCTGATTCTGAATTATTACAACGATGTTGTCACAAAGCATTTTAACAGGAGTTTAAAAACAGACAGTTACAACATATATCCCCCAGTGAGCAAGCCAGAGACAACAGTGGCAAGGAAAAACTCCCTCGGACTGGAGGAACCTCCTCCGGGCAAACAGGATTTACAATTTTATGAGCTAAATACCAAGGAAAAGATAGGAGAATCTCTATTTGATGTCTGGATGGCAAATCTGCACAGGTAGAGGCAGTCTCTGACTGAGTCTTTATGGAAAGTGGGAATGGCTGAAACAGTCCCATCCAATCTCAGTGCTGGTACATCTGGATGGCACAGTGGTCTAATGTGATGAGGGTATAGTGTAAACATCTCTCTTATCTCCCTGGGCTCTAGCCTAGATGAGAATAAGGCTACTTATATATTGATTTCAGGATTAAACACCCAGAGCTATTCTGCTAATATGACACTGTAAGAACATGCTTTCATGTGGATTATAGATCAGGTTGGAAGCTGTGTCAGCGTTGTGCAGAAAGTGTGAATGAATGAACCCCCCTGTGGGCAGTTGTTTCCATTAAAAAGAGAAGCATGAGGGGCAGCCATAACATTAAAACCACCTCCTTGTTTCTACAGTGTCTGTACATTTATCAGCTCCACTTACCGTATAGGAACACCTTGTAGTTCTACATTTACAGACTGTAGTTCATGTGTACTCTGTTCTTCAGTGGTCAGGACCCCCACAGGACCTCTGCACAAAAGGTATTATTTGGGTGGTGGGTTATTTTCAGCACTGCAGTGACACTGACAGTGTGTGTTGTCCTGGTATGAGTGGATCAGTCACAGCAGCGCTGCTGGAGTTCTTAAACAGCTCAGTGTCACTGCTGGACATAGAATATTCTACCAACCAAAAATATTCAGTCAGCAGTGTCCTGTGGGCAGCTGCCTGTGACCACCGTTGAAGGACTACAGGATGACCAACACAAACTGTGCAGCAACAGATGAGCTGTCATCTTTACAATAGCATTCTACTGACCTGAGCAAGTCACTCCTATGCTGACTGGAACTGAAGTTATGCAAATAAGAACTTGTAACTGGAAAGAACCAGGAGTTACAGAAGCAAATAAATGAGACCGGCAGGTAAAATGTTTGTTTAACGTACATTTATTGCTGTTGGTATAAAATACAATTATAAAAAAAAGGAATATAACCTACATCACCCTAAAAGATTAAGAGAAGTGCAGTTTTTACATTTACAGTTACTAATAATAGTTCAGCGATATTTGAGTGTAGTTTTGCCATACGCTTTGAAGTATTCAATAAATTTACATTCATGGTCAGTCAGTTTGGTCACTGTGAGTAAATAGAAACATGTCATTTGCATATTACAGTGATGTAGAGTGACTTCATGTATTCACACATTATTGAAGACGATCAGATAGTCTGGGTAAGCCCCCGCGTCACAGAACACCACAAAGATGAATGGATTCTGCAGATCATTCACAGCGCAATCATATAGACCAGCTTGGGGATTGTATGGGTCCAAAGGGTCCGGCTCCTTCATTCCTCTACGTCCTTTACATGGCAATCCGGTCACAACTCTGGCTCTGTAGATGTACTTTAATCCCTTCTCATCTGGGCTTGAGTAATGGTCGTGGCAGGAGTACCAGGCATCTTTGGCAAAGTAGGTGCCCTCACCATGAACGACAGCTTAAAAGACATGAAAGTTGGGTTGAACATATCTTGGAACTATCAGTGCAAACAGTTATCACTGCTAGAGTTAATGAAGCCCTGTTATATCCTGATGAGCATCCTAGTCAATGCCAGAGAGGGTAATTGTGAGAGTTTGGTGAAGTTTTGGGATGGTTAGCTCTAATGTATAAGCTCCTGCCTATGGGCAAAAGAACACCTAAACTATAAATGCTACATCCAAGTTTATATTTGTAATAATTAGGCATTAAACCAATGGCTCCAGCTTCTATTGATACACCCTAGGCTTGCTGCCATTACTGAGATAGAGATTAGATAAAGTTTTTATTCTCATTTCCTGCTCCTTTTTTTTAATGATTTAGGAGCTGCGATCAGATGCTTGGATGGATGCCGTCATGCCAGCTGATGCCCCATTTAAGGCGGAATGGAAATTCAGTTAAGAAGCTAACCTCGAGAATATTTAGCACAATGATGTGAATTTGGCCACAGCATCCAATCTAGTACTGGTTGACACAACAGACAACTTTACAGAGTGTATTACTTTATTATTAGAGCACTGCATACAGTTTACATAAAGTTATGAACAGATGCTACCCCTATGTCATGTTCTACTCCTCCTAAACTTGCAAAATAAAAGTTTGCAATCCAAAAATGGCAAAATACAAGTTGTTGTGTTTGGTATTTTGTGAATTTTACAAAGAGGGCTCTTTGAATACAAAAGCTGACACAGTTCTTATAAAGATTTCAAAGCAAAAATCAAGCTTAACTTCAATGCATCGAGTCATTAGAGGTAAGACACGGACCATACACATGTTTCATATCTGCCATTAATTAAGTTTTAGTTTTATATTTGCTGTTTTATTTTTCTTTGTACTGCTAAGCTGTCCCATTTGTACATCTCAGCTGATCAGCTTTACAGTAAAGGCACTGCAGTGTTTATGTAAATCCAGCTTTCTGATTTGCTGCTTTTATCTTGTATCAGTGTTGAAATATCAGAATATGTAAGGCACTCACTGTCCCGCAGTCCCTTGCTTGATGCAATGCCTTCCATTTTTATGTGTGTGTGTCTGTAGTGTTGGGATGGTGTGCATCATGCAACTCCTGATATGAAAACAAGTCCCACTCGAGCCCCTGATACTTTTTATGGATATTACTTCTTGGACACATCGCTTGCTCTCTGTACATCTGAAATAGGACATACCGTTTCTTCCACAGAAGCTCCTGTTGAAGCCATTGTTGTTGATTTTCTGGCAGATTTCTTTAGAGGTGCCATGATAGAGAAATTGCTCATTGTTCTGGTTGGGGTATTTCTTATCCACCCCCTGCTTCAGCACAGAGTATGCCTGCCACTGGCCTTTATTCTGAATTCTGCGAATCTGAAATAATAGAAAACATAATGCAAGTGATTTATCACAAACACTTGGAAACAATTTTACCTCAAACTGAAGTGAGCTTGTGATAAAGGGATTAACAATTGGCTTCAGTTCCAGAGATTCAAGAAGGTAACCTGTCTTCTTATGTATCATTACTCAGGTAGAAGTATAGATACTAGGGTTTAAAAATACTTCTGTAGAAGTTGAAGTATCAACTCAAGCTTATTACTCCAGTATAAGTATAAAAGTACTGCTTTCAAAATTACTTAAAGTATAAAGTAAAAGTAATGTAAGGGAAATAAAATGGCATTAAGGACAAAAGCTTAGGCTGCACCACAGGGGTCTATAGTGCACTAGCCCACCTCCCCAAAAACCCCATTCTTCTAAAACCATAATGACTATAATGTTATATTATATAACATTATATATATATTAAGATGTTAGTGTTGATAAATTTGGGATGCGCTAGGCTTCCTGTTTTAGCTGCATATACGCCCATTGAAACTGAATGTAGTTTAGTACAATGTAAATATATTAAAGAAGCATATCTGTGTACTACTGAGCATTAACATGTGTTTGATGGAGCAGAAGATATGATGTCTAGTGATGTCTGTAAGTATTGTAATGGAGCACAAAGTCAAACTTCAAAGGCATGTTATCAATAATCTTTACTGGAATGTAAATGTATGTGAAAGAAAACAAGCTGAAATGAAATAGGAGTAACGAGGCTAGTTTTAAAATGTAAGGAGTAGAAAGTACTGATAATGGAGTGTAAATGTAAGTAGTAGAAAGTACTGATAATGGAGTGTAACTGTAAGTAGTAGAAAGTGCTGATTATGGAGTGTAAATGTAAGGAGTAGAAAGTACTGATAATGGAGTGTAAATGTAAGGAGTAGAAGTAAAAAGTCAGCTGAAAAATAATTACTTCAGTAAAGTAACTGGAAAATAACCAAAATTAAGATAAGAGTAAGATAAAAAGTAAGATAAATTATTTGTACTTCATTACTTGACACCTCTGTGTAAATTTAATGGGTCAATATTTAGTCAGAGTTAATGTAACCTTTAAAACTTTAGCTCTGCCACTTACAGACAGTGTTACGACCCGGTCTAGGTCAGGCCGCAACACATCTAATGAAAAATGGGAAATTGTTAAAGTGACAGACAAGACAAGTTTACTCAGTTTACAAAAGTGTAACGTGGCTTATTTTCAGGTGAACCAGATAATGACCTCAAGAGTGACCCAGGCCAAAACAAACAAACCCCACACTAACTATTTGACAGAAACTGACTAACCTACAACAAAAGACAAGACAAAGACACAGTGCTAGCCTCACTCGCTAGCTACTCAAAACACAGACAAAAACCCACTCCCCAAACAAAATGGCAGTCACTCTCTACAACCGGTTCTATTTACAATTATACAATATATACAAACAGCAATCAAAACAAAAGGGGCAGGCAAAAGATCAAAAGTCAAAGATTTAGCAGGGTCGATAACAAGCAGAGCAAACAGAGTATTCAACAACAAGTCACAATCTGAATGAGGTCTTCCTAAGGGGTGTGAGAAGCCGGCGCCTCTTTTAAAGGGGAGGAGGAGCCAAACTATGGAACGGATTCTGGAGTGAAGCAAACAGGAATACCGGACAGGACTATAAACAGTGGACAGAAACATCGAAAGAACACACAAACACACAAGAAAATCCATGCCCATAACAACAGGTAACAAATTAATGAAAATAAAGGCACCACACAGAACCCAGGAACCCAGCAGAGCTTTAACCTTTAACCTTGACTGTACAAGACACTGAACCACTGGCTTTACTTAACAACGCTTGAGGAGTTTTTGTTAAATGCTCATGCTCACAGTCATATGCAGTGAATATACTATATTGTAAAACTTTATTTATTGAGTAACTAGATAATATATTAGGGCTTGCTATATGTTGTAATAAAACGGAACTACATAAAAAATCTATTTATTAAATTATAGCAACAGATAAACAAGTAGCTGGATATAATAAAAGCCTGAATAAATAAATAAATAAATAAATAAATAAATAAATAATACAATTACATACAAAAACCATAAAAACATGGATGACACATGACTGCTAAACCATTTTTTTAATGATTGAACTTGAATTAAGAAAATTATTTTCCAATGATTTTCAACAGAGGCAGGTTTCATGTGTTTTCTTACCTGCACAACCTGAACAGGATCTACATCCTGGTGCTGACTGGAGCTCAGAAAAGCTGTCTCTACTTTCTTGTACTCTTCTGAATCTGGAGTGAGCAGAATTACTTCCAAGTCCCGTCCTTCCATTTTAGTCCATGTTGGTGGCGGCGGAATAATAGCTGGAGGAACAGAGTTGCAGATGTTTAGTACAGCAGATCTGATCAGAAATAAAGTATAGCTGTCCTGAGGGATTCATTTCATGAACAAGTCCAGTGACATCCCTCCACTGGCCAACCTGCACTGCACAGAGGCCTTCAGGAGTCTAATCAGAGAATAAGGGTCTTGCACTAGGACCTGAACGGTATTAAATGTTGTTGCTTTTCAAGGGCCTGATATCTGACAATGACAGCTAAAATTATTTTAGATTTATATTAAGTTATGTTTATGTTTGTTTAGTTAAACAGTATTTTACTATTAAACATTGTAAACTCAATTAAACTGCAACTCAGTATTAACTAGAAAAGTGAAACGCAGGATGGTTGCGCAGCTTAAGTAGTGCAAGGAACAAGGGATGAATAAACGACAAGTACAGGAGTGCAGGACAGTGTGTTTGAGGACCTGCCCTGAGTGAGTACATGCAGTTTGGTGGCTGTAAGTTTACCGAAACCATATTTGAGTGCGCTTGAAAATGAATGGGACTCCATAGGGGGGAAAAGGAGGGCTGGGAAAAAACGACAAACAGACGAGTGTCGATCAAACCAACACTGCAGTCATGGTCGGGCGTCTGCCCTGAGTCAGTGTATGTGACATGGGGTCTGTTGGTCGAGCAGAAGTTCAGTTGATTGACATGAATATTTCTATCCTATTCATTCTCTATGGGAAAAAATTTGGGAAAATTTTGTTGTTTACTGGAATCTGTGCATATAATCAAAAAGCACCGGACAATCTGGAGTTGGAGCGGCATTGATATTTTGAAAGCTGCGGGATGAGTTACATGGCGAAGGTCTGGCAGAAAGCAAAAAACAAATAACACTTCGCAATTCGCAACGTGCAACTTGCAACCATAACAATACAACTATTGTAGAACCAGGGATGGAGCTACAGAGATAAAAAAACGTCTGCATAATTAAGTAGACAACATGTAAACAAAATAATTGTGAGTGGTTTGGTGTGAAATGCCTTTGTCTCATCAGTCCACAAAATTTTTTCCCAAAAAGTCTGGGGAATATCAAGACGTTTTTGGCAAATGTGAGATGGGCCTTTTTTTTTTTTTTTTATTATTATTTTTTTTATTTTTATTTTTAAAATATTTTTATTTTATCTCCCATGAATACCATTTTGGCCCAGTCTCTTTCTGAGGCAAGTGAGGCCTGCAGTGCTTTAGATGTTGTTCAGGGTTCTTTTGTGACCTTCTCGATAAGTCGTCGATGTACTCTTGGAGTAATTTTGGTAGGCTGGCCACTCCTGGGAAGGTTCATTTTCTGTATTTGTGGATAATAGCTCTCACTGTGGTTCACTGGAGCCCCAAAACCTTAGAAATGGCTTTGTAGTCTTTTTATGTCAATGACTGTTTCTCATCTGCTCTTGGATTTCTTTAGATAGGGGCATATTGTTTTGCTGTTTGAGATCTTTTGGCCTACATCATGTTGTCAGACTGGTTCTATTTAAGTGATTTCCTGATTCTACAGGTCTGGCGGTAATCAGGCCTGGGTGTGGCTAGTGAAAAAAAAAATGTGGTTAATTGAATGGGGGCAATTTCTTTTTTACATAAGGCCAGGTTGGTTTGGATAGCTTTTTTTCCTTAATAAATGAAATCACCGTTTTTGTATTCACCCAGGTTATTTTTGTCTGATACATTTGTCTGTAGCCTTTTAAGATGAAATTGGCTGTAGCTCTGCCTTTTCTGTCACTAATGCCTTTTCGCCTGATCATTGTTAGTGTATGTCTCAATAACCAGAGCCTCTTGTATCAAATCATGAAGACCTTTACCTGTGTCAGGGTCACCAATCAGGGTTCTCTTTATCTTGCAGGACATTCCCCTGCTGTTTACCCGCATCAGCTGCTTGAAATCCACTGTGTAAACCTCTCCATCCTCCTCGTAGGTAAAGTTCTGCTCTTTTCTGTGAAAGGCTAACTCCAGCTGGTAGCTAATGTTGGAGTCCAGTGGTACCCAAGTCTCTCCTTCAGCCACCTCCCAGCACAAAGTCTCACTCAGTCTACTCTTCTCACTTTCTTGGGCTTCTCTCTCCATGGCAGCCTGGATGAAGGATGAGATGTTCAAAACTGTATCTAACACATCGTCCTTCTTCCCTGAAACAGTTAGCATGTCTGAGGAAGCCACAAGTATCTGCACTTCGTTGTTCTTGCTAAGGGCGACGATGGCCTCCTTATCAGCTTCTTGAAGGTTGGCCAGGTAACTGGACTGGACGTCTCTGCTGGTGCATTCTTCAGAGATAAGGTCATCCAGGAGCTTCTTGACTTTGGCAACATCAGCAGGAGAGGTTCCGTACACCTCTACAGTCGTTACAGGGAAAGTTACTGCAGCTGTATCAGTAGCAAGACACACTGGCTGATTGGCTGGGTTTGGGTTTGTTTCTTTTGGTGGAGTAGGCCTGGGTTCTGTACAGAAGAAATAATAATATATTTTTTAATGTCTTATACGAAGCAAACTATAATTTATCAATAAAATGAATATCCAGTATAGTTTTCTGCCTCTTGTGTAAGGCTTGAGAAAAAAATATAGTTGTGAATCTGCATAGAGCAATCTAAAACTGGCACGATAAGAAAACTTCACACATTAAGACATTCAGGATCCATATGGCAACCAGAAAAAGTGCACTGCTATGCCCATGCATGAATTTGACTTGATGGTTCTTCACCCCATTCAGCAGCATCGCGGAACACTGGTCTTCAGGCCGGCAAAAACAACAGTTGGACTTGAGGTTTGGCTGACTGCAATTTCAATTTAGAGTTATATATTTTTTATATTAAAACAGATTCAAAGCATATATGTCAAGAACACATGTCTAAGATCCTCACAGCTTTCTGTGGCGTGTGCCTCTTCAGTCAGCACTGAGTGATGGTTCTACCCTGCTTCTATTTCAGTAAAAGAGCATTCGCTGAAAACACAATGTATGCCATGTCTTCTGGGATAGCGCCAACTAGGTGCCAGAAGAGGCATGGAGCTTCCACAACCTCAAAGACAAAAGTCTTTGGACAGAGGAGGAAGAAACAGTGGAAGAGGCAGCTTGAAGAGGCTCATCATGGAGCCCAGCTACAGGACAGCAAAAGAGGAAGCCCTGGTGGACAGACCATATGCTTGACTGAGGATAAAAGTTAAGGTTTCAGCATAAACAATCAGCACCCTACAAGGCACATTGGGTGGCAATAGAAGAGGAGAGTGGCTGATGCCAGAATTGCTAAGAATAGTAAAGCCATACATTGGGGAGGAGGATTGAATACTAACCCTAACCCTAGATGTCCTGAGGATAAGGACATGGCTCAGAGAGAGACCTGGGAGCACACGTGCACCCTGTGAGATGTTTGCTTTACTGGGTTGATGGATATTCCGAAACCACCAGAGACCACTGTGAGGTAACCGGACTGACTAATTTTTGAAGGAGGAGCTACATATTGGTCTGCTATGGAGAAATGGCCAAGCTGAGCAATTTGTATGGTCACTGGATGTGTCCCAAAATCCATCAAAAGTCCCCTTGTCCCCCTTTACATTGTAAAATGAAATTATTAATTTTTAACCCATTTATTAACCCATTTAGAACTTTATGGCAGCAACACATCTCAGAAAAGTTGGGACAGGGCCATGTCTATCATTATATAGCATCTACTCTTCTTTTAACAAGAGCCTGTAAATGTCTGGGAAGTGAGGAGACCAGTTGCTGGTGCTTTGGGAGAGGAATGTTGCCCCATTCTGGTCTGATGTAGGACACTAGTTGATTAACAGTCCTGGATCGTATACGCTGGATTTTTCATTTCATGATGCGCCAAATATTTTGTTGGTGAAAGGTCTGGACTGCAGGTCGGTCAGTTCAGCTCCCAGACTCTTCTTTTGTGAAACCATGCTGTTGGGATGGATGCAATCTGTAGTTTAACATTGTCTTGCTGAAATATACAAGTCCTTCCCTGTGAGAGACGCTGTCTGGATAGGAAGATATATGGTTCTAAAACCTCTGTATACTGTTCAGCATTGATAGTGTTTTTCCTGCCCGCGCCATAAGCACTAATGCAGCCCTCTTCTCTTGAGTCTGCAGGACATAGCATTCGTAGTTTCCACTGTAGAGAAGACTTATCTGATCATAGAACTGATTTCTCATTTTTAGTGAGAGATACATCTCTATTTCTCTATTTACAGCCTTTGGTCCAGAGAAGATAGCAGCGTTTCTGGATAGGTTTGACATATGGTGTCTTTTTTTGTATGATACAGCTTTAACTTGCATTTGTGGATTGCATAGTGAACTATGTTTACAGTCAATGATTTATGGAAGTGTTCCTGAACCCATGCAGTGATTTCCAGTATAGAATGCCTGTTAAACATGCCTGTTGCAATGTATACTGCCTGAGGGCCTGAGGATCATGGGCATCCAATACTGACCGTCAGTCTTCTCCCCTTGCGCACAGGTATTTCCCAGATTCTCTGAATCTTTTGATGGCATACTGTAGATGGTAGGATATCTAATGTCTTCACGATTTTTACATAGTTCTAGTTTTTCGCTGATTGGTGAACCTCGGCCCCTCTTTGCTTCTCTCTGCCTCTCTGGAATGCTCTTTTTATACCCGGTCATGTGACCTAGTTGCAAGTTACTTCTTAAAATTGCTGTTATTTATTAATACCACTTAATGTTCTAGCCTTTTGTTGCCCCTGTCCCAACTTTTTTTTAGCTGTCATCAAGTTTTAAATGAGTTAATCATTTTCAGTATGTGCTATATGTTCTACTGTGAATACAATATGGGCCTATGAGTTTTTCAAATCATTCCATTCACTTTTTATTTACATTTATTTACATTTTAAAGACCCAACTTTGTTGGAATTGGGGTTGTAAATAAAGGTGCAAAACATTTATTTAAAGCTATGACTCATTATTACGTATTATTACGAGTTACCTCTCCGTAGCTGTTCTTTGACAGCCTCCACTCCTCCCCTCTTCTCAATGAAGTCACAAATGACCTTAAATATGTTCTTATCTCTAAGCTGCGCATCACTTATGCCACACATGTCGAACAAGTTCTTCAGTTCAGGGTCCAGGTTATCCACCTGAAATCAAAAGCAGTTGATCCATGAGAAATAACATTTTCCAAACTTTACAGCTTGCAACAAGACCTTTCTAATCATAATGATCCTGGAATTATTTTGGTAGTAGTGTGCGTACGAGTAAGCATATGTGTCAAGTGTGTATAAGGTACTCACATCAAAGCCCACATGGCCAACGTGTCTGAGAAACACACAGAAAGGGATGACAGAAGTGACATTATTAGTATTGCAATAAGAAATCATGTTAGAAGTCAGGAGATGAATAAAGCTAAAAAATAAGCACATACAGCATTTTTTTCAGACTACATAACTGCTAATAGCAGAAACAATTTTGAGTCAAAATGGCCAGCAGTTATTAATTATGCAGCATTTGGTAAAAAGCATAACAACTAAACATAATTTAGTACTGTGTCCATCTTTAGCCTTTTGTACAGCTTTAATTTTAACAGATTGTATCCTTGTAAGTATATCTGTATCTCTGTATGGATATCTGTGTCTCTGTAGAGATATCAGTGTCTCTGTAAGGATGCTTGTATGTCTGTAGGATACCTATATCTCTGTAGGGAGATCTGTGTCTCTGTGAGTATAGCTGTATCTCTGTATGGATATTTGTATTTCTGTAGAGATATCTGTATCTCAGTGGGAATACCTGTATCTTTGTAGGGATATTTGTATCTCTATAGGGATATCACATTCCCTCTGTAAGTATATCTGTATGTCTGTATCTCTATCTGTTTCTCTGTAGGGATATCTGTATCTCTGTAGGAATATCTGTTTCTCTGTAGGGATATCAGTGTCTCTGTAAAGATGACTGTATCTCTGTAAGTATATCTGTATCTCTGTAGGGATACCTGTATCGCTGTTAGTATATCTGTATCTTTGTAGGAATACCTGTATCTCTGTAGGGATATCTGTTTCTCTGTAGGGATATCAGTGTCTCTGTAAAGATGCCTGTATCTCTGTAAGTATATCTGTATCTCTGTTAGTATATCTGTATCTTTGTAGGGATACCTGTATCGCTGTAAGTATATCTGTATCTCTGTTAGTATATCTGTATCTCTGTTAGTATATCTGCATCTCTGTTAGTATATCTGTATCTCTGTAGGAATATCTGTATCTCTGTAGGGATATCTGTATCTCTGTAGGAATATCTGTATCTCTGTAGGGATATCTGTATCTCTGTAAGTATATCTGCATCTCTGTTAGTATATCTGCATCTCTGTTAGTATATCTGTATCTCTGTTAGTATATCTGTATCTCTGTGAGTATATCTGTATCTCTGTGAGTATATCTGTATCTCTGTAGGAATATCTGTATCTCTGTAGGGATATCTGTATCTCTGTAGGGATACCTGGATCTCTGTAGGGATATCAGTGTCTCTGTAGGGTTATCTGTATCTCTGTAGGGATATTTGTATTTCTGTAGAGATATCTGTATCTCAGTGGGAATACCTGTATCTTTGTAGGGATATTTGTATCTCTATAGGGATATCACATTCCCTCTGTAAGTATATATGTATGTCTGTATCTCTATCTGTTTCTCTGTAGGAATACTTGTATCTCTGTAGGGATACCTGTATCACTGTAAGTATATCTGTATCTCTGTTAGTATATCTGTGTCTTTGTAGGAATACCTGTATCTCTGTAGGGATACCTGTTTCTCTGTAGGGATATCAGTGTCTCTGTAGGGATATCAGTGTCTCTGTAAAGATGCCTGTATCGCTGTAAGTATATCTGTATCTCTGTCAGTATATCTGTTTCTATTTAGGAATACCTGTATCTCTGTAGGGATATCTGTTTCTCTGTAGGGATATCAGTGTCTCTGTAGGGATATCAGTGTCTCTGTAAAGATGCCTGTATCTCTGTAAGGATATCTGTATCTCTGTAGGAATATCTGTTTCTCTGTAGGGATATCAGTGTCTCTGTAAAGATGACTGTATCTCTGTAAGTATATCTGTATCTCTGTAGGGATACCTGTATCGCTGTAAGTATATCTGTATCTTTGTAGGAATACCTGTATCTCTGTAGGGATATCTGTTTCTCTGTAGGGATATCAGTGTCTCTGTAAAGATGCCTGTATCTCTGTAAGTATATCTGTATCTCTGTTAGTATATCTGTATCTTTGTAGGGATACCTGTATCGCTGTAAGTATATCTGTATCTTTGTAGGAATACCTGTATCTCTGTAGGGATATCTGTTTCTCTGTAGGGATATCAGTGTCTCTGTAAAGATGCCTGTATCGCTGTAAGTATATCTGTATCTCTGTTAGTATATCTGTATCTTTGTAGGAATACCTGTATCTCTGTAGGGATATCTGTTTCTCTGTAGGGATATCAGTGTCTCTGTAAAGATGCCTGTATCTCTGTTAGTATATCTGTATCTCTGTTAGTATATCTGTATCTTTGTAGGGATACCTGTATCGCTGTAAGTATATCTGTATCTCTGTTAGTATATCTGTATCTTTGTAGGGATACCTGTATCGCTGTAAGTATATCTGTATCTCTGTTAGTATATCTGTATCTTTGTAGGGATACCTGTATCGCTGTAAGTATATCTGTATCTCTGTTAGTATATCTGTATCTTTGTAGTGTAGTGTAATTTTCCATATATATTTTTATATTCATACATTATATATATATATATTAAGCTGCATACAAAATCCGACGTTCATCTTTTGCTGTGCAAAGAGAATGTTTGCAGAGAGACTTAGGGTCAGAGGTTAATGTATGGTAGGTCTGGGAAACATCTGGCTTGTATTAGTAAAATCTGGTAGGGCCGTTGTTTTTCTACCACATATGGGGAATGTATTTGGGCCAAAGGTCTTGGGGCTCAGAATGGTAAATGGGGTACTTAAACACGAGGTTCGGCAAACACATTTCAGAGCGTCTTCAGATCAGGGGAAGAGAAGGCCTCTCTCTGGCATCAGAAGATTGGACGTCGGATGTCAGATAAGATGCTATACTTTTTTGTATAATAAATTCATTTACAACTAAGTTGGTATCTGCAGAATTTTTCTTTAAGCTATCAACAGCGCGTCGTCACAGAAGAAGAATAAACATCAGTAGGAATACCTGTATCTCTGTAGGGATATCTGTTTCTCTGTAGGGATATCAGTGTCTCTGTAAAGATGCCTGTATCTCTGTAAGTATATCTGTATCTCTGTTAGTATATCTGTATCTTTGTAGGAATACCTGTATCTTTGTAGGAATACCTGTATCTCTGTAGGGATATCTGTTTCTCTGTAGGGATATCATTATCTCTGTAAAGATGCCTGTATCTCTGTTAGTATATCTGTATCTCTGTGAGTATATCTGTATCTTTGTAGGAATACCTGTATCTCTGTAGGGATATCTGTTTCTCTGTAGGGATATCAGTGTCTCTGTAAAGATGCCTGTATCTCTGTAAGTATATCTGTATCTCTGTAGGAATATCTGTTTCTCTGTAGGAATATCTGTATCTCTGTAGGGATATCAGTGTCTCTGTAGGGATATCTGTATCTCTATAGGGATATCAGTGTCTCTGTAGGGATATCTGTATCTCTATAGGGATATCAGTGTCTCTGTAAAGATGACTGTATCTCTGTGGGGATACCTATATCTCTGGTAGAGATACCTACATCTCTGTAAGGATACTTATATCTCTGTAGGGATATCTGTGTCTCTGTAGGTGTTCCTGTAGGGATATTTCCACACTTCTTAGAAGTTCGTTACGATCCACATTAACCCAAAATTAATTAACGGGGAGTTCAGACAAGGCAGGTTAGATTAGTTTTAAAATGAACACGATTGCTCTGGTGGTGCTGTTGGTTACAGCGAGTAAAATGATGCCATCTGAACTCTGCCATGCATCAAAATGAATTCTGGTACTGTTTGTTTCTTTTTGGCCATTTTGACATTTAGGGGTGGTCTCTGCATCTGGACATATACACTGCATGAAAAAACAACAAAACAAAAATTCAAGAAAAAACTTACTGGAAGTTGTGGGGTCCACCAATGTCTGTTTTGCTCAGTTGTTTCTTCTTCTTCTTTTTCTTGTGTTTCTTCTTCTTGTTCTTTGTTTGTGCTATTTTGGCCAAAGTTTCTATTGTGTCATCTGATTGCACAGGATAAACAAAAATGTTATCAAAAGTTATCAAAACGTTTTGTTTAATTATATGGTTGTAACTGGAGAGTGCACTGGCAATATAATATCTCATTAAATCACAGGAGGCACATTATATCTTATAGCACCTTATAGCAGAATGTATCATATTTCTCATCTTATCACATCACATCTGCCAAATATGATTCAGCTCCGAAAGTCATGGAACATTTTATGCAGAACACAAAAAAACACTGCTGAGAGGAACCCTAGGAGCATAAAAGAAGACTCATGAAGATGATCAAAGACTCAAATAGAGAAACTCTTTTACCGAAAAGACTGAAAAGGAGAAACCCTTTTAATAACATGAAGAGAGGAACCAAGACTCAAAAAAGAAACCTTGTAATACCAAGAGGATGAGCCAGTAAGACTTCTCTTAGTTGCATATACACTATATTGCCAAAAGTATTCGCTCATCTATCCTTACACACATATGAACTTGAGTGACATCCCATTCTTTATCCATAGGGTTTAATATGATGTCGGCCCACCCTTTTCAGCTATAACAACTTCAGCTTCAAGTGTGTTTATGGAAACTTTGGGCAGTTCTTCCAGAAGCACGTTTGTGAGGTCAGACACTGATGTTGGACGAAAAGGCCTGGTTCACAGTCTCCGCTCTAATTCATCCCAAAGCTGTTCTATTGGGTTGAGGACAGGCAGGCCAGTCAAGTTCTTCCTCACTAAACTGGCTCATCTATGTTTTTATGGAACTTGCTTTATGCACAGGCTGCAGTCATGTTGGAACAGGAGCATGAAATTTCAAAATTTCCTGGTTTGCTGAAGCATTAAGAGTTCTTTTCACTGGAACATCACAGGCTGAGCCCAACTCCTGAAAAACAACCCACTCCACCAAACTTTATACTCGGCACAACACAGCCAGACAAGTATCCATAAGATTGCCAAACAAAGAAGTGTGATTTGTCACTCCAGAGAACGCGTCTCCAGTGCTCTAGAGTTCCGTTGCAACATGCTTTACACCACAGCATCTGACGCTTTGCTTGACGATTGTGCTTGGTGACGTAAGGCTTGGATGCAGCTGCTCGGCCATGGAAACCCATTTCATGAAGCTCTCTACGCTCTGTTCTTGAGCTAATCTGACGGCCACATGAAGTTTGGAGGTCTGTTGTGATTGACTTTCTAGAAAGTAGGTGACCCCTACACACTATGCGCCATTAAGTAGTGAGGAAACTTCACGACTGGACTTGTTGCACAGACGGCATCCCGGAACCACACTGGAGTTCACTGAGCTCCTGAGAGAGACCCATTCTTTCACTAATGTGTGTAGAAGCAGTCTGCATGTTTAGGTGCTTGGTTTTATACACCTGTGGCCATGAAAGTGATTGAAACACCTGAATTCAATAGTTTGGATCGATGAGTGAATACTTCAGATAATATAGTGCCTCAGCTACCAGAAACCCAGTCATCCCTAGGATGGCTTAGAATTCACAACTTCCACTTCCACAGTGTGCATTGTGTGCTGTCCTCACCTTTCCGCCTCAGCCCGTCCTTGACGGCTTCTACGCCTCCTTTCTCCTCAACGAAATCATAAATAACCTTAGATGTCTTCTTGTCTTTAAGCTGAGCATCACTGATACCACATATGTAAAACAAAGTCTTCAGTTCTGGGTCCAAGTTCTCCAGCTGAAAGGATTGCAGAGGCTGACTCAAGGATATTATTTACACAATCAAAACAAAAGAAACAGCACATTCAACAGCAAGACATTTCGCATGCATGGCTCCCAAGATGATCTTAGCTATGATTGCAAAAGAAATACATATTTCTTTGATGGACAGTTCCTCAACAGCCTTTTTCACAGAAGAAATCATGGTGTGATTTTAAGAGGCAGTGAGTTATTGTTATAGTACTCACATCAAATCCTGTCTCTGGATCCCAGAAGAGCTGATCTGCATGCCTGAACAAATACACATTATAGAGAAACATTATAAATAAGTAAAGGAAGGTGACCAGTTGGACCTGATTTTGCATTTCTGCTATGAGTTGGTTGAAGTTTACAGGCAGTAAATGCAATTTAAAATTAAAAACACATACTATATGTAAATTTGTTCTATTTTATCTTATAATTTTAAGTTATTTAAACTTTAAAAAGAAGCTGAATGAAAAGATTCTTGTTCTGCTGATTAACTCAAAATGTAAGGCCGCAGGACACTTAATTTTTTTAATTGTACAAGACTTTACATTAGATTTTTTTGGCTAATATAATAAACTCAAAATAAAGCATATTGTTGCATCTTAGTTCTCTATGATTTATTATATTTCTGGAGTTTTCTTGCGTGGGTGTAGAACCAAGACCAATACACTTGAGTTGTTAACTGAGAATCTTCAGGCAGTACAGGGCAATGAAATAACCAACACTCAACACAGCCTCAAAATCAATGGGAAGCTGTTACAGTCTATGTTGTTACGGCTGTGCTGTCGGTGTTTAGGCACTTTTGCTCGGTCAAGGAATGTTAGAGTTTTTATCTATGTGGTGAACTATGAGCTGCCTTCTTCATAAACCGAACCAAGACTACGTCCTCACCACTGCGGCTCCGGATAACTTGCAACATAACTGAACATAAAACTAGCTCAGCCAAGAGCAGCTCTATTTACAATACAAAACACAATTTAAAGTAAAATAAATGGGATTAAGCCACCTACACTACAACATTCACAGCAAACCCAAACCAAACATATGATTTGACATGGGGTGTTAAATTAGATGCATGACCTCAAAAACTGCAAGTCTGGGCAACCCTGGGTCAAACTGCCTTCACATGCACAGAACTTCATGCATTCTCATACGACTGTGTAATAGTTCATGCAAAATATAATAATATAATAAATAATATAATGTGAATACATATGACTGAATGTAAAAATAAATAATCTCTTAAAAACTCACTGAAAGGTATGGGACGCTCTCTGGTCTTCTTCTTCAGACAAACAGGCCTCTTCATCATATTCATCTCCGTCCTCATCCCCACTGTCCTGATGGGGTAATAAAAATGGGTTGACTTGAAAGATTCTTGTTCTATTAATTAACATAATTAACAAGGCTGTTTTTAACTTGCTGTACAATGTGTGCAAAAGTTATGGCAAAGTTTATATATGATTATTTTTCTTTTCAGTATATTCAACTCAAAATTGTACATAATCAC
The DNA here is from genome assembly GCA_021613375.1 of Megaleporinus macrocephalus. Lineage (NCBI taxonomy): Eukaryota > Metazoa > Chordata > Actinopteri > Characiformes > Anostomidae > Megaleporinus > Megaleporinus macrocephalus. The sequence goes on along the minus strand of CM038709.1, from coordinate 38,899,971 downwards.
AACATCCATCCATCCATTATCTGCCACTTAATTTTGATAGTCGGGGTCACGGGGGGGCTGAGGCGAATCCCAGCGTCATCGGGCGAGGGCGGGTTCTCCAGTTCTCCAGTCCATCGCATGGCACTCACACCTACTGGCAATTTAGAGTGACCAATCAACCTAACATGCATGTCTTTGGACTGTGGGAGGAAACCGGAGTACCTGGAGGAAACCCACTCAAGCACGGAGAGAACATACACACTCCACACAGAACAACCCGGACTGGGAATTGAACCCAGATTGTCTTGCTGTGAGGCGACAGTGCTCATAATCACAACAAACTCAAACCAAACATATAATTTGACTTGGAGGGATAATTTTTTTTATTTTTTTGTGAAAATACCTTAATACACTGTATTGCCAAAAGTATTTGCTCATTATATGAATTTGAGTGACGTCCCATTCTTAATCCATGGGGTTTAATAAAATATTGGCCCACCCTTTGCAGCTATAACAGCTTCAACTTGGAAAGCTTTCCACACAGTGTTTATGGAAGTCAGTTTTTGACTGACAGTTCTTCCAGAAGTACATTTGTGAGGTCAGACACTGATGTTGAACGAGAAGGCCTGGCTTTTCAAGTCTTCAAAGTTGGTGACCTCTGCGTACAAAGCCCCCCAGCAACCACTTCGTGGCTGAGCTGCTGTGGTTCCTATCATGGTACCACACTGGAGTTCAGCGAGCTCCTGAGAGAGACCCATTCTTTCACTAATGTGTGTAGAAGCAGTCTGCATGTCTTTGTTTTTGGTTTTATACACCTGTTGCCATGGAAGTGATTGTAACACCTGAATTCAATGATTTGTATGGGTGAGTGAACACTTTTGGCAATATAGTATATGTTTATAGTGTAGTGTAGAGTAATATTGCATTACAGTATTTCTTATTTTAATAAATCATGATTTCTGTTCTTCTTGTTTCCTGAAGCTTGATGTTTTCTACCTGGGTGTCTGGGCTCCACTCTCTGAGACCTCGCTGGAACTCTTGTAGGACTTCATCTCGGTCAATAACAACATAGACGAGTTTGAGAGCAGTGAATGACCGCTGAGATAGATGATCTTCAAACGCCTCCAGCATGGCGGTCATTGCTTCTTCACCCTCAAGACCACCTCCACCTTAAACACAGAGAAACTGTTAGAGTGATAAATCTCCATCCAATTAAAATTATTCTCACTGTTGATATCCAGTGGAAAAATATGCATCTTCAAAACCAATCATAGCTTTTAATGTAAGTGAATGAAGACAGGTTTTATTCCAAGCTAATTTGAAGCATTTCTGTTTTACACAGTGTACAAGGAAGCTGCCTTGTTCGTGTAGAGAAATCTAAACCAACAAAAATATAAAAAACAGCTGTTTTACAAACATAATGTAGGTATTAAAAAGGCGCAGAGGGCTAAAATAAAAAGGTAACAATTTTAACATCTATTTCGATGCATACTAGCCTCCTAGTGGGGCCTAGACCTGTGGTTCCCAGCCTTGGTCCTGAACGCCCCCTAGCCCTGAACATTTTTGGCTTATCCTGCCAAAACACACATGCTCAGGAAGGATTTAGCAGCACCAGGTGTATTGGGGACACAGCAAATGTGCAGAGCAGGGGGTCCTCTAGGACCAGGGTTGGGACCACTGGTCTAGAGTGAGGTTTTCTAATATAAGCACTATGAAAGCCATTTTTGATGATGTATCTTGAAGGTGAGAGGGACAGTTTAAACTACCATAATCTCCCATAATAATCCAATGATAATAACCAAAAGGCATTCTGTACTTTTAATGTAAGTCAATGAAACAATTATTTTTTCCAAGCTATTTTGGAGCATTTCTATTGGTCCATCCATGATGAAACTTTCACAGGATATACACAGCTGTTGTGTTCAAACGATGTAGAAAAATAAAAACAGGCAAAAATAAAGATACATATTTCTCTTTTTTTTTTTGCATTTTTGGTGGACGTACTCAATGGTGCATACTGGGTATTGTAGTGAGGCTGAGGACTATAATGCTGCACTACTGAATACTGAACAACATTACAAATAACATATGAAGTGCTAGTTTTAGGCTGAAATGTCCCTTCAGTGTTTTTCAGCCTGCAGTTCCTACCTGTGCCCACAGCAGGGAAGGACACGGCGCTGATTTTCTTCTGCTCACACCTCTCCAGCACCTTCTTCACCCGTAACCTCGCCTCGGCAGCGGAGTGGGGTCCAATCATGTGGATGATGTTATCACACCGCATGTTTCCACCACTGGTCACAGCAACCGTGTCACCCTGCAATGGAGCTGAAAAGACACGGGCATGTTTTTGCTGTGCAGGAACAAGTGAAGGCCTGCAGTTCTCTTTCCTACACCAGGTTTATCTGGGACTTCAGCACTCAAAGGTTTGGAATTGCTGCTCAAACATTTTTAATGTCTTCAGTAAGGTGAAAGCAATTTGGTCAGTCAAATGATTCCAATAATTTGAACACGTCTGCACGGTTTCGCTGCACAAGAACTGCTTATGTGCTGATTTCACATTTTAGAAAAAATAAAACAGAAAAAGCGGCAAATGCAAAAGTTGCACAGTGCATCGCCTTCTATGTTTTCTTAATTCTTTGGCATATTTTAAAATCAGCAAATAAATAGAAATGTGCCATTTGAGAGTATGTTCTCTAGACAGAATGTGTTCATTCATTTTCACCTTGCTGCTGTATATAAAATAACAAAAATCATTAATAAAGTGATTCCAAACCTTTCCTCAATCATAAGAGAAGTCCCAAATTATCCAAAGCAGCATCAAATGGACAATCAAATCCTTACCGAGTTGTCGGCACTCCTTTTCAACAGAAGGTCCAGCTGCTCTTATCATGGCTCCTGAAACACCTGGCAACATTAACTTAACATTAACTGAGAATAATGTACTGCATAACACAACAAACATCATGATTTCTGGAATAAGCAGTAAATACGGACTAAACTAACCTGTTTTCAAGTTCATTTCTCTGTTGGTCGTGTTGACTACGGCTGGTGTAGTTTCTTTAGTGATGTCGCCTTTTTTGATCTCAACTGTGACGTCTTTGATTCGGACTGTAAGTTGAGTTGAACATTCATATTTATTTCCATCATAAAGGAGATGAGATTAGTTACTTAAGGTCTATTTTAACAACTCAAAGATAAAGCAAACCTTGATTTGTATATGCTGTCATGGTTCCAGTGAGGGTCTGCTCGAAAAATGAAAAAAAAAAACCAAAAAAAACAATTACTTAGTGGGTGGTCCCAACTTGCATATGCCACCTTTAGAAATTGATTTGATTTGACTTTTTGAGTTAATGAAATGTAAACTAACTGTTTAGTGGTCAGAGGCCCCACAGGACCACCACAGAGCAGGTATTATTTGGGTGCTCAGCACTGTAGTGATACTGATGTTGCAGTGGTGCCTTAGTGTATGTTGTGCTGGTGTGAGTGGGGATCAGAGACAGTGCTGCTGGAGTTTTCAGTGTCACTGCAATGCTAAGAATGATTCACCACCTAAATAGTACCTGCTCTGTGGTGGTCCTGTGGGGGTCCTGACCATTGAAGAACAGGGTAACAAAGTATACAGAGAAACAGATGGACTACAGTCTGTAGGTGTAGAAATACAAAGTGCTCCTATATGGTAAGTGGAGCTGATGAACTGATGTAATGGAGAAAGAGTGTAGCTACAAGGAGGTGAGCATATATATATCTTCAGAAAACTCTTAGGTTGTTTCATCAAAGAAAATAGGGACATACCAAATATTAATATTGCGAAATAATAAAATTCATATATTCAAGCTTATATTTTTCACACATATATATACTAGAAAACAATGTAGAGGCATTGTTGTTAATGGACTCTACTATATATTTACCAAAAGACCAAAAGCTATACTTTGAATGAATTGTGATGGTGAATGATTCAATAAAACCTTGTTTCTCTCCCTGAAATAATCACGAAAGGTGCTCCAAATGATCTGATCAAATGCAACCACAGTTATCGTCCTCAGCCAAGAGGAACTCAGCCGAGTCAAATGGTTCTCCAGTCCAGTGATGATGGCTCTGATGGATTCATAAGCTGAAATCCCACCTCTTCCTGCAGGGTGGGCAAGTTACTATTATTTTAATGCTTAACACAATGCCACAAGTATGATATGGTCACTCTAAAATCATGGTCACCAACCCTGGTCCGGGAGATCCGCCACACCTGCCCCAGACTAGAACTACACTACAGGTCCTTGACTGGTCAGTCAGATGAATTGGTGTTAGATGAGTGCTTTAGATGCAGGTTGGAACTAAGCTATGCAGAACAGTAGATGTCTAGGAGGAGGGCTGGTGACCACTGTACTAAAAGAATCTGTCTATTGATGAAACTCTATTGATGAAAATGAATGACCGCTGCAGGTCAGCGACTGGTTGAGGTCTCACCTGTCCCGATTGCAGGGATGGCCACCGTGGCAGCCATTTTGCTTTCGCACAGTTTCAGGACCTTCTCGATGGAGGTTGTGATATCTGCAGCATTAACAGGTCCAAACATCTGTGCGATATGCTTACATGACAGGTTTCCACCGCTGGTCAAGATCACGTCATCTGGTCTAGAACCCCGCAAGATTACAGACACTGCAGGACAGAACCAACCTGGTTAATAAAATTCCATAAACTTACAATCTTTCAATTTGATTTGCTGATTAGTTCTGTTTGGAGTCAACAGGCCAGTAAATGAACCTCTGAAAGCAACTCAGTTGAAAAACATATTCTTCATAGAGAACAATGATAAAACTATCCTAAATATTTCTTACGAACCATGCCAAGATTGTTCATACAGATGACTGTCATAAAGTTTATGGCTCAGCAAGAAAATGTGCCCCAAGCTCAGGAGACAACGACTTGGCCATACAGGTCAGGGTTAGTTGGACCTGTAGTCAGCTGGACTTAAGTAGGGTGCTTATTGCTGGTTGTGTAGACTATTTTCAGATGAATAAAGCTCATACTCCAAGCTGCTTTCCCTCTTCATTCTGACAGCAAGGTCTGTACTGTATTGTGTGTGTATATATATATATATATATATATATATATATATATATATATATATATATATATATATATATATATATATATATATATATATATATTCTAATATTCCACAACTTTATTTTAACTGTGCTGAGTACACATGGCTCCTATTTCATAATAAATATTAAGGTTGGTGTTATGCCATGTGCAAAGTACCCCCATGGATCCAGTAGAGACTGAATTCTCAATTCTAGCATTGGTTGAATTCCCACATTGGCTTAAAACATGGCAGCAAAATGCTCTTTTCTAGTTTGGTAGGTCTTATCTACTCCTCTGTTTGATAAATGTGTAACAGGTCACTCTTTCCACCAGCTTCTTGGGAAACTGGGTATGTTTTATGATTTATATATTAGAAATATGTCACACAGATCTCTTTAGTTTATAAAATATATCATTTTAAAATAATAACAAAATCTTTACCAGATTTATTTTTACTACTGACATCCTATTTTCATGGCTATAATGTCTACTTAGGAAATTAGGTAAGTTTTCTGAATAAGATATGACAAATTTATGATGACATACAGATTTTTCCAGATTTCAACCACAGTTGTTTAAAAATGATAGAATTTTAAAAATGATGACAATACTATTACTTTTTTACTAGACACTTGTTGGCTAGTTTTGGGAATTTTGAGAATGTAATTCTCGAAAATGTAATTCTAGGCAGTAGGGTTAAGAACGCTTTGTAACGTGGGTTGTGCTTCAGCCCCCTTCTCTGAGGGGATGAATATAATGACTGAAAGAGAATTCAAGGAGAACTTAGTGAAGGTTGTGTCTTTTAAGGATGTGAGTAAATTATTTACTCTTGTCCTCATATCTTCATCAGTATAACGGTAACTTTTTTTAGATCATTTGAGACCTAAATACTGAGCTGGACCTTTGTTTTTGAGTCTATGTGTAATGTTAATACATAAAAATGTACAATGGATGACTATGACCCCTCTGCGACTATGGTTTAAACCAGTTAGTAGAAAGCTGTACAGATTTTTTTTTTAAATATTGATGGATACAGCTGTAAATTATTCTCTGATGACAGATATAGTTGTATAGTGTTGAGAATAAAGTTAGGCTTAACATTAAAAATGTATTTGAGAAGTGGAAGACAGATAATCAAGAAAGTATTGTAATTATTGTATTTTGTTTTACCTTATATATTTTATTTAATTTTATTGTATATATTCAATAACATATCAAAACAAGCTGGCTGAATTGGTTAAATATAACTTGCTTTTGGGAACAAAAGCAAATATAACCTTGAGAAAATCACAATTCTTGAATTTTTCCTGTGCACCACAAGCGTTATGTCAAACTAAAACAAAAAAAAAAAAAAAAAAAAAAAAAATATATATATATATATATATATATATATATATATATATATATATTTATTTTAATTTATCAATACATTTGAAATCATATATAAAAAAAAAAATATATATATATATATATATATATATATATATATATATATATATATATATATATATATATATATATATATATATATTACCATGCTTTATGTATTCATTCACTACGGATTCCCCCGCTGCTCTGAAGATTGCTCCAGAAACCCCTATTAAAAAAAACAACAACATACATTACAAGCATCTGTGATTACATTTATATTACACTACCAAAGCAAACTTAAATTAACCCTTAAAGTGTACAGCTGACAGTTAACTCCTCTATTATTGAGTGAATCAGTTACAGGAAGGTGATCTGTAAACTTTGAAGTACTGAGATTGTTAACCAAAACCTAATTAGTTTTACTATGAGTTTTACTATTGGTTGTGTAAAAATGACTCACCAATGTGCAGATTTAAATCTCTGCTGTTGGAATTGACAATAAAGTCCACAGTCTCTTTGGTGATGTCTCCTTTCTTGAGAGCTACTACCACTCCATTAACGATCACTGTAACACACACACATACATTATATAGAATATTATATGTAAATAACATGTAAATAACACCTTTAAGCACAGCATTGCATGTCGGGTCAACTGTAACCCTTAAGTAAATACTATGTATTAAATACTTCCAGGCAGAGCAGGACCCAACATATTTAGGCTTGAGCTATTTAAGATTGTTAATATATGAGCAAATTAATTAAGTCCTTTATCTGTACATCACTAGCACTGTTGAAAATATGAGCTTTGTGTGATCTATTAAGGTGAAAGTGGTATCAGTGGAAATGTACGCAAATACGTGCAAATGGGTTAAAAAAGTGGTAAATGAGTGTAAACACAATTCATTCAACATTATCATATTCGAAAAATAGGATTAGTAAAATGATGCTGTGTGGCAGACTTACTGTTAACCACAAAGTAGAACAGCAAATACCAGCATGATAGAATACATTTGTAATTACTTTTGGTATTTGGTATTTAGTATTGCTATTATTTTAAGGAACACATATCAGGGCTTTCTTATTCTTTTTTTTTTAAAAGCTTTAATAAATAACCGCTTAAATAACCGCTAACACTTAAATCTCTGTTAACACTTACATCACCCCTAACACTTACACACTACTGACTCTTAAACTGACACTGTATTATTAAACAACTAACACTTATATCACCGCTAACACTTAAATCTCTGTTAACACTTACATCACCCCTAACACTTACACACTACTGACTCTTAAACTGACACTGTATTATTAAACCACTAACACTTAAATCACCGCTAACACTTAAATCTCTGTTAACACTTACATCACCCCTAACACTTACACACTACTGACTCTTAAACTGACACTGTATTATTAAACCACTAACACTTAAATCACCGCTAACACTTAAATCTCTGTTAACACTTACATCACCCCTAACACTTACACACTACTGACTCTTAAACTGACACTGTATTATTAAACCACTAACACTTAAATCACCGCTAACACTTAAATCTCTGTTAACACTTACATCACCCCTAACACTTACACACTACTGACTCTTAAACTGACACTGTATTATTAAACCACTAACACTTAAATCACCGCTAACACTTAAATCTCTGTTAACACTTACATCACCCCTAACACTTACACACTACTGACTCCTAAACTGACACTGTATTATTGAACCACTAACACTTAAATCACCGCTAGAATTGAAATCGCTACTAATACTTAAACATTTAAAAACGACTAATACTTACATCACCACTAACGCTTACATCATCACTAACTCTTAAATCACCAGTAAAATTTAAAAACCACTAACACTTAATTGCCACTAACACACTAACACTTAAACACCACTAATACTTACGGCAGTGCTAATACTTTAACACTACTACCACTTAAATCACCACTAAAATGTGACTAAATGTAATGATGTAGGTTACCCCTACCCATTACCAAAGTTACTCAGGCATATGTTCTTAACTTTCTCAAACTGGTGCTGGTAATACTTGCCTTCGGGGTCCCAGGGGAGTGCCACTGGGGTAGCTCTTGAAGTCAACTTGCCTGGGTGAGTCCAACCGGTGTAGACGGGGAGGGGAGGAATGTTTTAACCTGCAATTAATGGTGGTATATGCCGGGGAGGGGCAACCCGTATTTATACCCCCCAATGATAGAGGAAGGGGCTACTTTTCGCTAAGCTGCCTGGGAGAGGTAACACCCGTGTAGGCCAGTAAAAGTTATGTGACTTATGCTGTTATAGTCTTTGCCTTACACCTCTGTTGCTTTTTGTTTGTACGTTTATTTCTTTTTTTTTCTTTCTCTTTGTTGCTTTATCGCGCTGTGTGTATTTGGTGGTGATTGGCTATAAAAGGTGACGGACTAACTTTGCCTCTCTGCTGTTTTTATCCGGTGCTCCAGACCATTCGCCCGACTCTACCCATAAAGGGTGTCTTCTTGGCCACATTTTGTGGTTGGGGGAACACGCTTTATCACACTAAAATCTACACATATTAGAAAGAACTTGGCTTATTATCTAATAGCACTTCCATATGTTTAACAATGTCCTTTTTTTGTTCCCAAAATACTGTTAACTGTGAATAAAGTATTGAGTATTGGTTTGAGTTTTGGTGTCTACAGCATGCTAATCTACACTGCATAAGGTATTACTGAATAACAGTTATTATTATTATTATGATTATTATTATGACAAGTGAACTTTTGAGTGGTAGAATAAAATTGCTACATTTTAGCCAATAAGATGATAATTAAAGTAACACAGTATAATAATATAGAGTGAATTCTGTGACTTATAAACACTGAATTATTTGTATGGTACTGGGTGAATCTTGAGTATTAAGATTATTATTAAGACCTATTTACATCCATATAACATTGTAGAATGCAATAGGTTGTACACTAGGAGGAAATTACCTGATGTGTCTGATTTGGGTTTGGATTTCGGAGCCTGTGTCTTGACTTGAGAAGGAGTACTTGCAGGGTTTGTAGCTTTAGGAAAACCCTATCAGGAGAGAACAGTTAATGGCAGGACAATGTAGATACTCTTTTTTTACAGTTCAGGCTAACAGTACTGTGTAAAAGTCAGAGACCACCCTTTATTTATTCGGATTCCAAGTTTTTCATCATCAGTAAAATAAATATTTAACATGAAATCTTTAACAACCAAATATAATGGCACCTTTTGCAGTATTTCATGATCATTGTTAAAAAATATTTTGGTCCGTCTGCTAAAGTGAGTCTAAGACACAGGTGGACAAGTTTATGGCTTGGCAGAACCTGTTGTTTTTATGGCAGGAACCTTCCAAAGAAATCTACCCCCTCAGGAGAAAAATACCTGGCCAGATGGTACACATGGGCGAGTTGGACCTGTAGTCAGCTGGACTTAAACAGGGTGTAATTGCAGCTTCCATTCATTTTAGAAGACATTCCGTCAGCTTCTCAAAGTTCTGTCTTAGAAGTTGGTAGTATTAATTTCTGGTAATTAATTAATTCTGGTAATTAAAGTAATTCCAAACCCCTTTCAGACCTACAGCTTTGAGGTATCTTCTCACAGTAGACGGATGGACAGAAACACTACTTGGTCTCTAAGTGCTGTTTATCTGATGGGGATCATTTTTGGTGGGTCTAAAAAGGTATTTCAGGTGGTTTTTAGGAATAAATAAATAGGAATAATATGAATAAATAACTTATGCTTTAAATGAAATAAATGAAGAGCAGTTCCTGACTTTTGCACGCACTGTAAATGTTTGAGAAACCTGTTTGACTGCAATGAGCAAAGGAAACTTACCAGTTCTGTTACAAGGGTGTTGAACTCCTTTACTATTTTTACATCAGCGTCTACCACAAAAATGTTCTTCACATTGTTTGGGGTGTTTTGATGATCACTGGTGAACTGCAGAATAGCTTCTCTGACTGCAGTACAACTTTCTTTTACAGAAAACCCAAAAGGTCCACAACCAAGTACAGGCAATGCTATAGAAGCACTAGTGGTTTGTTCTGCTTTATGGAGACAGTCGATTATGGCTGCTTTTAAGTAGTGAGGGCCCAGAGTTTGGCAGCTTTGGGGCAACACAGCATACAAAAGGGTTTTGGTATGGAGATTGCCTGGGTTACTTAGAACTACATCACCTGCAAGTAAAGTTTGTTTTTCTTTATGGAGTCTGGTGCACACCTCCTGAATCTGAGATCCTCCAACTTCAAGGAACTGTTGAGCAGTAGGGTTGTCAAAAGCCAGGTTTGTAGACATTGGACAAATCAGTGCATCAACAGTATACTGATGCAGCTCACCCTCAGCGATGGTTAATGTGATGAAGCTGTTTATATTATGTTGGAAAGTCTTTGCAGGACCAACTCTGTTCAATTGCTCAAAGTGCAGTTCACAGCGCCACTCCTTGGCTTTAGTCTTAATATTGGCTTCATTCTTCTCAAGAACCTTTGATTCACCTGATTTAGAGTAAGTCAGCTTCTCCACAGCTATGGAGGATAACTGCTTCTTCACCACATGAACAGCATCTCGGATCTTGTCCTTTGCTGCTGTAACACTCAGATAAGGTGTGTTTGGAGTGTCACAAGCATATTCCAAGCTTATCCCAAGGTTTCTGATTTCTGGAATTTCTGACAGGTTCATGAACGACTCGATGAACTCCAGTTCCTGCATAGATTTCAGAGGGATCTTCTCTGCTGAGGTTCCTTCAATCATAGCAGGAATAGTTTTTCTATTTACAGCTAAATTTGCAGTTGCTCCCTTCACAAGGTTCTTGATCTTGTCTAAGAGGACACTGACCACCTCCACAAGACCAACTATTACAATCTTTGACTCAGTCTGCTTGAAACAGATATCAGCCTCAGGAGTGATGAGTGCAACACAAGAGTTTTCCACAGTTTTCCACACCTGGACCTGGACTGCCACCTCAGCTGCACTGTACTTCTTAAGAAATTCTTGGGTTGCCATTCTTGCCTTCCTCTCCCAAGTCGGTCCCGTTCGCAAAGCAGCCAAAGATTCCTTGTCCACAGCCATTTCTACACCTAGCTCTCTTGGAAATTTGGTCTTGTCGAAAAGGGCACTGGCATGAACCATTTTAAGTTGACCCTGAAGGTCATTTTGGCACTGTTGACTGTTTTCAATGAATTGTAAGATCTTGACATCAACAGGAATGGCAAAGTTTGTTTGTACTCCAGACAATGTAGGTGTTTCAGCAGTCAGAGCCTTCTGGAGACTTGAGTAAAACAAGAAGACGGTAAGTTCTTCACCACAAAGATGATGCCTTTGGTCCACCACTCGATATGCAGCTGGGAAAAGACAGTTTAAAGTTACAGGAGCTCTGTAATTTTAAATGAAAATGTTTTTATTGCCAAATCTTGTGTTTATGACCTTCATTAGCTCAAGTACTTACAAAGGGTAACACTGAGAGACTGTAACATTGTTTCAGACTGTTATTATGTGTCGTTTCTCTACTCAGTTCTCTTCTAAAGGTATTTGGGACTAATTACTATAAATGTCTATTGTGCTGCTGCGCAATTGTTACCAACTTCTGAGGATTTGTGCCCACAGTAGGGACAGCAGGTGTGTCAGCCTGTGCTGGACTGTAAATTAACTCCTGCTGCTGTGTTAAATAAAAAATCATTTGTTTAAAGCTCTATATTTATTGTTTTTTTCCACACTGGTGTTTAAAAAAGAATAGACAGAAGAAGAATAAAGCTTCCATATTCTCAAGATGGTGAGGAAGAAACAGCATGGTTAACACAGGGAGACCTGTGAAGGAAACAGCAGAGGACAGCTGGAATGCAAAAATAGAGGCAGCAACAAAGATGTCTGGACAATGGCCAGTGATGGTGTCTGGTCCCATGAGAGCCTGCTGGTGGAGCAACAAAGCTGTATTGACTGCTTCCCTTGGAGCAAGTGCAACACGGTTGGTTGAAAGTCAGATTTTCAGTGGACACATGCAGCACTCATGCTGGTGTCTAGGTGACCAGGCATGGGAGTCCCTTGCATGTACCCCATGGACTCTGCTCAGATTTTGTGGGGTCACCAGGATGGGTTTTCTGGAGAGTGTGATCGTGATCATACAGGGGTGTTATGTTATGGGAAACTCCAGACTTGCAGTAAGAGAGACTCTATATCTGTACTGTAAGGTGTTTTATGAATATTATTAGGGAATTTGCGTGATGTTGTGTTGGGCTGTGGGGTTCTTTAGACGTGTTTACTGCCTAACTTCTGGGACAGTTGTGTGGTTAGAGGTGACCTGTCTGCTCACTTGTGCATGTCAGCCAGCACTGGGTGGTGTATTCTTGCCTATGGCAATGTTCAATAAATGAGCATTTGCTTCCCATTCTGCTTTATTGATGCCACAGCAAGATCAACTGTACATTACTCAATCTCTCAAATGCCATTAAAAGTCTTGTTTTAATCCTTTTTTTTTATATGCCCTCAACAACTTTACACTAACATTACACTGCATTACATTACAAGTGGACACTAGTAGATTTTTCATCTGGAACACACCTTCAGCTAGTTTAGCCTCAGTAAACTGTCATGGTTTTTGAGATATCTTAACATAACATACATGGATATTATAGATATTTTGCATTGAGCTTTGGTTTAAAACTGAGCTGGCAGAGGAATGTAAAAGCAAGATATAACAGCAGAAAAATCAACAGGGTTTGGTCCAAGATGGTTGGCGCCTATGCATCAAAACACTCCAAATGAATACATTACTCTTTTAAACTTGAGTTTGTCATCCAACACTCACTTAACACCAAATTCATGACCTTGTGTAACTTTCTCCACATTATATTAACTCGTAATCAGCTTGGTATCAATGATGAGCTTTAAACTAGAATTGCAGAGTAATAAAAAACCTACCTTGACAATCTTTGAAGGTGATAACCACCCTTTTTTGTTTGCTGACCCATTGCATTGACTTTATATCTCCTCCTCCACTTTTCATTTTGTTGCTAAAATGTGCAGTGAGGAGGTCTTCTTTAATCCGGACCATGTCCCCCTGGACCAGGACTGTATCTGTCAGCTCCAAGTGGGAGGCAACAATGTCCATGCCCTGCGGTTTCTTGGTGGCCCATGCAATCAAGAAATTTTTCACATCTACAAACATGATATTGATTATTAACAGTTTTTCTTATCTAATCACTTTGGTATCTAAAATAAGAAAGCTAACTTGAATGGACCAACTTCACACATTATCTGCACAGTTGAGGTTTTATCTTTACATTATTTTCAGTGTAGAATATGTGCCACCTCCATCTATTCCAACTCACCAATGTCTTCTCTGAAGATCACCACGATCCTGTCTTCATCCAGAAGCTCCCAGGTATGTTTAGCTTTGTTGCTACAGCTGCTAATAAACAGTGAGACTAATTTGTAATTGCAGCTGTCTTTGAACCCTGTTAGGATGAAGCGACGGTGGTCCCACATCTCTGATAAGGTTTCTTCTTTATATTCCTTCACTGAAAGACCAAAGTAATGTTCCTTCACAGCAAGGATTTTTGATAAATCTGGGAAGTAATACAAAATTGCTCAAAATTGTTAGCATCTTTCTGTGTGAATAACATTTTTCCACCAAATTGTCCTGGATCTGTATTACGATGGATGAAATAAAAAAACAAGCAATATATCGTTGCTGTCCAATGAAAAACATGTATCTCCATTTTTGACAATTTTTTTTTCACTAAATTAGTGATCTAAAACGTTTGGCTGGTAGTGATTTAAAACGTTTGGCTGGTAGTGTATCTAAAACGTTTGAGTGGTAGTGATCTAAAACGTTTGAGTGGTAGTGATCTAAAACATTTGACTGGTAGTGTATCTAAAACGTTTGGCTGGTAGTGATCTAAAACGTTTGACTGGTAGTGATCTAAAACGTTTGGCTGGTAGTGTATCTAAAACGTTTGACTGGTAGTGTATCTAAAACGTTTCGCTGGTAGTGTATCTAAATCGTTTGACTGGTAGTGTACTAAAATGTTTGGTTGGTAGTGTATCTAAAACGTTTAACTGGTAGTGTATCTAAAACGTTTGGCTGGTAGTGTATCTAAAACGTTTGGCTGGTAGTGTATTAAAACATTTAGTTGGTAGTGTATCTAAAACGTTTGACTGGTAGTGTATCTAAAACGTTTGGCTGGTAGTGTATCTAAAACGTTTGACTGGTAGTGATCTAAAACGTTTGAGTGGTAGTGATCTAAAACGTTTGACTGGTAGTGTATCTAAAACGTTTGACTGGTAGTGTACTAAAACGTTTGACTGGTAGTGTATCTAAAACGATTGGCTGGTAGTGATCTAAAACGTTTGACTGGTAGTGATCTAAAACGTTTGGCTGGTAGTGTATCTAAAACGTTTGACTGGTAGTGTATCTAAAACGTTTCGCTGGTAGTGTATCTAAATCGTTTGATTGGTAGTGTACTAAAATGTTTGGTTGGTAGTGTATCTAAAACGTTTGACTGGTAGTGTATCTAAAACGTTTGGCTGGTAGTGTATCTAAAACGTTTGGCTGGTACTGTATTAAAACGTTTGGTTGGTAGTGTATCTAAAACGTTTGACTGGTAGTGTATCTAAAACGTTTGGCTGGTAGTGTATCTAAAACGTTTGGCTGGTAGTGTATTAAAACGTTTGACTGTTAGTGTTCTAAAACGTTTGGCTGGTAGTGTACTAAAACGTTTGGCTGGTAGTGTACTGAAACATTTGGTTGGTAGTGTGCTAAAACATTTGACTGGTAGTGTACTAAAACGTTTGGCTGGTAGTGATCTAAAACGTTTGGTTGGTAGTGTACTAAAACGCTTGGTTGGTAGTGTACTAAAACGTTTGGCTGGTAGTGATCTAAAATGTTTGACTGGTAGTGTACTAAAATGTTTGACTGGTAGTGTACTAAAACGTTTGGCTGGTAGTGATCTAAATCGTTTGACTGGTAGTGTATCTAAATCGTTTGACTGGTAGTGTACTAAAATGTTTGGTTGGTAGTGTATCTAAAACGTTTGACTGGTAGTGTATCTAAAACGTTTGGCTGGTAGTGTATCTAAAACGTTTGGCTGGTAGTGTATTAAAACGTTTGACTGTTAGTGTTCTAAAACGTTTGGCTGGTAGTGTACTAAAACGTTTGGCTGGTAGTGTACTGAAACATTTGGTTGGTAGTGTACTAAAATGTTTGGCTGGTAGTGTATCTAAAACATTTGACTGGTAGTGATCTAAAACGTTTGGTTGGTAGTGTACTAAAACGTTTGGTTGGTAGTGTACTAAAACGTTTGGCTGGTAGTGATCTAAAACGTTTGGTTGGTTGTGTATCTAAAACGTTTGACTGGTAGTGATCTAAAACGTTTGGTTGGTAGTGTACTAAAACGTTTGACTGGTAGTGATCTAAAACGTTTGACTGGTAGTGATCTAAAACGTTTGGTTGGTAGTGTACTAAAACGTTTGGTTGGTAGTGATCTAAAACATGTGACTGGTAGTGTACTAAAACGTTTGGTTGGTAGTGTACTAAAACGTTTGGTTGGTAGTGATCTAAATCGTTTGACTGGTAGTGATCTAAAACGTTTGACTGGTAGTGTACTAAAATGTTTGGTTGGTAGTGTACTAAAATGTTTGGTTGGTAGTGTTCTAAAACGTTTGGCTGGTAGTGTACTAAAATGTTTCGTTGGTAATGATCTAAAACGTTTGGCTGGTAGTGTACCTAAACGTTTGACTGGTAGTGTATCTAAAACGTTTGTTTGGTAGTGTACTAAAACGTTTGGTTGGTAGTGTACTAAAACGTTTGGCTGGTAGTGTATCTAAAACATTTGGCTGGTAGTGTACTAAAATGTTTGGCTGGTAGTGATCTAAAACGTTTGACTGGTAGTGATCTAAAACGTTTGGTTGGTAGTGTACTAAAACGTTTGGTTGGTAGTGATCTAAAATGTTTGGCTGGTAGTGTATCTAAAACGTTTGACTGGTAGTGATCTAAAACGTTTGGTTGGTAGTGTACTAAAACGTTTGACTGGTAGTGTATCTAAAACGTTTGGTTGGTAGTGTACTAAAACGTTTGGCTGGTAGTGTACTAAAATGTTTGTCTGGTAGTGTACTAAAACGTCTGACTGGTAGTGTACTAAAACGTTTGACTGGTCATGTTCTAAAGTGTTAGGCAGGTAGTGATCTAAAACATTTGACTGGTAGTATATCTAAAACATTTGGCTGGTAGTGATCTAAAACGTTTGACTGGTAGTGATCTAAAACGTTTGGCTGGTAGTGATCTAAAATGTTTGGCTGGTAGTGTACTAAAACGTTTGGCTGGTAGTGATCTAAAACGTTTGGTTGGTAGTGATCTAAAATGTTTGGCTGGTAGTGTATCTAAAACGTTTGACTGGTAATGTACTAAAATGTTTGACTGGTAGTGTACTAAAACGTTTGGCTGGTAGTGATCTAAATCGTTTGACTGGTAGTGTATCTAAATCGTTTGACTGGTAGTGTACTAAAATGTTTGGTTGGTAGTGTATCTAAAACGTTTGACTGGTAGTGTATCTAAAACGTTTGGCTGGTAGTGTATCTAAAACGTTTGGCTGGTAGTGTATTAAAACGTTTGACTGTTAGTGTTCTAAAACGTTTGGCTGGTAGTGTACTAAAACGTTTGGCTGGTAGTGTACTGAAACATTTGGTTGGTAGTGTACTAAAATGTTTGGCTGGTAGTATATCTAAAACATTTGACTGGTAGTGTACTAAAACGTTTGGTTGGTAGTGATCTAAAACATGTGACTGGTAGTGTACTAAAACGTTTGGCTGGTAGTGTACTAAAATGTTTGTCTGGTAGTGTACTAAAACGTCTGACTGGTAGTGTACTAAAACGTTTGACTGGTCATGTTCTAAAGTGTTAGGCAGGTAGTGATCTAAAACATTTGACTGGTAGTATATCTAAAACATTTGGCTGGTAGTGATCTAAAACGTTTGACTGGTAGTGATCTAAAACGTTTGGCTGGTAGTGATGTAAAATGTTTGGCTGGTAGTGTACTAAAACGTTTGACTGGTAGTGTACTAAAACGTTTGGCTGGTAGTGATCTAAAACGTTTGGTTGGTAGTGATCTAAAATGTTTGGTTGGTAGTGTACTAAAATGTTTGGTTGGTAGTGTTCTAAAACGTTTGGCTGGTAGTGTACTAAAATGTTTCGTTGGTAATGATCTAAAACATTTGGCTGGTAGTGTACTTAAACGTTTGACTGGTAGTGTATCTAAAACGTTTGTTTGGTAGTGTACTAAAACGTTTGGTTGGTAGTGTACTAAAACGTTTGGCTGGTAGTGTATCTATAACATTTGGCTGGTAGTGTACTAAAATGTTTGGCTGGTAGTGATCTAAAACGTTTGACTGGTAGTGATCTAAAACGTTTGGTTGGTAGTGTACTAAAACGTTTGGTTGGTAGTGATCTAAAATGTTTGGCTGGTAGTGTATCTAAAACGTTTGACTGGTAGTGTATCTAAAACGTTTGGTTGGTAGTGTACTAAAACGTTTGACTGGTAGTGTATCTAAAATGTTTGGTTGGTAGTGTACTAAAACGTTTGGCTGGTAGTGTACTAAAACGTTTGGCTGGTAGTGTACTAAAATGTTTGGCTGGTAGTGATCTAAAACGTTTGACTGGTAGTGTATCTAAAACGTTTGGTTGGTAGTGTACTAAAACGTTTGGCTGGTAGTGTATCTAAAACGTTTGGTTGGTAGTGTACTAAAACGTTTGGTTGGTAGTGATCTAAAACGTTTGACTGGTAGTGATCTAAAACGTTTGGCTGGTAGTGTACTAAAACGTTTGACTGGTAGTGTATCTAAAACGTTTGGTTGGTAGTGTACTAAAACGTTTGGTTGGTAGTGATCTAAAACATTTGACTGGTAGTGATTTAAAATGTTTGGTTGGTAGTGTACTAAAACGCTTGGTTGGTAGTGATCTAAAACGTTTGACTGGTAGTGATCTAAAACGTTTGGTTGGTAGTGATCTAAAACGTTTGACTGGTAGTGATCTAAAACGTTTGACTGGTAGTGTACTAAAACGTTTGGTTGGTAGTGTACTAAAACGTTTGGTTGGTAGTGTACTAAAACGTTTGGTTGGTAGTGATCTAAAACATTTGGTTGGTAGTGTACTAAAACGTTTGGTTGGTAGTGATCTAAAACATTTGACTGGTAGTGATCTAAAACGTTTGACTGGTAGTGTATCTAAAACGTTTGGTTGGTAGTGTATCTAAAATGTTTGGTTGGTAGTGATCTAAAACGTTTGACTGGTAGTGTATCTAAAATGTTTGGTTGGTAGTGATCTAAAACGTTTGACTGGTAGTGTATCTAAAACGTTTGGTTGGTAGTGTATCTAAAATGTTTGGTTGGTAGTGATCTAAAACGTTTGACTGGTAGTGTATCTAAAATGTTTGGTTGGTAGTGATCTAAAACGTTTGGTTGGTAGTGTACTAAAACGTTTGGTTGGTAGTGTATCTAAAATGTTTGGTTGGTAGTGATCTAAAACGTTTGACTGGTAGTGATCTAAAACGTTTGACTGGTAGTGTACTAAAATGTTTGGTTGGTAGTGATCTAAAACGTCTGACTGGTAGTGTACTAAAACGTCTGACTGGTAGTGTACTAAAACGTTTGGTTGGTAGTGTACTAAAACGTTTGGTTGGTAGTGTACTACAACGTTTGGCTGGTAGTGTTCTAAAACTTTTGACTCTTATTGTTGTAAAATGTTAGCACCAGTGGGCATGTCCAAGCTCTTTTCCGTGTGTAGTCAGACAGAAATGTGGAACCAGTTTTTTTTAAATCTTTCCCAACATGCACATCAGTTCAGTCAGGCTGTAAACTTACACCTGCTTTCTCTGAAATGTAAATACCATCTACTTCCTTTTCAAATGTCTCCAGACAGCTCAACATGCTTGGAGGAGAACACTAACTCTAAGGGTGAGGGAAGACTGTCTTGCCCAACTGGAGCAAACAAGGCCAATCAATCATCAGGGATCAGACTTGTAATTTCCTTATGACAGGGCCAACTTGGGAGCTTAGAAACACTTGTTTTAATAGATGGTCCCTCAGGGATGTTTTTAGTAAAAACAATGGTTCTGTATACTAATCCATGAACACCCAAAGATGGTTCTGTGCATGGTAAAATACGTTTTCGGATGTAGAATGTGTTGGATATGGTTCTGAAAAAGAAAATGTTTTTCTATAGCATTAACATCGGGTTTTTCTGATTTTCACAATAGCACAGCCATTTTTTATTGCTATATAGAACATTGGTTCCCAACCCTGGCCCCTGAGCACCCACTCCCCTATATCATTACTACATATATTACTGGAATGTAGAACCATATACAACACCTTCTTAGAGAATCTAAGAATCTAAAGAACCACATCAACCACACCTGGTTCAACCCATCTGTTAATTGTTTAGAAGGTCTACACGGTATGAGCCCGAAGGGCAGCAAACTGTGATTAACACTGGCCTTCCAGGAATGGGAGTGAATCCCACTGCTCTTGTATTAAAAGGCCAAAGAACTGCAGAAGATTGTAGTTTTACAGTAGTTTAACCAAAACTGAAGTCCTAACCTGCCCTACCAGTTGTCAGTTCTTTGATGTGAATAAAATTTGTACGACCAGGGAATAATAAAAAATATATAATTTGTTTCAAAATGCTTCATCCCATCAGCCCATGCATCTACTAAGCCCTGTCATCATCGGCTGTGACAAATTTCATGGTCTAATGAGTTTTCATTGTCTAATCTCGACCTAAAGGTATATTTCCACCAAGGGTAGGAGGGCATTTTACCTGAGCGGTTGGCTAGTTTTAGGATCCAGCTGTTTTCTCCATGTGGTATTATTTCAATTTGCTGTGAGAACTTTTCAAAATACAGAGCAACTGTGTCTTTATCCACTGAATCAGAGCTGCTGACCAGCAGGCTTTGACTTCTACTGTCCTCTTTACTCTCTAACACAGAAAACATCACAGTGTCACACATTTTCAGAACATAGTTCTTAGCACTTCTGGTATGGCTTGAAAATAGCTAAGAAAAAAAATTACCTTTGTGACTTTCACTCTCTTTAGACTTTTCATCAGAGTTTATCTATCAGCATAAAAGGAAAGTCAAAGAAATGTGTAAGAAAAGACACTACAGTCCACAAAGTAACAAAAACAAAGAAAGATTATTGAAATACTAAAACAGAAAGAGAACAAATGACAGAGGGACATAAGACTGGAAAACAAACACGATTGCAAAAACTCTGCCTAACAAACAAAACACCATCCAGCCAACATGTCCACGGTGGCCCCATATTGGTTATATCAGGGCTGTATGGGTTTTACATGGATTCAATTCAATTTAATTCAATTCAATTCAAGTTTTTTTGTGTAGCGCTTTTTACAACAATGTTGCCTCAAAGCAGCTACACAGAAGTTCTGAAAACAGACAGTTACAACATATATCCCGCTGTGAGTAAGTCAGAGGCAACAATGGCAAGAAAAACTCCCTCAGACTGGAGGAAGAAACCTTGGGAGGAACCAGACTCACAAGGGGAAACCCATCCTCCTCTGGTCAAACAGTATTTACAGTTTAATAAACTAAAAACACAAAAGAAAAGAGTCTCTGTTTGAAATCTGGATAGCAAAGCTTTAGAAGCTGCACAGGTAAAGGCAGTCTCTGACTGAGGCAGTCTCTGACTGAGTCGTTATGTAAAGTGGGCGTGAGGTAAAACAGTTCCATCCTATCTCAATGCTGGGGCCTCTGGATAACACAGTGATGTAACTGATGGTGTAGCAGTTGACACAAATGGATGTGGGCTTGTAGTGGCCTTTTGATTGCTGATACATGGGCTCATTTGGATTCAAACTTTGGGCGCGAGTTGGACTACAGTCGTTGATCTCGCTTGGGTCAATTTGTGGGCCCTGTTTGGGTTGCAGTTGTAGGCCCCCGTTAGGCTACAGTAGTGGGCTACAGATACCCTGCTGCTGGGGGCCCAGCTGGGTTACAGTTATGGGACTACAGTTGAGGGCACCATTAGAGTCACTGTCATGTGGCCCAGTTAGGCTACATTTGTGGTCCCAGCAGCATTACAGTTATTTCTGTTATTTCTACTTGCAGCCCAGATTGGTCCCATTAGTGGCCCACATTAGCAAACGCACATGGTGTGGATCCACATGGAGCCAATGGACATGCTGCAAAGAGCGATATAATAAAACTTAATAAGAAGCACCCTCAACACATTTACAAAAGACCAGTCTTTACTTAGAATGTAAGCAGAATATGGAACCAGATTTTTTCCAAAGCTTTTTGGAGCATTTTCATTGGTCTATTCATCATGAATGTTTCATACAATGTAAAGAGTAGTTGTTGTGTTTAAAATTGGAGATAAATATCAATAAATATCATTTATAAAATATCAGGTTATTAGCTTGAATTACTAGAATGTGCGACTGCATCTCTATATCAGTGTGTAGTTATTTTTTATGTAAGTCTTGATTAACTTGGTGTAAACTTCCAGGAATGCTTCCTTGTTCGTCAAGTTTTCTGGCATGCGGACCTAAATTCCAGTAAGAAACTTTCAATCAGCACACCGAACAGGACAAATCAAAATCTGGACAATGAGCAAACTAAAACCAAAAGTCACCTGACTGGCAGTGGTTGGCACCGGTTCCAGTTTGCGTCTTGGAGGTACTGGAGGTTTCACTTTCTTAGCTGGAACATCATCTTCCTGCAGTTTTACTGTTAGCTTCACCTTTCCCAAATCTCTGAAATCCAGCTCATGGACTCTAGTGAGCACTTTCTCTACGTCTGTGGGTTTAAACGAGAATTAAAAAAACTTTAACTTGTAAGTCACTAAAACTTTCAGAAGAACTGAACAAATGAATGAAACATCCTGGAGGTTGAATCTTACAGAAGCTTACTAAGCTGGTTTACTCTGGTATGTCTTTCAGTCTAACATTACAAACAAAACCGTTTTAGTAGCTACTTAGAACCATGTTTTAAAACAGGTTCTTTATGGATAATATAACCATAAGCATTGGAGAGAAGAACCGTTTACTAATGAAAAGAACCTCTTCTCCATTAAAATCCCTTACAGCATGGAAAACAAGAGTTCTATATAATACCAACATGACTTTTGTTTCTACAGTAGGCGTTTTACATTGTAGAGTAACAAAATCAAAGCAAATATGGTTCTATCCAGTACCAAAACCACATTTAGAACCAATGTGTTCTTTAAAGCAATGGTTCTCAAATTGGTCCTAAGGGCTACATTTTTGTTTTATTTCACTTTACGTAGGAATGTAGGAATAATGTGATCGTACCTGTTACAGAGCTGCTGCTTTAAAGAATCACATACGACATGTATTGCAAAGACCATGTATTCATTCTAATCTCTTCACAGTGAGGTATGACTTGTAGCTGTGTAGGTGCTGTATTAAACCACAGAACCATACAAAAAGGATTCTGTGACGCTTTGATGCACAAGCTAAGCAAACCGCTTCCAATGAACAATCTTGACTCGTATGTGGAGTTACCATGTAACTTAGTTATGGGAGCTGGACCACACCCTGATTACCTCTACCTACTATTTATACAACCCCATTCTCACTCATTCCTGTGCCGAATGGGGGGGGGGGGGGGGGGGGGGGTGTGCCACTGAGCCACGCGCAAGCACCAAGCCACACGGAACTCCAGTCCAAGCCCTCTGAGGCCCCCCCCCACACACACACACACACTTTTCTGAGCATGGACCATGCTAGCAACCATGCTTGCTGTGTATCTCTTTGGTAAATCTATTGAAATTCATTTCATTATTTAATGTTCCAAGTGTTCATTAAAAATCTTGTTTTTGATTCTTTTAAAGCATTATTTATGAACAAAAATGTTTTATGTATATATTCTTGATTGCAAATGTCTACAAATGTCAACAGTTCCTATCAAATTCCATAGTGAATACATACAGGTTTTCATGTTGAGCATCATTAGGTTAAACAATGAATTGTCAATTAGCGAAAAAAAACCAAAACATTTCAATGCATTCTAATGGCTCTTTGCACTCTTTGCAAATAGGGTTCTATATAGTACCAAAAACAGCAAATGGTATGTGACAGTAGCTGAATATTTTCTTAGATGCTGAATAGAACTATTCTGAAAGGTTCCTGAAAGAACCATTGCAGGTTTTCCATCTGAGAGAAAAACCAGTTAAACATGCAAGAACCATTTATGCATTCTAAGGGTTCTAGGGGCTCTACATAGTACCAACAATGGTTCTGTGATTTGTAACAACAGCAGAAGCTTTTATTATGTGCTCTATAGAACCACTATAGAAGAACCATATTACAACAGGTCTTTCATCATAGACCTGATCAATCTATGCATTTAAATAGTTAGAGTTAGAACTGCTGGTGAAGAACCCCTGAAGAGGCTCCTTGTTTACAGGTGTGGGGTATCCGGTCTTACCTGCTTCGCTCAGGTAGATGAGGAGAGCTTTCCGTGTGTCCTCTGGATGCGCTTGTATGCGCATTGCTTCTCCTCCAGACTTCTTCTTGTTTTTAAAATATAGCTCCAACTTTGGTATCACTGAATCCAGATCATCTGGAAGACCCTCCAGCAGCAGCCTCCTCTCAGTCATGATGGTTGCTCTTCAAAAGAAAAGTGAAATCTGAAAAAGGGAAAACCTTTCAGCTTATACTACACAGCCTACACAATGCGTCCACTGCAGGTGTGTTTATCTTCTATAGTAAATCTAAGAAGTATGTTTACAGGAAGTGTTCAGAGCTTCTTCACTGACAACCAAAAAAACCTCTGCAAAAGAACCAGTCCATCAGCAGACACCAGGAACTCCCCTGAGAATGACTGGCTTCGTTTTTTTACCACCTGCATTTTAAAAAGCCCCTCCTCCTGCACTGGAATTGGCTAAGGAGCTTTTTGTTGGTTGCACTTTCACATTAGAGAAGCTTGCACTTACTTGAAACCAACACCTACAAAACTAACATTATAAAGCAGGAGATAATGAAGTGGCATGAAGTGCATTTGTTGTCTCAATTATTTTTCACCAAAAATAACTTAGACATGACATATACCAGGTTATTAAACAATACCTCCATTATGAGGACTGTCATTGCATCCATGTAAAATTAATTTCAGTTACTTTTTGCCTCCAAAATCTAAAAATGTCATGTAGTGCAACTGTCCAACCATATATATTAATTAAATACATTTTAATACTGTTACAAACCCTATTCTAAAAATATTTTCATTTTTATATTTTATTCACAATAGAACATATATCAGATGTTGAAAGTGAGAGATTTTAACACTTCATGAAAATTATGAGCTCAAAAATATCCCACAAAATGTTGGGATATGGTTGTGTCTACCATCACGTAGCATCTCCTCTTCTTTTAACATCAGTATATAAACATCTGGGAAGTGAGGAGACCACTTGCTAAAGTTTTGGGTGAAGAATGTTGTCCCATTCTTCAGTCCGATTCCAGCTGCTCAACAGTTTTGGGTTTTCTTTTCACGGTTCGCCTATTGTGTTTTCTTTTGGTGAAGGTCTGGACTGCAGGCCCGGACTCTGTCCGGAGTGTAATGCGTAAATTTTGAGTTGTTAAAATTGTTCTGGATCCTGTAAAAGATGGAGGAGCTGAAGCGTCTGCTTGTTTTACAAATCTACATTAAATGGTGCCACAGTTACATTCTGTCGTCTCTACTTGTTGCACTATTTAAGGTGAAATGGAAAATACTATAAAGAATCTGGCGAATAGGAAGCAACTTGTTTAAAGATAAATATCATGTACTGCTGACTGCTGGTTGTTAGGGAAGGCAATAAATAGTACCAACATCCCCTTCACAGCCTGGAATGATAGATTCCTCCACACAGCTCACCAATCTGGTTGCTGGTGCCCTGTTGTGGTTGTATGTAAATGTTGGGGGTGTAAATATTAATCTGTTATGTAACAGTTTAGATTTTGAGCTCAGCCGATTTTATCGTCCCTGTTTTATAAATGCAGGATGTGTATCTGGAGGAGGAACTACAGTGTTTGAGGTTCAAGGTGTGTCATTTCTATGTACTGAACTCTATTTATACAACTACGACAATGCAAGTACAGTTTTTCCGGCTGGGACTCAATTGATAAGAAAATAAATAATACATTTGCTGTTTTTGCTGGTCGGATTCTGCTTCAGTATCAAAAACAACATATCACTGTCAGAATAAAACCTAAACATAATACAAACCCTTTTCATAGTGTCAACGGACTAAAAGAACTGGTCTAAAATGGCATAGAATAAAATCTTGATACATTAATATACAGGCAGTACAGGTGGTGTAGTGGTTAGTATGGTGGTGTAGTGGTTAGTACGGTGGTGTAGTGGTTAGTACGGTAGTGTAGTGGTTAGTACAGTGGTGTAGTGGTTAGTATGGTGGTGTAGTGGTTAGTGTGGTGGTGTAGTGGTTAGTATGGTGGTGTAGTGGTTCGTACAGTGGTGTAGTGGTTAGTACGGTGGTGTAGTGGTTAGTACAGTAGTGTAGGGGTTAGTACGGTGGTGTAGTGGTTAGTATGGTGGTGTAGTGGTTAGTACAGTGGTGTAGTGGTTAGTACGGTGGTGTAGTGGTTAGTATGGTGGCGTAGTGGTCAGTATGGTGGTGTAGTGGTTAGTATAGTGGTGTAGTGGTTAGTACCGTGGTGTCGTGGTTAGTATGGTTGTGTAGTGGTTAGTATGGTGGTATAGTGGTTAGTACGGTGGTGTAGTGGTTAGTACCGTGGTGTTGTGGTTAGTATGGTGGTGTAGTGGTTAGTACGGTGGTGTAGTGGTTAGTACCGTGGTGTCGTGGTTAGTATGGTGGTGTAGTGGTTAGTATGGTGGTGTCGTGGTTAGTATGGTGGTGTAGTGGTTAGTATGGTGGTGTAGAGGTTAGTATGGTGGTGTAGTGGTTAGTATGGTGGTGTAGTGGTTAGTACGGTGGTGTAGTGGTCAGCACTGTCGCCTCGCAGCAAGGCGATCTGGTTTGAATCCCTGGTCCGGGTGGTTCTGTGTGGAGTGTGTATGTTCTCTCTGTGTTTGAGTGGGTTTCCTCCAGGTACTTTGGTTTCCTCCCACAGTCCAAACACATGCATGTTAGGTTGATCAGTCACTCTAAATTGCCTGTAGGTGTGAATGTGTGCATGGGTGTGTGCTAGCCGTGCAATGGACTGCCAAACTGTCCATGGTGTGCCCCGCCTTCACCCATGATCATTACTAGTGGGATAAAGTGGAAGATAATGGATGGATAGATTAATATACATCAAAAGTTACAACGTTTTTCCTTCTTATAGAAAGTTTTGTTCGGACAGGCTCAATGTGCTGGTTTTGCCAGTGTATGAGTTTTTCTTTAGCAGAGGAATAGCATCTTAAGCAAGTGATTAATGTGCTGCAGTGGAAGTGGAAGCAGGTTAGCTATGCTTGTGAGAACTGGTGACTAGAAGCTGTGACTGAACAAATGAAGACGTGCAGGTATATTTGTTTTCAAAATCAAAATGAATGCATTGCTCTTGGTGTAAAACCAATTTTTAAAAAAGATATATTTTTTATTTATCATTACAAAATATATGAAAATATTAAAATGAAACGTCATCATGGACAACTTTAGGAAGTAATGAACACAGTTTCCACCTTCGTAGTTCCTAAAAAACAGTGCAGTGCTTAAAATCCAAAGTCAGATTTAAGTGTGGTTTCACTATACAATGAATAAAATAAATTAAATCCTTTATTTATGTTCACAATACGGTCACTGGGAGTAAAAACAAACAGCTAGAACATCTCTGTGGCATATTATAGTGAGGCACTGATTGGAAACGGACCTGAAAGCTCTATAAATGTACAGTGACTTCATGTATTCATACATTCTTGAAGACAATCAGGTAGTCTGGGTAAGCCCCCGCGTCGCAGAACACCACAAAGATGAATGGATTCTGCAGATCATCCACAGCGCAGTCGTACAGACCAGCCCGGGGATTGTTTGGGTTCAGAGGGTCCGGTTCCTTCATTCCTTTACGGCCTTTGCATGGTGACCCAGTCACGACTCTGGCTCTGTAGATGTGCTTGAATCCGTTTTCATCTGGGTTCGAGAAGCGATGCTTACAGGAGTACCAGGCTTCTTTGGCGAAGTAGGTGCCGTCACCATAAGCAACAGCTTAAAAGACATAGAAGTCTGTTTTAGCATTGCATTGCAAATAGTTCTGGATTTTGAAAAGCATTTTTACTGATGAAACAATGGTGTGTCAGATAGACTGGGCCTTATTATCTGGGTGGTGGATCATTCTCAGCACTGCAGTGTGTTGTGCTGGTGTGAGGGGATCAGACACAGCAGTGCTACTGGAGTTTTTACATACATCAGTGCCGCTGCTGGACTGAGGATCCTCCAGCAACCAAAACTATCCAGCTCTAGGACTAGAGGATGACCAACACAAACTGTACAGCACGGTGGTGTAGTGGTTAGTACAGTGGTGTAGTGGTTAGTACGGTGGTGTAGTGGTTAGTACGGTGGTGTAGTGGTTAGTACAGTGGTGTAGTGGTTAGTATGGTGGTGTAGTGGTTAGTACGGTGGTGTAGTGTTTAGTATGGTGGTGTAGTGGTTAGTATGGTGGTGTAGTGGTTAGTATGGTGGCGTAGTGATTAGTATGGTGGTGTAGTGGTTAGTACGGTGGTGTAGTGGTTAATACGGTGGTGTAGTGGTTAGTACGGTGGTGTAGTGGTTAATACGGTGGTGACCAACACAAACTGTACAGCAGCAGATGAGCTATCGTCTCTGACTTTACATCTACAAGGTGGACCAGCTAGGTAGGCGTGTCTGTGGTAGGAGTGGTAGGAGTGGACAGTGAGTGGACACAGTGTTTAGAAACTCACATACCAGCACAACACACACTACCACACCACCCCCAAGAATGATCCACCATTCAGATAATACCTGCTCTGGGGTGGTCCTGACCACTGAAGAACAAGGTAACAGAAAATCAGATGGACTACAGTCTGTAATGGTAGATCTACGATAAGTGGAGCTGAGAACATGGACATTGAGTGTAGATATAAGCCTAATTTAGCCCAACAAAGTGACTGCTGGGTGTTTATATTTAATATATATCTGGGACATACCGTTTCTTCCACAGAAGCTCCTGTTGAAGCCGTTGCTGTTGATTTTCTGGGAGATTTCTTTAGTGGTGCCGTGATAGAGAATCTGCTCATTGTTCTGTTTGGGGTATTTCTTATCCACCTCCTGCTTCAGCACAGAGTATCTCTGCCACTGGCCTTTATTCTGAACTCTGCGGATCTGAAATAACATAAAATTATGTCTATCGCCCTGTCCTAATTAAAATATGTATCTCCATTTTTAATTATTATATTTCCAAAAGTAGTCAGACACATGCTCTTGGGTAATAGAAGGGTAGACAAGAGCCGTAACCTTGTTGCAGTAACAGTCTCTACATTACTGTATACTGTATGGAGTTCCATCACTCCATAGAAGGCAGTTCCACTGCAACACAGTCCAATGCTGGGGGCACTGTATATCCATCTAGCCCACACCTGGCATATGCCATGGTGACCTTAAATCTGTTTTAAATGATTGATAGTGACAGATAAAGTAGCCTAATACGAATACTGTTGAAGTAATCCCTTAGTTTGATCTCATGTGATTGCAAACATTGACCTTGAATTAAGAAAATCAGCCAATGACTTTCATCAAGACACATGTTATACGTTTGCTTACCTGCACAACCTGAACAGGATCTACACCGTGGTGCTGACTGGAGCTCAGAAAAGCCGTCTCTACTTTCTTGTACTCTTCTGAATCTGGAGTGAGCAGAATTATTTCCAAGTCCTGTCCTTCCATTTTAGTCCATGTTGGTGGCGTCTGAATAATAGCTGGAGGAACAGAGATGAAGATGTTTAGTACAGCAGATCTGATCAGAAATAAAGTATTGCATGACCAAGTCAAGTGGCATTCACTCTCTTTCCTGACCAACCTTTCACTGCACAGACCTTTAGGGATTGTGCACTATGGATCATTAACATTAAATCAACTATATTGATTTTAAGGGGCTAATCCATCCATCCATCCGTTATCTTCCTCTTTATCCCGCTAGTCGGGATCACGCAGGGCTGGAGCCAATACCGGCATCATTGGTCAACACACACTCACACCTTTGGCTGATCAACCTAACATGCATGTGTTTGGACTGTGGGAGGAAACCAGAGTACCCCGAGGAAACCCACTCAAGCATGGAGAGACACACAACTGGGAATCCAACCCAGATCCTTGCTGTAAGATGCTATCCACTACACCACCGTACCACCCAGCTTAAATAATTTTAGTTTTAATGTTTTAGATTTTCATGTTATAACGTTTCTTAACTTTAATCAAGGAGCACATATAAAAGTGACTCTGAAAACATCAGTTCTGTCTCAGATTATGAAATAAAATTAGATTAGTGCCTCTTCAGCCTAATGGGAACATTGGCTAAACAGCAAGCAAGCAGAAGAACAGTGAAGCAGTGTAGTCAATGAAACGAGTAGTCCAGTAGGCTAGTTCCCATGTAAGGCAACTGAAACAAAGAAATATTGACATTGTCCAAAAACGATAGTTGGTCCTTATATCCTGTGAAAGTTTCATGACGAATGGACCTTTAAGTGTACACCAGCAGGATATATATCTGTCTCTATACAAAAAAAAAGCATGTACCTTCAATTTTGTTGATTTTTATTTTCTACATCCTTTGAACACAGCAGCTGTTGTTTACATTGTGTAAAAGTAAACCATTGCTTGGAGGAAATTCTGGTCAGATATATTTATGACTTTCTGTGTGGATATACACTTCAGATTTGGTGACTTTGTCAAATTTTATTTTTTTGGTGTTTATATTTGGTATTTCTAGACGAACCCATTTTACACCATCCTTCCATTACAAGAGACATAATAAAGACCTCAACAATGTTAAGCTTTGTTCTATCTAGGCAGAGGTACCTTGAAAAAATTAGGCATGTGTCATTTTCAGTGATGCCAATTAAACTACAGGTCATCATTTCCAGCGAATCAAAATATGATTTGGCGTTTACTAAACTAGCCCATTCTTTATAGATAATATCAATCAAACCACATATTACATGCTTATTACATAATGTAATAAATCAAACTTATGTGTAACTTTATGTAACTTTGTGGGCAGTGACTTCACCGGCATTCATATCATCTCATGAGATTGGCGGGTAAGGGTGTAGTTGGTGGAACACACTAGTGCTAGTGTAATAGTTGGCTTTGTTTATTTATTGTGCAGTGTTGCCAACGCCATGCTTTCCTCAAACAAAGAAAGTACCAGGGGTACCAGGGCCAGTCTCGAGTACCAGGGCCAGTTAAAGCAAGGTTAGCAAGATTAATCAAGACCTTTACCTGTGTCAGAGTCACCAATCAGGGTTCTCTTTATCCTGCAGGACATTCCCCTGCTGTTTCCCCTGGTCAGCTGCTTAAAGTCCACCTTGTAAACCTCTTCGTCCTCGTAGGTAAAGTTCTGCTCTTTTCTGTGAAAGGCTAACTCCAGCTGGTAGCTAATGCTGGAGTCCAGTGGTACCCATGCCTCTCCTTCAGCCACTTCCCAGTACAGAGTCTCTCTCAGTCTCTTCTTCTCACTTTCTTGGGCTTGCCTCTCCATGGCAGCCTGGATTATGGCTGAGATGTTCAAAACTGTATCTAACACATCGTCCTTCTTCCCTGAAACAGTTAGCGTGTCTGAGGAAGCCACAAGTATCTGCACTTGGTTGTTCTTGCTTTGGGCGATGATGGCCTTCTTATCAGCTTCTTGAAGGTTGGCCAGGTAACTGGACTGGACATCTCTGCTGGTGCATTCTTCAGAGATAAGGTCATCCAGGAGCTTCTTGACTTTGGCAACATCAGCAGGAGAGGTTCCGTACACCTCTACAGTCGTTACAGGGAAAGTTACTGCAGCTGTGTCAGTAGCAAGACACACTGGCTGATTGGCTGGGTTTGGGTTTGGTTCACTTGGTTGAGTAGGCCTGGGTGCTGTACAGAGCAAAATATGTGATGGTTAGAACAAAATATATTTTTTTACATATCTTAAAATATCCACCATATGTAATTCCAACATCTCACTGAACATCTCACTCTCACTATTTAAGCAAAAGTCAAATCCAATACAATATTTTGCCTTTAAACGCAGTGCCTGTAGAACCCCATGCCCTGCATAGTTTAAGGTTTGCCGCCTTTAACACTCCCACTTCAGTTTAGGAAAGTGCATCACTGTTAGTAACCTGTTCTGGCAGGTCAGCCAGTGCTAAGCAGTGCTTGTTTCCTACTGCTGTATTAATAAAATAGAATTCATCTGATGTGTAATATTACCCAATATTACCCACATCGTCCACACTCCAGCGGTCTGGAGAGGAACTGCATGTTCATTTACAAGGGTGGTGGACAATCTTAGTCACACTGTGGGTGCCCAGGAACCAAAGGTGTCAAAAGTATTCACCTTCATTACTCAGGTGAAAGTATAGATACTAGGGTTTTGAAATACTTCTGTAGAAGTTAAAGTATCAACTGAAGCTTTTTACTCTAGTAAAAGTACAAAAGTACTCATTTCAAAACTACTTCAAGTATAAAACTAAAAGTAATGTAAGTGGAAAAAATTCCATTAAGGACAAAAGCTTAGACCCCTGTGGTGCGGCCTATAGTGCACTAGCCCACTAAAAAATTCTTCTAAAAGCCATAATGACTACAATGTTATAAAATGTTAATGTTGATAAATTTGGGATGCACTAGGCTTCCTGTTTCAGCTGCATATATGTCCATTGAACATGAATGTATTTTAGTACAATGGAAATATATTAAAAAAGCATATCTGTGTACTACTGAGCATTAACATGTGTTTATGGAC
The DNA here is from genome assembly GCA_021613375.1 of Megaleporinus macrocephalus. Taxonomy (NCBI): domain Eukaryota; kingdom Metazoa; phylum Chordata; class Actinopteri; order Characiformes; family Anostomidae; genus Megaleporinus; species Megaleporinus macrocephalus. Next base: position 38,867,587 of record CM038709.1, on the reverse strand, counting down.
ATGATAACTAGTTGTCTATAAGTATTGTAATGGAGCACAAAGTCAAACTTCAAAGGCATGTTATCAATAATCTTTACTGGAATGTAAATATACATGAATGAAAACAAGCTGAAATGAAATAGGAGTAGCGAGGCTATGTTTAATATGTAAGGATGAGAAAGTAGTGATAATGGAGTGTAAATGGAAGGAGTAGAAAGTAGTGATAATGGAGTGTAAATGGAAGGAGTAGAAAGTAGTGATAATGGAGTGTAAATGGAAGGAGTAGAAAGTAGTGATAATGGAGTGTAAATGGAAGGAGTAGAAAGTAGTGATAATGGAGTGTAAATGTAAGAAGTAGAAAGTACAGATAATGGAGTGTAAATGTAAGGTGTAGAAAGTACAGATAATGGAGTGTAAATGTAAGGTGTAGAAAGTACAGATAATGGAGTGTAAATGTAAGAAGTAGAAAGTACTGATAATGGAGTGTAAATGTAAGGTGTAGAAAGTACAGATAATGGAGTGTAAATGTAAGAAGTAGAAAGTACTGATAATGGAGTGTAAATGTAAGGTGTAGAAAGTACAGATAATGGAGTGTAAATATAAGGAGTAGAAAGTACAGATAATGGAGTGTAAATGTAAGAAGTAGAAAGTACAGAAAATGGAGTGTAAATGTAAGGTGTAGAAAGTACAGATAATGGAGTGTAAATATAAGGAGTAGAAAGTACTGATCATGGAGTGTAAATGTAAGGAGTAGAAAGTACTGATAATGGAGTGTAAATGTAAGGAGTATAAAGTACAGATAATGGAGTGTAAATATAAGGAGTAGAAAGTACTGATAATGGAGTGTAAATGTAGTAAAGTAAAGTATAAATAAGCAAAAATTCTACTTAAGTAAGGTAATGAAGTATTGGTACTTTGTTATTTGACACCTCTGCCAGGAACTGGGATAGTTGACCTTGGGGGTGCGGTAGAGCTAAGTAGCCTCCTACTACTGCCTTACTCTGCTGTGGAGGTGTGCAAGTTCAGACCGCACAGGCTTTTCAGTTGAAGAGACTTGATTGATTGTTTTTAATTGTTAGTAGTTGTGCCTAAACATTAGTAGGCAGTGATGGTTGCTGGTGAGGATAATGTCTTTCTATGTATGTCAAGTCTTCCAGCATCCCCAGCCTGTGTTTCGTGTTGGGGTTTTCAGGGAGTTCTGCCCTGCTACTGTGTTCATTTCCTGCAGTAGTAACAATGACCTCTCCGGCGTCTCACTCTATAAACTATTGCAACGGTATTATAAGGAACGGCAGCAGTGCAAAGCAATCATATCATTAAATTTGAGTTTGCTGGCAGTTTATAAGCATTTTAATAGCAGATCTATCAAAACGGAGTTGATGTTTCTGTACGAATCTCACTGCTATGGTTGAAGTCACCACCCAGAAACCATCAACTGTTCCCTATTGTAGCCAAGATGTAGCCATTGTAGCCAAAGGTGCACAGCATGTGCTTAAATAATTGTATACAAAGTGGATGTAAATCTATGTTGTATACTTGTTATCAATGTCACCTTCTCTCCCGAACTGCTCCTTGACAGCCTCCACTCCTCCCCTCTTCTCAATGAAGTCATAAATGACCTTCATTGTTTTCTTATCTCTGAGCTGCTCCTCACTGATGCCACACATGTCAAACAGTCTCTTCAGTTCAGGGTCCAGGTTGTCCACCTGAAATTATAGAACGCACTTGATTCATGAGAAATAATCTCCTCCAAATAGGCCTTTCTAATCTCAGTCGTTCTAGATATCGTTAGGTAGGAGTGGGTGTGAGTAACACTAAGCAGGAACATAGGAGTAGACTTTCACATTCAAGATAACACAATAACAATATAACAAAATGAACAATGGTAGACAAAGACAGTGAGCAAACAGAGGAGTTTAAGTAGAACAAAAGAAATTAGAATCACCTGGGACAGGGAGGAGCAACAGACCAGGAGGAGCATGACAAGAGGGTGGAGACAAGAAGGATAAAGCAGCCAAAACAAACAGAAGCACATGGAACATGAAATGAGAGTGCAAACAAAGGCAGAGAACATGCTTTTTGGATGTGTGCATGCATAAGGTACTCACGTCAAAGCCCACGTAGCTGCTGTGCCTGAGAGACCCATGGAGTAAGACAGACACACAGAAAGATATAATATGTAAATCATCCAGCAATGTTAGGTAAGCCAGAGACCACCCTTACTTATTTAATTCATTTGGCATTAACAAGAAAATAAGCAGAAAAACTAAGGCATTTTAAAGGGAACACTCTCTTTACCTTTAATGTAGGTCAGTGGAACCAGAATTTAGTTCCAAGCTGTTTTGGAGCATTTGCATCTGCCCAACTGTTATGAAATTCCCACACAATGCAAACATCAGCTATACATAATATAGTATAGTATATTATTTTTTGGGTAATTCACAGTTCATCTGGGAATTCACAAGGATATTTTTCTACACATCTGTTGTAACTTCTTTCTTGCCATCAGAATGAAGAGGCAGTTTAGAGTAAAGGCTTTATTCTTAAGATACCATGGCACAGACGTTCTGTGAGTTCTCAAACCCTGGTCTAACCTCAAATCTAGCAAACACACTGTATTTAAGTCCAGGCTGCCAACAGGTCAACCAGCCTTGACCAATCTGGCCAGATCGCTATCTCTTAGGCTTGGGGCAGTGGTTATCTGGCAGGAACAGGACTAAACCATAACCAAACCAACAAACCCTGTGGCATTTAGTGTGTCATCTGTGCACACAAGCTTTTAACAGACATCATTGTATATAGGAAATAATTCTCACCACATATCCAAAGCCTTGATTGAATTTTTTGCTGCTCACCATCAACATAACCCCAAACATCACTGAAGGCACGTTTGGACGTTGGACTGGTTGGATTTATTGTAAAAGGAACTTTGGTGCAACTGAACTGTTTGACACGGTTGGATAAAGCAAGTGAGAACCCTGCCAGCCGAACTCTTCTGTGCACCAAATAAGTGGGCCGAGACCCCCTGAGCAGTTAAATCTTGCTTTGCTTCTGTAGTTTATTATAAGTAGGAATGCAATACAAACCACAAACAATGTCAAAACCAAACAATGACAGAGTACACTTGTTTCCTCTCTGTGGATACCCAGGAACTCTGTGGGACAGTTGACCTTGGGGATGTGGGATGGCTAATTAGCATCATACTACTGGCGTACTATGCTGGGGAGGTGTGCAAGCTCAGGCGGTACTGGCTCCTCAGTTAAATTAAGATAGAATACACTTGTCTCCTCTCTGCAGAACTGCTCTATTACAAGGGAAAACCATTGAACTCAGATTGGCATGATTCAGAAAGTCTGCTGCACATCAGTGAATATTCTGACTGGAAGCGAAGGGTGGTCTCTGGCTTTTGCACTCTGTTGTATACAGGCATATACACTACAAAAAAATAATAACAATAATAAAATTATTAGAAAAACTTACTGCAAGTCGTTGGCTCTCCCAATATCAGCTTTGCACAGTTTTTTCTTCTTGCTTTTCTTCCTCTTGTTCACTATACTGCCCGCCATTTGCATTGTGCCATCTGAACAAATAAACAAAGGTTAGTAAGTCTGAATTCCACATACTTATTCCACATGCTTAGACAGGATTGTCAGCTGATGTGCCATCCATGCAGATAGAAGGTTCTTTACATACCACAGTGAAAATAATGAGCTGGTTATTAAAGTTCAGCTCTGTTTTATGTGTATAGTGCTGTTTATAACAGATATTAGCCTGACCTCGTAAGACCTGGTAATTCATTTTTGTCCTCTGGAGGGGACATGAGTCTCCAAAAGATATTTCAAAAACTAAATAAGGAACGTTACTAAAACATGTTGTGCCAAGTAAAGGACACCCTTGCCTTTCCAATGATGTATTATGTGTTGGGGTGAGTCATTCACAACAGAAGTTCTGCCTTTTTAAATATGGCCACCTCTCAGTAACCACATTTTATGGGAGCAAGAGAGACAAGCTGTCAAATAATCTACATTTATTATGTTTCTAAAGCCTAGAATTGATATATTTTAGGTTTACAACTGTTGTAGCTAGTCCTCAAAGCACTTTTTACTGATGGGAAGTAATGTTTAATTACCTAACAGCATACGTTTTTGATGTTCTTTGTAGTGGAATTACTAAATCTGGTTTTATATGAAATTAATGGTGTCACAGGTGACAGGAATTTGACTGAGGCAAAGAAAACTTTGCAACATGTAAGCTCCGTAAACATGTACATTTATTACTAATATATTTTTAATTATTTACTAATTTAATTTATTCCTAATTTATTAGAAAATGTTACATAATCTTTTGAACTGATGCAGAATGAGAAACAAGAAATATGACATCAACAAAGTCCTGATGTCCACTATAAAGGACATTCCATAAAACATAATATAAAAAGTTTTTTTTTTAAAAATCATGGTGACTTTTTTTTTAATCTAGTAGACTTATTTTATGTTGAAATTTCTGAAATTCTCAAACTTTAATTTTCTCAGGAGGCTAAAGTAGTTTTCCAGCAAGGTGGGATCAGCTCTCTAACCAGATATCTAACCAGAAAACATTGAGCAGTCATACGATGTTATTAAATTGATATTAAATAGATATCCATAATTCAAAAGGAGAACCTCTCTAAGAGCATGAGGAAGAACCTGAGAGAAACCAAAGCTCAAAAGGAGCAAATCTCTAGGAGCACTAGACAAACCTGTAAACGGATCCATAACTCAAAAGGGGAACCTCTTTAAGATCATGAAGAAGAACCTCTGAGAGAAAGCAAAGCTTGAAAGCAGAACCTCTTAAAGAGGAAACATAAGTCAACAGAAAAATTGTCCATGAACAATCAATCAAGACTCCTCTCAGATCTGGTAGGTCACAAATGCATCAGTTACTAGAAACCCTGTCATATCCTAGGATGACTTTAAATCCATAACTTCCACAGTGTGCATTGTGTGCTGTTCTCACCTTTCGATCTTAGCTCGGCCTTGACCGCCTCCACACCTCCCTTCTTCTCAATGAAATCATAAATAACCTTGGATGTTTTCTTGTCTTTTAGTTGAACATCACTGATATCACACATGTCAAACAAGATCTTCAGCTCTGGGTTCAAGTTGTCTAGCTGAAAGTATTGCAAGAGGCTGAGTTAGGATATTATCGCATTATAAAATATAACAAGCACAGAGTGAAGCTTCAGGGCTTAGGACCCTCAGGACCTCTATTTGTGGTGGTAAAAGTTAGTTTAAAATGTACGCTTAACACTTCCTATTGATCAGGTATTCATAAAGCATTGTAAGTGCATTCATAAAGATTATGAAATTTAGTATTTAGTATTAAATAACTGCAGAAAAAAGAGGGATGGAAAAAGAGAGTGCAGGTCAAACCAACTTCAGCTGGCAAGGCCTTTGTGCGAAAGCGTCCTATGAGCAGATCTAACAAAAACTTGTCTCTAAGCCTAAAAGCCAACCGATTGATCTGTCAGTTTGTCTACAGAGGGACAGTTTCCTTATGGTGTCATTGTTACAGTACTCACATTAAATCCTGTGTGTGGATCCCAGAAGTGCTGATCTGTGTACCTGAACGAATACACATTATAGAGAAGCATTATCTGAAAGCCAAAGAAGGTCAACACTTGCACCTATCTATCTATCTATCTATCTGTGTATAATTTGCTAATATCTCTCTCTCTCTCTCTCTCTCTATATATATATATAGATAGATAGATAGATTTTATATATATATATATATATATATATATATATATATATATATATATATATATATATATATATATATATAATCAAATTATACACACTAATAATAATAATAATAATAATAATAATAATAATAATAATAATAATAATAAAATTGATTAAAATAAGAGGAATTAGCGATATTAAGCTGAACATTCTCATGCTCTAATTGTCGAACCTCTCATGGCTGTTGTTTTCTAACAAATCTATAATATCTCAACTGTATATCTCTATAATATCTCCAAAATGGCAACTTTTTACTTTCAATGCAAGTCAGAGGTATAGACTTGCATTGTATATCTATATCTACAGTATATCTATCTATCTATCTATATATATATATATATATATATATATATATATATATATATATATATATATATATATATATATATATATATATATATATATGTGTGTGTGTGTGTGTGTGTGTGTGTGTGTGTATAACTTGGAGAGGTGGAGATATGCTTTTGAAAGAAGAGGAATGAAAGTCAGCAGTAGCAAGACAGAGTACATGTGTGTGAATGGGAGGGAGACAGGTGGAACAGTGAGGCTACAAGGAGCAGAGGTCACAAAGGTGCAGGACTTCAAGTACTTAGGGTCGACTGTCCAGGAAAATGGGGAGCGTGGTAAAGAGGTTGAGATTGCTATGTTGTATGGTTTGGAGACAGTAGCATTGACAAAAAGACAGGAGAAAGAACTGGAAGTGGCAGAGCTGAAGATGCTAAGGTTCTCCTTGGGAGTGACAAGGATGGATAAGGTTATGAATGAGACCATCAGAGGTTCAGCACAGGTTAAACAACTAGGGGATAAAGTTAGAGAGCCAGACTGAGATGGTTTGGACATGTCCAGAGGAGGGACAGCGGGTATATTGGTAGAAGGATGTTAGAAATGCAGCTGCCAGGAAAAAGACAAAGAGGAAGACCAAGGAGGAGATATATGGATACAGTTAGAGAGGACATGGAAGTAGTTGGTGTGAGGACAGAGTATGCAGAGGACAGAGTGAGATGGAGGACGATGACTCGCTGTGGCGACCCCTGAAAAAAGGGAAGCTGAAAGAAGAAGAAGAATATATATATATATATATATATATATATATATATATATATATATATATATATATATATATATATATATATATATGTGTGTGTGTGTGTGTGTGTGTGTGTGTGTGTGTGTGTGTTTGTGTCGTAATTGCAAAAATTCACTCTAGGTTACGGGATGCTCGCTTGTCTTCTTTATCAGACAAATAAACCTTTTCATCATATTCGTTAACATCTGCGCTCTCCTAAATGGGAGATAAACAAGCTTTTCTCAGTTTATATGTAGTAAATATTACTGCTCAGTAATCTGAAATCTGTAATAAATTATGAAAATTTTTTACTTTGAGTTCACTGGCCTTGCAATATTAAGTTAACAGATGAATACACACTGTTATATTTGTTAACATACAATTTGAACATTTTAAGTTAACTAAATTACTTTCTTTATTTAAGTTTGAAAGCTGCGTCAGGTTTACAGTGTAATCTGGCCTCTGAATGCAGTTAGTTATCAGTCAGTGTTATACTGTGTATTTGAACCTATTAAAAAGGTAAAATAAAGAAGTTTTAACTTTTAATATTTGACTTATTTGAACCTCAAATAATTTTAAATAGTGACTGACAGGACATAAAACAGATTCTTGCTCTGGTCATTAACTCAAAAGCTCTCAGGACACAATCAGCAAATACATCGAAATGTGCATTTACACCAACAAGACTTGTTAAAGCTTTTACATTCAATTATACACTCAAAAACAACACATTTTGAGTTTTGAATGTAAAAATGAAAAATTGCTCAATAAAAATCCAAATAATATAAATATTTGGTGAAAGGACTTCATTACAGTGTTTCCTCTTCTAATGAAACATGATTTCTGTTCTTCTTGTTTCCTGAAGCTTGATGTTTTCTACCTGGGTGTCTGGGCTCCACTCTCCAAGACTTTGCTGAAACTCGTGTAGGACTTCATCCCGGTCAATAACAACATAGACGAGTTTGAGAGCAGTGAATGACCGCTGAGATAGATGATCATCAAACGCCTCCAGCATGGCAGTCATAGCTTCTTCCCCCTTAAGACCACCTCCACCTTAAACACAGAGAAACTGTTAGAGTGATAAATCTCCATCCAATCAAGGACTATTCTTAAATCATTGCTGTCCAATAGAAAAACATGCATCTCTAAAACAGTGACTGTACAGAAGAAGGCTAAACAATCTTAACTTTAATATAAAGAGATTTTATTCCAAGCTAATTTGAAGCATTTCTATTGGTCCATCCATCATGACCTTATTACACAATGTAACAAGCAGCTGTCTTGCTCAGGTAGAAAAAATAGGAACTAACAAAAATGGAGAAACATGCTGTTTTTTAGATGTAGCTTAGCTGGACCAGGTGTGTTGGGGGCTGGGCAAACATTAACATTTGCAGGGCAGGGGGGTCCTCCAGGACCAGGGTTGGGAACCAGTTGGTCTGGAGTGAGATTTTCCAATGTAAATGCTAAGAAAACCCCTTGAATCTTGAAGGTAGGATGAACATTTCAAGGCTAATTATTAATGGTTGAGTTACAAAGTCTAAATTTATTAGCCTTTACAGGCACTTGTAGGGGGGTGGGGTGGGGAGAAGGGCTGCATTCTCAATTGCTGTATGAAGAGTTTGCGTAACGTTTGCTGGGTACTGTGGTGATAGAAACGGATGGAAATTCTATAGAAATGTGTCAGTCTGATGGATATAATGCTGCACAACAGAAAACTGAAATACATGACATTTGAAAACAAAATGAAAACAACATATAATTGCCGACCAAAGAAAATCATCTAATCTCCAAAACAGTAACTCACAGGAGAGGCCAAAAACTGTCTATACTTTTAATGGAAGGGAATGAAACCAGAATTTTTTCAAAGCTATTTTGGAACATTTCCGTTGGTCCATTCATCATGAAATACTCACACAATATAAAAAAAAAACAAAAAAAATGTTTTCATAAATTACTAGCTGAAATGTCCCTTCAATGTTTTTTTCAACGTACAACTCCTACCTGTGCCCACAGCAGGGAAGGAAACTGTGCTGATTTTATTCTGCTCACATCTCTCCAGCACCTTCTTCACCCGTAACCTCGCTTGGGCAGCAGAGTGGGGTCCAATCATGTGGATGATGTAATCACACTGCAGGTTTCCACCACTGGTCACAGCAACCGTGTCACCCTGCAACGGAGCTGCAAAGACACGGGCATGTTTTTGCTGTGCAGGAACAAGTGAAAGCCTACAGTTCTCTTTCTTACAGAAGGTTTATCTGGGACTTTAGTGATCAAAAGTTTGGAACTGGTTCTCAAAAGTTTGAAATGTTAATATTAATGAAGGATTAAATTGGCCAAATATTTGAAATAATTAGGCGGACACTAGGAATCTGTAAATAAACAACAGGACAAATTAGGACTGAATGACTGAAAATGATGTATAGCAGGAAGTTAGTTTCCAGAATTCACTATATTTAAAAAAAGAAAATCGAATTTGAAGGCAGACATCTTTACAAAATATAATGTAAGATAATTACAATTTATTATTAATAATAATCAAACATCTAAAAAAATATTTCCTAAGTTACCACATTCTGTACAGAGAACACACGTCTATACATGTTTATTTACTGAAATTATTGAATATATTGGAAAATATCCATCTATCTGTCCATTATCTTCCACTTTATCCTACTAGTCAGGGCAAGCTGACCATGCTGCCCACTACACCACCATGCTGCCCACTACACCACCATGCTAACCACTACACCACCGTACTAACCACTACACCACCATACTAACCACTACACCACCGTACTAACCACTACACCACCATACTAACCACTACACCACCGTACTAACCACTACACCACCGTACTAACCACTACACCACCATACTAACCACTACACCACCGTACTAACCACTACACCACCGTACTAACCACTACACCACCATACTAACCACTACACCACCTTACTAACCACTACACCACCGTACTAATCACTACACCACCATACTAACCACTACACCACCTTACTAACCACTACACCACCGTACTAACCACTACACCACCTTACTAACCACTACACCACCGTACTAATCACTACACCACCGTGCTAACAACTACACTGTTGTGCCATCTTATTGGAAAATGTAAAACATGAAATCTGGGCAAAATATTATATTTAACATTTTTTGTTAATTTCATTTTGCAATATGTTAAAATCTAAAAATAAATAGAACTTGCGCTGTATTTAGGTGTGTTCTCTGTACAGAATGGGTACAGGAGAGTGCAGAGTGCAGTCGATGATTAAACAGAAACACTGAGACTAAGATGTAAAAACCACCTTAAGACACGAAAGTAAAAAAAAACAAGCTTGAGAACAGAGTAAACATGAAAAGAGCAAGACAAAGACTAGCAGCAGACAGAGGGGTATAAATACACAAGGAACAGAAGGAGAGGAGCTACCAACTAGAAACAGGTGAATGGCATGACAAGAGGGCAGAGACAGGGAGGAGCTAGAAAGCAAAATAAACAGAAGCACATGGAAATGACAACAGGAGAGGAAGATAAACAAAGGCATATGGCAGAGAAAAGAGGGCAAACTAAGACAGAAACAGGGGTCGGCAAGACAGGACGTGGCAACGTGTTAATAAAACAACACAAATGATTAACGCAGTGATTTCAAACTTCTGATCAAACACCACAATTATCTTTGCTTAATGACCACTGTCCAGCGGGAACACATACCGAGTGTCCGGCACTCCGTTTCCACTGAGGGTCCAGCTGCTCTGAATATGGCCCTCGAGACACCTGAGAGCATTCAACATTTTCATCTATTAGGAATAACGTACTGCACAGCATGTCACGCATCACAATGTTGTATTCAAATGTTCAACAGTAACTGGAACCCATTTTCCAGACTGGGTATCCATCACAACTGTTTGTTTATTAGTAAAAATTAAGGAATTACAGAAAAACACAGAGTCAACTGACCTTTTTTCAAGTTCATTTCTCTGTTGGTCGTGTTCACTATAGCTTGCACTGTTTCATTAAAGATGTCACCTTTTTTAATCTCAATTCTGACCTTCTTGATTCTGACTGTAAGTAGGAGTGAACACAAATATTTCCATTTTAAAGGAGAAGAAAACAAGTTACTGCAGGTCTGTTTTAATAATACAAAGATAGAGCAAACCTTGATTTGCGCATGCTGTCATAGTCCTAGTGAAGGGCTGTTTAAAAAAGGAAAAAAATATATTTTAAATTTCCAAAATACATAAAAATGTGAATATATTCATCCAGCTATTCAATCCAACCATCCAAACATGATATAAATCTTCACGTACTGTGCACTTACCATATAGAAACAATTTAAAGCAATTTGTATATGAGCAATTTGTAGTTGTAACGTAATTAGGGGTATTTATTCAATCCACCAATTGATTAATCGAATTAATTAATTTAGATGAATCATAAAATTTTTACTTATAAAATATTTGTTTTCTGAGGTTGAGATTGGTTTGGGATCCACACCCTGGTAATAATATTGAAAACACACCAAGACTAGCTTCAGAAAACAAATATTTTATAAGGATAAATTTATTGATTCATCTAAATTAATTAATTTGATTAATTAATTGGTGGATTAAATAAATACCCCCTAATTAAAATTATATTTTAGCTCCCAAACAGGGACAATGACCAGTCACAAAGCAGTCAGGCAAGCACATCTGTGTGAGAGAGTGTTTTATTAAAGGTTCTTTATTAAAACACCTATTTTCATATATTCAGGTTGTAGCCAGGTTTCTTTATAGCAAGTTTTCTTTTAGTTAAAATTTCTTTATTTTACTTTTTTTATCTCTTTATTTCTTTTACAACCCCTGGCAAAAATTATGGAATCACCAGCCTCGGAAGATGTTCATTCAGTTGTTTAATTTTGTAGAAAAAAAGCAGGTCACAGACATGACACAAAACCAAAGTTATTTCAAAAGGCAACTTTCTGGCTTTAAGAAACACTATAAAAAATCAAGGAAAAAAATTGTGGCAGTCAGTAACGGTTAATTATTTAGACCAAGCAGAGGGAAAAAAAATTATGGAATCACTCAATTCTGAGGAAAAAATTATGGAATCATCCTGTAAATTTTCATCCCCAAAACTTAACACCTGCATCAGATTAGATCTGCTCATTAGTCTGCATCTAAAAAGGAGTGATCACACCTTGGAGAGCTGTTGCACCAAGTATATCGACATGAATCATGGCTTTAACACGAGAGATGTCAATTGAAACAAAGGAGAGGATTATCAAACTCTTAAAAGAGGGTAAATCATCACGCAATGTTGCAAAAGATGCTGGTTGTTCACAGTCAGCTGTCTAAAATCTGGACCAAATACAAACAACATGGGAAGGTTCTTAAAGGCAAACATACTGGTAGACCAAGGAAGACATCAAAGCGGCAAGACAGAAAACTTAAAGCAATATGCCTCAAAAACAGAAAATGCACAACAAAACAAATGAGGAACGAACGGGAGGAACCTGGAGTCCATGTCTGTGACCAAACTATAAGAAACCGCCTTAAGGAAATGGGATTTGCATACAGAAAAGCTAAACAAAAGCCATCATTAACACCTAAACAGAAAAAAACAAGGTTACAGTGGGCTAAGGAAAAGCAATCGTGGACTGTGGATGGATGAATGAAAGTCATATTCAGTGATGAATCGCGAATCTGCATTGGGCAAGGTGAAGATGCTGGAACTTCTGTTTGGATGTTTAGGGATGATGAAATCATTTTTCAAGATTATAATGCATCTTGCCATAGAGCAAAAACTGAAAACATTCCTTGAAAAAAGACACATAAGGTCAAAGTCATGGCCTGCAAATAGTCCGGATCTCAATCCAATTGAAAATCTTTGGTGGAACTTAAAGAAAATGGTCCATGACAGGGCTCCAACATGCAAAGCTGATCTGGCAACAGCAATCAGAGAAAGTTAGAGCCAGATTGATGAAGAGTACTGTTTGTCACTCATTAAGTCCATGCCTCAGAGACTGCAAGCTGTTATAAAAGCCAGAAGTGGTGCAACAAAATATTAGTGATGTGTTGGAGTATTCTTCTGTTTGTTTGTTTTTCATGATTCCATAATTTTTTCCTCAGAATTGAGTGATTCCATATTTTTTTCCCTCTGCTTGGTCTAAATAATTAACTGTTACTGAGTACCACAATTTTTTTCCTTGATTTTTTATAGTGTTTCTTAAAGCCAGAAAGTTGCCGTTTGAAATGACTTTGGTTTTGTGTCATGTCTGTGATTTTCTTTTTTTCTACAAAATTAAACAAATGAATGAACATCCTCCGAGGCTGGTGATTCCAGAATTTTTGCCAGGAGTTGTACGTCCCATATTCGTCCTTTTTGATATGTTTATCTAAATAAACCCTTCTTATCTAAGCTAGTCTTGGTGTGTTTTCAATATTATTATACAGTGTGTGGATCCCTGAACTCAAAACAACCTCAACCTCAGAAAACGAATATTTTATAAGGGTAAATTTGGTTCATCTAAATTAATTAATTTGATTAATTAATTGGTGGATTAAATAAATACCCCTAATTACATTACATAGTTCTACAATTACAGACTGTTTCTCTGTATACTTTGTTCCTTAATGGTCAGGACCCCCAGAGGACCACCATAGAGCAGATACTATTTGGGCGATAGATCATTGTCAGCACTGCAGTGACTCTGACTTGGTGGTGAAGTGTGTTAGTGTGTGTTGCGCTAGTGTGAGTAGATCAGACACAGCAGTGTTTTTCAACACCTCAGTGTCACAGCTGTACTGAGAATAGTCCACCAACCAAAACTATCCACCCCCAGTGGGCAGCATCCTGGGACCACTGATGAAGGATGACTAGGATGACTTTACATCTACAACAAGTTAGACCAACAAGGTAGGATTGTCTAATAGAGTGAGTCAAGTATATCTACTACTTATAACTACTCATCAGAGGCATTTTCTAACTGGAGTCAGCTGGAGTGATAAATACTAAATACTTCTACCAAATACTAAGAAATGATCAAATTCATGTAAACTTTGTGAAATAAAATGTGAAATAATGTGAAATAAAATAGAAAACAATACAAAATAGAAGTATTTTAACCAGCAGTTTCAGGCCCTACTGTGAATGAATGAATTATGATGATTAAATGAATGAATGATTGAATAAAAACCTTGTTTCTCTCCCTGAAATAATCACGGAAGGTGCTCCAAACCATCTGATCAAATGCAACCACAGTTATCGTCCTCAGCCAAGAGGAACTCAGCCGAGTCAAATGGTTCTCCAGTCCAGTGAAGATGGCTCTGATGGATTTATAAGCTGAAATCCCACCTCGTCCTGCAGGGTGGGCAAGTTTCCATTATTGTAATGCATAACACAATGCAACACAGGTCACCAGTATGACTAATATCACTCTAAGGCAGTGAGGCCACCAACGCTGGTCCTGGAGATCTACCACACCTGCCCCAGATAAGAAGTTCACAGGCCCTTGATTGGTTATTCAGATGAATTTGTGTTAAGATGGGTGCATTAGATGCAGGTTGGAACTAAACTCTGCAGGACAGTAGATGTCCAGGAGGAGGGCTGGTGACCACTGTACTAAAAGTATCTGTCTGAAACTCTATTGATGAAAACGAATGAACTCTGCAGGTCAGCGACTGGTTGAGGTCTCACCTGTCCCGATTGCAGGGATGGCCACCGTGGCAGCCTTTTTACTTTCGCACAGTTTCAGCACCTTCTCGATGGAGGTTGTGATGTCTGCAGCATTAACGGGTCCAAATATCTGAGCAATGTGCCTACATGAAAGATTTCCACCGCTGGTCAAGATCACGTCATCCGGTATAAGATCTGGAAAGATTCACACAAGATTAGAGATGCTGCAGGACAGAACTAGCCTGGAAATATAAATAGTCCAGAATGTCATATAATTTGATTTCATTTGCTTTATTGATAGTGTTTGGTCTAAATCCGAGGGGTCAGTTGAACCAACATTCTTCTTTAAGAAAAATCTCCAAAAGCACTTTAGACATTCAGTTACACCCAGTCAGAGTTGCAAAGATTTGGAACTGCCACTTAGAAATTGGAAAACTCATTAAAAATGGATTGCCTTTTGGGGCAAATCCAAATAAAAACTTATACAATTCTTAAATAATCAGTACTATGCAAAGGTTTTAGGTACTTAGGGACATTATTCAATTTACATTAGATAATAGTTACATTAGTGCTATGAAGCTTTTATTTGCTCAGCAAAACACTTTATTTTTTAAATATTCACACAGTATTAATACACTAAGTATTGCATTTACATGCCAGTGTGTTTATTTAACCCTTTCCAAGCGTCTCCTTGTGGAAACAACCCAGTATTATTTACAGTTCTCATCTAATACCTGCTTTGACTGCTCAGTACTTCATTAAGCTAAATCAAGATTGCTGCTGAAGGAACTGAATACATTCATACAGTGTCTGGGGCGTCCAGGAGAAATCTGGAACTACACTTTGTTCTTGAAACTGGAGCTCAAGATATGATCTACTTCTTTCACAATAAGATATTCATGTTACTTTGTTTTGCTTTTTTTTGCTAATTTACATCTGTTCTAATATATTAGATACTTGATGCTCTTACTGGTGAAAATACACGTATTGCTTTTAAAATACACTTAAAAATGAGCTTAGGAGCCTCAGAGATTTGCACAGCACAGGGCTGTAGAATATTAAAAAGGAATTACCGTGCTTAATGTACTCATTCACTATGGATTCCCCTGCTGCTCTGAAGATTGCTCCAGAAACCCCTATTAAACAAAGCCAACATAGGTTACAAGCATCCAGCAATACTGTTGTACAAATCAATACAACAGTAAACATTATTTTATCTGTGATAACATTTATATTACACTGCCAAAGCAAACTTAAACTAACTCTTAAATTTTACAGCTGACTGTTAACTCCTCTATTATTGAGTGAATCAGTTACAGGAAGGTGATCAGTAAACTTTGAAGTACTGAGATTGTTAACCAAAACCTAATTAGTAACAGAGTTTTACTATTGGTTGTGTAAAAATGACTCACCAATGTGCAGATTTAAATCTCTGCTGTTGGAATTGACAATAACGTCCACAGTCTCTTTGGTGATGTCTCCTTTCTTGAGAGCTACTACCACTCCATTAACGATCACTGTAACACACGTATATAAAACATAGGAGTAAATGACATATTTAAGCTTTTTGCTGCTTGTCAGATCAACGTAACATTGAAATCTAACCAGTTATTAGTAAAGATACAGTATTTTTCAGCCGTATTAGTACATAATAGGTTGTGTGCAATTGATGTCCTGTCCCTGCATTGCTGTGGCATGAACTGAAGACAGATGGCAGGAAATTATTTTCTAGAAAGGAGGCATTATCACAAGTTCTCAGAATATCTAAGGCTTGTTTTGTTTATGATGGCAGAAATCAATCTAACAAAGAAACTATAATCAGCTTTTATTAATTACCAAAATTCAGAAGGGAGAAAAGCAAGAAATATACCAACAAGTGGCTTAAGGACCTTCATCTAAAGTCAGGATGAAGCTAAAGGCAGCTTTTTATTCAGAATCTTATTACTGGAATTTCTCATTTCACCTTCACATGGTCAGGCAAAGTTTAAGGAGGAACAAGGAATCTGGTAAATGACTTCAGCATTGTGTGGAAAGGGAAGAGCACAGTGTTGTATTGTACACAGTTGAGCTGTGAGTGTGCACTGTTGATAGATTTATAACAACAGCTAAAGCAACATTGCTATTTCTTCAACACTTCGCCACTAACACTTACATCACTACTAACACTTAAACATCAATAACACGTAAATCACCACCAACACACAAATCACTGCTAACACTTAAATATCACTAACATTTAAATGAGCACTAACACTTAAACACCACTAACATTAAACACCACTAACACTTAATTCACCACTAACATTTAAACACCACTAACACTTAAATACCACTAACACTTAATTCACCACTAACACTTACATCACTAACACGTAGTTTACCACTAGCATTTAAACACCACTAACATCTAAACACCACTAACACTTAATTCACCACTAGCATTTAAACACCTCTAACACTTAATTCACCACTAATATTTAAACACCACTAACATTAAACACCACTAACACTTAAATACCATTAACACTTAATTCACCACTAACATTTAAACACCACTAACACTTAATTCACCACTAACATTTAAACACCACTAAAACTTAATTCACCACTAGCATTTAAACACCACTAACATTTAAACACCACTAAAACTTAATTCACCACTAGCATTTAAACACCACTAACATTTAAACACCACTAAAACTTAATTCACCACTAGCATTTAAACACCACTAACATTTAAACACCACTAAAACTTAATTCACCACTAGCATTTAAACACCACTAACATTTAAACACCACTAAAACTTAATTCACCACTAATATTTAAACACCACTAACACTTAATTCACCACTAGCATTTAAACACTACTAACATTTAAACACAACTAACACTTAATTCACCACTAACATTTAAACACAACTAACATTTAATTCACCACTAGCATTTAAACACCACTAACATTTAAACACCAGTAACACTTAATTCACCACTAACATTTAAACACCAGTAACACTTAATTCACCACTAACATTTAAACACAACTAACATTTAATTCACCACTAACATTTAAACACCACTAACATTTAAACACCAGTAACACTTAATTCACCACTAACATTTAAACACCAGTAACACTTAATTCACCACTAACATTTAAACACAACTAACATTTAATTCACCACTAACATTTAAACACCACTAATATTTAAACACCACTAACATTTGAAAACCACTGACATTTAAACACCACTAATATTGAAACACCACTAACATTTGAAAACCACTAACACTTAATTTACCACTAACAGACAAATACAAAATGATGACCACAAGATGACCACAAAGTGTTCTATTAAAATCTGTTTAACTCTGTATAAAGTCCATGCAACATTCTGGACTGCAGTAGGTTGTGCCCCAAGTACACTGTGATGAAATTACCTGATGTGTCTGATCTGGGTTTGGGTTTCGGAGCCTGTGTCTTGACTTGAGAAGGAGTACTTGTTGGGTTTGTAGTTTTAGGAAAACCCTATCAGGAGAGAACAGTTAATGGCAGGACAATGTAGATACTCTTTTATATTTAAGTTTAACAGTACTGTGTAAAAGTCAGAGACCAACCTTCATTTATATGGCTTCCAGTCAGAACAACCACTAAGTTTCAGTATAATCAATAAAACAGCAGAACAAAAATATTTCTCATATTTGTAAGATAATATAGAATATATTTCTAAGAACAAATATAAAAGATAAGTTGTGTTGATAAGAATTTAAGAATGTGTCGGTATGTATGAAATGTTTTGAAATATTAAGTTCTTTTTTTCTAGCTATCACTTCTCCTTACGACACATCTTATCATATGGGTTTGTGAGATGAAGGGTCAGTTACAGGCACATCCTTTATTTTACAACAGCTCAATTTATTCAGAAACTGCTTATGCCCAGTAGATAAAGGGTAAATAACCCAGGGTGTAAAAAATGACTATGTGTTTGTCAGTATCAGCTAAGACTGACTGCATTCTGGACCAGAGCGTTCAATAAAGTGGCATCACATTCCAGACTGGTCTTCTTTCTTCATTTGACACTAGTCTTGAAGAGACGCTATACATTCAGTATCAGCCTTCATTAATTTAGTGGCCCTGAGCGTCTTTGTTGGTGGGAAGCTAGTTTTGCTTTTTTTGGTTGTTGTTTGAGCCGACAGCGATGATCATAATTAGAGATGGAAGGATCGATCGGCCATGTATCGGTATCGGCCGATTTTTAATCAAAATATGTGATCGGCGATTGGCCGATCTCGAGAGCCGATCGATGGCGTTAAACAAATGAGCCTAATTTCTGTATTTCCAGTTAGCATTTCATCCAGGAAGAGGAGCCATCCATAAAACCTCCTCCAGCCAGCTCCCTGCAATTCCTATCTGAACCACTAGGAAATACATACCGTTTCATTATCGTCAGACTGACTAAAGCAGCAGCAACAGCCAGAGAGCTAAAGGAACCACAGCCAGAGTGATTGAGTTTATAGTTCTAGATAAGCAGATCTTCTCGGCTGTAGAAGATGTTCATTCATCCACGCTCTGCTGTTCCTAGTAGAGATACTTTTCAGATGTTGCTCTTCTGGAGCTGTAGCGATTTACTCCCACATACACCAACTTCTAGTTTAGTTAAAAATATTATGTTGTTTCATATGGGCTCGTTAAAAATGGTAATAAACCAGTTTAGACCATGTTTCATGACTTGCTTGTGCTAATAATATGTAGCCCTGCCATGGCATATAGCCCCACCCTCAATCGGTATCGGCTATCGGCCGATTGCGCTGAAAGGAGATCGGCAAACGAAATCGGCCTCAAAAACACTGAACAGTCCATCTCTAATAATAATAGTCACTTGCTAAGAGCTTCACCCGATGTTGTATTTACTCTTCCATTCATATCTAACCAGGAGCTTCAACATATCAGTGTGGCCCATTTCAGGGGCTGCATCCTTCAGAGGCTGCATTTGAAGGCCGACTGTGTCACAGCAGCACAGCTAGGCTGTCCCATTTCGAAGGCTCCTTTATATGCAGCCGAGAAATGCAGCCTAACGGCGGAAACAGTGGTGCTGTGACACATACAGGAAATTCACTGTAGAGCAGACCATCTCAATGCGGTTTGTGGCCTACGTGATACACCTTCGTAGGCTGTGTCCTCAAAAGGATGCAGCCCCTGAATTGGGACACACCTTATGCTGTAGAGCAGCAGTGCTACTTCCTCATCCTCTCATGTTGGACTGACTTGATGCTAAAGTTACTCAAAGTCAAGTCAAGTCAAGTTTATTTATATATTGCTGTTTACAACAATGTTGTCTCAAAGCAGCTTTACAGAGTTTTGAAAACACTCACAGTCACCTCTTGAGGTACAAGGTGGTAATACGAAAGAAGATGCATCGGGGATAGCTAGTTAGCATGCTAACTTTAGTAGAAGTCTCTGCAATGTGACACATAGATGTCTTTGATATACCATCAATACTTATTTCTTCATATTCGGTTAATAATTTGAATACATTTTGAAATGTTGTGAACTAAAACAAACAAATTGTACATTTAACCAAAAATTGCTTGGAAGATTTGGAGTATGGGTGATTTAGTGTATCTCCTCTTTACCTTTATTACAGCTTACATTCTTTTCAGGTGACTCACTTTCAGTTACTCTAAGAGTCACAAGCTCATTTTCTGCTTCTTCTCACCATTCAAGTAATCCCAAAAACATTCAGTAAAGTTAAAGTCTGGACCATTGTTTTGGTCAGTCCATTGTTTTCTAAATGCTGGTTATCTGATAGGGACAGTCTTGCTGGTCCATCAGCTCCTTCAAATGAAAGTCCCCATTAAAAATTTAGTTCATTGCTTTTTTATTGATCTCTCACTTTTTCATGAGACATACTTATTCCTTGTTAACACGGACTATGTTTTATCTTATCTCCTCAAAAACATCTCCTGGAAAATGATACTTATTCAGTAAATTAAATAAATGATGAGTGGTCTCCGACTGTTGCATGACATCGTGCATAAATGAGAAACCTGTTCAACTGCAATGTCAAAACATAAAGGAAAGGAAACTTACCAGTTCTGTTACAAGGGTGTTGAACTCCTCTACTATTTTCACGTCAGCATCTACCACAAAAATGTTCTTCACATTCTTCAGGGTGTTTTGATGATCACTGGTGAACTGCAGAATAGCTTCTTTGACTGCAGTGCAACTTTCTTTTACAGAAAACCCAAAAGGTCCACAACCAAGTACAGGCAATGCTATAGAAGCACTAG
Source organism: Megaleporinus macrocephalus (assembly GCA_021613375.1). Classification (NCBI taxonomy): domain Eukaryota; kingdom Metazoa; phylum Chordata; class Actinopteri; order Characiformes; family Anostomidae; genus Megaleporinus; species Megaleporinus macrocephalus. The sequence continues at coordinate 38,846,791 of CM038709.1, read as the reverse complement.
TGGTTTGTCCTGCTTTATGGAGACAGTCGATTATGGCTGCTTTTAAGTAGTGAGGGCCCAGAGTTTGGCAGCTTTGGGGCAACACAGCATACAAGAGGGTTTTGGTATGGAGATTGCCTGGGTTACTTAGAACTGCCTCTCCAGGTAGTACAGTGTTTTGGTCCATTTGAAGCTTTTTGCACACCTCCTGAATCTGAGATCCTCCAACTTCAAGGAACTGTTGAGCAGTAGGGTTGTCAAAAGCCAGGTTTGTAGACATCGGACAAATCAGTGCATCAACAGTGTACTGATGCAGCTCACCCTCAGCGATGGTTAATGTGATGAAGCTGTTTATATTATGTTGGAAAGTCTTTGCAGGACCAACTCTGTTTAGTTGCTCAAAGTGCAGTTCACAGCGCCACTCCTTGGCTTTAGCCTTAATATTGGCTTCATTCTTCTCAAGGACCTTTGATTCACCTGATTTAGAGTAAGTCAGCTTCTCCACAGCTATGGAGGATAACTGCTTCTTCACCACATGAACAGCATCTCGGATCTTGTCCTTTGCTGCTGTAACACTCAGATAAGGTGTGTTTGGAGTGTCACAAGCATATTCCAAGCTTATCCCAAGGTTTCTGATTTCTGGAATTTCTGACAGATTCATGAACGACTCGATGAACTCCAGTTCCTGCATAGATTTCAGAGGGATCTTCTCTGCTGAGGTTTCTTCAACCACAGCAGGAATAGTTTTTCTATTTACAGCTAAATTTGCAGTTGCTCCCTTCACATAGTTCTTGATCTTGTCTAAGAGGACACTAACCACCTCCACAAGACCAACTATTACAATCTTATTGTCGGTTTGATTAAAGAAAATATCAGCCTCAGGAGTGATAAGTGCAAGACAAGTGTTTTCCACAGTTTTCCACACCTGGACCTCGACTGCCACCTCAGCTGCACTGTACTTCATCAGAAATTTTTGGGTTGCCATTCTTGCCTTGTTCTCCCAAGTTAGTCCAATTTGCAGTGCAGCCAAAGATTCCTTGTCTACAGCCATTTCTACAACTAGCTCACCTGGAAATGTGGTCTTGTCAAAAAGGGCACTGGCATTAACCATTTTAAGTTGACCCTGAAGGTCATTTTGGCACTGTTCACTGTTTTCAATGAAACTGAGGATGTTCACATTAACAGGAATGCTGATGTTTGTTTGTATTCCAGACAATGTAGGTGTTCCACCAGTCAGAGCCTTCTGGAGACTTGAGTAAAACAAAAAGACGGTAAGTTCTTCACCACAGAGATGATGCCTCTGGTCCACCACTCGATATGCAGCTGGGAAAAGACAGTTTAAAGTTAGAAGTGTTCCATTAATGAACAGAATGAGTCATTTTCTAAGGTCAAATTTTGTCCTCATAATCTATACAGGCCAATGCTGAAAGTTTTTGGTGGTCATGAAGAAAGAATTTACTAACACTCTTTGTTATTGTGTCCCATTTCAACCAATTCTCTTGTGTGACCATGGATGAATAGTAAAGGCTTAGGTGAAGCACCAGACTTGCAGCAAACAATGCTTACATTTGTTGGACAATGGCAAACCAAGGTATTCTATTATATTTAATAGAACCAGAAAAAAATCAAACCTCTGCCATCGCATGCTACAACGTGCCGCAGAATGGTAAGTGGAACGTTCTAGCAAAACTCTGTAGGACTGCTATGATGTTTCTTCTGGAGAAGGAGGCCATGTAGCATGTAGGGAGAGTTATTAATACTTGTTTTTAAATATTTTTAACATGCCCTTACCAACTTTGAGTTACCACTTGGAAGTGTGTAACAATAACATTGCTCAAGTGGGCCTGAATATATGTCTGAATATAACGTCTGAATATAATGTACATATTTAATTTGGAACAGCTTCTTTTTCTTGCTTGAAGCTTTTATTTAAAACATTCCTGTTTTGCCTGTAGTTGCTTGTCCATGATAGCTGTATATCCTTTGTCTTGCTATATAGTAAGCAAGCATATTACAGTGAAAGCAGGATAGGACTGTAGAAGAATGCATTTTCTCTTGATTCAAGATGTTTGGCGACCTATACTATACTTTTAACTAGAATTACAGATAAATGAAAACCTACCTTGACAGTCCTTGAAGGTGATAACCAAACTTTTTTGTTCATCGATCCACAGCATTGACTTTATATCTCCTCCTCCACTTTTCATTTTGTTGCTGAAATGTGCAGTGAGGAGGTCCTCTTTAATCTGGACCATGTCCCCCTGGACCAGGACTGTATCTGTCAGTTCCAAGCGGGAGGCAATGATGTCCATGCCCTGTGGTTTCTTGCTGGTGCATTTAATCAGGAAGTTGTTCACATCTACAACATCAACAATACACATCAACATTTTTCTCAGATGTCTTATCAGTTCAATAACTAGATTAAGAAAGCTCATTTGAATGGACCAACTCTTTTCACACTTTATCTGCAGAGTTGAGGCTTTATCTTTACATTAATTGCAGTGTAGAACATGTGCCACCTCCATCTATTCCAACTCACCAATGTCTTCTCTGAAGGTAACCGCGATCCTGTCTTCATCCAGAAGCTCCCAGGTATGTTCTGCTCTTTTACTACAGCTGCTAATGAACAGTGTAATTAATTTCCATTTGCAGCTGACTTTGAACCCAGTTAAGATGAAGCGACGGTGGTCCCACATCTCTGATAAGGTTTCTTCTTTATGTTCCTCTACTGAAAGGCCAAAGTCATGCTCCTTCACGGCAAGGATTTTCGATAAATCTAGAAAGCAATGCAAAATGACATATTTATTATTAATTTATTAGCATTGTCAACCAAATGTCACTGGATCCATATTACAATGCATTAAGGAGCCACAATTTGATTGTAACATGGTCTGTGCACAAATATATCACTGCTGTGCATTAAATGGACATCATATGACTGGAATGGACAAAATACCCCAAACAAACCTGCAAGTTTTGGGAAATGTGGTAGTTAGTAGGGTTAGGTACCAAACCCAGTACTGAATTAGCACTGACTGAATTACATTGATACTACATAGTACCGATTCAGATTAAATAATCAGTGTCACATTTTGGTACAAGTCTAACACACAGTTAAGGAAACTAGCTTCCCTTACACTTTCCAAGGCTTTCTGCAATACTTGGAATGTGAACTTGCAAAGTTTGCAGTAGCAACACATCTAACTTGAGAAAACAGCTGGTCCAACACATCTAACCTGAGTAAACACCAGAGGAAACACCTGGTCTAACACATCTAACCTGAGGAAACACCTGGTCTAACACATTTAACCTGAGGAAACACCTGACCAAACACATATAACCTGAGGAAACATCTGGTCCAACACATCTAACCTGAGGAAACACCTGACCAAACACATCTAACCTGAGAAAACACCTGACCAAACACATCTAACCTGAGAAAACACTTGGTCTAACACATTTAACCTGAGGAAACACCTGACCAAACACATATAACCTGAAGAAACATCTGCTCCAACACATCTAACCACCCTGGTTAAAACAAAATATATCTAAAAGATAAATAGCGTACCATACCCAGAAAGCCAAGTCCACCACAGCAGCTGGACTTAATGTTATGTGAGGTTATTCTTTCAGTTCCACTAAATTATCTAACTATTCACTGCTATGACTGCTGCAATTTGGGGAAGTAAATCAGATGTGCTTCCTCCAAGACACACATGACAGTGTGCTGACACTAAGCCCTGGTGACAGCCTAACAGGCTGGACGTTAAGATTCAGAAGTGACATGACGTTTTTGTTATTAAATGTTATTAAATGTTAGTTGCTAGTTGGCTTTGCCAGTGGTAGCCTATAATTAGAGTAGCTAGTGTTGGTGTAAAATAGTGTTAAAGAGCACTATCAAACTTACTTTCCAGCAATATCATTTCAAAGCAAGTTCAAGGGCAAATATTGGATTTCAACTATTATTTGATTTTGTAAAAACCTAGTCTAACAGAATCAGAATCAGAATCAGAATCAGAAATACTTTATTGATTTTTTATTTTTTATTGAAAAAATTGCAGTTTTTACAGTAGCAGCCGGTTATATAGAGAAATAAACACTCTAGTAATAATTTACAACATAAAAGAAATGTGTAGTATGTACACATATATAAGTCTTATATTACAATACAATAATATAAAGTCTTATATTACTAACACATCTAACCTAAGGAAACATCTGGTCCAACACATCTAACCTGGGAAAACACCTGGTCCAACAAATCTAACCTCAGCTAATATCTGGTCTAACACATATAACCTGAGTAAACATCTGGACTAACACATCTAACCTGAGGAAACACCTGGTCCAACACATCTAACCTGAGGAAACACCTGACCAAACACATATAACCTGAGGAAACACCTGGTCCAACACATCTAACCTGAGAAAACATCTGGTCCAACAAATCTAACCTGAGTAAACACCTGATCCAACACATCAAACCTGAGGAAACACCTGGTCCAACACATCTAACCTGAGAAAACACCTGGTCCAACAAATCTAACCTGAGTAAATACATGATCCAACACATCAAACCGGAGGAAACACCTGGTCCAACACAGGAAGTATCTGGTTCAACACATCTAACCCATGGAAACACCTGATATATCTACCAAAATATATCTAAAAGATAAAAAGCGTACCATACCCTGAAAGCCAAGTCCCCCCACAGCAGCTGGACTTAATGTTATGTGAGATTTTTCTTTCAATTCCACTAAACGCTAAGACTTTTGCATATTGGGAAGTAAATGTGCTTCCCCCAAGACACACATGACAGTGTGCCCTGGTGACAGCCTGATTGGCTGGATGTTTTAGAAATGACATGACATTTTTGGTATTACAGAGAGAAGAATAAGAAAAAAGTACCGCTAGGTACCGGTGCTAGTTGAGTCAAATGTGAACAGTACCCAGCCCCACTAATAGCAGAACACCTGCACCCAGCACAGAAGAAGTTCATGAAACCTTCATAAGTTAACTTCAACGACTTTATAAGATAATTCATTAGCTAGGGTTTTTTTTTGCACTGTGTTGGTTAACTTAGCGTTGTGCTAGAGTCAACACTGAGTCACTGGCTGCTTCAATATTCCTAACCAGCAGCTAGATTTGGTAAACAAGCAGTAACATTATTAGAGACTTTTGTCTGACTGCTGCATTTTGGGAAGGAAATCACATGTGCTTCTTCCAAGATGCACATGATAGCATGCTGACTTTAAGGCCTGGTTACAGCCTGTTTGGACTTGTTTTACAACAGAATTTTTGTTATTACGGAGAAAAGGATATTAAAAAACAGTACCCAACCCCAGTTGTGAGGTGGCTTTTCTTTTCTTTTCATCATTTCAAGGAAAGTTGTATCAAAATTGGATTTCAGCTCCTTAATGATCTTGTAATTCTGAGATTCCAGTGACATTCAGACTAGTAGGAAGTGGTCATAAAAATGGGACTCGACTGTGTATTTGACCTATCATTTAATGAATGGTCATATTAAAGATATAAAAAATCTTTCGTGGAGAAACATTTTGGTGCTGTACAGAACACATTCTCTAACAATCTGTTTTGAAGTATCCAAAGGGTCAAAGAACTGAAGAAACTAATCTTTTGCGTGAATAGTATCCCCTAGGGATCAAAATGGTACAACCCACTGGCCCTTACCTACTAAACCCTTCTGCCATTGACTGTGATTAATTTCCCTGTCAAGAAAATGGGTTTGTGTTATGAGACTGGACCTACCAATGCATATGTATTAGTGATAAGTGTGTTTTTCCTCATATAACCTATACCCAAACGTTTATTTCCACCAAACAGAATAAGGCGTGTTACCTGAGTGGTTGGCTAGTTTTAGGATCCAGTTATTTTCTCCATGTTGAATTATTTCAATAGGCTCAGAGAACTGTTCAAAATACAGAGTAAGCATGTCTTCATCAACGGAATCAGAGCTGCTGACCAACAGGCTTTAACTTCTGAGGTCCTCTTCACTCTCTAACACAGAAAACATCACTGTGTTACACATTCTTAGCATGTATTTTCTCAGACTTAGAACAATAAACAGCTTACAGGGAAATAATTACCTTTCTGACCTCCAGACTCAGAAGACAACATTAGGTACATGAATTTTAAGGTAAATGCTGTTTTAAAAAAACATGTGATTACAGAAAGTGGGCTCCTGACCTGTTATCTCTGTTGTGTTGTTATTAGGTCTATAAAATTATGTGTAGTTATTCTAATGATTTACGATTCATGGTCTGAGGGTGCATTCATATGATAAGTGGCATGCTCTCAACTCTGACCTGATTTGCTGCTGACCTTTCCAAAGCCCAGCCAATCACATACACATTTCATATGATGTGGTAAAAGTGACTTAAGCTCAAGGATCATGGTGGGAAACTCCCTGTTTCTCATCACCCTGAGCTGAAAGTGCAACACTAGAAAGAATACAGTTCCACAAAAAACACAGTTTCATAAATTCACTTTTTTTCACTGGGTCTGCAAAAAGACCGCCTCAGATCCAGGTGGGTGGTTTCAAACTGGAAAAACTGGTTACCCTACATTTTTGAAGGGTCTCAAATTTGCCGCTAATTTAAAGTGATGTAACAATGTGTGCCCAGCCTCACGGTAAGCAAAGCACAAAACACATGACTTGAATGCCGCCCCGGTGTGTCTCTCAGGAGCAGTAGTATTTTCCCCAGGATAACTGGGGAACACAGTAAGTGGTGGGGAAATAAGCCCTCATGTATACGATAGAGGACTGTACAGAAAACATGTGTAGATGCTGATGAGACAGATAACCTTATAAAGTCTTGCCTTGCAGATTTCCCACCAAACTGATCACCAGAGATCACCTTTTGCTTTGAGTCAGCACGGTCATATTTCTGGACACGGCTGAGAAATTTCTTGGCTTGAGACCTGTCCAACTATCAACACTTGCCTTAGACTGTAATGTAAGATAGCAGTACACAACAAAACCAGTGCAGAGCCACCACAACTGAATTAGTGTCTTTGAGACATTTATAAACAATGTCAGGGGAATATGTGTCCACTCAGCATGTAGCTGTTTATTTGACAGAAAACCTATGAGACGGGTAAACTCTACTTCAGGGGTCACTAATAGGTGGACCGTGGTCCAGATCCGGACCCAGACGTTGTCCAATGTGGACCCAAACTGATAAACTATTGAGAATGATTTAATTTAGACTGTGTTTATTTTAAGCAACGAAACTTTTCTCATCTTTGCGATATACAGGCTTCTTCTCAGGCGCTTCTCAGCCAATCAGATCTGTGCACTTTAGGGCATGTGGCGCACACACACAGGTGAGGTACGAAGCGAGAAGCAGCAGCCAGAGACTAAAGTGAGTCAGAGAGAATAACGAGCTCTAAAAACAGAAAAGTGAAAACTGAGAGAAAACTGAGTGTTTAACAGGAACGGTTCTGGAATGGACCTGCTCGTCTAGTTTTGGAGAACACCGCTCTGTACAACCAACATGTCAATCTGTGAAGCTGAGTTAACAAGAAGACGCACGTTTTATTTACTTTCTCTATAAATAAACACTTTAAGATTCACTTTTTTAAAAAGCATTCTGTTTTTTTTAATGTAGCTCTTGTTTTTATTGAAGTGAGTAAAAAAAACATTTATTTGTAGTTTTATAATTAATTCATTCAGTTCAGCATTTAAACAGTAAATATACTGAAATATACTGAATGGTATGTGTGATTTGTAGCTGATAGTATAAGATGCTGATACTAGACTACTTTAGTAAACAGGATACACCACTGAATCATAACATGACCTTGGCCTGAGGAACTCTCCTCTAACTAGATCTTACTGAACTCTAATTAAATACCCCTGCTCTATATCATTACCTCCTGAATTAGAATATTTATGAAACATGTTTAAGCACTGAGCTTCTTGTTGCATCATGTCATAAAATCTCATTAGCTCTCTCATTCTCTCTCTATCCGGGGTCGACCAGAGGAAGGTGGGTTCCTCCCTTGGCCTGGGTACCGCTCAAGGTTTCCTTCTCCTACCAGGGGAGTTTTTCCTTGCCACTGTTACCACTGGCTTGCTCTAGTGTGGCTTGGACCTGGATACTCTTCTTACATTTATGTTTATGCATTGACTCTTTTATCTATTTAGTTGGAAGCTAACATCAGTCCCGAGGGGCTGTCAAATTCAGCATGATGATCATGGTGGCTCATTACAATGGACAGACAGACAGACAGCGCTCTACAGAGTTTATTAACTTACTGTTTTCACAACGTAAATTATGAATGAGGAGATAAGTAGGTCAAGGGGGTGAAAAGATATCTGAGCAGGTGGGCCTTGAGCAATTTTGACAGGATGTTAATGGGTTAATGGGTATGAATTGTATATTTTTCCTATTTATCTGATTTTAATTTACTCAAAAACACATAAAATAATCCATCTATTCATCTATCCATTATCTTCTGCGTTATCCAGCTAGTCAGGGTCACAGCTGGGCTGGAGCCAATCCCAGCATCATTGGGCGAAGACAGGGTACTCCATGAACAGGACGCCAACATACACACATTCACTCTTACCTATGGGCACTTTAGATTGGCCAATCAACCTAACAACCTAACCCAGATCGCCTTGCTGTGAGGCGACAGCGTTAACCACTACACCACCGTACTAACCACTACACCACAACACTAACCACTACACCACCGTACTAACCACTACACCACCATACTAACCACTACACCACCATACTAACCACTACACCACCATACTAACCACTACACCACCGTACTAACCCCTACACCACCATACTAACCACTACACCACCATACTAACCACTACACCACCATACTAACCACTACACCACCATACTAACCACTACACCACCGTACTAACCACTACACTACCGTGCTAACCAATACACCACCGTACTAACCACTACACCACAGCACTAACCACTACACCACCATACTAACCACTACACCACCATACTAACCACTACACTACCGTGCTAACCAATACACCACCGTACTAACCACTACACCACTGTGCTAACCACTACACCACTGTGCTAACCACTACACCACCATACTAACCACTACACCACCATACTAACCACTACACCACCATACTAACCACTACACCACCATACTAACCACTACACCACCGTACTAACCACTACACCACCATACTAACCACTACACCACTGTACTAACCATTACACCACCGTACTAACCACTACACCACTGTGCTAACCACTACACCACCGTACTAACCACTACACCACCATACTAACCACTACACCACCGTACTAACCACTACACCACTGTGCTAACCACTACACCACCATACTAACCACTACACCACCATACTAACCACTACACTACCGTGCTAACCACTACACCACCGTACTAACCACTACACCACCATACTAACCACTACACCACCGTACTAACCACTACACCACCGTACTAACCACTACACCACCGTACTAACCACTACACCACTGTGCTAACCACTACACCACCATACTAACCACTACACCACCATACTAACCACTACACTACAGTGCTAACCAATACACCACTGTACTAACCACTACACCACCGTACTAACCACTACACCACCGTACTAACCACTACACCACCATACTAACCACTACACCACCGTACTAACCACTACACCACCGTACTAACCACTACACCACCGTACTAACCACTACACCACCATACTGACCACTACACCACCATACTGACCACTACACCACCGTACTAACCACTACACCACCGCACTAACCACTACACCACCATACTAACCACTACACCACCGTACTAACCACTACACCACCGTACTAACCACTACACCACCATACTAACCACTACACCTCCGTACTAACCACTACACCACTGTGCTTTAAAGAGAGCTTGCGTTTATGCAAAATTGTTTCAAAGTTAAAAACCTATTGAGCTGGACATAGACAGCATTTTCAACATAGTATGCGCTCCTGAAATGTAGACTGTCCCAATTCTTAGATACCTTAAACATGCTGTCTACTGAGACACCTTATTTTAACCTTTTTTTTATGGAAGCATCAAACACTTCCTCAGCCGCTAAGACAATCCCATGATGCAACACAGGCGAATCTACGAGCAGTGAAGTGGTTTTAAAATGTGAGTTATTTTGATTCTCTCTGGAGTTTTAATGTGTTTATTGTCATATAATCACACAAAACAGTATTTTATTATCAGCTCTGTCATTCACCATTTCGCAGTTTTATCGAGCCATTAGCATTTATGTTAGCGGATTTTTAATCTTCGGGCTATTGTTTTGGATGCCGGCCGGTAGCTTAGCAACCTGCTAAACCACCGGCCGCGTGCTGCAGTGGGCGGGAACAAGCCGTGACGCAGTCTCTCTCTAACTAGAGCATCTCAGTAATCTGTTTTATGAGGAGAGATGAGGAGAGAACGCTGCTACTTAAACAGCTACCTACCCAGACAGTGCCTACTTAGACACTCACTACACACCCTGTATCTTTATATGTGTGTTGGCTTTTATTACGTTAGACTTTATCTGTGAGGTGTAAATGTCCAGGTGTGCTTTCTTCTCACATAGATGTTTAATTACAGTACAAAGTTCACAGGTTTGAAAAAAAACAGTATAAAAGCAATATTTAAATAGCTTTTAATTGAATCATATGGGGTCATTTGTTTAGGAAACACTAGCCAACTACATACCTGCAAACTACATACAAACAAAAGTCACCTGACTTGCAGTAACTGGAACTGGTTCCTGTTTCCGCACTGGAGGTTTCACTTTCTTAGCTGGAACACTTTCATTCTCCTGCCCTTTTACTGTCAACTCCACCTTCCCCAAATCTCTGAAATCCACCTGATGGACCCTCGACAGCACATTCTGGACATCTGTGGGTTAAAAAGGGAACTGTTCAATAACTTCAACAACGTTTGAGTTACTAAGACTTCCTGTTCAAGTTTTAAAAGGGTGTTAAAGGAACTAGCAAGCTTTCCATCAGAGGGGAACCAGGCAAGGAACCATGTATGCACTCTGGTGGCACTCTTTGCAGAAATGCTGTTATATACTTTCATAAAAGGTTCTATGACTATTCTAGAACTGTTTTTGTGCTACACGCACAAAACATGTTACATAAGGAACCATATACAGCAGGCTATCGGAGAGAGGAACCAATGAGAAAGTTAACAATGAGGAGAAGCATATCTAATGGTTTGTGTGCTCATAGCAGAAGCGTTCTTTGTAGCAACAAGACTTCTAACAACATCAGAATCTTTTAGGTGCTATATAGAACCATTATAAAAGGTTCGTCAATATGTAATGAAAAACCATACTCAACAGGTGTGCCATCATAGAGAGGAACAATTTCTACATTCAAATAGATCTTTGAGTTACAACTGTTGGTGGAGAACCCCTGAAGAGGCTCCTTGTTTACAGGTGTGGGGTATCAGGTCTTACCTGCTTCGCTCAGGTAGATGAGGAGAGCTTTTCGTGTGTCCTCTGGATGCTCCCGTATGCGCACTGCTTCTCCTCCAGACCTCTTCTTGTTTTTGAAATATAGCTCCAACTTTGGTATCACTGAATCCAGATCATCTGGAAGACCCTCCAGCAGCAGCCTCTTCTCACCCATGATGGATGTCCTTTAAAACAAAAGTGAAATCTGGCTTCTGAAGAGTTGTGCGAGGAAAACATGTGACCTGCCAGCTCATACTACACAGCCTACACGCTGCGTCCACAGGTGTGTTTATCTTCTGTAGTAGATCTGACAGCATGATCACAGGGCGTGTCCAGAGTTTCACACAGACTCTTCACTGCACTTTACTGTCAACCAGAAAAACCTCTGTAAGAGAAACAATCACCGGGAATTCCCATGAGATTGACTGCATGTGTTTTTTCCCCCACTGGTAATCCAAAAGTCGCTAAGGAGCCTTTTGTTGTAATCAGTTGCACTTGCACTTACCCAAAGCTATTTTTACAAACAGAAAGCTTTTATTTGCTCAGCAAATCTCTTTATTTGTTAAATAATCAAACAGTAATAATACAGTAAGTAGTGCTTTTATATACGTCAGTGTGCTTATTTTACCCTTTTCCCTTGTGGAAACAACCCAGTATTATTTACAGTTCTCATCTAATACCAGCTTTGGCTGCTCAGTACTTCGTTAAGCTAAATCAATATTGCTGCTGAAGGAACTGAACACATTCATACAATGTCTTGGGCGTCCAGGAGAAATCTGGAACTACACTTTCTTCTTCAAACTGGAGCTCAAGATATGATCTACTTCTTTCACAATAAGATATTAATGTTACTTTGTATTGTTTTTTTATTTTGTATTGTAGATAAAGGGGTTTTAAACAGTGAGCTTATGTACAGTACAGTACAGTTTATGTGCAGTAGTGTGTTTTTCTATACAATGCTGTTTAACTGTATACAGTGTTCTGCATTTGTTTCCTTCCATATTAACTACGATCTGTTATGTAGATAATGTGTTGAATTGGTTTCTGCATTCAAGATGTACCTTTGGAATAATTGATGATAATTGAAACCAGTTACTAGTATTTGTTTATGTACTACTATCTTATTAACTGATAGTTGGTCCAGTCTACGTGACACTTACCACAACATAATGTTGCTAGTTACCCAAAATAAATTGCTGTACAATAAAATGCTGCCGTTTTTCCATATTTGCATATTCTGTTTATTCCCATTATTTCGTGATCTGTTTGTTGGAACATTTAACCAAATAGTCACTAGTACAGAGAAAATGAGACACTTTGGTTGACTATATGCAATAAAACTTGAGCATGTGTTTCCGTTAGTTTTATTATTATTCATTACAGTAATTAATAAGTATAATATCTCCACAGTCATTTTTACCCAGAAACTCTTTGATTTTGATCAGCTGGTTACTCAGTAACTTGTTGGTCATACTTGCTTTGACTGACACATTTTAGGTCAATCTTTAAGCCATTTTTATTTATTTGATATTTAGTCAAAAATGCCATTAGATACACATCTTTTCCAGGAGACATTTCTAGATGTCTAAGTTAAAAAGTCAGAAGAAAATAGAAAAGAAGACTCCTAACAACCATCTGGAAGACCTGGTAAACCCACCAACACTGTCCCTATCAGATAAACAGCACTTCCATCTTTAAGATCTAGGAGAACATCAAGTTCTATTTATGCTTTCTATCTGTCCAGACGATCACTGAATGTGTTTGGGGTTATTTGGTTGGTGAGAAGAAGAAAACGCTAAACCAAGTTCTAAGACTGGGCTTTTTAAAAAAAAAATAAAATAAAAATGGAAGCTGTAATGAAGGTAAGCAGATCTGTATGTGGCCTCATCAAGTCCAGATGAAACTGGACTTCATGCATTCCCTAGCTTGGCCACAAGAGGTCAGCAGATTTGCATCTACACCGCCTAAACAGGTGAGAGTTTGAGATGAGTGGAAAGGTGGAAATCCTGTTGTTTGGTGCTCACAGTCTTACTGCAGGGTGTCAGCATCTCAATTTAAATTAGTTTCAAATGATTTGACTGCTACTGACACGCCCTGGAATGTACCAAGACAACGCTCAATGCCCACAAACATCCATATATGACCCTGTCCACTTGACTACACCAGACAGAGTGATAATTGACCCGCCACTCAGACCTGCCAAATTTGGGTAAATATTTAGTGTAGGGTAACATTGGTGGGTTTAAAAGAATGTGTTCAGTACCTCATAGTAATACACATGGCCAGTGTGTGATCAAAACTGCACAGTCCATCTCAAGAGCAGCCTTCCCCTCACTACAGAACATCTACCACACCAGGGTCACCAGGAGGGCCCACAACATAATCAGGGATAGTACACACCCCCAGCACACACTCTTCACACGTTTACCCTCAGGTAGACGTTACAGGAGTGTGAAGTCCAGGACAGCAAGACTGACAAACAGTTTCTACTCACAGGCCATCAGGCTTGTGAACACCTCACGCACTACCTCTCTAACCTCTCCTGTCTGAACTGGTTTTAGCTGGTCTGATTTTAACTGCACCCTACACTCACTGTACTGCTGTTTACATACAATACTGTTTATATTCACTACTCACACAAAAACACTATTGTTTACATTTGTTACTTGCAACTTGCACTTTATGGCTGCTGCTCTTCATACTTTCACATAAAAGTAACTTTTATTTATTTATTTATTTTTTAAGTATTGTTATCTTTATCTAGTGATGAATAGAGGAACAGCAAAGTAAGAATTTTCTTGTACAGTGTAACTGTGTGTGCATATGACAATAAAACTCTTGAATCTTATTTTGGAGTTGTTTTGACTGATAAGTTAAATTCAATAAACTCAAAATTTGAAGACAGTACAGACTAAATTTTCAAACTGTAGAATTTTTTTATATAGTGAGGCTAACATATCTAACATTCCAACCTACTGAGGTTCTGAGACTGAGATGACGGAGCCTGGGGTGCTTCTTCTACATCAGGTTGTTGGAACAATACAAATATTATTTGCTATCAGTGTTTAATTTATTTTGTCTAAGCTAATGATCATATCAGCTTATCAGGCACTACGATTTCAAGCAAGCCAACTTATTAGACCCACGTTATAGACCATTGTAGGATAAGCGTGCAAGTTATGTACATTTTTAATTTTTATATTTTTATATTAAACCCTCATTTATGTGATTTCTCCTCAAAATAAAGCTGGAGGTGTGTTAGTCTGCAAGTTAGGGCTGTAGTAGTAGTAGTACTGGATGCTTATCCTAAATAATATGATGTGCTAATGATTACATGCATGTTACGCCCAACTGACTGCTTCATGTAGTTGTATTAATAAGGTTAATTTGAATATTAAATATTAGCATGTACATTTAAAGTTTACTGTAAAGGTTATGGAGAATGTTTTATTAAGCTTTGGTGCCAGTAGTGGTTGTGGTGTATATGTGTTTCTAACTAAAGCTAATTCTGAGAAGCTTCTGTATGGATTGTAAAATGTTGTTGGTAGCCAAAAACACACATCACGTAAGATAACCGAGCATGTGTTCAATATCTTTTTCAGGTGAGCAGTGTGTTACTTGCTTATACAACTTTGTGAAGTAACATCATATTTTGACCAATTTTCAGCTGCTTTCTACTCTATTTATTTAAAGTTAACTTTATTAGCAAATAAGTAATCAGTTGTTTTTAGTTCAGTAACTTGTCTGGTAAGATCTGGAACTGAATGTGTTTTTTCTTTCCCACTCAAGACTCAATGATTTCATTCTTGAAAAATTATAAAATCAGTAATCACAAAGTCCGAGAGCTCCGCTTCCTCATGTGTGGAATAGTTTCCTCAGGAAGTTCCAGCATAACCAACACCATCAAAACCATTTCTGAAGAACATCAGTTTTTGAATTTATATCCACAATGTATTATTTTATAAGGGACGCGGATGCAGAGCGATAATTGGTGGCTATATGTTAGTCTACATATAGCTAGGTTAGCTAGCTAGCTATGTTGTTTATTAAAAGAAACAGGTTTCACATACAGAACTTCATATTTTCAGCTGTTACTCTTCTTTTATTTATATTACTCTCTGTGATCAGTATTGAATATAGTAAGTATAAGTTATGTAAGCTAAAGCTTATTGATTTGTTAGCTGACTTTTATCAGTGCTGTTTTCTGGTTTTAGGTTAGAAGGCGTTCTGGAATACCATAGCTAGATAATGATGTTAAAACATTGAGGAATGCGTATTTTCATCTTAGTTTAGTACATTTCATTGTTGTTAGTCGGTTTTTAGTCCGTCACTGCGGATGAGTTGAAGCTGTGTTTTTAAGGCTCTGCAAAGGTGTGACTCTTAAACCCTTGCATTAAAATATACAATATATAAACATTACACAATGCACACATGTACACAAATGCTGAAAACTACCTTTAAAGAAAAGAAAATGTTTTAGAACTGTAACCGTAGTTGTATTTGATTTAAGCAGGGAGTTTTCTAATTTGTCTTAAATTACAGTTAAATCAAACTCTAAGAATTCTGCAGGGAACCTGTTTATGTTCTGGGTGCCACTAATTAAAAAATGAAATACTATTTATTGATATGGTTTAGTTAATACATTTTCTTTTTTCTTCAGGTCTGTTGGCTTCTAGGGATTCATTTCTTAGAGAGAAATTGCATGAGTGGAAACTGGACTCTGATTCTCAGGTTTAAGTTAACTTTTGTGAAAATGACTGGAAAGTATTTGATTTCATGAAGGACTGAATGAATGAGTCTGTGGTAAAGTATGTATTAAGATCTGATACACCAGTCTTCATTTTTTTTGTTCACACATTGAGAATGGTTGAAAGTGAAATCTGAGTCCTCTAAAAACTTTGCCACTTAAAGCAGATACATGAATATGCTGCCCACACTGATTTTTAATCCAAGCAACGGATTATTCGTTTCAATAATCAATAGATGATTTGACTATTAAAATGGTTGTTTCTGGCATTATTTTTATTCTGCAAAATTCATAATGAAACAATTAAAATAGGGTTTATTCATAAACAGTATTAACTGAAACTGTCAGGCCCGTCATTCCTGCCCGTCCTGTTATATACACGCCTGTCTCCATGGACGAGCTTGTTTCTGAGCACTACACTACTCAGAACACCACGGAGGATCACGTGACTCTCCCCTCGATTGGACTCACTGGTCTACTAATGACTATCACCTGTCTTTCTCCCTATATAAGCTATGAATGTTGAGTCTACTCTCACCGAGTATTGCCGAGGTTCATCCTGGCATTACAAAGCGTTGGGCTATTATTCTGTCTAGCTTTATCGTGTGTTGACCTTTTGCCTGTTTCTCGGTTTCCGTGTTTTGCATTACCCTTTAGATTCTGTTTGTATATTCAGATATTACATATTCAGATTCTGAGGCAGTGTGTGGTCACCACCACCAACTTTTGGATGGTGTTTCGAGGTCTGTTTCTGAGCTCATAGACCAACAGGGCACTCAACAGAGCCTTAAAGCACTCACTACCTGTTTTCAGGCTCCTGATTCTCAACCTACCTCTAATCAGGTTTTACCTGCGGTAGCCAGTACTAACTGTTACCCCGTGAGTGACCCCGAGATGTTTGAGGGAGACCCTGAGAAGTGTAAGGATTTTTGCTCCAGTGCTCAGTGTATTTCGAGAATACTCCCCCTAGATCAGACCAGTCTAAGGACGAGTTTTTAGTTTCAAGTTTGTCCAGCAAGGCTTTGGCCACCGCTGTTTGGGATTGTCTACATACCATAACATATTCTGAGTTCTTGTCAACCTTTCACCAGGTCTTTGATTTTTCTAACAATGGACTGTCTAATGGTGAGATCTGCCCCCCGAGTCTGCCCTTCTCCTGAACCGATGCAGTGTGATTCAAGTCGTCTGTCGCCTGAGGAACACCTGCGTCGTCTCCATGGAGGGTTGTGCTTATACTATGGGGGTTCGGGTCACATCAGGCATGACTGTGGACGGTGTCCACCCCCTAATGTGCTGAGTGTTGCCAAAAAGGGGTCCTTCATTATTCCTGTTGTTGTTTACTGCCGATCTGATTCACTTGTTTCATCTCTGATAGATTCCGGAGCCGAGGGTAACTTCATCTGCCAAGGGATTGTGGAACAGCTTGGCATAGAGTCCCTGCCCAAGTCAATGACTTGGATGGGTTGCAAGTTGGAGGTGATCCTATATCTCACATCGGGGCACCTGTCGGACTGCAGACTAGGTTTCTGCATTTTGAAGACTTGTCCATGTTAGTTCTCCCCACTTTAGACTTTCCATTATTTTAGGCCAACCATGGCCAGAGAAACACACTCATCACAGATACTGGGAGGCCGGGCACACTGTACACAGAAACCGGGAGAAGGTAGAAAACCCAAACAAACACTGGGAGACCACATAAACTCCTCATAGACACTGGGAGACCACACAATCTCCACACAGAAACTGGGACACCATACAAACTCTATACAGAACTGGGAGAAAATACAAATTCCACACAGACACTGGGAGACCATACACACCAAGCTAGCACACATTTAGCGATTTATCATTTTCTCTTTAATCCCAGTTCGTATGTAACAGTCCTGGTGCAGCAGCTAATGAGAAACAATACAAATTCAGCAACAGAGAACGTGACTCACTGTAGCCCCCTGAGGTGCAAAATGGTATTAGGAGATAGTATGTGGGGAAAAACACGGTAGTAATCAAAACTACTGGCCTTATTAGTGTGTTATACCAAATTCACACAGTTACTATAGAGAAGCAGTGTTTTAGTGGCTTAAAGCTTTTTAAGGGTTAAAGTTATTAACCAGCAGAAACTGGTTCTGACTCATACTCTGTGTTCAGTTTTGGGGGAAGTGAGTAATTAAACAGCAGTTTCACTGCAGCTACTATATGAAGAACACTCGACTGGAGCTCCTCCTTCATTCAACAACACTGAACGTGATAGAATGTTGGTGGACTCCTGAGCCGTGATGTCAGAATGGACTACTGGCTGCACCTCGTGATGTCATAAAGGGGAAGATGCGCATAAAACCTGTACGCGCTGCAGCTTCATCTCTGTCTGTGTTAGAACCCCGAAGAGAACAGCTGATACCATGAGCTGCTTGTTTTTCTGGTGTCTCCGAGTCCAAAACACCGACTCGGACACAGACTGTGGGAGTAAGGAGGAGAGACCGAGTGATTTTGAAGAAAAAGAGAAGAAGACGACAGAAGAAGAAGAGATGGTAACATACCAGCAGCGGGTGAAGCTGGAAATCGAGGCCAAGAATCTGGATCTACCAGTAGGCCTTGAGTCTGGCAGGTCGAGTGCTCCGGCTGAGACAGTCGTGAGCACCGGACCTCCAGTACAGCCCCTCACTGGACAGCTTGAGGACGATGTACAACATCTCCAGAAAGCGCTGCTGGCTGACCAAGAAGACCAACCCGAGCAGAGTCAGAGTGAGTAGCTTAATGAAAAGTCAATAATCAATAATATTCACTGAATAATTCATAACTGATACTTTATAATTCATAATAGTCACTGAATAATTAATCAGATAATCTAAATAATTCAAAATAGCTGCTGAATCATTTATAGTACAAACTGAGTGAGTCTTAGCAGACTCTGAATTATTTATACTAGAGTCTGAATCATTCGTAGTAGATACTGAATCATTAAAATTTGTTATGAAATTATTTCTATAGAATTAGATTATATTCTGTGTCATCTCCCGTAATGAAGATGTTAATGAGTTTATGCTGAAACTAACAGAACAGCTCTCGGTGAAGAACGACGATCAATAACTGATATCAGTAACAAACACAGCTGGAGTACTGACTGTATTTATTCATGTTGAAGGAGAGAACGACATAAACACCACGGTGGGAGATGTAGCGGACGCTGAACCCACCGAGGAACTGGTGTCCATCTCTGCTCAGGACACTCAGCTGGACATAGTGTCTGTGAGTGTCCAGTCTCGGGGTGAGTAAAGGAAATGACCACCAGATCATATGGTAACGAATCAGCTGGACAGCTATTGATATCTCTTCATTTGTGATTAGAAGATGAGATGCTGATCGCTACTCAAGCAATCAAAAAGATGCTGAAGATCCAGCTGGACCAGAACCAGCCTGAACATCTGGGTAAGAACAAATCAACATCAGACCAGATCACAATGATGCAGATACGTGTTTAGTGTATCTGTTTATTCATAAAGGTTTATTAAACACTAGCTGCTCTTATTCTTCATATAAAACTGTTCACACACGATAACACCTTCATATAAGAATCATTTCAGCATCACAGCAAACACTGAGACCCAGAATGACGTGGTCTCTCCTCATAACCTGCACGTTCATTCTCTTCTTCACTGATACTGAGAAGAACTGTTTATTTAAAGTGTCCAAAATCTACTTTTAAAGATGGAGCTCAGCCCACAAAGATGGCAGAGGCAGCGGAACAGCTGGACAACACCTCAGCTTGTTTTGACATCTCTCTTGGTGAGTGATGGACACGGTCAGTGGAAACACATCAGGAATGAAATCTGCTGGAAAGCTGATCATATTATTGATGTGAAAACAGTGAACAAGATGATCAACATGATGGCAACAGTCGTGCAGGCAGCTGAAACTAAGAGTGATGCCATTGTGAAGCTCTTGTCATTTTCTATCGACCTGGAGGACAGTGTAGGGGCCACTGTTGAAACCCCTCTGGGTAAGTAAAGGAAGTTAGAAGATATCATGATGATACAGAAGCTGCTGAAGAGCTGCTGGAAGCAAACCTTCCTGATGACAAGTCTGGAATAGACAGTGAGCTCCTGACTACCTCGCTGGAGGAGCCTCACACTTCTAGTCATAGACACACCCTTAGTAGACTCTGCATCATTCATAGTAGAGTCAGAATCACTCATAGTAGATACTGAAGGATTCAAATTAGAAGCTGAATAATTCATAATATATATTGAATGGGTTTTATTATATAGTGAATCCTTCATCGTTGAAACTGAATCCATCAAGGTAAGCTACCAAATGAGTCTCAGTAGACTTTGAATCACTCGTAGTAGACTCCTAATCTTTTGTAGTAGATACTCAATAATTCATAGTAGACTCTGATTCATTCACAGTAGAAACTGAATGATTCAAACTAGAATCTGAGAAATTTATACTATATACTGACTTATTTAATGTATATACTGAATACTTCATAATTGATAATGAATCATTTAAGATAGATATTAAATGACTCTTAGTTAACTCTGAATGATTCAAAAGAGGAGTTGAATAATACATAGTGGACAATGAATCATTCAAGGTAAAGAAGTCTTAGTAGACTCTGAATCGGGGGGAGTAAAGGAAATGACCACCAGATCATATAGTAACCAATCAGCTGGACAGCTATTGATATCTCTTTATTTCTGATCAAAAGACAAGATGCTGATCGCTTCTCAAGCTAAGCGGGAAGCCATCAGAGAGTTGCTGAAGATCCAGCTAAACCAGCACCAGCCTGAACATCTGGGTAAGACAAATCAATGTTTGCTGTGATGCTAAAATGATTCTTATATGAAGTTGTCGTGTGAACAGTTTTATATGAAGAATAAGAGCAGCTAGTGTTTAATAAACCTTTATGAATGAACAGATACACTAAACACGTATCTGCATCATTGTGATCTGGTCTGGTGTTGATTCTATTCATTTTAGCATCACAGCAAACACTGAGACCCAGAACGACGTGGTCTCGCCTCATAACCTGCACGTTCATTCTCTTCTTCACTGATACTGAGAAGAACTGTTTATTTAAAGTGTCCAAAATCTACTTTTAAAGATGGAGCTCCGCCCACAAAGACGGCAGAGCAAGACTCAGAGGGAAAAGATCAGCTGGACAACACCTTGGCCTGTTTTGACCGCTCCCTTGGTGAGTGATGGACACGGTCAGTGGAAACACATCAGGAATTAAATCTGCTGGAAAGCTGATCATATTTATTGATGTGAAAACAGTGAACAAGGTGATGCGCATGATGGCGAAGGTGGTGGAGGCAGCTGATGTCGAGACCAGTGCCATACTGGACCTCCTGTCCTTGTCTATCGGCCTCGGGGACAGTGTGGAGGACAGAGTGGAGACGCCTCTGGGTAAGTAAAGGAAGTTAGAAGTTATGATAATGATAACGTAGCTGGAGAATCTGCTGATATTCAGTTGCAGGTGTTAATATGAGCTGTAATCAGCTGGACAGCTATTGATATCTCTTTATTTTGTGATTAGAAGATGAGATGCTGATCGCATCTCAAGAAATAAAAAAGCTGCTGAACATCCAGCCGGACCACGTCCAGACTGAACACCTGGGTAAGACAAACAAATGAACACCAGCCCAGATCACAATGTCTTTGTCTATTAACCTGGAGGACAGTGTGGGGGACAATGTGTTAATATTAGATCTAATCTGTCTGAACTTTGCTGAATGTCTCGTTAAAGAAGTTAATTAACTGATGAAGGTGATGAATGCTGAAGACACTGTCCACCAAATACCCTCTGATATAAAGAACTATAAAATGTTCTGGTGATAATAGAAAAGTTTATTTGTGACTGTGCAGCTTAAGCAGATGGCAGGTGTTGCTCAGGTGTGGGTAGATGGTCGCTGGAGCACTGGTTGTTACATGGTTGTAAATATGTTGTGATGTGAATGCTGGGTAGGAATTCTGTGCTGGAGGACAGATTATTGCAGAAAAGCTTGATTGCTGATTTATCTGATTTGATCTTCTAGCTGAAGTGGAGGTAAAGTTGGAGGGCCTGCCCGAGGAAACGCCAGAAAATAAAAAAAGGAAGACCAGGCGAGGAACTCGAGGCAAAGGCAGAGGTCAACAGGCAAATGACCCAAAAGTAAGGACCCCATTTGAGACCCCAAGATCCAAACCTCAGCTACAACAGCTGAGGACAACAAACAGAAATAAGGAGCCCAGAAAGTTACCACACTGGCAAAGAGACCAGCTACAACTTTTAGTCCTAGTCATGATCTCTAAATTATAGATCTCTAATTCCTAGTCCTGGTCACTAAGCTATAGATCTATTTCAGTCCTAATCATGATTTCTAAACTTTGGGTGGTTTGGTCCTAGTCCTGGTCTCTAAACAAATTATTGTTTCATTTTATAGAGAACTCAGAACATCTCAAAAAAAGCAGTGCCGAGGACCAACACTTTACGGAGCACTGCAGAGCGAGAGGGACGCCAGCAGCAATGGACGTTTCAGAAATTCCAGCAGACCAGAGGGACCCACCATTGGACCAGAGACCAGGTACATCTTATAGATCCCGTGTAGATCCAAGTCCTGGTCACTAAACTATAGATACGATATTCCTATTCCTGGTCTTAAAACTATAGATATGTTAGTCCTAGTCCTGGTCTTTAAACTACAGATATGTTAGTCCTAGTCCTGGTCAGTAAATCATAGATATGTTAGTCTTAGTATTGGTCACTAAACTATAGATATGTTAATCCTAGTCCTGGTCACTAAATGATTAAATATTTTTTTTTAGAGAGCAGACAGTGACTGTTCTCAGAGAGGTTCTGGTCGACGGGTGGACAACAGCAGGATCTGAGGACCTGCGAGAGAAACACATCCAGAAATGAGACGTACACACGTCTCATGCATCAAAAAAAGAATAAAAAAATCATAAAATGTCTTACAGCCTCTTCCTACAGATATTATTACATAAGTGGGTGAAAGACCCCAAAAAGACCACCTAAATCTCAGTACCGGGATCCCTTCTACCATTTAAGCTCACAAGTTCACTTACAGTTTTTTCAGTAAGAAAACCTGAGTTTAATAACTGATACGCTCAGAAACAGCAGATCAAACAGACCAGAATATCTGCAGCAAACTGAGAAGAAGCTTTAATATGAATCATAACTCGTTTTAATTAACTTTAAATTTAACTTTAAAGTTAACTTTAACTTTATTGAGCAGAACTGATTTTAACTTTAATCCCCTAAAAATTAAACACTCTATTTCAGTAAGTAGACTAAAATAACGTTGAAGTACATTTCTTACGTGTACTTCATGTATTAAGTATATTCATATCAGTGTACTAGTAATACAAACTCCACTCAGACACTGGGAGAACATACAAAATCCAAAATGACATTGGGAGACGATACACACTCCACACAGACAATGTGATACTACATGAGTTTTACTCAGAGAGTGGAAGGCCATAAAAAAACCACACAAACACAGGGAGACCATAAAGACTCCACACACAAAGACACTGGGAGATGACACAAACTGAACTCAGACTCTAGGAGACCAAACTCCACACAGACACCAGGAGACCATACACAGTCCACACAGACACTAGGAGACCACAAACACTCTACTCAGACACTAGGAGACCATACACACTCCACACAGGCACCGGGAGACCATACAAACCCCACACAGACACTGGGAGACCATACAAACCACACACAGACAACTGGAGACCATACACACTCCACACAGACACTGGGAGACCATACACACTCCACCCAGACACTGGGAGACCATACACACTCCACACAGACACTAGGAGACCAAACACACTCCACACAGACACTGGGAGACCATACAGACTCCACAGAGACACTGGGAGACCACATAAACGCCACACAGACACTGGGAGACCATGCACACTCCACACAGACACTAGGAGACCACACACACTCCACACAGACACTGGGAGACCATGCACACTCCACACAGACAATGGGAGACCATACACACTCCACACAGACAACGGGAGACCATACACACTCTACACAGACACTGGGAAACTACAAAAACTCCACACAGACACTGTGAGGTTTGGGGGCAGAGAAGACCCAACGTGCTGCAAACAGAAAACATTTTAATCATAACGACAACACGAGCACTACATTTAACAAACACACTGCAAAACCCTTCACAACACAACAGAAGTGTTTCTGGAGGACACTTAAAGGACGTGGGACCGTATACGGTGAACATATAGATGGTATTTGCTCCAATCTGAAGCCACAGAAAGAACAATACCTTTACACCTGATATCAGAAGAAGAAAATACTCTGTAGATGTGTAACTTCTGAGCACAATGATCAAACATTTAGCAAAGAACACAGACATTGTAATATTTGTATCTGTCTTGTCTTTCACATTTCAGCTAAATCTATCCTCTTTTGAAGCTCGGTAAAGTAGCTCGGTAAAGTAGCTCGGTAAAGTAGCTTGGTAAAGTTAGGTTGATGTTGGATATTCAGCAGATATTCGTGTTTCGCCGCTGCTGCAGCTGAAAAACAAACTCGTTAAAATTTCTGAAATGACATTTTCTAA
The DNA here is from genome assembly GCA_021613375.1 of Megaleporinus macrocephalus. Classification (NCBI taxonomy): domain Eukaryota; kingdom Metazoa; phylum Chordata; class Actinopteri; order Characiformes; family Anostomidae; genus Megaleporinus; species Megaleporinus macrocephalus. The sequence continues at coordinate 38,821,953 of CM038709.1, read as the reverse complement.
GTCGTGATAAACCAGAGAACAAACTACAATCAATTATTATATTTAATAATTCACTCTAAATATAGCTACTGTGATATAACCTGTGAGTTCTACAATTTGTCTACAAGCTTGTGTAGTCTAGGAACATTAGCTAACAATTCTTTATCCTATAACTGCAGGTGCACAAAACAGAAGAATATGTATTATTTTATTTTCTGAATATTGTCGTGCTGAAAAGTCCAGAATAACAGTTTATTGATTTTCAGAAGATACAAGACGCTGAAACATTTGCTCTGTTTAATGAAATAAATATATTTTGGCTAGACATGGCTGGCTTTAGCCGTGATGCAAGCTTCGTTTTCAAACTTAATTTCTTAGCCTGTAATAAATCCATGATAATTATAGATAACAAATATAACCAGCATCGCCGTATACGGTCCCACGTCCTCTAAGTGTCCTCTGGAAACACTTCTGTTGTGTTGTGAAGGGTTTTACAGCACGATTATGAACTTGCTATTGTTTTGTGTATCTGCAGTGCGTTTGTTAAATGTAGGGCTCGTGTTGTCGTTTTGATGAAAGTCTGGTTTTCACAGGGGGTGGTTTGGGGGCAGGACATGGGCCGAACGCTATTGGCTGACGGCACCTGATTTCGTGACTGACTGATAAACTCTGGTTTGTCTCACTTACAGTAATGATTTAATAGTCTTATCACTTCTTATTAGCACATCGTCACATAACTTTTTCAACGTGGCGGTCATAGCACTCTGGTGTGTTCTCTCTAGATATCATGGCCACTCTTCTGCCCTGTGCCCTTCATTCTAAATGAGCTCGAACCCGTCTGCTTTCCATGGTGCTCATTATGTAAGCAATCCGCGGGACATGCACGGTGGCCCGGTTCTTGAATTAACGGGAACATATTGAGCAATAATTAAATTAATCTGTTTCTTCTTTTTCTAATTGTAGTTTCACTTGTTGTAACTTTTGCAAGGACTCTCACCCGAGATCTGTTTGTCATTGTCGTCTTCCTCCGTCACCGTGAGGAAAGCCTTCTGTCCCCGAGGAATTTAGAGAGAACATCCTGCCTCTCCTATTTTTTCATAGACAATTTGCTCACTGGGCTTTCACCAGGGCTTCGTGTTGCCGTTCTTTTCCTCTGTTATCATCATTCGTCGTTTAAAAACTTCCGGTTGGTGCTGGCTCTACCTTACACCACGTCTGCTCCCTTGGCAACAGGAGTAACTGAAATTGACGTCGTCGACACCTTTTTCCGTTCCCACCATCTCTCCCTTTCATGTGAATACCATTGGCGCTGTTACTCGCAGGTACTCTGGTTAGAAGTGTTTGATTTTAACATATCGTCTACTTATTCAGATGTTGTCGCTGGTGTTAATCAGTGTATTTCTCTCGTTCTGTTTTTCTGGATTAGGTTTCAGTAAACGATGCTGTTCAGTTTTTTAAAGCGACAGGTCACAGCACTTTTGAGATCACGCCTATTCAACCTGCACACTGGCCTCTTTTGACATTACAGTAGTAATGAGTTTTAATGCTACTTTGGGTTGTAGAAGAAGTCCTTGTATATTTAATTATCTGTCTCAGGCTTTGTATAGGATCACATTTAATACTGTAAGATGCCTTTCGTTTCGTATTCATCTGATCATTTTCTGCTACATGAATTCAATCTATGGTGTCATGAGCTCGTAATAAATAAAATTCCTTTGGCTTTCTTCCCACGGTGCAAAGACACGCTGAAATGATGTCTTTTCTTCGTAAAATTTAGACTTAGTTTATAGTTTTTATAGGCATACTGCTTCTAGGCTCTGTGCATAATTAGTGCAATTTCAGAAGGTGGCATACTGTTCTACTTAATGTTCATCCAGCTTCATTTGATTGCTTCAGCAGCAGATAACTGAAAACGCATACAAGTTTAAATCTGCTGCTGAGCCAAACAAAGCTACAGGAAAATTAACTGGAACAGTAAACAGGTCCTCCACCTTCTGGAGCTACAGTTATGCACATGGTACAGTTATACACAACATGCTTTACAAATAATACACAATTTTATCTCCACTCATTTCTTTCCATCTTCATTTTTATTCATCACTAGCAAAAACATGCCAACCTTCCAACAACCAGTAAACGCAATGAATAATTAATTATGCTCTTCTTACCCCCGTGTTGAAAGTTGGGTTCAAATATAAAACAAAAAAAAATAACATTGAAGTTAAGTGCTAAATTGAACATGTTTGAAGTTCATTTCATCCACCAACTATACTGAACACTGAACCTTGAAAAGATTCTAGTCTTGAGAGACCACTGTGTGTCCTCCACCTCCACGTCTTTGTGGTGCAATTTCATGATTCCATCTGCACAAGTAGAAAAAGACAAATGATTAGAAATATGAAGGCAATCGGCAGTCATACACCAAATCCCCGTATGTGTAAGCAAAAATAGGTTGCCTTTGCATCCAATACTGGATTAATTCAAAACCATATCAACAAATGTTAAAGAGAAGCCATGACAGACAGTTGGTATTGTATTGTTAACGTCTACAGGAGAGGAAATGTTTTGTTCAATCAAGTTATTATTTACAGATTGGCAGGGCCTAATTTTCTTCTCTTAGTCAACCTGAAATATGGGATTACCTTGTACTGCTGTATAAACCTTTGTTCCCTCCAAAGGTTTCTTGCTCTTTTTTCCCTTCATATTGAAGTTTGCCATCAGGGCATTAGTGAAGAGCCTAAAGAAAAATAAATTACATTTATTAAGTTCAGCGCACCCAATCATTAATAAACACACATGCACACACACACACACACACACACACACACACACACACACACTCATACTGTATGTAGGAACATACCTGTCAAGCACTTTGTGGACACAGTCCTTGATATTCCTCCCTCTAATTCTTGCAATTTGCAGCACCTGTTGGAATAAGTCCATGATATAGTTTACTGACACTCCCCAGACGAACCTAACAGTGTGTGAGTGCACTGTATTGTGTTAATGGCTAGACTATCCATTATTTTCAGACTTGTAAAACCTACCAGGGCATCAAAGGCTTGTGCATCATAGAGGCATTGCTCCTCTCTTGAAATCCTCCATGGTCTCCATCCTCTCAATGTGCACGGCTGAAGAGGCAGGTTGTGCTTGTTTATGTTGATTGCGAAGGTCGACCAGTAGGTTTAAGACCTTTTTCTGATACACTGAAATAAACACATTTGTTGATTACAATGATTACCTTAGAATAGCAAGAATAGCTAACTAGCTGGTTTACAATTCATTGTTCGTTATCTATACAGTAGATAGTTTTAGAGAAAGAAAAAAAGTTCCAACCAACCAAGAAGGCTTTCACAAAGTCATCCAAGTTTTGATTTACAGAGTCTGAAACACATGAGCCTGTAAGTACTTTCATGCTGTATACTAAATTAATAATTACCTAAAGCAATACTTTCCTTTCTGGCAATTTTACAGTTTTCTTTTGTTAACATATAAAGCTTTTAATAAGCTGATGGTACAATAAAATGTAAGAGCAATCCACCAGGTCTTGAAACTCATTAATATTATATTCTCAGATGGTTCTGAGAAAAATCTGACCAATCATTTCATTCGGTCTGAATTAAGGGGTGGGATTTGAAGGAGTTGGAGTTGTTCAGGTTCAAAGTATTGTGAGACATGCCAGAAAGGTAAGAGTTGCTTTAAGTTTGTGCAGTGGGATGATTGGTGCAACTGGAAATGAATTCTCACGTGAAGTAGCTCTCTCCCTGCCCTGAGATCTGTTAGCAGGCTTCACCGGGTGAGACGAGTCTCGATTTCCAGAGTCTGAAACACAAGAAACAGCCTGTAACTATAATGTTGTGAATACTCAACGTTACTATGCTTAATTTGCAAGCAGTAAGAAAATCATAGTCTTGAATGGACTTTAACTTTGTTCAATGGGATGGTTGGTGTGAGGGGAGTAAGTAAATAAATAAGTAAATACTCACGAGGAGTGGACATTCCACTGCCCCGAGAACTGTCAGCACACTCCGCTTGGACAGACAAGGCTCTATCTTCAGAGGCTAAATCACATGAATCAGCCTGTAACTACTTGCATGATGTATATATCGAAGAGATCATAACCTTACTTAATTTAAAGCTGTGAACAACACCTTGCCCTGAATGAACTTAAATTTTGTTCAGTGGATTGGTTGGGGGAGAAGTAAGTACTCACGAGGAATGGACGTTTCGCTGCCCCGAGAACTGTCCGCACACTCCGCTTGAACAGACATGGCTTCATCTTCAGAGGCTGAAACACATGAATCAGCCTGTAACTATCATGCTGTGTATACACGAGACATTACAATGCTTCATAAGTTGTCATCAGTACCCACAAGCATTGTGATTCATGTTGGTGTCCTGAATGGACGGCAGCTTCCTTGGTGCAGTAGGGTAGTTGGGCACCTTGACACCTATACAGAGGTAATAGTGATAATAAGCATATCTATCTCCAAAAAAATGCCATAATCTTATTAAAGAATTCGATTCATTTTGAAACTGGCATTATAAATTTATTATATAAAACCATTACCCCATTACCAATATGCTCTCCTCATCTGAATCTGTCAATTCTGCAAAACAATGTTTATAAACATTTATGTCTAAAATTTGAGGCCCAATTTGTGTCAACAGATTACAAATATCATCATCTATCTATAAGTGCATGAAACATATGTCTGTGTGTGTGAGTGTCCATGTGTATGTGTGTTCCATGCATAACTCCCAAACCATTCGTCTGACTGACCTCAAAATTGATACACATCTTGTTACTTGAGAATGATCTAATGATCGATCTAATCGGTACATCATCATCATAGTCATCGCCGTCCTCCTCTGCTTGACTGGTCAGGTTGTAGTGGTCGCATTCACAACGCTTAGCTACAATTCAACATTATATATATATATATATATATATATATATATATATATATATATATATATATATATATATATATATAAAACATTTGAACAATCTATTTATCAAAAAACTTGCCTGAAGTCATTTTTATCTTGATTAAGGGGAACATCATCCAGTCATCCTGGGGGTTAATTATGTCCCTTAGAGCCCCCTCTGTTTTTGTGGTGCTCATATTATGTGGCTATCTAAAGGTTCTCTTGTTACTGTCGATCCAATTGTCAGGAACTACACCCTCCTCCTCTTGTTCACCCTCGTTCCAAACAGCCCTCGTGTACATGACCTAGAAAGGACAGTACATGCATATTACTTGAAGACCAGTGGTTCTCAAACTTTTTAATTCCAAAGACCTCATGACTCATGAATGTACCACTGGAACCAAATGCAGAGCTCTTGTCCAAAATGCTATAAAAGCCGTTTAAATTCAATTTTCATAAATCTTTTTTTTAGGGACAGTTGGGACCCTTGGGACAGTTGAGACCCTTGCGACAGTTACAGTTGGGTTAACGTCATCTGATTTGTCTTTACCAAATTAAAACAACAAAACTGTGATTTTGCTAATATTAACTGAGAAGCACAATAAAAACACATCATTTTTTTATATTTTTGCAAATGGAGATATAGCATCTTGGAAAAGAGCTCTTTAAATGAACAGGTTCATTGTATTCCATTTGTACACTCTCAAAGTTACAGACCTATAAGCATCCAATTTAGAACCCAATTAAGGAACCCCAATTGAACCCTTGAACACATGTTGAGAACCACTGTAGCAGACAACCTTATACGAAGCAAACCATTGGTGTAATGGAATAGAAAATAACACAAACCCTATTAAACAAATCACCGATTGTCAAATTAGAAAACAGAGCTCAGAAATGAATATGCGACGATTCTCATAAGGAGCGACAAAAACAGGAATGAGTACATTAGAGAGCCTGGGTTAAGTTAGTGGATAAAGCAAGAGAGGTGAGGTTGAGATTTGACATGTGCAGAAGAGGGATAAAAGTTACGTTGGGAGAAGCATGTTGTGGCAAGAGGTGAGAAGGAGGGAGAGAGGTTTATGATTGTGGTGAGAAAGGACAATGCAGTGGCAGGAGTCACCAAGGAAGATGCAGAAAACAAACAGATGGAAACAGGTGATTGGCTGTGATGACCCCTGCTGGGATCTAAAAGAACAAGAAAATTCAACCTTTATTATTTGTGTTTCAGACCATGGTGAAGGGGTATGAGGACAGAACCACCAGTTTCTTGTGGGAGGCAGGCCACCTTCCGGAACAGATCCCTTTCACACAGTAGTCCATTTCCTATGCACACTATATTCAGAAGACCAGAGCTACATGGTTGGTAAAATAATGGTGAAGTGTGAATCTGGTGCAGGATTTCACAAGCAAAGGTACCGTCTGCATTTTTCTGACGAACAAAAGCAAATCTGTGGTCTCTCAATAGAAAACAACAGTCGCTTTCTTTAATAGAAGCAAACACTTCAGGGTGCATTTTGCTTACGTTCACTTCTGAATGTTCCATTTCTGACAAACGCCTGCTGACTTGTTCCGGGGGATTTCTACCGCTCCTCACGTGTTTCTTCATTTGTTGCAGGTAGTTCTAAAATGGAAAACAGGAAATGTCATTTAAGGAACAGTTGAAGTGGCTGGCATATTCATGGAGATGAATTAGTCCATGTACATTGTATACAGGAAAGGTCTTGCCATACAGGTCAGCACAGCACATGACAAAGTGCTTGATTATGTCTGAGTGGACCTAGTTTGCACGTCATGTAGAAAGCCAGAATTGGTCTTGGACCGACGGACGCAATAAAGACATGATCTGCACGTCCATAAGACGTCTAATGTTTAGTGGGTTAGCCGCGGGTGCTCTAGTAAGAAGTGTTTGATTCTGAATTACCTTAAGAGAATTTTCTTCATCCAAATATGGTCACTAGTGTTAACGAATGCTTTCCTCTCGTGCAGTTGTCTCTGTATTATGCTTAGTTAGACGATACTGTTCAGCTCATTAAAGTAGCAGCGCTTTGCTCAGTGAAACCGAGCTTTCGAGATTCTCATTCTTCACTCTGGCCTCTTTCTGGCATTTCAGTAGTAATTAGTAATACTGCTACCTCCGGTCAGAGAGGTGGTCTCTGTATAATTTTCTGTCTCAGGCATTCTGCTCAACATTTGCAAGCTCACCTTTGCATTGCATTATCGGATGGTGTTCTGTTACTTGACTGGCATTCTATGGTTTTATGTGCTCTTGTGAGGCTCTCCGCTTTAATCCAGTTTAGAGACTCTTTACAATTTTTTATTATCTTATTAAATTCTCATTTAGTAGCTTCTCATAAGATAATCTCATTATCTTATTTTTTTTATTTCTAAAACAGTCCCCCTACATTTCTATGATTAATTTGTTCTCCTGATTCTCCTCTCTTTGTTTTACCTATTAGTTTTCCTATAACAAACAGTGGTTCAGAGTTGAACTGACTATTGTAGTGAAGAAATTCTACAGCAGCTAAAATCTCTTATTTCAAGCTCAATGGCCATCTCAGCTTATGAGTTTTACAAAAGACCTGAAGCTCATTGCATCCTGGAACTGGCACTATCAAAACTCTCATTTATTCTCGCAAACTACTGGTGGTGGTTAACAAAACCATTAACATATTAAACTAATCAAGGCATGGTGCTGCATGGGCCCGTGGCCATGGAGCTACCATGGTGCATGGCGGGCCTGTGGCCTGTGAATAAGATGCATGCATAAGTGAATGGAATGCATATTTATGCATGGAATGTGTGGATATATGACTGCATCCCAAATGCATGGAATGTGTGGATACATGACTGCATCCCAAATGCATGGAATGTGTGGATATGTGGCCTTTCACCATCACTCTACACTGGGCACTCCTTCCATATAGGTGCTGCCACTACGGCAGCTCAACATGGCTTACCAATCTCTTCCATCAAGCTGCTAGGGAGATGGACGTCTGCTGCTTATGAGTCTTACGTAGGACTGGATGCCCATCTCACCTTCGAAAATCAACTGGCACTGTCAAAACTCAAATAAGGTAAGACATCTATTCATGCAAACTACTGTTGGTGGTTAACATTACTGTTAACTGATTGAAAAAGCTTGTTGGGCCCTTGGCTTCAGCTAAAATGATGTATTTCGGGCCCGTGGCCCAGCAAACAATTGGGCTGACACCCGAGCGGTTAGATGCCATCGCGGACCGGGACCCGAACGCTTAGATGCCATCGCTAGCCAAGACCTGAGCGCTTAGATGCTATCGCGGGCCCAAACTACTCTGCACAATTCAATACAATACTAACAGCACTTCTACTAACACTGCTTCTCATAGCCTCTTCTAAAGGCTA